>CM053404.1:96653900-96722491 GCA_028644305.1 Xerus rutilus | reverse complement strand
AATCCTGAGGGGAAAAAAAATAGCTTAAGGCCTCACACTTTCTAATTTCAAAACATGTTACAAGGTACAGTAATTAAAGTAGAATGCTACTAGCAGAAAGATATATATACCAATGGAACAGAATAAAGAGCCCAGAAATAAGCCTATGCAGATTTGGTCAGCAGGTCTTCAACAAGGGCACTAAGAATATACAATGAATAAAGGAATATCTCTTGGATAAAAAGTGCTGAAAAAACAGGATAGCCACATGCAAAAGAATATTGGACCTTATCTTACACCATACACAAAATCAATTCAAAGCAGATTAAAGATGTAAATGTAAGTCCTAAAACTACAAAACTCCTGAAAGAAATGGGAAAGCTTCAAGACACTGACCTTGGCAATGATTTTTTTGGATGATGCAAGTGATAAAAGCAAAAACAGAGAAGGCAGACTGCATCAAATGTCTAAGTACAGCAAAGGAAGCAAGAAACAGTGAAAAGACAAGCTATCAGATGTGAGAAGATATTTACAAACCATATATCTTACAAGGGCTTAGTACATAAGGAACCTGTACAACACAATAGCAAAAAAAATGATGCAATTAAAACATAGGCAAGACTTGAATAGACATTTCTCCAAAGAGGACATGCAAATGGCCTAGAGCTCTATGAAAAGATGTTCAACATCACTAATGGTAGAGAAAATGCATTGTGCCCCAGTGAAATATTACTTTTCAACTATAAAAATAAAAATAAAAATTTTTAAAAAGGAAGATAAATGTTGGTGAGGATTTGAAGAAATTGGAACACTGGAGCACTCTTGGAAAGAATGAAAAATAGCATGGCCTCTATGAAAAACAGTACAGAGGTTATCCCCAAAATTAAAAACAGAGTTGCCATATGTTCCAGAAATCCTACTTTTGAATATTTATCTAAAAGAACTGAAATCAGATCTAAAAGAAATTAATGTAGTCCCATGTTCACTGTAGTAGCCTTATTTATAATAGATAAGAGGTAGAAATAATCTAAATTTCCACCAATGGACAGGTCATACATATATTTGTGTGTGTGTATATATGTATGTGATGATATTATTCAGCCTCAGAAAGGAAAGAGATCTTGTCATTTGCAACAACATGGATGAACCTTGAGGACATTGTGCTAAGTGAAATAGATCAGACACATAAGACAAAACAACCACGATCCTAGTTATATGAGCTGTGTAGGGTAGTAAAATGCACAGAAGCAGAAAGTTGAGTGACAGTTGCCTGGGTCTGGGTGAACGGGAAATGGGAAATTTTTTTTCAATAAGTGTAAGATTTCAGTTGTGCAAGATCAAAAGTTCAAGAGATCTGCTTAACAGCATTGTGCTTACAATTAACAACACTGCCATGTACACTTCCAATTTTGTTAAGAGAGTAAATCTCATATTTTGCACACAAGAAGGAGAAAGTGGATACTACATGTTAAAAAATGAAAACTAAGAACCAAATTAGTAGAAAGAATTACAAGTAGAACAATTTTTATTTCTACACCAATGGCCAGCCACAGTTCAAAACTAGTTTTAGGTTTTTGTTTTTCAAAGTATATCCCACAATTTTTCATGGTTTCTTCCTCCATTATCCTTAGGAAATATCTCTTTAAAGACATCCTAACTCTATCATGAAATATGGCATTTGTTTCTTGTCCTAAGTCTAAGTATTTTATTTGGTACTTTGTCCATGCCCCTAGGATTTTTTTGTATACCTTTTCTTTTTGTACCATAAAATCTTGAAAATGGCTCTGAGACTATCATGCTGTAAACTACTGAAATCCCTTGGTATTCTCCAGCTGATTGATGATCCTTAAACTTCTTAGTGAAATAACTAGTAAGTCAAGGTAGTTATCTCATCAGGTTTTATTTTCTTGACTATCCCTTATTCTTTGTTACCTAGCCCTTGACTTTCAAAATGCCTGGAATTAGGTTCAATGTGCCTGTGCTACTACATATATTTAAATTTAAATTAATTAAAATTATGTAAAATCTAAATTTTGGCATCCTCATCACACTAGCAACATTTCTATGGCTCAAAGCTACATGTGGCTAGTACTAGTCACTACTGTATTAGATAGTGCAGACACAGAACAATCTTATCACTGCAGAAAGTTCTTTGGGAAGGCAAATATTCCTCCCCTTAACTTCCCAAATCCTCACCCCTTATTCACATACCAGCAAATCATTTGGCTCTCAGTAAATCTTACTTGTCTCATCTGAAAAGTGAAATTGACACTTTCTGACTCAAGAAAGAGGAATGACCCAGATTGGTTTTGAGGTTCCTTACAAGTTTGAGTCTAATTTCTGTGAATCTACTAAGACTCAACCCTTGGTCAGGAAGATAATTCCATTATAATGTTTCTCTGAAAAAAAAATCAAATTTGAATTACATCATCCTAGCTTACAGCCTCTTTGCCAAGAATATAACCTACTTAAGTGTAGGAACTGCTTTCCAACTCCACGAATTCCTTATTGGGTCCAATATGGCAGGTGGTACTTAAACCAGATCGGTTTCTTCATACACCAGCAGGTCTTGAAAACACTGTGATGAGAGAACCAGCCTCCCTGAGAAGGGTCACAGCATGCCTATAAGAAGACATCTGGGAAGCAGAACATTTATTTAAAAATGCAAACTGCATAGTCCTGTAAGTAATTAATTGGAGAGCATAAGTCGTATTTGAACTAAAACGGAACCTTTGATTACACTTAATGTCTGCTAGATGATTAATGTATAAAGTGTTTGCTGTTTACTAAACAAAGGATTTGTCTTTTCTTTCCCATCTGAAAAATCTTGTTTAAAACACTTATTTTCAGAGATGTGATCATTTCTTTGGCACTTACTGGACTGTTAAATTGAATTCATGCTGTCCTTCCACGTTTCCCAGCCTACTCAGGAAGTATGAAAATGGGAACTGATGAGTGAGGCCTGGACATGTTTCCACATCCACTGTGTTAATGTTTATTAATGCAAGTCAGCTTGCACACAGAACTACCACCTGGACCAAGATAGATGGTGAACAGTATACTTTGCTGTTTGGGCAACTTCCCCTCCACTGATTCTAACACAGAATAAGTTTCCTGACTTAAGATATTATTCACTTTTACCACAAGCCTTATTGAAATTATCAAGTGATATCAGCAACCATGTAAAATACTTGGCTTTGTGTGAATGACAATAACTCCCAATACAAAATACCCTTCAAGTGCTCATCTTGGCTTTAGGTGTTTCTGAGCTGGGAAAATGAATTGGGCAAGGGGTAGTGATTCTCTTCATCCTTTCACTAATCTTCTTCTTCAAATACTGCCAACTCAACATTTTTTTGTCATTATTGGCTTCTTGCCTCATGAGAACCCAGAAATTTGTTAACACTTTCAGGAACCCAAGGTTTTGCTCCTGCAATTCACCGACCTCCAGAAGATAAAAGCAAAATTGCATAAAATACATGCTTTCATAAGGTTTTGAAAGGAGTCTATGATCTAGAGGGATTAAGAAGTCCAGAGTTGGATGAATTTGGAATGCAATCAAGTCACCAATGAAGTTACGGCTTCTGTCACTGGTGGGGGCCATGAGTGAGCACAACTCAGTAGCCATAGCTCTGTAAACAAGAAACAGAATGTGCATGTTTAAGTCAAGAACTCTCCTCTCATCCCAGGCTTATAATACTTGGGATGCAATCAGCAAACATTGATGATGGACTTTAAGCCCTGATATTGTGGTTTATACTAAAATAGATACATGGTCTTCATACCCATTCTTGACACATAGCTCTTAAAATCCCTGTAATTTCCTAGTGATACAGGCTTGGGAGCATCTTTGGTTGTAATACTTGGCCTTTTGTCCTGGGTGAAGGTAGTATCTCTTATCATTTGTACCTGTCTCCTTTTAGCCATACCTGTGTTTGTGTTAATTAGATGGTTTTCAGAAAGCCCCCAGATTGCTGGATCAAACAACTGTGTGAATAGAGGGTTGAAACTTTTGGCCCCCTCTTCCTGCTTCATTGGGGCAAGGGCTGAAGATTCACTTGATCATCAATGGCTGCTCATTAAATCCTCCAAAAAACCTTCCTCCCTCAAAAAAAAAAAAAAAAAGAGCTTCTAATGGTGAACACAGGGAGGTGCTGGGAGGGTAGCATGCTAGGAGAAGTCATAGAAGCTCCCTGCCCCTTCCTGTATGCCTGTGCATCTCTTCCATTGAGCTGTTTCTGATTTATCCTTTATAACAAACTGATAAAAGTAAATAAATGTTTCCCTGAGTTTTGTGAGACATTTTAGCATATTTTGACATGCAAGGAGGGAGTCATGGGAATCTCTGGTTTATAGCTATTTGGTCAGACTGATAAGTGACAACCTGAGTTTGAAAGTGGCATCTGAACTGGGAGCATTCTTGTGAGATTGAGCCCTTAACCTGTGAGATTTGATGCTATCTCCAGATAGTATCAGAAATGAATTAAATTCTAGGACACCCAGTTGGTGTCTATATAGGATTAGAAAATTGCTTGACATGGAAAACCCGCACATGTGGTGTCAGAAGTAAGGTACTGAGACAAACAGGAAAGCAAAAGACATTTTCCTCAAGTTGGTATAGAGAAAAAAGCAGTTTTCCCTTCCTAAGGTTCCAGGGTTGTGAATGTCATAACACTCACCCTAACTAGTTGGGCACCTATGTACCAAACAATTGATAGACTCTTCCATTTAACCTCAATAATTCTCAAAGGTGGGTTTGACTTATCCCATTTTGAGCTGAGAAAACTGAGGCTCAAACTAGCTAATTTATTCTAGAAAACAAAGCTAATATATTACAGTACCAAAATTAGATCCTAGGTCACTCTGAATCAGAAAGCTTGTTCATTAATATTGCCCAGCTGGGAATATGTTTCCAGATTCTAGGAATGGACCATCAATTCTCCTATCGTCCTGCCTAAAACTAAAAAGATGGCACATTTCATGACTCTTCCAGAAGGGCAAAGCAGGGCTAATTTTAGAAGTCTAATGAGAAAGGATTAAGGTACTTCCTGGTAGACAGTCAACACAAGTGGCTCTCATTAGCAACAATGAAAACCAGCTTGTGTGGTCGGCAAAGGCAGCAGCCTCTGCTTTCTTTTGTGATTCTCAGCTGGGTTGCCCCTTTAAGAAGCTTAGCCCACATAGTCACATTCATAGATCCTCTAAATCAAAACCTTTTTAAAAAACACCCAGGAGTGATTCCTAACTACCAAGGAGTAAGACATATCCTTTCAGGAAAGAGCATAGAAGAAGTTTCTCTGCAGTGAATTTCAACTATTCGAGAGAAAGCCATCTAGAAAGTGATTTTATACAATTTGTGAATTTTATTCAATTCTGGCAAACTTTTACTGACACCTGCTCCATGCAGGAATGGTATAAAATGCTGAAGAAGAGGCAGAGATGTATAGAAGGAGATGGCTGTCCACTAGAGGGTCACAGTTCATTGGTGGAGACAGGTAGAGACAGTCTGGCAGACTAGACACATATACGTTGAAAAACTGGTTTCCAACCAAAGTGTCAGAAGAGAACAGGAGAGAGACACAATGATTCCAATGGTTGTGAAGGGTAGAAATGAGTCTGAGAAGGGCTTGTGGAGAGTGTGGTTCCCTGGATAAATAAGATGTTGATGGGCACTGGCATTCCAAAAACAGATGCAGGAGAAGAAGTATGTGTCAGGAAAAATTAATGACCTGGAAGGCCAGTAAGTAGTGACAGTGGAGAGTCAAGAATATAGCAGTAATAAGCCTGGAAAAGTGGATTAAAGTAAAGCGAGCAGACACATCATCATCAGGCCTGTCCTGTAGACCCCTGCCACCCAAAGAGTGGTCAAAGAAAGACCAGCCTCAGAAACATCTGGAAACATTTTAGACATGCAGAATCTTAGGCCTCAATGTAGACTGCATTGGAATGTGATTTTTACAAGGTCCTCAGGTAATTCATATGCACATTAAGGTTTGAAAAACACTGTTCCAAAGGGGGAAGCCATTGACAGTTTCTATGGTAGAAGAGTACAGTTGTCCCACCTTTACTCATGGTTCTGCCTTCTCCAGTTTCAGTTACCTCAGATCAACTGGGCTCTGAAAATGTTAAATGGAAAATTCCAGCAATAAGCAATTCATGAGTTTTAAATTTGACGTCATTTTGAGTAACATGATGAAATCTCACGCCATCCCACTCTATCCTGCCTGGGATATGAATCATCCCTTTGTTCAGCATATCCACATTGCATAAGCTACCATTCCATTAGTCACTTGTTGCCCACCCCAGTCATCAGAATGCTGTCCCAGTATCATGGTGCTTATATTCAAAAAACCTTTATTTTACTTAACAATTAATGACCCAAAGCACAAGAGTAGTGATTCCGGCAATTCGGATATGCCAGAGAGAAGTGATAGTGCTTCCTTTAAGTGAAAAGGAAGGACTAGAGTAAGATATTTTGAAGAGAGAGTGACCACATTCACATAACTCATTAGTGTATATTATTATACTTCTATTTTATTATTATTGTGATTAATATCATTTCTGGTTTAAAAATTAAACTTTATTAAGTATGTATGTATAGGAAAAAATAGAATACATAGCATTCAGTACTGTCTATAGTTTCAGGCATCTACTGGAGGTCTTGAAACATGCCCCCTGCAGATAAGCTCTGAGCTGCCCTTGGGAAATGCAAATTTATGAAGGAGTGCAGAAGACACACAAGATGGCCATTTGATGAGCAGTTAATCAATGACCAAAATCTTTTATGAAAATATGAATAGTCTTCTTTTGGAATGTTGATTATTAAATGATACCCTTGTGGTCATAGCACCATTGTATTTGACTTTGAGGTAATTAGGATACTAAAATTGTTAATGCAATTTATTTATGGAATGAGAGAATGAGAAAGAAAAATCAGGTTGCTGGCAAAAATAATGTATTTTTTTTTCTGTAATTCACTATCTGAGATCTATATAACCATGCTGTTTGATTTTTAGGTAGTTCAAATTTTCTAAAACTATCTAAAATCTGGTAGCCCAGGACTCTGTAATCAGAGATAAGATTAATCAGGCAGGCTCAGCACCTCATTCTAGAACAGTCCCTGGCAACTTTTACACCCTCCTCCACTCCTCAACACCCATTTTGAGATAGCCAGGATAATTTTCTTCATTTCCTGCCCAGACAGCTGTGGAATGTTGTAATTCATTGCTAGATAGCTGCTGCAATCCTCCTTATAAAGGGATACATCTTGTCAAGGATAGGGTTATTCTCAAATTTTGAGTTTCTTTTTTCAGTGGTGAGGTACCCACCAGACACAGAGAGTCCAGCCTGAGAAACCTCAAAGGGAAGCCAACATGCGCATCCCTGCTTGGAGGTCAGTGCTACAAATACCCTCACCAGGTCGCTTATAATCTTCTCTGCTTCAGTAAACAGTCCAACCCATCCCTTTTGGAAAATCCTCCGGATTCCTGAAAATGACTCCTTCCTAGTTGAGTAAACCTTAACCCTCTCCTACAAGTAGATAAGAAAGTGCAGTGCATCTAGAAGGGGAAGAGGAGTCGATTTAATCCTCAATTATCTCCTCCCTTCACATCCACCAAACAGCTCTGCTATCTTCTCATCTTTACTACAAAACTGTGGAGAGGAAAGCAAAATGAGAGCTCAAAGAAGATTAAAATCTGTGGAGGGTAGGATGGGGGGTGTGTATGTATGTGTGTGGCTATGTAGGAGAGAGACAGAGACAAGCACATAAAAATAGCAAATTACCTTAGGTGACAGTGAGGAGACCAGACTTGGGCGGTTCTAGGCAGCAAAGTGCTCAGAGTGAGGAGGAATGTCATATGAGGGCTAAGAGGCTATGCTGTTCAGATTATCTGAGAAATGTTGAGTATTAAGTCAGGGGAGGTCTGTTTCTATGCCATGTCCCATAATTGAGATATCACAAATCATAAGCAGGACAAAAATGAAATAAGCTTTTCTACTCGTAAATGGCTGCTTCTGCTTTCCTAATAATCTCTTATTTGGTACTATTTAATTTTTTTAAGGCACCTTAGAGTTGGTAAAATGGATTCAGAGGCAATTAAAGTCCTTCTAGTTTCTTTTGTGAAATTGGTGTTTGATAGTTATATGGGGAGTTTCTCCCAATAAAAATTTCATTTTTCCCCATTTCTATTTCAGAATCTCTAATAATCATTAAGTTCTGTTTGACACATACAAGTAAAGCTATTTCATTACTTCATAAAGTCAGTCACAAAACTCCATTCCCTGAGGAACAGAAAGGAGGCAGGGTCTTTGTGCACTGGCATAGCCTAGAAGTCCATAGAAACTAGGAAGCAAAGGTCAGCTGGCCCCATGCAGTCAACAATCTCTCTGAGTCCCTTTGAATACCTACTACCTATAAGATACCCTGTGAAGCAGATTTTGGGGCCAGCCAAACTCTTATAGCAAAAACCCTGCTGCACAAATCTTATGTGTTTATGAGGGAGACAATCAAAGAAAGGGTAACTTTAATATAGGTTCATCAATATAATGGGGGAAAACATCCCTTGGAGAGTTAGTTGTTTTTGAAGTTCAATTTGATGAAAGTATTTGATAGATCTGGATATGCTCCAACAGGGTTATCCAGCTCTAAGAATCTACAGATTGACTAAAGAATTTAAAAGTAGAACAATTATGGCCATACACAAGACACACTACCCCAGCAACACACGCCAAATTTGAAGAGGTCTAACTGCTGTTGTCAGAATGAGCTATATGGTCCCTTAGAAAGACCTGGTGTACTTGCTACATTGCCGTTCATTTTGTGGGGAAGCTTTGCTAGTCAGGAGGGCACCACCATCAAGCAGCTTAGAACAAGCTCCAGAGCTAGAAGTGAGCTTGGGTTGGAATCCTGCATCTCCTATCTCCTATTTACTAGACATTGACCTTTAGCTCAACCTCTCCGTGACAGTCTCCACATATGGGAAATGGGGATAACAACAACACCCGGCTCACAAGGTAGTTCACATCCTGTTATCTTTAGAATAGTGTGCGTACCTTTGTAGGAGCATTGAAAAGGTAATGTTAAATAGAAGCCAGTGTCAAGAAGACTCCAATTCAATGTCTATCAAGACAGGTGGCTGAAGCATAATTTATCCCAGGTACTACCTGCTTTTTCTATGGATGAGATGAGCTCTCTAGGAAGGAAGGAAGCATCTGTCTGAAGCAGCTCCCTCTCAGCCAACAAAGATCCACTTAGACTATGTTCTAATAAAAATAGCTGTGCAGTCTCCTTCCTTCCAGATATGTGGTCACAAGTCGGGTACATTTGCCATGGTGGGGCAGTCATCTCTCCTCCTGAATTAACAACAGATACTCAAGCGAATGCAAGAGGCAACTCCATAGAGAGAGTTCCTAAAATCTGATGACAGATTAACATTATATTCTGGCCATCTCCTTTTATATGTCTCTTCTCTTCAATTGGACATTGAATTTAGTTATGCTGATTGAATTTTTTCTCTTATATCAGATTACAAGATGAATTTTCACAAATCTCTGCCTTCCTTATTCTTCACAGAAGTTAGCGAACAATATTCCTTCTCTAAGCCATAAAAAAAATTATACTTAGGCATACACCTTACCCCCAGCGTGACAAACTTCCTCAAAACTAATTTCCCTGTCCTCTTCTCAGAAGTCCATGCTGAAGCAGTAGCCACAAGAAAACTGTTTATAAGCTACACAGGGTAAGTAAATGCCAGGAAGCTAAACTAGCAACCTTTAAGATTTTACACAGACTTTCTAAGTCTCAGAGCTATTTCTTTTCCAAAATTTTATTAATTTGTCATTTTCTTAAGCTGTGACAAAAATAAATAAAAGTAAAGGACAAAAGCTTCTTTAGGAGGATATTAGGATTATTTTGCCCTGCTTTGTCAGGCAGCTTAATGCATGTCCCACTGTGAGGGTCAGGAGTCACAGTCCCTCCCAGCCTCACTGCAGATAAGAACTCCACCCAAATGCACTTGAGTCCCTGACCTGCAAGTTAACACTCCCTGTTTTTCCAGATGGCCATTCTCCCAAGTGTAGGCTGACAATCATGTCAAACGGAGCTGGGACCTGACCATCAGCCCCATTTTCAATTGTGAGTAAAATCAGGATTTGAAGCCAGGTCTCTGAAGATCAGACGCAATGACATGAACTTGGTCCCCTAATAAATCACAGCTGAAGTTAGTGTTCGGGAGAGCAAATGCCATATAATGCTGCTGGCAAGATGAATTCCATTACGTCTGGTTTGTCCCCTTTTGCCTTCGCTTAAAACTTACAAAGAAGTTTAATCAGAGTCTCCACAACTACACATTATCCATTGTTTAAAAACAATTTTTTGTTGTTCTTCTGGGAAATCATCTTCCAGGTGACCTCAAGGGGAAATTATATATATTTTATATTTATTCTGAAGGCTGTGGGCTCTCAGAAGAGCAAAGTTTAGAGCATAATCATATGTGAATCCAGGAATCCTGCATGAAGAAGGAACAAAAATTATATATCTAGTTATTTTTGAAAAAATAAGAATTATGTATCATTTTTGAAGATTATTTTAACATTTTATGTTTTCTAGCTAGAAATGCTGAAAATAAATAATAATACTTGAAAATTGTAATTTACCTTCTGAATTCAGCTTCAGGGAAACAGGTGGTACTTAAGAAAGCTTCACCAGTAAAAATCAAAACATCACAGAAATATTGATGGTTTACTTCTATGCTCTTCTTAGCAAATTTTCAATGGGCCAAATGGTATAAATTCCATTGCAAAGTATAAACTTGCAAAGTATAAATGTTTCTTTTTTTTCTGATCCTTAATGCAAAGATGTGTACTCACAAAAAAAAAATCAATTTGTCAACCTTGTGTGTACATGACATTTTTCATTTCACCACTTGCTGAGGAGAAACAGACAACATATATTGCTGAATGAGGTGACATTTAGAGAACTGTGATTTTTTTTCATTTACCACCTAGTCACATTTAAAATTTTTATTTCAAATATTACATGAGTAAACCTTCTCTACATATTTGAAATCAGACTAGAAAAATTCCTAGCAAGGAAGCAAAATTTTCATCTATTCAAATTATTCTTTTATGCCTGTTGTCAAAATGGTGCACATTAGTGGGATCAAAAGCCAACTAAGTAGAATATTTGGACTCTCTAGACCATATTTGGCAAATTTATCCAGGGTTTCCTTTATCTTGACTGAATCCCCCCTACTCTGCTCCCAGTACTGGGGATTGAACCCAGGGCTTCTCACATGCTAAGGTAGGCAAACACTCTACCACTGAGCTATATCCCAGCCTCTTTAAAATTATTTTATTTTGAGACAAGTTCTAAGTTGCCCAGGCTGGCCTTGGACTTGTACTCCTCCTGCCTCAGGCTCCTGAGAAGCTGAGATTTCAGGGGGGCACCACCACACACAGCCTGCTTGACTTCTTTTAATACCAAACATGTGCCTTCAGGACCATGGGATTACCTTTGGTTTTCTGACTGTATTATTATAACTGCTGAACTAGAAGTAGTTACAGGTTATTATCATAAAAGAATCAGATTTAGTTCTTGAAATAGCTGACCATAGTTGCCTATATCTTTTATATTTAGACTGCTCTTTCTCATAGTCATGTCTACACATTTGAAAAATGGGTTTTGTAGAAATAGATTACCTGCCCTACTATTTTGTAAGCAGAACACTTTTTCCTAAAGTAGCTTCATTATATTGAGTAAAACCAATACTCAGTAAAATGAGTATTGGTTTTCCTGATATGGAATAACAAGCAACACCCCAACTCATCTTGGCCCCAAGTGCTTTAACCTTATGGGACATGAGGTTCCTGATGAGTAACAGATCCATGTAAGAACAATACCAGCCCCTGATCAGTATTTCATTTGTTCTTTGAAAACAAGCCCTGGAATATTGGTCGTCTTAATTACCATTTGCTAGCTGAAAAAACTGAAATTCAGAGAGGTACAGAGGAGGTTATCTCATGTAGCTACCAGGAATTTTAATCTAGTTTGCATCTAAAACCTGGATTGAAGTCCCCGAGCCTTCCTGCTTCTGTTTCTGGTCACAAGCAAAATCCAGTAAGATCACTCATTATTCTGGTTTTTGCCACTATAACAAAATACCTGAGGCTGGGTACTTCAAAAATAAAAAAGGATTATTTAGCCCACAGTTTTGGAGCCTGAATATCCAAGATCAGGCAGCCCTTGTGTTTCTGCTTCTAGTAAGGGCATTCTTAGCTATTTGTTACATCATGGCAGGTGACGCACAAAAAGGAAAGATCACACTACAAGACAGTGTGCCCGTGAGAGAGGAAGGATTAGTCTTAACCCTTTTTAAACAACTTATTCCCACAAGAAATAACTGGCTTCATGAGACCAGCATTAATCCTTTTCAAGGGCTATGGCTACCATGACCTAAACACTTTTCACTAGGTCCTTACTCTTAACTAGGTTCTTTTAATACCTTAATAATGCCATGGTGAGATAAAGCCTCCAATACATAAATTTGAGAGGTTCAAAACACATCCACACTATAGTAGATCTGAATTATGCATTCAAACTCCATTTCTGCTCCTTCCCAGTGCAGCCCTTTGGTAAAAGTGTAAAGCTACTAAGTGAGAGGAGATCAGAGATGTATGGGTCTCATAAGGCATTTGCCATTAGATTAGAAAGTAGGTGCCATTTGTAAAGATTAGGATGCCAATAAATGTTGGTTGCTGCTATTACATCATTTTATTATATTTCCAAGGAAACTTCCAACTATCTTGGGTTTTAATATCTAATTTCTTCCTTTGGGGATATAGTCTCATTCAGTTTGCCTTCATGTGTGGAAAGTTCTGCAAGAATCCAGCAGGGAGTCAGAGCAAGATGGACAACCTTTAAAATTAGGGAGTTACTGTAGAAGGATTTTAAATACTACCATTCTCAGCAATTGATACTAAAAAAAAAGAAAATTTAAAAAAGGACATTTGTCTTTATAATAATAATAGTAGCAAAATACTCCAATCATTTTAATGATTCAGTGTAGCAATGAAAGAAATGGCCTTCCATTGAAAAAGTGTTAAATTTTTCTTCAGAGTACTATTATTCTGGAGGCAAGCTGAAATAGCTTTGGGATTTTTATTTAAATACAAAATTCAGAGGAACTCATTAGTTAAATAAGCCCCATGCCCCAATCTGTACCTCCAGCAGCCACTGAGGACCTGCCTATACAAAATGTGTATTTTGAAACACCATACATTTTGTTCCAAATGATTCCTTGCTCATTTTCACTTGATAGATGTTGTGCAGTAAAGAGAGTAGGATATATTTGAGGACAAATTCATTTATTGACTGCTTTCTCTATGGAAAATATTATTGGAGCAAGAACTTTAAACTTTAGTATTTTTAATTATTAGTGGCTCCAAGCATAACCCACAATGATATCTCTATTGTTTCCTCACTAAAACAGAGTTAACTCAGGAAAATACATTGTATCAGCCAACTATTGCTGTGTAATAAGCAATTCCAAAATTTTTTCAGTAATCTCACATGTGGGTCTCCTAGCCAACTTGGAGTCAGTTGCTCTGGATGAGCTAAGTTGGGTTTAGCTCCCATCTTCACATTGGTTTAGAGTTGGTCCTTGTGTCTTTTATCCTCTTTAGATGAAGAAGTAGTTAGAATTTGATCTTCTTTTGGAAAATTTTAGATGTTTGAGAGGACAAGGTAATCATGCAAGGATATTTCAAGCCTCTGTGCCAATGTCTCATTGGACAAAGCAAATCACCTGCCTGAGACCAAAATCAAGTAATCAAACAGCTCTCTCCTATTGTAGGATAGATGAGGCTGGACACTGGAGGAATTTTTAAGAAGCAGGTTTATTTGAGCTGCAGTGGTCCAGAGGGGCTAAGGCCTAAAAATCTCTAGCTCCCATGGTCTGGAAATTGTTTTAGATTTATACTCACTGGGATGGTTACATGACAGTGGGTGGGTACATAATAGTTATTCTTTGTCCCATATTTTAGGTCAAACGTAGGTTTCACAAGTTTTTACCAAGAAAACAGATAATATCTTCAGCACAGCAACAAGCTTGATTGTAGCACCTAGCTTTTACAAGAAAGAGGAAACTACAAACCACAATGAGAGCTCTCTACAAAAATCCTGCTGACATTCTTTGTAAAATCTTGTTAACAAGAAGCTTAATTATGTTGGGGGGCGTCCCTGGAGATGCTTAATTATGGTAAGGTCTTTGGGGGGGCTACTTCACTCCCAGTAACAAGAGGAACTACAAAGCCACAAACCAAGCAATACTGATACCAGGCAGGATGAAGAACTGGAGGCAATAAGTCAGTCTTTCATACTTTCTAGATAATGGTTAATTCCTCATATATTTTGTGCCTAGAATTTGAATAACTTTCATCAGATAGTTGGTGACATGTGCCCATTCCCTAGAAATTTTAGTTAAGTATGTTTCTCCAAGATTTCAAAAACTTTTCATAAGTGATCTAATCACTCCACATTTCCCTACTAAAAATATGGAAATTACTTATATAATAATGATTTTTAACTAAAAATTAATCACCTATGTCTACATATTAGAGACTGGTGCTCAGTTTACAATGCTTTTTATCAGTTTCTGCTCCATCTTTTCCTAGCTTGTCGGTTTCCTCTGACTCAGAAATTCAAGACTTTCTACCCTACACACTTGGTTATTGCTCGTGTCTTTGAAGCTATTATAAGCTGTGAAATAGAAATCTGCCAGTCCTCCCAAGGTGCATGGTCAGATAGGGATTTGTGTTGTATTGTTTTAAGGCCCTTTTGGCCTGCATTTATATGCCTTTGCTTCTACTGTGTTTGTTTTTAAAAAAAAAAGTATATAGAGCATGGCTTCTCTTCTGCCCATAACAGTGAACCCAGCCTACTCTCTCTTCCATTTCTTCATATTACCATCTGTTTTGAAAAGATGCACAACTAAAAAACGTGATGTCTTTTTGCCTGGCACCAAGCTGTGATCCTACCTTTAGAACTTGCTGTTTTCAATCTAAATGGCTGAACCATTTACTTAGTTATCAACTTCTCTTCCCTTCATTTCCCTTTCTACACCTTTGACTTTTTTATATATTTGGTCTTTAATATATTTCCAACAAATTTGGCTTTATCTTGCTTCTGGAAAATAATTTGTTATCTCCGAAACTTTTAAAAGCACACCAAAAAAATACAATTGTTTTTAAACACAGTGATATAAAAGTGTCCTCCCAGCCTCTTGTAAACAGGTCTTGAGTGCACTCTGAAATGATGTGTCATGAGGGGTTGTCAGAGCATGGCAAGTCCCAGGCTGATTTAAGATATTCCCAGACTCTACAGGGCTCCTCAGTGAATTCATAGAGTTAAAATGCAACCGACTTAACCCGTTATTTAATCATTCAGGGCTTTACTCTTCATCGTAATCAAAATTAATGAAAATATCTTTTATCAAAAGCTTACTAGTGGGCTTGGGTTGTGGCTCAGTGGTAAAGCGCTTGCCTAACATGTGTGACACACTGGATTTGAGTTTTAGCACCGCATATAAATAAATGAATAAAATAAAGGTCCATCAACAACTAAAAATATTTTTTAAAAAAATGCTTACTAGTGTCCTTCACTGCACTATGGTGAATACTTTATACACATCATCTCCACTGATTTTCACAATCACAGAATGAGCTAGAAATTAGATATATTTTACAATGGACAAACCAAGGATTTGAATTGGTTATATATTCAGCTAGCTATTTAAGTAGAACAAATACAGGCTGAGCTCAGAGGCTAAGCTATTCTATATTTTGTGTGCTACTCTTTGATTGTCCTTGTGAATTGTCTAAATTCAGCTGTTTTGTTGCTCTTTTTCTTTGTTGTGTTTAAAGAATGCAGTGCAAACATTTCTACTCACTTTCTAGAAAATTTGAGAATTGGGACTTTGCTGCCCTTCAAGAAAGGGATAGTAGCTTATTAGTTGCTAACAATTTAGGTTCTAAGAGCTCTGAATATAATGGGCCATCCACTGTGCAAGAACAAAGGGAAACCGTCTCAAGAGAGCTGAAGTCCCTCTAAGAGACAAGAAGGGATTCCCCCAATATGAAAGCGAATCAGAAGAAAAGCTGGAAAGACAGAGGTGAATAAGAAATGAAACACAGGAACAGGAGCCGCATCCCGAAAAAGTCAACTTAGCAAAAGATAATTCAGAAGAGTATGGGCGAAAGGCGGCAGGTTCGAGGGGTAGAGCAACAACCCTGAGGCCAGCCTGTCCAGGGTCAAACCTGATTCCATTACTTACAGGTCTTCTGACCTGTGACAATGTACCTCTCTCAACCTCTACCTCAGTTTCTCTTCTGTAAAATAGGGACATTAGCATCTCTCTTACAGGGTTCTGAGGGTTAACAGGACTGGTACCGGTTTAGCCATCAGAACACTACTTGGCCCAAATATGTGTTTAGTAGGTATCGGTCCTTATTATCCATACAATATTTGAGAGCTCTGGAGTTGGATGGAGCTGTGTTATCCTATCTCCAAAGCCAAAAACTGTTCCACAACCTGTATGCACACCTGTGTATCCCTGCTGCATCCTCCTGTTGGGATTCAGAAACATTTCATTCCCAGAGGTCTCATAAGTGCCCCTGCTGCCTCCCAGCTGGAACAACTCCTGACCATGCTACAAAACTCTGATCTTCCTCTTTCAAAACCTCCACTGTAATCCCAAGGACGGAAAGCCTAGTAAACTCTGAACCCAAATGATTAACAACCTAATCCACAAATCCTCTTTCCCCTCACCCCTAAGTCATCTCACTCAATTCCTTCACCTATAAAATAAAACCACAACCACTCCACAGAATCATTATGAGGATTAAATGAGATAACAAAGAAAAACAGCTAGCACAGTGTCTGACTCAGAGTAGGGAGTTTTAGAATATTCGTTTCCTTCCTTCTCAAGCTAAAGACAGCCCTTACTAAGCACTGTTAAGGTACTAATGACTTAAAATGAAAAGCCCAGTGGTAGTCAGGCACAATGGCGCATGCCCGGAATCTCAGCAACTCCGGAGGCTTAGGCAAGAGGATGGCAAGTTCAAGGCCAACCTGGACAATTTAGTGAGACCATTTCTCAAAGTTGAAATTTTGAAAAACGACAAGCAGCCAGGTGCAGTGGAGCATTCCTATAATCCCAGCAGCTCAGGAGGCTGAGGCAGGAGGATCTGGAGTTCAAAGCCGGCCTCAACAAAAGCAAAGCACTAAGCAACTCAGTGAGACCCTGTCTCTAAATAAAAGACAAAATAGGGCTGGGGGTGTGGCTCAGTGGTAGAGTGCAATCCTGAGTTCAATCCTCAGTACCCTTCCCACCCCCCACCCCCCAAAAAATGGACATGTAGAGTAGAGAAAGGAGACTAAGGGGAAGAAGTACAGGAGGGAAAATGTAGGTAGATAGGAACAAAATTGACTAAATGATATTTTTCTATTGTGTGCATATATGAATAAATGACAAAAATTCCATTATATATAATTATAAAGCACCAATAACATTTTTTTAAATTAAAAGAGTAGCATATCTCAGTGGTAGAATGCTTGCCTAGTATGTGCAAAGCCCTAGGTTCAATCTCTAGTACCACACACACACACACACACACACACACACACACACACACAAACAATTCCATAGTGGAAAATGGGCAATTCATTCTCTCACTAAGCCACTGGTGCCTCTCTCAAATCTTCTAATCTACTCCTGTACTGCATGATTGCTTTTCATAATGTACTCATAGGTACATTTTCATAAGTCAGAATAACTTTGATATAGGAGTAAAATGAAGATAATGATAGTAATGATCATTAATAATATTTAGTTTCAGATATATAAGAAAATTGACTTCTATTTCCTTAAAAATCTATAGTTTTCTCTTTCGGGCTCTAGAAAACTAAGTGGTAATTTAGTCCTGTGTGTCAGGAGCACTGTTCTTTGATGGTCTTGAGATTAATTTACATTCCCACAACAGGAGATGTTCCAGAGGTACTTTTTCATTGTTAAATTAGCACCTACATGCAGTTTCACCAAAAATGAAGGAGATTAAGGTATTTGGAAGAATAAAAAAGTCAGAAGTGTAAAAACTGATCAGATTAAGCATATTAGTAATAGAGACCTGCAATCCCTTTATGTTCCCTGTGTGCCAACATTATGACGGTAATAAGAGTAACTACTAGAGATGGCCCACAATTTAAAGACAAACATACCAGAAACAAAGGCTTACGTGAAGTACTGGTGATGATGCTATACCTAACTCTCAGCAGGAAGGACAGCTAATTTCTCATGCCATTTCTAGAATTGCTGAGAAAGAGAAACAAAATCCCTGCTGTACACTTTCCTGTCTCTCCCAGATTCTAAATCTTGACACCAAAAATAATTTGCAAGCACATGCATCTCTTGGATTCAATGAATTTTCCCTACCTCCTCCCTTTGTTGCTTCAATCCTAGAGGGATGCTCTGAGCAGACAGGAAATGTGCCCCAGACGTGTGGCAGCACATCTGGGGCTTGTTTCAGGAAGAAGAGTGTGCTCAATCTCCTGCAGCTAAACTCAAACTCCATCTCTGAAGAAAGTTTTGCACAGCCTTGGCTTATTCAGAATCCTTTTGTGCTCAGAAACACTTAGAAACAGCCTACAGGAACACAATGACTGTAAATTACTTAGTGGTGTGCACTGTGCTCTGAATACATACCTTCTGGGGTGAGGATATGCTATGAATATTTTTCTATCACAGGTTTTTAGGCAGAATTCCTTATTACCAGCTAATAATATCAGTCCTGATCTATATTGCACTTCAAGAATCTATTTAGATGACCCTATGTAGGCCAATAGAGTGAGCAGAATAAAATCACTTAAACTTCAAGTGCATTCTGATTTTTCCCTTCAAATATAAAATGTCAATAAAATATTCTTGAAAATACTGGGCATGGTTGAGCACTTCTGTAATTCCAGCTACTTGAGAGTCTGAGACAAGAGGATCACAAGTTTGAGTCCAGCCTCTGCAACTTAGTGTGACTATATCCCAAACAATTAAAACTTAAAAAGGGCTATAGATATAGCTCAGTGGTAGACTGTTTGCCTGGCATGTGTGAAGCCCTGGGTTTAATCCTGAGAATCCTCCACTCAAAATAATTTTACATGTGTGTGTGTGTGTGTGTGTGTGTGTTACACACACATTTATGTATTTACATATATAATATATATAATAATTCAGAATGTACATAATTAAAATGATCTGCGAATTAAAGAATGAGCAAATACAGACAAATACGTCAACAAGCAAATACAGGCAAAAATTGATCACTCCAACAAAGAAATAAGAGAGCAAATAAAGGCAACCATCAGTCACACCAATATACACATAAGGGAGGAAACACAGATAGCAAAAGATTACTTTCAGAAAAAATTTAGAGATTGTGAAAAATCAGAAATTTTTTAAATGAAAGAAACAATAAACCAAATTAAAAAAACTTGATAGAAAGCATCACCCGCAGACTAGATCACTTGGAAGACAGAACTTCGGATAATGAACACAAAATATACAATCTTGAAAATAAAGTTGACCATACAGTGAAGATGGTAAGAAACCATGAAGAGAACATACAAGAATTATGGGATAGCATTAAAAGACCAAATCTAAGATTTATCTTCTAAGAAAGCACAGAATTTCAAACCAAACGAATGCACAATCTCTTCAATGAAATAATATCAGAAAACTTCCCAAACATAAAAAATGAATTGGAAAATCAAATACAAGAGGCTTACAGGACACCAAATGTACAAAATTACAATAGATCTACACCAAGGCAGATTATAATGAAAATGCCCAGCATACAGAATAAGGACAAAATTTTAAATGCCGTAAGAGAGAGGAATCAGATTACATATGGGGGAGACCAATTTGGATCGCAGCAGATTTTTCAACCCAGACCCTAAAAGCCAGGAGATCATGGAACAACATATATGAAGCTCTGAAAAGAAAAAATAGATGCCAACCAAGAATCTTATATCCAGCAAAACTGAGCTTCAGATTTGATGATGAAATAAAAACCTTCCATGATAAACAAAAGTTAAAAGAATTTACAGCAAGAAAGCCTGCACTACACAGGAAAATATTTCATGAGGAGGAAATGATAACCATAACCAACAATGAAAATATACAAAGAGAGGAACTACACTAAAAAAAAAAAAGGCCAATCAAAGGAGAAGCCAAGTCAAGGTAAAAACCCAAAATAAACCAAAATGACTGGGATTACAAATCATATTTCAATAATAACCCTGAATGTGAATGGCCTAAGCTCATCAATTAAAAGACATAGACTGACAGCCTGGATAAAAAGAAAAGACCCAATAATATGCTGTCTTCAAGAGACTCATCTCATAGGAAAAGATATCCATAGACTGAAAGTGAAAGGATGGGAAAAAATGGATCACTCACATGGATCACGTAAACAAGCAGGAGTTTCCATCCTCATATTGAATAAAGTAGACTTCAAACCAAAGTTAGTGAAAAGGGATAAAGAAGGACATTTCATACTTCTTAAGGGAATCATACATCAACAAGACATAACAATCATAAATACTTATGCCCCAAACAATGAGGCATCTATATATATCAAATAAACCCTTCTCAACTACAAGAATCAAATAGACCACAACATAATAATACTTGGTGACTTTAACACAGCTCTCATCACTGGATAGATCTTCCAAACAAAAACTAAACAAAGAAATCACAGAACTCAATAAAACAATCAATAATTTAGACTTAACAGACATATATAGAGTATTCCATCCATCAATGAGCAAATATACTTTTTTCTCACCAAAATAATTATATATATATATATATACACACATACATACATATATATTTCAAATATTATATATAAATATATATTATATTCTATATTTATTATATATTATATATTATATCACATATAATATACATATTATATATTATAAATACTTGAATATATATAACATACATATATACACACATTATTAAAGAAATTAATGGAAAATATGTAGATATTCCATATTCCACACAAACATCTATATCTAGCTGAGCTTTACCTAAATAAACTCAGACAGAGAAAGTATATCTATATGAACTAATAATCATTCATTTACTTTCTTGTTGAAATAGAACTGAGGGGTATGCAAATTAGAAGTATCCAAAGTAAAGGGCCTCAGATCAGACTCACTCCAAGAAGGCTTAACATACTCAAAGCTGCCTCTGACCAATATGGAAAATGGGGACAACTTAATGGAAGATCACCACTTCCCAACCTGACCCTGTGTGACCCTGTGGACCCAGAGTTTGTCAAGCTGAAAGGAGTCTGATTTTCAGATCTCACTTGTGGCTTCACCAGGTGTGTTTTCTACATTAGTCAGAGAAAGATGCAGTCATTCATATGCCCAAGGAGAGCAGAGTGACAATAGGGAGGAGGTATCACTTGGTAACAGAGGCTGTCCCACAGGTGAATCTCATCCTTGTGGTTATTCAAGTGGCAGTGAAAGCTTTTCCTATACATGGCAAAAACCATGCAAAACATAATCACCCTCTGTCTTGTCAGCCAAATCTCCTCCTAGACTGGGAATCGAAATGTGGAATGAGTATTATCTTGGCTCCTTGCATCTATAGCCAACCAGCTTCTACATTCCTCTTTATTAATGCTTTAGGATATTTGTCTCTGATAAGAAGAGCTCTAACACACTAAATACCCTCACTTTATAGGGATTACTATTATTTATAATCAATGTAATAGATAAATAGTTACATTATTTAGATGCATGTGATAAATTTAATCTTTTCAAATGAAAATGCCAATGCATTACATTTCACAAGCAAAGTACACTAACTAAGAAGTCATAATCAGGAAAGAAATTAGAACCCACCCTAATAATTTCTTCTGAATCATCTGTTTGCTCCATCTCTCCCCACCCCGCACACACTCTTCCCATTGTCTATAGTTGCC
This sequence comes from Xerus rutilus, assembly GCA_028644305.1. Taxonomy (NCBI): domain Eukaryota; kingdom Metazoa; phylum Chordata; class Mammalia; order Rodentia; family Sciuridae; genus Xerus; species Xerus rutilus. Next base: position 96,700,465 of record CM053404.1, on the reverse strand, counting down.
AGCAAGTAAACATGAATGCTGAAGCAAGAACAAAAGGAAAACAGAAACACATATTTATGTAAACTTGTATTGATTCAACTAGGAATAAACCCCACAGCTTTCAAGACCTGAGTCACAAATCATTATGATCAGAAATGCTGATGTGCTGGGAATGCGTGAGTATTTTCCCTCGTTATCATGGCTCAGGCCTGTGGTGGAGCTATGGTTAAGATGAAAAACATTAAATATAGTTTTCAGCCTCCATTTATCAGGCTATTTGGGGAAAGGGAGGACACAATGACAATGAGTCCAGGCTCATGCATTCAACTCCACATTGAGTCAGCAACAAATCCACATTTGGGAAAATCAGAGGGAGGTCACATCACCTTTCCAAACATGAGAAAACTCTGTTCTTCCCAAGATGACCCGAAATGTTCTAATTATTGGTTATTCCCTCTGGTCTGTGATGCAGCCAGCAAGCACGTAGAGTTCAGTGAACCCGCAAGCGCACAGCTGTTATCTTTGACTTGTGGCCAAAACAAAAATTGGAACAGAATTTACCCAGACAAGTGTAAAGGCTTCTGTTTAAAGCAGCTATTTTCTAAGCCAGATAAACAGCTTTGAAATGGAGAAGAAATGAATCCCTTTCTAGAATGTCTGAATCAAAGTGAGGTCAACGTGTTGAAGACAAGATGTTACCATAGATTACCCACACGGCTGCACACGACTCCCAAAGAGCGAGGCAGCCTCCACGCCTCCAAGTTGCCTGTGCTTCTTTTACCAACTTATTTTTGTGTTTTGGAAACAACTTTCTGCGTTAAGGGAAGATGGCTCTGTTTATTTAGCTGGTTCATGGTATAAAACTTTAAGGGTCAGCAAACTGCTATGCTGGAAGCTTCCATGAGCCACCAACAGCACAAGCCGGTAGCAACTTCGGCCGGTAACATCGGAGGCTCTTATCTGATGGTTTAAAGGGGAAAAAAAAAAACAAAGGAGCTCAAATCTGTGATTCTGGCCTTTGGATTTTCACTAAGAAACATTAACAAATCCCTCATTTCTTTATAGGTGGCAAAGGAACTGGTAAGAAATAGCTGGTAGGAGAAGCAGGGGAAAATCACCCTCCCTGTTCCTTCCACAAACACTGTGTGTGCCTGTGCTAATCTGCCAATCCATCTTACAATCACCAAACAGTACAGAGCAAGGAAACAATTCACACTGCAATAGTACTCCTCTGAGCTTTTCATAGCTTGATGCCTATTGCAGCTGCTTATATTGTACCAGCAGGTGGGTATAAAATAGCAGATTCCAGAGCCTACAGAAGCTGTGTCCCAGGGTAGAAGAGGAGATGATTTTTTTTTTTCCAGTAGAGCGAATATGCATATCAATGTACCTGGATGGAGAGCAGGTCCTGGTGAGCTGTCATCAGCAGCAAATCTGTCTGTACTTCCGTCTCAAGTGGTCTATTTTGGCGATAACAAGGCTTATGCAGCAAGGGTTTGAAAAGCCTGTGTCTCTTGATTCCAGTGGGGTTAGAGACCACATCTGCAGTGCGGACAGCACTGAGCCTACTATCAACTTTTGTTCATTCTCATATTCTCCCTGTGCTCGTCATTGGCAGCAACAGTAAAAAAATTCACCAGTTTTGAAGTCCTGGGTTGGTAGAATACTAGGCACCGGGTATCCAGACACAGAAAGAACAAGAACAATTGTAACTAGATGGCATTGTGGCCTGTGCTAAAATACTCTATCTTTCAAGCAGTCAGCTGCATAATTGGTGTCGACTTCATACCCAATGGGCAGGGATAGTTATCAGAAGCCCATTGAACAAATGGATGGGATGTTTCAAACCTAAGAGCATCAAGCTTCTCCCAAAATAACAAGAAGTGACAGCTGAAGTCATGCTTAACAGAATTGGTTTAAAAATGTGAAATGGGCTTTAAAAGCAGCACGACCTTCCTATTGGGTGTGAATGAGGCTTAGTACACAGGAGGGGGAATCCCCATCAAAGTTGGGACTCCTGCTTTGTTCCTTGCATATGCCAATTGGCTCTCTCTAGGTAATGCTTGACATGTGGGCAGCTGATGAGCAAGTGGCCAAGGCTGTGTAACACGACCTCCTAAGAAAGTTTCAGTGAACTTCGTAAGTGGCACCATTAGGACAAATCCTGTAACCATTCCAGAACTGTGGCTTATCTGACAATTTGTTTACATGAAATGAGCAAGAGAAATTGTGCCTGCCACCTTCCTTCCAGCCCCTAGACCATATGTTTACTGCTAGTGGTTGTCTGGGATAGATTACCCTTCTACCATCTGATTTGTGTCTTTTGGATAATTCTCTAACACTGGGGGACAACAAACTTTTTCTATAAAAGATCTGCTAATAGATAGGCTAAAAGTTTGCAGACCATATAGCTTATGTCATAACTACTTAACTCTGTCATTTTAGCATGAAGGAGCCTTAGTCTGTACCCCAATAAGCATGGCTATGCTCCAGTAAATTTTTTTTACAAAAATAGGTTGGGGGGGTCACATTTAGCCCAGAGCCATAGTTTGTGGACATTATACCTTGAGCAGAGACAGCACAAAGCACTCCTTTGAATTTTTATTTCTTCCCTACATTTTTATATCCTTAGATAGATTGTGGTAGATTCTTAGATAATGATTCCCTCACTTGACCACACATTATATGTACCTGTTTTAGTCAGCTTTTCATCACTATGACCAAAATACCTCACAAGAACAACTTAGTGGAGGGAATGTTTATTTTGACTCATGGTTCCAGAGGTTCAGTCCATTGCCAGCCAGTTCCATTACTCTGGGTCCAAGGTAAGATAGCACATCATGGTGGAAGGGCATAGTAGGGGAATGCTGCTCCATTTTTGGAAACCAGGAAGGGAAGATGGACCCTTCTAGGGCATGCCCCCAGTGACCCACCTCCTCTGTCTATATGCCACCTGCCTAGAGCTACCACCCAGTTAGTCCTTTCAAACTAGGATGAACTGATTAAGTTATAACTCTTATAATCTAATGATTTCACCTCTGAATATTCCTGCATTAACACAGGAGGTTTGGGTCATACCTCATATTCAAACCATAACAGTACCCTTGAGTAATCTCCTCCAGTACTGAATGGTATAGCTGAATTTGTACATTGAAGCCCTAACCCCTAGTATCTCATAATGAAACCATATTTGGAGACAAGATTTTGAAAGAGGTGGTTATGTTAAAATGAGACCATTAGGGTAGGCCCTCATCCAATCTGACTTGATGTCCTTTTAAAAAGAGGAAGAGACACCAGGGATGCACAAAGAAAAGGCCATGTGAAGGGGCTACAAGAGGGTGGTCCTCCACAAGCCAAGGAGAAGAGCCTCCAAAATCTGCCAACACCTTGATTTCGGACTTCCAGGCTGCAGAACTGTATGAAAATAAATTTTTATTGTTTAATCCACCTAATCTGTAGCTATTTTGCTGTGCAAACCTTGGCATACTAATACACTGACCCTGGAACAAATGTGATTTTTTGGCTAATACGAAGTAACAATCATGATATAAGCTTGAAAAACCATTTCTTGCTGCTCTTGAGACCCCCACCAGCAACCTTGTGAACAGGTCTGAGCTACTCAGCTGGATGGTAAGAAATTCATGGCCAGTCATCTTATCATCCCAGCTGATAAATCAAACCCCAGAAGCAGCCACCTGACTAACTGGCAGCTGTCCACAAATACATGAGAGCGCCCAGCTGAGATCAGCAGAAGAACCACACAGCTGAGAGCTGACCCACACAGAATATTGTTATTGTTAATCACTAAGTCTGGAGGAGTTTATTACATACAATAGATAACTGCTACACCATCCCGCTACTTTCCAGGTCTGCTCCACCAAGGCTCAGAGCATCCTGCTCTTCTCTGCTTACCTGGGCTACTTCAAAGTTGCACTCCGTTTTCAATCTTTACCTACTCCCGCCAACCGTCCAGTAGTTCAGTCTAGTACCTCACCCACTCAGGACAGCACTCTCCACTGGGTTGGGTAGATTCATTTTGTATTTGTGATAAGTGACTGCAAACTTGGCAACTTAAAACAGCTCACATTTATTATCTCAGAGTACTATAGTAAGAAGTTTGATCCGGATCTTACCAGGTTAAAATCAAGGCATCATCAGGGCTATGTTTCTCCTTGGAGGCTGGATGGGAAAATCTGTTTCCTTGTTTATTCAGATTGTTGGCAGCACTCACTTTTTTGCTGCTATAGGATGGAAATCTCTGTTTTGTTGTTGGCTGACAGCCAAGGGCTGTTCCAGCACCCAGAGGGAGCCATGTCTCAGTTTTGCCTTGAAAGGCTGCAGGGTAGATCAAATCCCTCTCCTGCTTCAGTTGTCTCCACCCATTGCTTCCTCTGACTCCAGTCAAGAAAATATTTTTGCTTTTAAGAGTTCTTGTTATTCAACTGTGCCCATCCCAATAATCCAGGATAAACTCTCCACCTCAATGTCCATAAGCTTTATCATGACTTGAAGTACCCTTTGCCACATAGCATAGCAAATCCATGGGATGCAGAGATCAGGATGTAGATATCTTGGGGAAAGAGGGGTCCATTATTCTGCCTACCACAGGTGGCAACTTGTGATGGTGAAATTGAAGACCGTAGTTCTCATTAGCTCTCAGTGACAAGGGGAATTTTCTGGAGACTGCAAACTTGATGAAACCAAATTCTCTCCACAACCAGCACCACAGTGACTCACCTGTCTGCTCATCTTGCCTATTGAAGAGAGAACTTTGTCCTCATCTCTGTACCTCTCCACTTCTACAGCTGTACTCCATACATTGTTGTAAATTAGGACACTGATTGCCTAAATATGAATTTTCAAGAGTGGTGTCTGGAATTCCTTATGTCTTAGACTAACAAACTCTAGCAGGCAGTCATTTTTCTATCAAACCTTAAGGTAGTTGCTACACTAACATGTAAGATTGTGTACCAGGAAAGTGCCAGTATTATAAGAAAATGTCATAAGTTTCCATCCCTATATACTTAGGATTTTGCAAACAGGCTTATTGCAGTCCATTAAAGCTACCAGGGCCCGTTCTATATCAGTTAGGATGCCTTCAGCCGCAAATAAGAGAGACTCTGATTTAAACTGACATATACAATATGAAAAATAACTATTTCACATTACCAGAAGCACAGGCACAGATCCGACTTCAGGGTTAGTTAATTCTGTGGCTCAGAAAAATAATCAAGGTCCCAGTTTCATTCTCTCTCTCCACCCTGACATTCTTAGTGTCATCAAGCTGGTTGCAAGGTGTCTGCAGCTCTTCCCAGTTTCACGTCCAATTAAAGCAACATCCAGAGGAAGAAGAGCAATTGTCTCTTCCTGTGCTTCTCTTTGTTGTGAGAAACGTTTTCCTACGAGTTTCACAGTACACTTCTCCTGTTTTCATTGGCAGAACTGACCTAATTTTAAAGCCAGGTAAGGGAATGAGAACATGTCACTTTGTCAAGGCCTTCCTTGGTCGCTCTTTTAAAAAAGCATCTACCTCCGACATTGTCTCCCAGCACTCCACCTGCCCCGTCCAAAGCCATATTTTTCTCCTTAGATTTTATCACTCTATGGTTTGCTTTGTTATTTGTACATTTTCTTCCCCCACACACCAAGATGTCGGTTTTATTGTTTTAGTGATTTGAGGTGATTTGTATCACCTCAAACAGTTCCTGGCATATAACAGGGTTTTCTCAATATTTGTTAAATCAATGAACAAGATGCAGTCCTAGAACCAATCAGGCCCTTAGAGCTAGAGGTAAGGTCTGCTTTCCCTAAGCCATTGGACTGTGACAGGGAAAATGGGTTACCAAACACATTTGAGATTATGTGACGAGTAGAAAGGGAAGTAAATGATGGATAGCAATCTAGACCTAATCTCCAGTCTCACTCACCACTCCCCATCACCATCACTAATATTGGCCCAAAGCAACTTCAAAAGACAGAGACTTGGTTGTGTCAAATCTTAGAGTGGTTTACTAGTCTCAGGTAATCTTTCATTCGAAGCAGACTTGGTCCAAGCTAGACTTGTGGAAACTTCTCACAGAGCCATGTGCCCCTATCATCATTTAGGGTAGAAAGAATGATTACTAATGCTATCGAGTCCAGTAGCTTCATTAATCTTTGCTATTATAATAGTTGTAGATAATTCACCCTTATAATTCTGAGGAAACAATTTTCCTAAAGTTTACAAACTAAGAAGAAGGGGGTTTGTCCTGGCAATAAGGACAATCTAAAGCAATTCACTGAAGCAATAAAAGAAACAAAGCCATTATATTGATGCACAGCTATTCTAAGGACCTCACCTGGAGGAACCTGAGCAGAAATTAGAGAAAGGCAGAAGGTGACCATAGTCCTCATAATCAATGCCATACTTGTATAGCATAATTCATAATATTCCCTATTGTGTTCTTTTGTCAGAGTTTTTGAGAAACCCAAAGAAAGGAACCATCAGGTCTCTCACTATTTCCTCTGGAAGCCCCAGGCAAGAGTCAATTTTTTTACTGCACAGATGTGCAGATCAAGTATCTTGTTTATGTCAGTTCTAGAAACCTCTCCCTCATTCTCCTTCCAGAGATCTTTCTTTATCTTTGGAAGAAAACAAGAGGAACATTTGGTCTGTTGGAGCCAAATCATATGGTGAGTGACGCATATGGTTCTAACAACTATGACCCAACATGACCTGGGCTCCAGAGCACCCATCCATAGGAGCCCACTCTGCCTAAGTCACGCCTGCTTCGCTCCACACCCACCCCTTGGTCGTTGCCATCATGATCCCTCTCAGGTCTTGCCCCTTCAGGGGGCTGATCCTCTCCCACCTCCCTCAGACAACCAAAGACGATAGCCTGAGTGACTTTTGTCCAGTTTCCTTCCCTGGATTCCAAAACCCCTTCTTGGAATTCCTTATGATCTCTAGAGTCAACTCCTCTCAAAGAGGCCTCATCTCCTTAGGACTCTCCGAAGAAACTCTTGTTACAATCCAGTGTTATCATTATTTTATTGCTCAAATCGTTCCAGTTTGGGCCATGAAGAAAGCCTTCAGGTTGACTCCTGAGTTCTTACAGCAAACACCCTAGCTTTACGTCACACTTCCTTGCAACACAAGATGCAGGCTGATTTTTTTCTTTATCTAGTTTCAGCCCAGGAATCAATCACTTCTTTATGAAGCCAGTTTTTTGTTGTTTTTTTTGTTTTGTTTTGTTTTGTTTTGTTTTCAATTATTTGCTTCTTTTTATGGAAGAAATAAAGTTCAAAAATCAAGATCTGAATATCAGGTAAGTTCATTGCTATTGTAATGTCATTACTTCTAGGTCCTTTAACCAGACAGCTCAGAAATACATGTTTGCATGCTAATCCATCTACATTTTTGTGTATTTATCTGTATATATATCAAAGTCCATAAATTCATACCGATCCTCTGATTCTAGTCCAATACTCCAGGTTTTTCTTTAGGATTCCTCACTTTTCTTATCTCTAACACTTTTTTGCAACAAGGAGAAAACTCTTATTTACTTTACTATTTATTATATATATAAATATAGCTACTTATTTATTTAACTCTTGCATACACATAAAGTCTTTCAGAATTTTTACCTATGACCCAGTGATAAACACATTTACCAAATAAATTACACTATTTGTACACAGATATTTTTGTTAAAAAACCATTTGCCCAAATTATTTAAGTAGTTTTTTTTAGGGCTGGCACGTCTGAACACGTTTTAGCATCTGCTTTCAGGTCCTACTTTTAGATGCTTAGTCTAAATAACTGCCAACTATATATTGTGTCTGGTCTTTGGATGTCTTCTTTATAAGATTAAAACTCTTCATTAGAGAGAATGAGCTTGACTCTTGTGTATGTTGTATTTATGCTTTATTATTTTTCTATACAATACTTTGGATGCCTGAGATGATCATTATAAATTTCTTTTTATTATTCTACATTTGTATTATCCCCTTAAGTGGTATATTGAATTGCTATAGTTCACAACCTCTAGCCATAAAATACAAAGCAATAAAATCTTCTAATTAATGCACACATATGCAAAGTTTGTAATTAAATGCAAAGCTGTAATTGGACCCAGTGCCCCATCTAACACAAAACAGCAATAGCAATGAACTTGGTGGGGAAAGAATAGTTGGAATTCTCATTCATTGAAGTTGAATTGTTATTTACAGTAACTTAAAGGAAAAAAACATTATTATAGAGTGTAGGGAAAAGAAATATTCATAAAACCAATAAGGAAAAAATCTGTCTCAATTTATCATTTCACAGGAGGATAAAGTCTGCTATACTCACAACACACTAAGGTAGGAGGAGAATAACGCAAATTTATGGATGTGGTAGCCACAGAAATAAGCTCATCTATTGACCATAACCTGCCCACATATCGCCCTACACAGTCTCACACACACACACACACACACACACACACACACACACACACACACACACAAATCTCCATTATTGGGAGCCTTAAATTTCCATTTCCACTTGACTTTTTTTACAAATTCCCTTATAAATATTATGACTCTTGCTGCAAATGGAGACCACCAGTATTTTTAATGACAGTATCAACTGGCAAGTACATTTTTCATAATAACTTATTTCCAAATTTTAAAAAATAAACAATAATTTAGGAGTTCTGGATTTTATATGAAACTGGTAGGAAAACAACATAATTATGTTATGTTAATTTTAGGATCTAATTAACCAAAGTTGCTTCTTCCCTAGACTTTTGACTAAGCACTAAAGTTCACCATGACTCATGTGGTCCCCCCAAGCCAGAGCCTAGAAATCATTCATCATTCCTGTTTCTCTCCACCCTGAAGCATATTCTATTCATCAATAAGTCTTATTAGTTCTATCCCAAATGCAGCATGAATTCATCTACATCTTTTCATATCTACAGCCACAGTGCTAATCCAGCCTACTAACACTGAATAGTGGTCTATTCTCCTCACTCTCCTCCCAGTAGCCACTTTTCCCACCTTGAATCCATCCTCTGTACTGCAATCCACATCAGTGGGGTTTTTTTATCAATACATCAATGGTTTTTTACAAATATAAATATGATCACATTACTCCTTTGTTTAAGGACTGTTAATACTTCTCATTTTCATGTGGATGAAAGTCCAGGCTTGGTCTGGTCTCTTCAGGGAACTGATCTTGCCCTACTCTTCATCATGCCCTCTGAACTCAAGCCCCAGATGGAATCATCCTTTAGTTCCTAAAACATTTATATTTTCCTTAAGATATTTGCCCATCCCTCCTTCTCTGCTATAGCTGATTAATTCCTACCCATCGTTCATAACTCAACTCAAATGTAGTCTCCACTAAGAAATCCTAGCCCCTACATAGTAAGGAGAGTGCCTCTCATATATTCTCAAAACAAAAAGGACTTTTTCTTCATTAGATTGGTTATAATTGAAATTTTACATTTATCTGGAAAATTATTTAATTGCTGCTTTTCTATCCCTATAGGACTATATTTGGATTCTCTGTAGTATCCATAGCCCCTAGGAGAGTCAGTACTCAGCACTTAGAAAATAATCAATAAGTACTTATTAGATGAATACTGGATAGAAAAGGAATAGCCTGAATATATGGAATTTTCATTTACGCTTTCTTTATCAGCCATTAACAGCAGGTAGAATAAAAATCCTGTCAGTGCATGTGAATCTCCTATTGTGATCCCTGAAGTTCTGCTGAGCTCAAGACAGATGGAAACCCTGCAGCAGCCTCACAAAATGGCTCTCAGATATGACCTGCATATGAAGCAGAGAACAGGAGAGTGCTCCAGAGCGCAGAGCCTGCAGCCTGTTGGCATCCATAAAATACAAGGCCAGTTCTGGCTTTGACCCTCTCAGGTCCAGTAAAACATGGGTAAAGATGTAGAGAAGGGATAGGCTGCTTTCTTGGCATTATTCCAGACAATTTGAATATATGACCAATATTTGAATGTATGACCATTTATCAGCTGTCCTGTACTACCTGATAATGTGCTATCATCTTTTCAACCTCAAAGAGCAGGACACTAAATGCTTCAACGGTGATTTTTCTTTTTTTCTGGCATTTCTAAGTGACACAGTGAGATTAAAAAAGGGTACTGCTTTCTGACTCCCTCTTTTCCAGCTCCATGAAAATATTACATCCTGACCATGTGGAACATGGATGACAGAAAAATAACCAACCTGGAGAGGAGAGATGGCTATCTGTAAGGAAAGAGCCGAGAGGCCAAACACTGGGCTCAGGGTAAGCAGTGAACGCTTGTCTACTCTAGAAAGGAGTCAAAATGCCTGGACATGGTCCCAGAGTACTGGCTGAGCATCACAAGGGACTTCCAGGTGGCAGAAATCCTGGGCATCAGGTGGTGCCTGAGGCATGGGCTATGAAACATGACTGAAGCAGAATCCAGTGCTAAGACAGGGGATGGTAGGAAGTAGGAAGGATAACAAGGTCCCTAGCCAAGTAAACTCTGAGTGTGTTGGGGGAAGGGTAAAATAGAGAAACAGGACAGAAATCTGACCAGGCAGACTCTGCCTTTCCCTATCACACTCATTTATCTTTGATTCTTATTGAGATTCCATAAGACTGCAGGCTCTTAATGGTTTCATTTTCTGATCTTTGTTCCTCTGATGAAATTCTGCCAGGAAAACCTCCAACCCTGGATCAATTCAATCCCCGACATTTCCATTCATATACCTGGTCTGCAGTCATGTACTTCAAGAGAACATTATCTTAACTGTGCAGGATGGCATGATTAGTTAATGACCTCCCCCACGCCCAGCTGAGCTCTCAGTGTGCCGAGGCATCTTTTCAAATCCCATATGAAAAATGTTAACCTCTCAGTGGCTCCTTAAACTCTCCATTCCCATCAAGTCCTGTTCCCACCATGATTCTCTGACAATTGCACCTTATATTTTATAAAGAAAAGAAAAGCCTTAGGGCAAGAAATGCCACCATCCCCCACCTGAAAAGGTGTCTGGAGCCTTACTTTCTTCCCTTCTACCTCAGGAGAAAAAGTCTGCCCCTTAATACTAAGCCCTCCATGCACTCTGGATTGCCTCCTATTTAAGTCCTCAGAGAACCTGTGCCATCAATGACATTCTCCTTTCCTTTCAGCTGTCTTTAGCTTATCCCTAGAAAATCAGTCTCTTTCCATTAAAAAAAAAACAGAAAGTTATCCTTTTGCCTCTCCACTTTCCCAGTTGACTTGAAAGGCTCCTCTATACTCAAAACGTCTACTTTGTCACCTACTATTCACTGGGAACAACAAAACAGCTCTCACTAAGTCAATAGCAAACTACTCATGATGGAAACCAATGAACACTTTTCTGTCTTTATTTTATTCACTGCATTCAACACAGCGTGCCACTCTCAGTTCCTGTGACACCAGTCTCTCCTAATCATGTTTTCTTTGTTCTTTTTCTCTCTCTATTCCTTCACATTCTCTTTTGCTGATGTCTCTTCTGCTTTCTTTCTGTTTTCACAGTATTCACATAATCTCACCCATACCAGCTGGCACCAACCGCATAAATACAGAGGACTGGCCAAAAGCCAACCCTGCTCTCCTTAGTTCCACATGACTCCACCCAAAGAGTCTACTAAAACTTTCTATTTGGATATCCCAAAACTATCTCTAACTCATTCCAAATTGAACAGGCAAAAATTCCTTCTTTTATAGAGCTGATCTCTGATGACTACATGATTCACTGCTAGTCACCCAAATGAGAAGCCTGAGAGTCAGTCTAGATTCTCTCGCCTGTCCTTTACCCTTCACACACATGTGGTCACCAATTGCTATTGATTCTGTCCCTTAAATACTTCTCAACAGTTCATGTTTATCTCCACTTTAGCTGCTACAGTTAGATTCTCATAATTACTTTTCTGAACTATAGCAATGGACTCCTAATTTATCTCATTGCTTCTACCCTACCCTCCCTGAAGTTTATCTTCTAGAGTTCTCCATTTTCATTGTGTTACAGATATACTTCAGGGACAACTTCCTAATTGGGGACAACTTCCTAATCTGTCATATAAATGATTCACAATCTAAAAAACACAATTGGTTTCCCTAACAATGCGTGTATTTGTAATGTATTTGCATAAGGTTTTGTAAAGCGTAGATTAGTTAGAAGAGGTCACAGAGACAGTGTTCAGAAAAATAAGGTAATATCCTAGTAAGAACTCTATAAATGTTCAATAACTAAGCAAAAACTGCGGTGCTAAGCAGGTGTGATGATTTTGTAACAGAGCACAAAGGGATCACTTCTTGATGAATGCAAAACCAATGCAGACTACCAAAAGTTGAAAGAATGGAGAAAGATTTATCACTACAGTGAAAAAGGAGAACACCAGAGTTACCTGCAAAGTAACGTTCTCTCCAACAACGGAAACATGGGGATTTTATTCTGGGAACTTATACATATTCATTTTAGGGATGGGTGCATTCCTGAGCATGCTCAATTTAGAATGTGCATTTATGAATGTGCTCAGTTCTGGGTCATATTTTAAGAAGAAAAGATGGAAAATGCATTCTGGGCATATGCAACTCAAAGTCATGCAGCACATTGTAAACTGTTGAAATGGCAGACATCAATCCTTAAGGATAACCAACACAAGTGCTTTGGGGCATGCTCAGTTCAATATTATAATAAGCCAAATTTTCTCTAGCAACCTAAAATAAAAACTTAGAGTCAGCCAGTAAACTTGGAGATCATAGGTGGTTCTAAGTTCCTCAAACAAATTATTCAAAACAAAAGAAAAAATCAGTGTAAAAGTACATTAATGCAGGAATCTAAAGGTGCCTTTCTCACTTGTCTAGTGGCTAACAGTTTACAATGCAGTGCTATGGAGGCACCTAGAAAATCAAGTCTGGGCACAGGGCACCTCAGATTCCAGTCTACTGAAGAAGGAGCTGCTAACTCAATACCAAGAAGAACCTTCAGTGGTTCAAAGACATATTTCTAGGTTTTACAACCCACATCTGGGTAAGCAGAGCAATTTAGGATAAAAGCACATTAACCAGTAGTCTTCCTTCCCTGTTTCTTATTTTTACCTCTTTTGGGAATGACGTGTGTACATTTTCTTCTTTGTTTTTTCCCTTGTTTGAAATCTTCTAGTACAGTTACATATGAGGTAAGAATAGTATTGTACTCCATGGAAACTCAGGTTATAACAGATGTTCTCTGAGTAATTAATAAAAAGATGGTCAAATGATGACAGGGTAGATTCTGATCAACAGAGTCCTTTCTCTTACCCACCTATATCACCTAAGTTTTCCGAAACAAAGTTCCAATCCTTATAACATTAAGGAGAGTTCTACATTAAAATACAGTCATCTTGCAGGGTCAGAGGTGGCTGATCCTATCTCTGGCAGACACACTGAAATTTATTCTGCAAAAGGACATCTCTTTGCTCTTTCACATCAACCTCTAAGACCTGCCTGAAATTCCATTAGCGATCGGTCATCTTTATCTATACAAACAAGTCCAACAAGCTGTTTATGTCATTAGTCTCCTCTACTATTTGAGGGGTAGTGAGCTTCTCAAAGTTCCAGATTCACTCCATTCAACTTAAAAAGGGTACATCTGGTGTACCTAGATTTGGAGGAAAACAGTAGAAGATTGAGAGAAGGAAACTTTTGTGTGACTATGAGATTTAATGGCAAAATAAAAGCTTTCACTGGAGCAGGATATAACCACAACTTTCAACCCAAAGACTATATACTACTTCCAATAACAAAGAAAAACAGTTTACTTCAATAATTATGGCCCCCAAAATATATTATTTTGAAAAGAGAGACTAGCTGTTACATTTTAGACTTTTTATTCTTTTACTCCTTTCTCTTCCAGGATTCAGAAAAAAATCATGACATACAGTTCAGTTCTCCATGTAAACATAAAGCAAATATAGGATGTTTAGCATACTGCGTGGCACAGAGTAAGAACCAAAAATAATCACCATTGATATTGTAATTATCATTATTATGATCACCATCTCCCATAGTTCAGGGGGGATATGAACGGACAACCAGGTTGCCATAAGAGTATCTTCTGTTTAAACACACAAGCACGCACATACACACACACACACACACACACACACACACACGAAGGACTTTTGCATTTATCACAGCATCACATTCACTTAGGATCTCTGTGAAGTAGTCAAAACTATACAAATTTAATTACAAAAAATTATCCTAATTTTACACATAGGGAAACTTAAAAAAGCAGATCAACTCCCCTGCAGCAGTCAATGGAAGATTTGAGCCTGGAGTTCTGCCTTTCAATCTCCCAGCCCCTTATTCTCCTCCTTTGAGATTGAGAGAACTACACAAAAGAGGTTGGGGGACATGGATGCAAGGGAAGTCAGGGTAAGAGATAATATTACAGGAAACTATTTTTCCTGGTTATCTGTGTCCCACGATGTATGTAAGGTATAGAGTTGTCAAGCAATTGATTTTGTTGGTGGCTGTGGAGTAGAACATTTGTCTTTTTGCTTTGTTATCATCCCTGATAAATTAATTGTCAATAGTCATTAGCTTTCATTCATGATTTGTTGTTTATTGCCCCAGCATGAAAAGTCTGCACGCAACAATATATAGTACAGAGTCTCAAATGTTTCTTTGAATTTATAATACTTGTTTTAAAGGAGAAGTGAGATTCTGACAGGCATGGGTTGATTTCCCATTATGTTCTCTAGCTTCTTGGCTCAATAAGCTAGACCTTCAGCGGTGCCAAGCATACGTTGACTGCCCTGAATCACCCAAGGTATGCTGGAGGCCTTAGGAGACCATATGTTAGGCATCTGACATATGTTAAGAAAGAACTGGTCATATTTCTGAAGTGGATTTCCATAATGGAGCTTCAGCAGTGCTAGAATTAGCCCTGTAGCTCATCATGTTTAATTCATGCTTAATTACATTTGAATGCACAAACTTTTCCATGAAATCTTCACAATTGCACCTCCATTGCAATAGTCATACTTGCTGAATTTTTCTGTGCTTTAAATGTCAGTGCCTTGTGAAATTTCACAATTATACTATTCGCTGTCATTTTTAATACAGCCATAAATCAACATAATTCGATGATAGCTGTACAATTATGAAAATATTATCTAGTAGACATCACCCTTGTGAACCTAGTGCTAAGCATTATTGTAATGAAGTCAGTGAAAAGTCACGAAATTCCTAGCCAGCCTGAACTTAACAGAACATGAAGTCATTTAACTTAATTGAAAGTGTTAGCACTGAGTTTTTCTACTTCAGGGATAGAAGTTCCATACAAATTAGAGCTGCTTAGGGAAAGATTGCCTCCATAGTTGCCTTTTACACAGAGCAGGCAAAACCACCAGATTTACAGTGGCATTTCAGATTCACTAAACCTTCTTCTCTAAGGACCATTTGATTATCTCCTACTGCCATGTTTAAATCAAGTCCTACAAAGCCTCATATCACAAAGTCATAGAATTGCAGCTGAAAAGAGTTTTATAAATTACTTCATCCCTATGTTCATTTTGCAGATGAGAAACTCAGACCCAGGCTTTCCTAAGGTCTCAGCTATACAGCAGCTGACTAGAACTGGAAATCAGGTTTCCTGACATCCCAGCCAGGAGACAGTTTGGGGCACTTTATAGTAATAGCACTTCAGAGTCACAACCAAAGCCTGAGATTTTGCTCCCAAGAAAGATCTCCTCCACCAAAAAAGGTCATTCCCACTAGTCTGGTTTCATGTCTGAAGACCTCACCATGAGAGGCTCTTCTCTGGATTTACACCATTGCATTCTTTGGAGAATACTGTTAAAATGAGTATAATGTATAATGCAGCACAGGATAGCCACTGAAATGCTCCAAGGAGTCCATCAGCATAGATTTTAAGTCAGAAATCAGGGTCTGCTTGAATGAGACAAGAAACAGATATTTGATGGAGGTAACTGATAGCATGAGATAGAGGAAGGGGACATTGGACATGGTGGGGAACAATGGTGAGTACCCAGAATCTAAATGTCTGGATAGTTAACAAGCTCCAGAAGGGCAGAAGTGAGAGCTTATAATAGACTGGCAAAGGGGAGAAAAAATACTGTGAAAAGGAGCATTGGAGTAGATTGTACACTCTCTCTCTCTCTCTCTCTCTCACACACACACACACACACACACACACACACACACACACACACAATCCAAAGGAACAGAATTTCCTTCTCTGGAGAAGAATTATATCTTCACAAAGCATTTTCCTTTTCTATCCCATTTGTACTCAGAAAAGGCAAGAAAATTTCTGTGCCTATATTAAACATTCTTGCCCAAGGGCACATATTGCCAAAGGTGGTCAATCCTTAAGCCAGAAATTCCATGGTTTTAGATCTTCTGAATTCAGGTAGCAGACATAAAATTCCTCCAAAATTCATCATCCTCTCATCTTTTACTAAAAATCATCCTCAAGGTTTTGGTCAGTTTTGAGTCCATAAAATGCGGGAGAAGAGCTACAAGTATAGTCTGGCAACACCTCTGTCTCCCTCTCCTTTTTTCCACCTTTGTACCTCATACAATTGTGCAGGGCTGAACAAAGCGATTACAGTAACACTTAGAGGCTCAATGTGTTGCCCTGCTTTACACGGGGGCGGGGGAGGGGAATAATAGAGATGGGCAATTTTCATTAAGAGGCGACCCCTATGTTCTGATTTACAAATCACATTCTGGGGTATCTGAGTCAATCCACCCATAAGGCATCGTGTGGTCAATAAGATTAGAAAGATGAGTGGAAACACTGGCCCTGTCTTCAAGAGCTTATAGCTCAGTGGAGGACAATGGACATTTATTTAGAGAAATAGGCAACAATAGTATCAAGACCAAAGGAAGGGAAGGGGAAAGAAATAGGTGGGAAAAGAAGATGTAAATGGACAAAGAAGAAAGATTAGTAAATGTACCTTTACTGATGACAACAGACAGTTATGTGAGCCCAGTATTCCCAGCACAGTGCTTTGATTTATATGCATTATTTGATGGTATTTATGACTTCAGATCTCCAGGAAGAAGCTATTGTAATTAGTGGATTAGCACCTGTCTCCAAAGACTTACCTCTAGAAGACCCCAGGCAAAGACACTTCATGATGTATGGATGACAAAGCAAAGTATGTTTGATAACAAGAAATCAATGGCAGAAATTGCCTGACCAGCACCTTCCTCTACGAACAATTGCTGTCATTTTATCACCTTTGCTCTCAGTTTCCTCTCACACCTGGCACAGCAGCCGGGATAAAGCAGACACCCAATATTCACTCACTGGTTGGTCTTGAATCAGAACTTCTTAGATCCAGATTGACTCCACACTGTTGTCCTCAGTGAGTGATCAAATCCTTACCCTTCAGTTTGTCAGCAATTCAAGTTTCCAAAACACTTGACTGTGCATAGCCAGACATGACCCACTGTGAACCTTTGGCTGACAGATCCTCAACCTGTACAGCCTTAAGAGTTCTCCCTCCTTTTCCTCCAAATGTCCTCCAGCTCTTCCAAGTGCAAAGTCACCCTGAAGTGCAAGGAGTACAGGTAGAGCTGTGAGATTAGTGATACAAAGACAAGAGTGATCATAAAGTGGTTGTGGGCAAGGGAACAATAGCACTTGTCATGCTAAAGACATTTTCACCAGAGCAGGCCAAACCCTTGTCTGCAAGCTTTGAAAATGCTGGCCACAATTTGCCCTCAGTTTGCCAGAACAGAAGAGATTCTATTGTGGAACTCTCTCTAGGCTCAGGGCAATAATTATTAACCATGGCTTCCACAGGCTAGGATTATGCCAGGTGGAAAAAACTGTGGGTTTTAATCTGCTTGATCTGAAATGTCAAATTGGGCCTAAACACTTCCTGGTGCTCTAAGAGCTCCTGGGAGAGCCAAGATCTTGCTGCCTTAGACCTTCTGCTCTCCATGGAGGCTTTTCTTTTACATTTCCACATTAATTAGAATTCTTTGCAAGGGAAAGAATAATTGTTCTGGCTATTATGAACTATCAACAAGCCATTTCCAAGCTTGTACCCAAAGTTCAGTGATTAGGCTGCAGTCGGCTTGCCTTCTGGTCACTCTCGCTTAGCCTTCACACTTGCTGGGTAGACTATAGTCAATCCTGCAGTTCTGAAATTGGAAAAATATTAGACCTCCTTCTACCTTTAATCTCTGTGCCCACAGAGCACCAAGGAGGGAAGAACAAAGATGAGTCTTCCTCCTGGGAACAACGCAGAATGTAACTCACTTTTATAAGAAACAGAGAGAGCCCCTCAGAGGCATATGGGAAACAGGCCTGAAGCAACACAGGGTCACATCAGAAAACTAGGGCACAACCAGGCTGGCAATGTGGACTCTCGAGAACAAAGTGGGTTGGTTTGCACAAAGCAATAAAATGAGACCAGAGCCAGAAGAGCAAGAGGGCACTGGCCTGTCCAGATGGAGATTCTGGATGGTGCTGGCAGACACTGTATGCCAGCTTGATGGTGGCTTGTCACTGCCATTCATTTGCCATCAGGAGCATGGCCAGCATGCATGGGAGGTTACTAAACCTACAAGAAACACAAATTCATTACCTTAGTGTGTCTTTCTGCTCTGTCTAGTTTTTTGACTCCTAAGGATTATTTTCTAAGAGCAAAGAGGATCTGTGTGACTATGCTCAAGGACTAGCAAATACAGTGTAATAAAGAGTCTGACTTCATTTTTGGCGTTTGACTGCTGACAGCTTTGAAGCCCCACACACTATCTGAGAAAGCTGTTTAAGAAAGCCCAGGGGCTCCCTCCTTCGATGCCTGCAAGTTCAAACCATATGATTCAGGCCACATGTGGGAACCCTCACCCTGACCACAGCTCCCTAAACACTATAAAATTTCCTTTCTCTGCTTTCTCAAGCTGTTTTCAGACCCAGCATGGGAGCCTCCCTTACTCGCCTCAGAAATCTCATTATGTGAGTAATAAATCTTGGCACATCATCTCTGTGTAGGTATGATGTCATTGTAACCAGACTTGGGTTGTAGGTCCAGCCCTACCTCCGTGGGTCAGACACAACATATTGTTTACAATGCACAAGAGCAAACCTGTTTTAAAAACTTAACCAGGGAAGATTGTCAAGGCATACTTATTAGCCCAGAAAGCAATTTGCAACATGGGTTGTAAGATTCCATTTATAGAAAAATAAGCATTTGTTATAGATAGATGATAGAGATATAGATCAATCTAAAATCTGTTAACCTTGGCCACTCTTGAGTGAGGGAATAGAGAATAGGAAAGAGTTCAAAGTTTACTTCCACATTTTAATCTTTGTACATATGTAAGGCTTAAATCATTGACGCTAAGTGTATTCTTATTATTTGTCCAATGTACTACCAAAAATAAAACAAAATATTAAGCCTAGAATCATTTTTAAACTAATTAAAAAGTAGTTTTTAACTTATTTGACAGGCAAACTTGTTTTGTTTTGTTTAATGGAGGTTCCCTACATGGACAGGGAAGTGAAAAATCAGACACTGGGCCTGGCCAGTGAGCTGTGGCAAGGAATGAGAAATATATAGAAATAGCCTCAAAAGCAATCAAATACTTTAACCCCGTAATTTCATTTCTAGTAATCAATCCAATCATAAAAATTAAAGCTATGCACTGCAATGTATATAAGAGAGCTCCCATTACCTTATTTTTAAAGTGAGTTTTCATTCCTGTCAATGCCATATATGCACATAATTTAACAGGAAGTAGATTATAAGGCTTTGGAGAGCACAGCAGTCCCACTCCAGGATTTTCCATCCCCATGAGCCCTCAGATTCCACCTCTCTTCACTCCCTGAAGTTTCCTCTGATGTGTAACTCCACATTTCTAAATACTGAAATACAATGCTTATCCTTATCCCGCTACTTCTATTTTTTTTTTTTTGTACCAAGGTTGAACCCAGAGGGGTTTAAACCACTGAGCCACATCCTAAGACCTTTCTCATATTTTATATTGAAACAGGGTCTCTCTGAGTTGCTTAGGGCCTTGCTAAATTGATGAGGCTGGCTTTGAACTCACAATCCTCCTGCTTTAGCCTCCCAAACCGAGCCAATGGGATTACAGGCCTGTGCCACCATGCCAGGCTCCTGCTACTTCTTGATTCTCCAACTTAGACATAATGTGTTGGTCTTATTAATGTGGCTGAGACCCCACCTCTTCCCTCACCGCCACCCCTACTCACCCTTATTCCTTCCCAATACTTCCTCCCAATACTGTTGTATCAGTCTTCATCTTATATAATCATTGCTAAACAAATATTTTATTAGGCCAAGAAGTATGCTATGATGATATTCCTTTTGTACAATATTTTGCCTAAAGTTAATAATTACTTCTTATTTTCTACATAATTCTCTAATATTTTCCCGGTGTTTCCAGATGTATAATATCCCCACCCCTGTCCAAGAACTTCCTAGGACTTTCCTTTCTTCCCTATCCTGTGTTAGATGGAAAGAATTTTCTTAATCTTCCTCTTTTATTCCCTCATTTACTTAAGTACATCTTACAGCAGCTTTTCAAAAAGGGATCTAAGGAAGAACCCCACCTTTTTATTATTTGCATATCTGGGAAAACCTTTATTATTAGTTTTATTACTTTGTAATTTTCATTTTTTATTTCTCTCATTAGTTTGGTTTTGGACTTTCTGGATTGATCTTCTAATTCCCTTCTCTTTCCTCTCTTTTCTCTCTCATTCCATTTTCTGAGATTTTCTCAACTTCATCCTCCAATCTTTTATTGAATTGTTTATTCTGCTACCATATTTCTAATTTTTAAGGGTTCTTTCTAATCCCTTGATTATTTCTTTTTATAGCATCTTGTGTTTGTTTTATAGATGCAGTATCTTTTATTGCTTTGAAGATATTAAATATAGATTTTTGTTTTCTTCTGCATTGCCTCTATTTTTTTATGGGTCCTTTTTTTTCCTTTGTTTGCTTCTCTTTAATGTTGGATGAGTTCCTCAAATATATAGTGACCCTTGGCTGTACATTCATATACAAGACTGGCAATCCCAAAACTGTTGATTGGAAGCTCAGTGATTATGATTATGACTCATCTGCAATGAAAGGGTAGGGCACAGGGGATGATTTATTCACCAATGAGCTAAACCAAAAGATGTTTAAAACTGAAGTGAAGAAGGCTTGGTGAGAGATCAAATGTCAGTATTTGGAGATCTCTACTCTGAAAGTGTTGTATTTCTTCAGAAATTCTCCAATTTTCTGTTGGAGGTAAGGGAACTGGGTGAAAAGGCATCCTATGGTTGGCAATTAAAATTCTAACAATAGGACAGGTGAAGACCTCTGAGGATTTGAAAGATGAGCACATAGATTTTTGTTTAATGGCCCTGATTTTATTTCTGTGTCTTCCTTCTTCCTGCTTTCTGTGGTATCATTGCAAGTACTGTGATACCTAGTGTGCCTTGGAGACGGGAGACAGACAAACTGACAGAAAGGGCAGGTGAAGCCTAGCAACTAAAGGCAGGGTTAGCTCGCTGGTGCCATGTGCCATACTCCTCAGAATGCATGGGACCACAATACCAGTGTAGTTTATTGGCACTTAAGGTTTCCCTAAGACGAATCCTACTCTTAGGACTAACTCTGGACAACATAAGGAGATAAAATGCTGTAAGCTGGATAAAAAGTACCAGGCAGCAGCCTCACATAGAACTATATTGCTAAAATAAATCTTTCTGGTAGCTGATCTGAAGCTCACTATTTCTGTGTATTGAATTTAGCCCAGTTTTATAGTCATGCATTCCTATAAAGACACTTATTACAGACTGCAAAGACCTGATTAAGAAGAGTAGCTACAGAAAATGAATTACATGAAGGAAAAATCTTGCATTCTAAATAAATATACTTGTAAACAAATATGCAGCAGAGAAAAAATAGACTAATGAACAGTCACTACCCCCACATATATGCTTATTATTCTAAAAATAGTCTTATTTTAAAATAGCCTGTATCATTTGCAAACTTACAGACATGACATCCTACAACTTCAAGTCAGTGAAACTGGTTGAGGCCACAAGGGCTTTACCTCGTTCCACCATTGGAAGCAAATGAAGAAAAAAGTCTCTGTCCTCTTTCTAGACTCTTAGTTCAAGTGAGGCCCATGTCAGGATCAGGAAGAGGCTCACATCTACAGACTCCTTGCTGAAAACCACAAGGAGAAGGATCCACAGGGCATGTTCAGAGATGATTTGGACATGACCTAGATTTGGAATCCCTACTCCCAGCTTTAGGGCAGTGATTGATGGCCATAGATAACGGGCATACTGCTTCAGTGAACTTATTTTGTTCGATCCAGAGAAACAGAACCTATTGGAAACACACACAAACACACACACACACACACACGCACGCACACACACACACACACACACAGATTTATTTTGGGAATTGTCTCACATAATTATGGAGGCCAAGAGTCCCACAGGTTGCCATCTACAAGCTGGAGAACCAAAAAATCTGGTGATGTGATTTAGTCTGAGTCTGGGATTGATGATGTTAATTATCAATCTGACCAGCTCATGCACAGAGAGAGCAAATTCACCCTTCCCCTGCCTTTTTATTCTGTTTTCCTCAGGTCCTTAACAGATTGGATGAAACCCACCCACATTAATTACTAAGGGTGATCTTCACTCAGTCTGTTGATTCTAATGCTAATTTCTCCTGCCAACATCATCACAGACATACCCAGGAGTGTTTACCAACTATATTGGCATCCCTTAGCCAAATCACATTGACACATAAAATTAACCATCAAGAGTCTGTATATATGATAACCATAATGTCTGACCCCAGGGAAGTAGGCTAAATATAGACTCCCTGGACACTATATTACAATTCAAATATTTATTAATATAATACCAAAATATGTCCATGCATATATCTACCCATGTCTAATCATGCCTATATACTATAATTACAATACATGGATAAATTACCCTCCAATATTTGATGCTATAAATAGGTACCCCTCCTATCTGCCAATGTGGTCCCCTGTACTTGCTCTATAATTGCACTTGTAATTACCTATTTAAACATCTATGTCCCTTCTAGTCTGTTACTTATGAAGGCATTATGGGCATTATGGGGTGCCATGCACAATTATATACTCATACTCTGCCCAATGCCTAGCAAATTGCTGGGAACATAATAGTTGTTTAATAAATACTGCATGAATAATGGTTTATAATGTCTTCATTAAAAGCTACTCATAAATCTTGCCTCATTTCTCTTCTGATTCTAGCTTGTAAATAGTCTAGGAGTAAATATGGAAGTCTAAGGGAATAAGGAAAGAGGACAAGTTTTGAAATGTCAAAAGAAATTGACTCTTCATATATCCATACCTGTTTTTGGAACTCAAATATTGAAAACCATGATTCTATTACTAAAGTTTTCAAAAGAAGTGTAAGTTGAAACAATCACCTTAGTAAACAGTCTTAACCTTGTCTTCTAATGTTTAAATAACATAGCCTACAAATCAGCAATCCTATTCCTATGTTCTGGAGAAACATTTCCTTTGTGCACAAGGAACATGCATGAGATAATTTATTGCAACTTTAGCTGAAACACCAAGAAATGGAAGCATCTGAAGTGCCATTTGACCAAGAATGCCAAAAAAATGGACTAGTCAGTGAATTGGCATAAACTACCGCTGCACACAAAAATGACTCTGGATCTTAGAAACACGTGATGGTCAACTTTACACGTCATCTTGGCTGAGCTACAGTGCCCAGGTTTTGGGTAAAAAAAAACTAGATGTTTCTATGAAGCTGAGTTTAGGTTAGGAGTCGTGGCACATGCATATAATTTCAGTGACTCAGAAGCCTGAGACAGGAGGATTCCAGGTGAGGCCAGTCTGAGCATAGTGAGACCCTATCTCAAAATAAAAAATAAAACGGGCTAGGGAGATAGTTCAGTTCAGTGGTAGAGAGCACCTCTGGATTCAATCTCTAGTATCATATTGTACATATGGATTAATATGTATAATCAGTAGATTTTCAAAGGAGTAAAGAAGATTATCCCTTTCCCCATAAGGTGGATGGGCCCTGCTAATCAGTCAAAGGCCTTAAAAGCAAACACTGAGAATTTCAAAGAAAGAAGGAGTTCTGCATCAGGACTGAAACACAGAAAGCCCACCTGACAGTGACCCCTCCCCCACCCCCCCAAAAAATCACAGGCAACAAAAACAAAAGCAGAAAAATGAGACGATATAAAGCTAAAAAACTTCTGCACAACAAAGGAAACAATCAACAGAGTAAAGAAACGATCTATGGAATGGGAGAAAGATTTTTACACCACACATCTGATAAGGGCTTAATATCTGAAACATAAAAAGATCTCCAAGTACTCAATAACAAGAAACCAAATCTAATTAAAAAGTGGGCAAGAGACTTGAGCAGGCATGTTTGAAAGATGATGTGCAAATGTCTAATAGGTATGTTTTAAAATGTTCAATAGCTTTAATTATCAAAGAAATGCAAATCAAAACCACAAGGAAATGTCATTTCTCACTTGTTGGAATTGCTATTATTAGCGGTGAAAGATAGCCAGTGTTGATGAAAATGTGCAGAAAAGGGAATCCTTCTAGCTTTTGGTGGGAATGTAAATCAGTACAGCCATTATGGAATTAGATGGTAGGTTCTTCAACCTATTGAATATGTAACTACCATAGGATTCAGCAATCCCACTATTGTCTATGTAGCCAAAGGAAAATGAAATTGGTATGTCCAAGAGATATCTGCACTCTCAGGTTCATTGAAGCATTATTCACAGTTGCCAAGATAGAGAATCAATCTAAGTGTCTGTCAGTGGAGGAATGGACAAAGAAAATGTGATATACCTAGTTGAATATTCTTAAGGCTTATAACCTAAGGAAATCTCATTATTTGAGACAAATGAGGCACAGAAAAATAAAAACTACATGATCTCCTTTACCTGCAGAATCTAAAAAATGTCAGTTATAGAAGCAGAGAGTGGAATAGTGGTTATCAGAGACTGGGTAGGGGGTGCTTGTAGGGATGTTATTCAAAGAATACAAAATCTTTGAAGTGAGTACATGAGATTTATTGTACAACATGGTGACTATAGTTAATAACAATGTAAAATATTATGTATTTGAAAATTGCTGGGAGAGTGAATTTGAGTTTTCTCACCACAAAAATTGATAGGTATATGAGGTGATGCATATTTTAATTAGCTTAATTTAACCATTCAACAATGTACACATTTTTAAGAACATCATCTTGTACACCATAAATAAATATAGTTTTAATTTATCAATTAAAATAATAAGGCCAGGCACCCTGGTGCATACCTATAATCCCAGTAGCTTGGGAGGCTGAAGCAAGAGGATTGTGATTTCAAAACCAGCCTCAGCAAAAGCCAGGTGCTAAACAACTCAGTGAGGCCCTGTTTCTAAATAAAATACAAAATAGGGCTGAGGATGTGGCTCAGTGGTCAAGTGCCCCTGAGTTCAATCCCCAGTCTCCTCACCCCCCAAAAAAGAAGGGGGAAAAACAAACAAATCCTGCTTTGAGTCTTGGATGTGTGTGTGTGTGTGTGTGTGTGTGTGTGTGTGTGTGTGTTGTTTTAAGGCTGAATAGTAGTCCACTATGTATATATAACATTTTCTTTATCCATTTCTCCATGATGGACACTTAGATTGATTCTCTATCTTGGCAACTGTGAATAATGCTTCAATGAACCTGAGAGTGCACATATCTCTTGGACATACCAATTTCATTTTCCTTTGGATACACAGCCAGTAGTGGGATTGCTGGACCCTATGATAGTTACATATTCAATGGGTTGAAGAACCTCCCATCTATTTCCATAATGACTATACTAATTTACTTTCCCACCAACAATTAGATGGATTCCCTTTTCTGAGAATGCTCATCAACACTGGTTATCTTTCATCTATCTCTTTGATAGTAGCCTTTCCAACAGGTGTGAGTTCTATGTGTGTGTGTGTGTATATAAACTGTCCTGTTGGTTCTATCCCTGCAGACAGCATTGGCTACTGCAAAGAACAACCATGTCTGAACAAAGCAAATGAACTAAGTACCGTGGTACTGTGAGACCATATTATCAGGTTCAAAAGAGGTAAAACCAAACACCATAATGTTCATGGATGCATATATATCTGGATGCACATGTATTTGGAAAAATAACTAAGTTGGAGAGGCTAAATCTAAAGTGTGTAGCTACATGTTGCCTTTGTGCATGACTCAGGGAAAGAGGTTGGGCCTCTTTTATGAGGTGTTGGTAATGTTCTGTGTTATGGTTTGGATGTGAAGTATCCCCTAAAAGGTCACATGTGAGAAAATGCAAGAAGATTCAGAAGAGAAATGATCGAGTTGTGAGTCTTAATCCTGGAAGGGATTAATTGGTAACTGAAAGGGTAGGGTGTGGCTGGAGGAGGTGGGAATTGGGAGTGGCTTTGTGGTGTATATTTGTATCTGGCAAGTGGAGACCTCTTTCTGCTTCTAATCATCATGTGAGCTGGTTCCTTCTGCCACACTCTTCCACCGTGTTGTTCCTGTCTTACCTGGAGCCCCAAGGAGTGGAGCCTGCTGCCTATGGATGGAGACCTCTGAAACCATTAGCCCCTAAATAAACTTTTCCTCCTCTACAGTTGTTCTGGTCAGGTCCTTTAGTCCAGCAGTGAAAAAGCTGACTGAAACATTCTGCTTCTTAGGTAGGGTGGTAGCTTTATGAGTATTCATTTTATTATTACGCTTTATATTTTACATGTATATTAAACATAGCCTTTTTATGAAGCAAATACTTTATGATTAAAACTTTTTTAATAACAAATCTTATAGGTACCTATAAAAGAACATTGTGCTGAGCTCCTTTTGTTGGCTTAGTGACTGTTTTTAACATAAAATATTTCTTCCTGGAAGCCTTTCTCTGTTCCTTTTTCTTTAGTAACACTCTTGCCTCTTTTATCCTTGTCCCCCTTGTACTTTTCACAGCTTCTAATCCATTAACCACTCTGACATATGGATTTAAATGCCCTTCTTATTACACTCTGTTGGATCCAAGTTCTCCAGGTCCGATTTTCCCAACTCTGTCTCATAATCGGTAGCTTTTTTTATGCCTTCGTTTTCAACTCCCTCGCCTGGCTGCACTGCCAACCCCCTTACTCTCATCCTGCCCCGACTCTGAACTGCATCCCAGGAGAGTGCTATATCCCCTGGTGCCTCCTTGGGCTTTGATGACTTCTCTTCTGAACCTTGTTCTTTTGGTTAAGTAATTCTCCTTGGCCCAGAGTTCACACCTGTAGTCCTAAATTTCTTTCCTTCAGTTCTCTTTTTGACCTTTTCTAATCCGGCTTTTACCCACTTCACTCTACTGAAACACAGTACTGCCAATTACCTCCTCCTGGGGGGCTAAGCCTCCTGGCCTCTGTGCCAGCCTTCGCCCCCTCGGTCCTACAGCTGCCTTTGAGTTGGCTCAACAGTTTCCCCCTGGGTCAATTGATGGTTCCCACAAGGGCCATCCCGACTGAGTTCCTGGCCCAGAACATTGAGGAGCGCTGTGCAGCTGCTGCCCCCGGGTATTTTGCATGCAACCAAATAGCTCCCAGCTTAAAAGAGGTGAGCCTTGAGATGTGAATCAGTTTTTCATTTGAAAGCTGAATAAAGGACTGATCAAGCAGGCTGAAGTACCTTGAGGAAAGAAATAACTGCCCATGATTAGAAAATGCAGACCTTCTTTCAAATAATTTTTCAACAATTTAAAAACTAGCAGTTTAAAATAGAAATTTTGAAAGAATATGCATTGGGTCCAGAGCTCACTGTAATGACTTGCCCCTGCCTCTGCCCCCGCCCCAGTTTTTCTCAGCCGCACATTGGAGTTTCAGTTTTTATAATTAAATATTCAAGCAGCATATTTAAATTTTCCATTTGATGGCTTTTATTTAGATTTAGGAAGACCTAGAAATAATCTTTTCTTCTCTAAAGTCATACTTAAAAAAAACTTTAATAAGGGCCCATATTATATTTTATCATATATTCAGACTTGATGTATTGTTTATAAAACTGTTTGAATTTGTACTTGATAACTGGCACTTGGACATTTAGAAGAGCTTCCTACAATGCTCTCCAAATTACCACTGTTGATTTATCTCTAAAAACTCATATACTTTAGTTACACAGGACTCTACTTACACCTGTGTTTACCCTCTTCCGTATTTCTGCTCAGGCAGTGGTCTCTTAATTATTTGTTTTGCCCCTGCTTTTTTATTTTTATTTTTTATTTTTTGACTGAAAGAATTCCTTGCTGTTTCCTTTCCACTGGTCAAAATTCCTCCCATGATTTGCCCAGCAGTAGGACCTCCTTAGTACCCTCTCTGACTATATTTTGTTTTGTTTTATGTACTTGCATATTTCATGAGCTTTTTATTTTGAAATAATTTCAGACTCACAGAAAAGTTACAGAAATAATACAGAGCCTAATGCCCTTTGCACAGAAACCTAGATGTTAACACTTGCAGTATTTGTTTTATTTTTTCCTCCTCTGGTTTGTGTTATGCTTAATATTTTCCTTCTGGATTTCTTTAGAATAGGTTGCATATATCATGCTCTTTTATCCTTTATCATTTCAGTGTGTGTTACCTAAGAAGAAGGTCCTTCTTTTATGCAACCATAGTATAATTATCAAGTTCAGGAGATTTATCATTGATTTGATACCATTTATCAAAGAAGTCCATATTCTAGTTTGATTAATTGTTCTAATAAAGTCCTTTATAACATTTTGCTTTTTCTTCCAGTGCAGAATCCAGTCTAAAATCACATATTGCATTTAGGTTACATTTATTCCAAATTATGTCATTAGTTGGCATTTATCATAACAACTGATAAGCAATCTAAGTAGTCATATTAAGAACATATAAATATCCTGCTTTTCATCACATTCTTCTCCCTAGATTTAGCATCCACTGCTGGTTCTTGCCTGAATCAATCTTCACTATAATACTTGCAAAAATAGTGAATTTCTAACTCCATTATTCCAACTACGCTTATCTATCTGAATTATCCTGTAAAGAAGAGCCCTCCCTCCTATTACTCATTTTATTTGCTATCTAATTATTATCAGTGTGGACTCACAGATTCCTCTCTTATTGAATGAATTATGTCCTTATTTATTTTGGTACTTAAAATTGTCCAACATTTGGCCAGAGCAAACCTCTTGAGGCTGGCTTCCGGATCCTTCTGGCATATCCATGGATTCTTTGATCACTTCCTTACTTTCTGTTATAACAGGGTGGTCAAGGATCATTTTGTTCCTTCCCTACCCTAGCTCTGAAATCAGCCATTTCATTCATATCGCAAATGTGATTTTAATACCTGTCATGTAGTGGGCATCCTGCTAGGCTCCAAAGATATGATTCTAAGCAAATTAGACTCCGTGTTTTTCCTAATGAAATTTGAGTGTATGAAAACAACATTAAGCTTTGTCTTTGCTCACATCTCACATGTGTTTACCCCATGTGTGGTGAAGTACGGGAATCTCTCCCAAATTGGATTGAATGCTTACTGAATGAGTCTTAAGTTACTTTCTGGTAATCTCTAAAATTCTTTCTTGTCTAAATCTAGAGCAGGGTGATCTTGTAGACCTATAAAAAATAACTTTGAGTGCAAAGCTGTCTTCAGCCAGCAGAGAAGGTGGCTGTGGAGAGCCTCTGCCCTAGGATGGGCACGCTGACTTGGGTGCATCTGATAAGCACAGTGCTGTGCGAGACAAGGAACAGTGTTGGCTGTTAGGAGCACAGGACATTGGACCAAAATTTTTCTATTGTTTATTTTAATAGACTTGATTTTTAGAAGTTTTAGATTTACAGAAAATTGAACAAACCACACAGAGTTCTCAAATTCCTATTGTTCCCCCTGTCATTTGCATCTTGCATTAAGTGTGGTGCATTTGTTACAATTACTGGGTCAATATGAAGGTCCCGATATTGATGTATTTTTATTAACTAAACTTTATAGTTTTAATTAAAGTTAATTCTTTGTGTGGTTTATACAGTTCTATATGTATTGTCAAAAGCATAATGTTGAGTATCCACCATTATCGTATCATACAGAATAGGTTTTGCC
The DNA here is from genome assembly GCA_028644305.1 of Xerus rutilus. NCBI lineage: Eukaryota > Metazoa > Chordata > Mammalia > Rodentia > Sciuridae > Xerus > Xerus rutilus. The sequence continues at coordinate 96,670,318 of CM053404.1, read as the reverse complement.
CTAAACCGCCCCCCCACCCTGTTCTTCACCTATTCATTCTCTCTCAGTCCTCCTGAATCTCTGTCAACTATGGATCAAAACTTTAAGGAGGAGTAAAGATTGGCCAAGTGAGAGAGCTGGATTACTGAAGGATATTATTGTCAAAAGTCACAACTTCTCCAGTCCCATGCTGTGTGATTCTCCATCTTACTCCATGGGCCTCGGTCTCTGTGGATTTCCTTCCATTCCCTGAAAAAGCCAAGCTCTATCTCACTGCAAGTCTCTGTGTTCTTGTTCACACATTTCTCATCTTTCAGATGAAAGAGACTATCTCTGACCATCCCAACAAGATCCTTGTTCCTTTAGCATTACTTTTACAATCTTCAATACAGAACCTTGAAGATGTGACAAGAGGCTTAAATTTTTGTTCAGGGGCAATAGACTTTGGGGGGAAAAAAGCAAAAACATAAAAAGAACCATCATGGCATTTAAGGTAATTGACTATAGAAGCATCCTCTCACTTGAGCTAAGAAACTTCACAACCTAGACAAAAATGTTAGTGCTCTCATCCCTATAATCTAGAAAACTTGCTTACAATCTGAAAAAACAAAAATGAACAAGTCATTGCACACAGATTCAAAACAAATGAAATGTCCCATGGTGAGGCTTTAAGCAGAACCTCCTGTCTTATTTAGGGATGCTACTTCCTGCCTTGGTCATGCTGTTTCGAAGTATTAGTGTGACTGGTAGGTACACCTCAGGGACTTTTGAGAATATAATTTGCAACATTTAATATAGATGAAAAGTGAGTGCTTTTCATAACCAGTTGTGCAGAGCTGAATGCATAAGGGACGGTGGCTGAAAAAATGTATTTGTGTTAGTCATGTTTAATTACGAAGATCTTTCCCCAACCCCACCACCTTCTCCTGTTTATATGGAAAGTGGCAGGAGGTGGCACAATGTCCCATAAGAAGTGGTGTCCTGGAGACCATTAATCATCTACATTTTGGGAACTTTGGGTCTTGAAAAAAATGTAATCAACCAATATGGGAATTGGACATAAAATGATCAAATCGTGGTTGCTTTATTTACCCACAGATAAGAGCACCTATAATCAAAATTTAAAGAGTTTGCTCTTCTAAAAATTAGGCATGATGAAAAGATTGAGACTGGATTTTTTAATCATTTTTTTCTGATTATAAAAGTAATAGACACAAAAAGCTGACATCTCAAATTGCAAGAATGAAATTTAAAATTTTTTTTAAAAGGATGAAATAAATTTGCTGTAATCCCACTATCCAAATGTACTAACAACTATTATAATTTTGATATATGAATGAGAGATTTGGGGTTTGACAGTAAAGAGAAGTCTATATTCTGACTTCTGTCATTAGTTTTTATTCTCTGTATCTCTCCTCCTCATCATTAGTCTTCAAAGCCATGATTTTTAGTGCCCGCTTGTAATTTCAACATGTGCATACACTTGCTTTAGCTGACTTTCTTGTTTTTATAAATGTAGGTTGCTTCCAGTTTTTAACTAGAATGAATAAAGTTGTGGATTTCCAGTTGAAAGAAAAATATCAGAATTACCACTCCTTAGCCTTCCACTTTCTGAACTCTACTAACATATCAGAAAAAGGGCACCTGTCCACAAGGAAAAGGAGAGTTCTCAAGCAGATCTCACTCAGTAAATTAGAGACTTCAATACATTTTTTGACGATAAACAATAAAGGGTAACTGACAGTAGTGGAAGACTGCTAAGAGGTTCCAATGAGAAGCCAACCCACTGGCGCTAAATAACACAGAGAGACTCAGTCCTTGGAAATAATTTACTATTTCTTCCCTATAAGTAAACCTTAAACTTCTCTTTTGCAGCCCCTAATCAGGAGTGACAATGCATTTCTCACCTTAACCCAGGTAAGAATCAATATGCTCTCAGATGACCTCCTGCGAAGAGGACCAGATTAAGTAGAACTACCGGTCAGAAGACAGAATGCATCAGTGGGCCTCTGGTTATTTGGGGAAGACCTTTACTTTTCATGCACAATAGAAAACAAGGAGAAGATGTACTGTGATTTTCCCTCCACCTCCTTTTCTCGTTATACAGTTTTGTACAAGTTCTTATTTTGATGCATAAAACAACTTGCCTTTCCAAGGTATCTGAATACATATTCCAGTCTACAACTCTCTGCAATTTCACTCACTACACCCTACCTCTAAGCTCATTGCCATTTGTCTTGTACACAATACAGACCATATATATATATATGTGTGTGTGTATATATATATAAATTGTATGCAATATACACATTTAAATTTTTAACACATAATTTATTGAATCATGGCAAGAACTGTAAGTTTCTTTATTTGACTTTCAGAGTTGCTCAGTTTATATCAAACTTAATAAAAGCCTCTCATCATGAAATAAGTGGTTCTTAATATGTTCAAGTCTGGGTGCTTGGGTTTTGAAGCTTTTTCTTGGTATAGCTAACACCCCGTTTGCAGGCTTCCTCCCTTCATGCTAATGTAGCTCTTGTAGGACTGTATTTATCACTTTACATTGTAACTATCTGTTCCCAGAACTGTCTCACAGACCAGTCTATGAGATCACTGGGGTCAGGAACTATATCTTCATTCCTTCAACACATATTTCTGAATACTTGCTACATATCACACAGTTTGATAGAAACAGGAATAACAGTGATGAACAAGGTAATAATGCTTTATTTAGGCAAATACAGTGTGTTCTGAACCCCAAACTGGTATATTAGGTAGCTGTTGCCAAAGTAACACTATATGACAAACCATCCCCAAACTTGGTAGCTACCAGCAAGCCTTCACTCCCATGCCCTGAGTCTGCAGGCTTCCTATAGTTTGCTCAACTTAGGCTGGGCTCCAGTGGGAGATTCCATGTCAGACAGAAGTCTTGTTGGGCATGTCCCATCATTGTGAGTTGAGATCAGGTCTAAGATACTGATATTATTTCCCAGGGCGCACAATCCCAAAAAAACAAAAATCAAATGTTCTCTTATGCTCTGTTATGTGGATGTTAACACACAACAAGGGAGGTAAAGGATAAGAATAGAAGTTCACTGGATTAGACAGAGGGGAATGAAGGGAGCAGGGATGGGGATAGGAAAGATAGTAGAATGAATTGGACACAACTTTCCTATATTCATATGTGAATACAATATCAGTGAAACTTCAAATCATGTACAACCACAAAAATGGAATCCTAAGAATAACTTATACTCCATGTATGTGTAATATGTCAAAATATACTCTACATCATGTATATCTAAAAAGAACAAATTTAAAAAGAAGAAGAAAAAACAATTCCCAGGGCACAGGCTTATTAGAGTATGAACTCCGTATGGTGGATCACTTAAGCACAAAAGGTCAAAAGTATTAGAAACTTTAGGATGTCCACTTTCTATTGGGTAAAGCAACAGAAAGTGACTACATGACCTCAAGTCAATGGAGCAGAAAAGCACCCATTTGGGGAAAGCACTGCTAAGTTAAATGCCAAAATGTATAGATGTATAAATAGATGTATGATTCTAATACAGAGTTGATGTCAAGAATTACAAAATGTAAGAAGGTGGAATGAGATGGACATCATTGCCCTAGGCTCATGTATGACTGCACATATGGAGTGACTATACATCATATACAACCAGAGAAATGAAAAGTTGTGCTCCATTTGTGTACAATGAGTCAAAATGCATTCTGCTGTCATGTATATCTATGTAGAATAAATAAATTAAAAAAGAATAACATACCAAAATGAAAATTATAGCTATAATAATTTTCATAAATGTACACAAGTTGTCTTTTCACATTAAAAAGTCCTAACGTAGAAGCTTTTATCTATCACATTTCTCTTCTGCCTGATGTACTCTTCCCTAGTTCTTGGACTGACTCAATTCATTCAATATCATCTTTATTCCTTATCCTCAAATATTACCCTTCCACTTAGGCTAATCCTAGTTTATATATGAGACAGATATACAGAAAAATAAATATATGCATACATAATTTACATACATACATATACCCAGCACCCTGTTTCTTCCCAAAATATGTCTGTAATTACATCACTACTTGCGCATGTAGTTGTTTCCCCCCTATAGAGTGCAAATACTATTGAGAGAAAAAAAATATATGATTTATATTTTGGATATTCCCAGTGAATATCACAATGCCTGGCATGTGTTTTGTACTCAGAAAATTTTGTTAATTGAATGATCTATATGCTTACAATTTTCCTTAAATTTAGGTAGGATAAAGGGATATTATGGCTTAGATGTGAGGTATCCCTCAAAAGTTCATGTGGGAGACAATGCAATAAAGTTTAGAGGTGCAATGACTGGGTTACAAGAATGTTAAACTAATCAGTGCATTAATCCACTGATAAGGATTAACTGGGTGGTAACTGTAGGTGGGTAGGGTGTGGCTAGAGGAGGTTGGACACTGGAGGTGTGCCTTCTGGTGTTCATGTATTGTCTGTGGTGAGGGGAGCTCTCTCTGCTTCCTGGTGGCAAGGTCTTGAGCCACTTTCCTCCACCACACTTTTGTGCCATAATTTTTGCCTGACCTCATGTCCAGAGCAATGGAGTCAGCCATCTGTGGACTATGACATCTAAAACTGTGTGCTCCAAATAAACTTTCCTCCTCTAAAAAAAAAAAAAATTACAAAATGTGATTCAATCCACTACATGGCATAGTTATTATCATTATTTATTATTATTATTATTATCATTATTGGTTAGAGCTTCCCATTTTACTCTGTAATTCTCCTCTTGAAATACAGCATCTATAAAAACTTTTTCAGTATTTGTCATCCTACTCTTCAGTAAACTCCATAAAGGAACAGATTCTATCTGTTTTACTTGCTAATTTTTAACTTTTTCTTTATACTTAGTACTCAATAAATTAATATTGAATTAAGTTCAAAAGTATCATGATAGCAAATTAAAAAGGTTAATAGACCATATAGAAAAAAGGTTGTTCGTATTACCTGCTCATTAAAATCACCTGGGGAAATTTAAAAACTATATGACTGTGCTTCATCCACACCAATTAAAGCAGAACCTCCTAGTTCAAATCTTCACAAGAGGAGTCTGGACCTTGGCATGTTTCCAGTGTGTACCAGGTGGTTCTAAAGTGTAGCCAGGGACAAGGATCATCAGTCTGGGGATAACTTCCTGGGATTTGGGCAGTTAAGGAAGACTTCCTGAAGGAAGTTCCTTTTAAGCAGAGACTATGCCTGAACTGATAAATTGGCCAAGCTGGGGCAGGGGAGGGAGGAGAAAGGATTTTAACAGAAGGAGTTACACGTAGCAGTGTACTGAGATCAGAAGACCTGCTTCACCTGATGGATGCCTAGGCCAGGGTGAGGTGAGTATGTGCCTCCAGACAAATGATGTTCTGGGCAGAATTCTCAGATGGCCAGAAAAGCTTAGGATTTGAGGGAGACCTTTCTAACCAGGAGGCAGAGGTTTCTCAGGAAAGGCTCTGTCCAGTCCAGTCCAACGAACTCTTGACAGCTAGCCAGGTGATGTTTTTGTTCTGCACAGGATTTGCCTGAGTTTATTTTGGGGGTTGCTATTGCCGTGCTGAATTCTACCCAGCTATTCTTTATGTAACCCTCTAGGCAGCCATCTAATTTCTAGGCTATGACTATTTTTCCATACAACATTTTTATTCATGATGACTATTGATTTACATTTTAATAGTAGGCAAGTCAGAGTTTAAGTATCAGTATAAAAAATAGTCGTACCAAGAACATTTCTGCTTCTTTAAAAATTTCTCTTAAAGATAAAACTCCAAGTAGCCCCATATGCTCCCTATACAGATCAATATGATGGATCCATTTCAGATTCTTGTATCAGTAAAAGCTTGTTCCTTTTGTCAGCATGATTTACATTCTTGCATTTGATAATGAGAAATGTTTATCCATTATATTTTACTTCTATTTTCTGGGAAACTTAGAGCTAAAATTTCAGAATTCAATATATCCCAGCTTTAAAGGTATAATTTCCTTTCCTATCTATTACATTTTAATTCCTTATTTGTATCTTCAGCAATCCTACTCTGTATGTGGCATCTGTGGTAATCTACCTTAAGTACTCTTTGAAGAAAGAAGATTGCAGATTACCTGGTAAATTAACTCACACAAGATGCTGTGGCAAATATGAAAGTATATAAGACTCATTCACCATCCAGAATTTTCAATTTACTAAGTAGTCATAGATAATTTGTCTATAATAAGTTGGTTATGGAGGGGCTTATTATTTTTTAGGCCCAAACTCTCTCTACAATAGGTCCAAAACTAAAAGTGTATTTTCTTGCATTCTAAAAGTTATAACCTTTTATTAACAAAAATTCCTTCAACTGTATACAGAATATTCTTTTCTCAGAAGACATGTGTATGTGGATATAAATACAAGTGCAAAAGATGTAGTAGTTATTATTACCAATGCATCATTACAAAGGTTGAGAAATTTGAAATGTTTATTCATAGCAGTTTCAGTTGGTAAGTATTGGAGCACTAACAATAAAATAGTAAATGCAAAAATAGTTGCTACCTGCTGCCTTTTTGCAGCTTTCCAGAGAAAATTGTATCAATTTAAATCAACTAATTTTGAACCCTATCATTTTGCAACAGAGAGGAAAATCTAAGAAAACCGAGCACCCTGCTCTAAGGAAGTTACGGATACAGGATTAAAAAAAATAACTGGAAACTTTCCTAAGAAAATTAGGCCATTCCATATCACAACACAAGAGGCTTCTTCTAATACACCTCCTTCAAATAAATAGAATAATGCTTTAAAACCCTCTAAGAAATATTCCTTGCCACAGTTCTACCTTCTGAATCCAATTAGCAATTTAATCACCTTACTTTATTAACATCTATTAATCTTGAAAAGCATATTAGTGGCATTCTATTGATCTTTCTGGTTTCTATAAATGAGAAAGCTTCTTATTATTTCTATTTACTGATGTGAAAGAAAAAGAGATTTAAGGCAAGACATTTAACATAGAAAACTCATAAACTTCCACCTAAATAAGCAGTTATAGAAGAGCAGATGTGTCTAGATTGCATTGGTAAACAATGCTGTGTCATAGACCAATCAATACAGTTAATGCTAATTGTAATGTACTTTTGTCAAAACTGCACTTTGTCTTAAAGTTAATTTCTGATTTATGTCATTCTGACATAAAGTAATTCTGAAAACCTAGGGCTTATTGCATTCTGTTCCTGCTAATGGGAGACTGACATGATTCAAATATCATCCTATGCTTTCTATTCAGATATCAGGTTCAATATTCATGTTAGTTCAGAATGGACTAATGTTTACCAAGCTATCCCCCATCCAGCCTAGACTCCAGCAATAGTTCAAAACAACAGTTGAGTCAAGATCAACAGGTCTTGGCCTCAACCATATTTACAGAAAACACCATAAGCCTTTGTCTCCAGAGGCAATATTCCTTACGACTGCCTGCAGAAATATTTATAATGCATTGTGGAGTGTTTTGATCATTTTGTTCAATAAATGGTACATTGTCAAAATGGGAGTAGAATTAAAATTCAATCTTAATTTGATTATAAGTCTAGTGAATGGTTCTGTAGTTGCTTACACATCAGTTCCTACTCCTTGGGACAAACAGGAATGGCAGAGGTTAGATCCATTCCATGTTATTCTAGAGAAACTGGAAAGTTACAGAGCTTCCTGCTTGTAGATATGGAACAATCCTGTCTGTTCTTTCTCCTACATAGACTACTGCATAGCACCCGAACGTTCTCTTCTCCAATCTCTTCTCTTTCTGTTTTTCTCCTCCTCCCTCCTCTCTCTTTCCTGCACAACGAACCTTTTTTCTTTTCTTCCTTTGTTTTGTTTTGTTTTGGTACCAGGGATTGAACCCAGGAGGACTCGACCACTAAGCCACATCCTCAGCTCTATTTTTTTTGTTTTATTTAGAGACAAAGTCTCACTGAGTTGCTTAGCACCTCGCCTTTGCTGAGGCTGGCTTTGAACTCACAATTCTCTTGTCTGAGCCTCCCAAAGTGCTGGGATGACAGGCATGCACCACCACGCCTAGCTCCTCTATTTTTAACTATCTGATTCATATATACCTTTATGTTTTTGTTTTTGGGGGGTTTTTTGCTAGATAATTCACACCCTTTGGGGAGGGGGGAAAAACTGCAAAATGCTAGGTTCTGTACTAAGACATTTACAGAAGAAAATCTAATAATTTTCTATAGCTGTTCTTCCCAGCATGGTATGGAAATGCATTCAGTAGTTTGATTTTCTTTTTCTTCTCATTGCCAGAATTATTTATTGCTGAAAATTGAGAAATTGTATTATAGTTATTATTTCTTTTGATTGGTTTAAAAATTCAGTTTGATAAGCATCTTAAAGAAGAAAAAAACCCACAAAGTTTAAATGTGGTATGGAAAGGCAGCAGAGGGATTTGAAGAGAACAGACCTGATGAAAAAGAAAAAATGTTTTAGCATTTTCAACGGACCAGAGCAGAATCAGTGAAAAACAGGAAGTCTCAGAAGGAAACTGCAACAAAGTAAAAAGGGTTTATAAAAGGATACATAGCCATTTTGAGAGTTGTGTTGTAAAGGATAAGGTGATATTTTTTATCTTAGGCAATAATGAAAAGAACAGAATGATGCCTCTGTGGGAATCAAACTTTTTCCTTGACAACAAACTAAACTTTGTCCCTGGCTAAACATCTTGAAAAGATGTGGAAACATGGAATTGATCATGTAGAGTTGATTTGATCACAATTTGTGGACAGAAATGCATATGACTGTAGACATGACATGAACATATTACAGAGCAATCTACTCACTGTTCCTATCTGTGGAGACTGTTGCATCATTTCTGCAGCCGTGATCATTCTCAACAGCCACAGTGAACATGGGCACACAGTATGGTACATTGGATGGGAAATAAACATAGGAAACAGGTGAGCTTCAACCTCTTCTCTACTCAATATTTCAAGTAGGAATACTAATAATTACTTCTTCATTACCTTGGTATGTTGTTATGAATATCAAACCATATGAAAAAGTAAAGATTAAATTAATGATTTTACGAACTTCACCTTAAGACATTCTTTAAAAAATAGTAAATTCAGCCAGACACAGTGGTGCATGCCTGTAATCCCAGTGACTTGGCCAGCTGAGACAGAAGGACCACAAGTTCAAGTCTAGCCTCTACAATTTAGTAAGACCCATATTTCTCAAAATGAAAATAAAAATGGCTCAGAATGGTAGCTCAGTGGTAGAGTATCCTTAGATTCAATCCTCTGTACTCACCTGCCCAACCCTGCTCAGTGATAAGTTTTAAACCACTTCACAATTATTTCAGTGGTGATAATAACAATATCAACACCACCTTCAGAATTAAAGGCCTTGATGTCCACTTATAAGTCTTTTCATATGCATATGATAGTTTGAGGAAGACAGAGCAATGCTTTCTGGGAAAAACCAGCTGGCCCCAGACAGGTTCCCACACAGAGGGAGAAGCTTGGAGTGGTCACGAAGTTTGGTATTGGACATGGAGTTTGGAAACCCTACTGGTCATTACCATCAGAGGTAAGCAGGCTCAGGGAAATTACTCACACCAACTCAAACATTAATCTGGTGTTAAGAATACAGAATTCCAATTTATTCACTAAACATCAAAAATATAATGTTCTGATGGTAGACCTGTGCAGACCAGCACTTACTAGCTTATTGCTTCATAAATCTAGAATCAGGCATGTTGCCCAACCTGGATGACTGCTATGGTGGATGACTGCTATGGTCAAGTCACTGGAATTCTGTGGGGCCTAGTCCTTGCGCTCATAGTTTAGGAAACCCAGCCTCCCAGATAGGGCTAGAAATGGAAAATCGATTTTTGCCCTCATGACATGCCATATTATTCATCAATCAGCTTTAAAATTAAGATAATTTTTGTTTCCTTGCCATATGAATGACTTTTCCTTCAAGTTTGGCCTGGGAGACACTCTGCCTTTTTAAAATAATCATATATTTGCTGTGATATATTAAATATTTGTTTCATGGAAACATTTGAGTGGCAATACTACTTCTATTTCCAAGTTCTTGGGCTTATTCCTCAGTGGTGCCCAAGGTGGCATCAATAACAATTCCTCCTCACATCTCCCTGAGCTTGCTCTGTACTCTTCAATTTCCAGGCCTTTGAGCATAACTGAGGTCAGAACACTCACCATACCCAATAAACTCCTATAATATGTCAGTAGCACTTTAAAAGTTTATTTCTCTGTGCCTGTGGGTAGGCATGGGCTGGTGTTTATATGAAAGGAACTACCCAAACTCAGTTACTCTGTAGAGTTTAATTTGCTTTGCTGGGATAGCCTTTCCAATGCAGAAAAATAGAGTACAATGTCCTCATTTTGCAAGAGTGATGACATTGATATCAACCTTCATGGAACCACTCTAGTTCCATGCCCACCCCTAGCTGTGAGTCCTCCTCTTGGCTAGGAGGGTTTTATTTCACCAAATAAAAAAAGCTGGACTTTTTCAAATAAAATTGCATCACTAAATAAAATCATTGCAATATTTTGATATTCAAAGAACTGCTCCAGCTTCAGTCACAGCCCCAAATGGGCTACATTTGTAATTGTAGCTAAAATTTATCAAGTACTTACTATGGGTTAGGCAGTGGATTTAGCATTTTGCATGAATTATTTCATTTAATCCTCACAATAGTGTTATGATGTAGGTGGTTTTAATTATCCCAATTTTACAGTTGAGGAGCCTCATGATAAGAACAGACAGATGGTAGGAGGTAGGGCCAGGATACAAACTGGCTGGGGAAATCTGACGCTAAATGGTGACAAAGGAGTGTTCTTGTTTTTCCCATAGTACTTGTCTCCATGGTAGGCCTGATCCCTATTGCAAGAAGCATCTAGGTGTTCTACATTTGCTAAGCATTTGAGCAAGATCTGGGCAAATAAAAAATCATGAAGTGTAGAATCTTGTATTTTGTTGACACAGGAAGTAGGCCAGGCACTCCCCCGATCTGCTGGGGCTCCCAGCAGACCACTTTCTCAGCTGCCATAGAGCCATAAACATAGCTCTGGGATCCACTTATCAGCGCTCTGAACCATGTGAGCAGAATGTCACACAACAGAGAAGTATTAAGATTTGAGCAAAATAAAATAAAATAAAAGGTGTCGCCTACAGAACCATAATTCAAAACAAAAAGTTGATGTTTTTTCAAAGACTCATTTTTTTCTTATAATTTCCAGAATATGAGACATTTTCTGGTTGTATATAGTCACATGTTCTACTTTGGATCCATGCAGCAATACAATTGCACCCCTGAGAGGCCCAAACGCAGACATTTTTGCCTTACCCAAAACTTCGTTGGGTTAGAAATAGCATTTTTTTTCCTTCTAAAAAACAAATAAAAGGCTGTCATCATAAATGGCTGATAGTCCCTGGAGGTATGACAGTATCTTCATTTACACCATTTGCTCAGCCCAAGAAAGCTATTGTGTAGGCCATGGCCAGCTCCCACTGGGACTCTGCTGGTTCTAATATCTAAATACAACTACAGCTCACAGTGTCCTTCTGTCCACTGGAAAACATGTAATTTGGCATCTACCATGGATTGTCCACTTTGCTATCAGTCTTTATTGTTTTAAGCCTTATAATTATACCCCCAAATTAAAAATCATTTAAAGATCAATTTTTAAAAATCAGTGTAAAAATTTTAGACCCATGCTTAACATGGATTTGAAATGACACTTAGTCAAATGAATATTCTGGTGTGTAATTTGGATAAGGGAAGCATGCCATTAGAGCTAGAGAGCACTCAACCTTAGAAACTAGTTATCTCTCCCTTCCTCTTCTGTCCTTTTCCAGAATCTGTCTCCAAGTCACCTCTCATCCCCTACACACAAATACACACTTAATCATAAACAGATCTGTAGAGCAGCCACTCAACTGCTACTCCATCATTAAGATCTATCACTGCACAGCATCTTAGGGTTATAATAAGATCTCCCCACACTTTGATGAATACCGATTCAGCAACTCTCACTCTTGCCCTCCCAAAAAATTCTTTCCTGGGGGAGGAAACAAAATTTCACCTTCTTTTTTATAACGACCCAGCAGAGAAAATGAGATTGCCCAACACATTACATCTTCTTTCAGCAAAGCCACATGCTCCCTCTTGAGAAAGGATAGAAAATGAGCTGCCAGCTAAAAACTCCTAAAGAATGTCACAATTACAACTTTTTACTGGTGCTTCTAGTGACAGAGCTTCTGACCTAAGACAACTGAGACATGCAGATGCACTCCTAGTCTGCTCATTAGCCTAATGAGGATGGAGTCGGACAAAGAGTTAATTTGACTAATTTAATCAGCATGTCCTTAGATGTGTCTACCGGGAGAACACCAAAGTGGCAGAGACAAACAGAAACACAACAAGGATAGGGATTTGCAGAGTTGTGCTTAGGATTAGGCAGTCACACTGTGAGAATATAACAGCAAGAAAACTGGAAAGAGCCGTAATGTTTGCTTACCTCAATCACATCATTTTATAAGGTCTAATGAGATTAAGAAATCATAAACATGAAATGTAAAGTGAGTAATATATGGAAAACATTTTATCCAATGCAAACTGCTACTATGTATGTGTATTCATAAAATACTCTTAAGTTGTTTTCCTAAAACAATATAGGAGAATTTTTTCCCTTTTCAAAATTTTTTTTGAGACAGAGTCTCAATAAATTGCCCAGGCTGAACTTGTGATCATTCTGCCTCAGCCTCCCAAATTGCTAGGATTACAAGCATGAGCTGTCATGCTTGACAGTGTTTTCATCTTTTTAAAAAATTTTTTTTAATTTGTTTTAATTAATTATACATGATACTAGAATGCACTTTGATACATCATATATAATGGAATATAATTTCTTATGCTTTTGGTTGTACATAGGAAAATTTAAATAGTGAATAGATTATGTTTTTATAGAATAATTGCTATAAGTAAATTTCTTCCTTTCCTACCTCTTAAAAAAAAAAGCCTGATTCTTTAGCTCTATGGACTCACTTTAAATTCAATCATCTGTTAATGATATACTTTGAAATTTTTATAACAATTTTTTCCCAAACTTTTCCTGTCTTTGAAGATGCTGGGAAAACAAAGCATTGATGAGTATTATTGGAAGATGAATATAAATTTCAATTTTACCAAATTTAGGGATTTTTCAGTGAAAACTTAGTGTGGATGATTTTTGTTTTTGATTAATGGCTTTCAATTTCTTTAAAGTTCTACCTTAAAATGAATACCATAAAATATCTATTTAATGTTGGCAGTGCTTCTCACAGCATGCCTTGATCTTACAATTAGAGATTGAGCCACAATTACTCATCAGATTCAGTAATTCTAAGAGAGTTGATTGAGGGTTTTTCTGGACAATGGAATGTCATTTGCATTGATTATTTCATTATATTAATTTTCTCATCACTTTTCTTTTTTCTTTTTTTTTAAATGAGAACTCTATTAAGGATGCTTTTTCAACAGGCTCAAGCAAATGGGTTTTTTTCTATTAAAGGAAAAAAAGGAAGAAAGGAAAGGCCTTATAGGGATACTAAGCCTCATAGCCTATAAATTGGTCCTGTTCTCTTTTTTTTGTTAGTAATCGTTTGTAGAATTAAAATGGGATGGTGAAATTTATATTTTGAGTCTGAGTATTATAAGATATTGATCTTTTGAAATGTCCCTCCTATTTGAAAGATATTGCTGCTATTCCAGCCCTCAGAACAGGCCATACATAATATCCCTTTTCTTTTTTATTTTTTTCCATGTTTTTATTGGTGCATTATAGTTGTACATAATATCCCTTTTCTGTAAGTTTTCTCTCAAATGATTTTTCTCTGCTTAAATTATTAATGGAGATCTGATTATGTATACTAAGTATAAAGTTTATAATCCTGCAGGAGAGACACACATTAAATAAGTAAACAAATAAATGTGACTATAAAATATAAGTGCAAACCAGGGTAATAGCTGGTTTTCTGAGAGAAAAAGGGATACTCAGTTTGTACGTGAATGTGGCCAGGGAAGACCTGTTTGAGAGATTAAGAGCAGATACAAGTTAGCTAGGTGGGAGGACAGAGAGGGTCAGGCAAATTAACAGCATATGCAAAAGATCCTGGAGCAGGAAAGACAATGGTAGGTTCAAGGACTAGCAACCAAGGTCAGTATAGTTGAAATAAAGAGAAAATGGCACGAGATAAAGCTAGAAGAGTGGCCAGGGTCCATATGGGAAAGTGTTGAAGAGTGAAAGGGGAATTCAACGTGGAATGGTGATGGATTGAATATAAGATAGGATTCCTCTGCTTCCTCCTGAAAGCCCATTATAAAATGACAGGCAAAAAATAATTTTTTTATTAAAGGCATAAATCCCCAGAAGCAAAGAGAGATGCAGAGGAAACAATGGTATTATTAGAGTCTGAAAAGCATGTAAAAGTGGTAACTGATTTATCAAATCCGAGAAAGCCTGCAGTAAAACTGAGAAGTTACCCAATTTACCAAGTTATCTTTGGAAGTTATCTATGGAAGTGGGGAAAAGATGAAGCTAAAAACAAAAATATCAGTTGAAAATCCATTCAAGGAGCACTTTGACTTGAAGGGATTCAGTATGGAGATGTAACTGCTGATAAAACCGTTGGAAAGACAGGAGAAACAAAGGCCAGGGAAAGCCATGGCTACTCCTGAGATTTGTTGTCAGCATTCAGAGTCAGGACATGTAAGAACTTCAGGAAATTGTCAGAGTTTACGACAGTTATCTGAAGCATCATAGGTGGTGATTGACAAGGAAACATTCTAAAGCTTCTGTAAAATTTTGTACTTGCTGAAGTCCATTGCCTATGGCTGCCAGAGAGCAATACCATTGTTTCTGCCTTTTTAAAAAGCCTTCCAAACCTTGTAGAGATGCCTGTCATTGGCAAAATTAATCTAGAATTTGATCACCAAGTGATTCTGGGAATGTAGTTTCTGCAGTGAGAAAAGGCACAGGAGAGACACAATAGAGGTCAGGAAGAAAGATCCATCAGTCCAGCAGAGAGTACCTCCCATATCTCACTCCCTATTTGTGCAACTGGGCATTGCCCTTCCCTTGGGCATAAGATGAGGTATAGATCCTATGGTCTCTGGACTGGAACTCTATACTCAGTTGATGGCTGGGATACAGTTCTTAAAACAAGGTAATGAAGAGAAAATTAACATAGCAAATCTTGAGACTCCTAGTTTTCTTCTCCCATTGAAATCTCATAAGGCTGATAGCCAGGTTCATTATCACTCAAGATATCTTGAAAAAGAGCTTTCTCTAGAGAACCTGACTAGCTCAAAAGAAAAGATCTTTAGAGAAACTGATAGCTAAGGTTTCCCTAGGAAAAGATCCTGTGGAGTCACTTTTTAGAGAAACCCAGAGTGGCAAGTACACTCATAGGTATAAAGTTTTAAACAACTATTTAATGTCCCTCACTAAATATGAGCCAAGGATCAGCAGCCTTTGAGGAAGGCAACACATGAAAACCGGAGACTAAAATAAGCCAAAAAATGAACAACCCAAGGAAGACAGAGGTTAAAGAGAAAAGAGTAAACTATTAGGAAAGAAAACTACCATTATCTGTCCTCAGAAAGAAAAAATACATTGAAATGGGAACAGAACGCTGTGTGTGTGTGTGTGTGTGTGTGTGTGTGCGCGCGCGCATGTGTGAATTAAAATATGACAGCAGAACCAAAAACCTTAATGGAAACTTCAGAAAAAATATCTAAAAAATTAATAAAAAATATCTCAAAAATTAGAGTATATGGTCTGAGGAAGTATCCCCCAAAAGACCCATATGTTGAAGGCTTTTTGCCTGTCCGTTTTGCAACTTTTAGAAGATGGAGCCTAATGAAAGGCAGTTTGGTCCCTGGAGGCTTGCCCTTGAAGGGGATAATGTGACCCCAGCCTCTTCCTGTCTTTCTCTTTGCTTCTTGGTTGTCCTGAGATGAGCAGCTTCCTCTTCTATCTTGCTCTTCTACCATGATGCACCATGCTACCCAACTCTGCTGTTATAACATGAGAGTAACCAAATATAATATGTAAATGAATGAGCATGGCTATGTTCCAATAAAACTTTATCAACAAAAACAGGCAGTGTGCTGGAACTAAACAAAGAATCTACAAGGCTTAATAGAACAATCAATGGTCTAGACTTAACTGATATATATAGAATATTCCATCCATCAACAAGTAAATATATGTTTTTCTCAGCAGCTCATGGATCCTTCTCCAAAATTGATCATATGTATGCCATAAAGCAAGTCTTAGCAAATACAAAAAAATAGAGATACTACCCTGCATTCTATCTGACCATAATGGACTGAAACTA
>CM053404.1:96637447-96653400 GCA_028644305.1 Xerus rutilus | reverse complement strand
CAACAGACCCTGCTGAAATACAGAGGATAATCAGAAACTATTTTGAAAACTTATATTCCAGTAAATTAGAAAACCCTGAAGACACCGACAAATTCCTAGAGACATATGACCTACCCAAACTGAACCAGGAGGACATACATGACTTAAACAGATCAATTACATGCAAGGAAATAGAAGAGGCCATCAAGAGCCTTCCAACGAAGAAAAGCCCTGGACCAGATGGATTCTCAGCCAAGTTCTACAAGACCTACAAAGAAGAAATAACTCCAATACTTCTCAAATTATTCCACGAAATAGAAAGGGAAGGAACCCTTCCAAACTCATTCTATGAGGCTAGTATCGCCTTGATTCCAAAACCAGACAGAGACACATCAAAAAAGGAAAACTTCAGACCAATATCCCTGATGAATATAGATGCAAAAATTCTTAATAAAATTTTGGCAAATCACATACAAAAGCATATTAAAAAAATAGTGCACCATGATCAAGTGGGGTTCATTCCATGGATTTGGCCTAAAAGCAGTCATTTTCTAACTTCTGACTTATAAAAAAAAAATCTGGAATCAGAATAACACCAAACTTTGCCATAAACAGAAGACTGGATGAATATTGTTCAATATCGTTAATACTCTGAAGGAAATTTTCCATTCCTCGGATCTTCAGATTATGTTCAAGTAAAATACCAAGTCTACATAGAGATTGGAGCAGATCAGAAGGCTTTAGTAGAAATTGATCCAAGAAAATACTATTGAGAGAATATCAATTCAAAGGATACATTAATGACTAGTTTTGCAGGTTGTAGGTATGCATTTAGTACAAACCATTTAAAAACCTCCATATAAATCAAATAACTACTATTAACTTCAAAGATCAAAAATGTTATCTAAGAAAAATAAATTAATCATTGATCACTGTATTACTCAGTGTGGTCTCAGAGTCTTAATAAAACTGCACGGATCCAATCAAAATTATGATAGAAGCCGGGCGTGGTGGCACAAGCCTGTAATCCCAGCACTTAGAGAGGATAAGACAGGAAAATCACGAATTCAAAGCCAGCCTCAGCAATGGTGAGGCACTAAGCAACTCAGTGAGACCCTGAGTTGGGATGGGGATGTGGCTCAGTGGTCGAGTGCCCCTGAGTTCAATCTCCAGTACCAAAAAAAAAAAAAAAAATTATGATAGAATTGTGTTAGTCAGATTTTCATCACTGTGACAAATGCCCAAGAAAAACAACTCAGAAGGTGAAATATTTATTTTGGCTTGTAGTTTCAGAGGTTTCAGTCCATGGTATGGTGGCTCCTTTGCTTTGAATCTAAGGTAAATTAGAACATCATGCTAGAAGAGTGTGACAGAAGAAAGCTGCTCAGCTTATGACAGGTGGGAAGCAGAAAAAGAAGAAGGTAGCCAGGGACAAGATATAGTCCTTAAGGGCATGCCCCCAGTGACCTGTTTCCTTTAACCGTGTCCCACCTCCTACAATTTCTAATACTGCCTTCAAATTATTAATCCACTAATGAAGTCAGGGCCCTCATGATCTAGTCACTTCCCCAAAGCCTCACCTCTGCTACATTGGAGACCAATCATTCGACCCTTTGAGTCTTTGGGAGGATAATTCACATTCAAACCATAACAAAGCTACATCAGAAAGATGGGAGAAAGAATGGCAGTATGTGGTAAGTGATGCATCTTTGTTTTCCCTGTGATAATACATAATGCCTAAACTGTAAAAATAGTTAGTGCCATAAACATTTAACTTAGAATTTTAGAGACAAATACCAAACAAGGCAATTACAAAAATTGAATATGTTTGTCTCTGGGTATTCTGGACAAAGAGTAGTTTTAACAAACCTTGTATAACAATTTGCCTCTTAAAGTATGTACATATATAAAACTTTGATTTTTAAAAACATTTAAGTTTTAAGAATAATGCATACTTTTGCATCAATAGGAAAATAACCAATGGCGTATTTAACCAATGGATTTTGTGTGGTAGCTCTTAAAGTAATGAAATGGAGCTTGTATATTTCAAGATGGATAAAACTCAAATAACAATGCTGAGCAAAAAGCACAAAGCAAATTGAAGAAAGAGATGTAGTGTATGGTAGACCTCTAAAAAGTTTTAAAAACATGCAAAAGCAATACTATATTTTATTAATACATGCATACATACATACTAAAGAATAAAAACTTGCAAGGGAAAAATAAAGAACCAACTCAGAAAATAGTTGCCTCCTGGAGGGAGGACAATGAGTGGTCTTGAAGTGCTTCCAGTCTTCTGTTTTGTTTCTCTAAACATAATTTCTCCTAAGCAAATGAAGTGAAATAATACAGTTAGGCAAAGCAGGAAGAAAAAGTTCAAGATGCAAGGAAGAGAAGGAGAAATATGAGGAGCAATAATAACATTAAAATCAAAGATATCTTCCTATTTCTGACAACACTTCATCCATGCATATAGGTTCTTGCTTTCTCTTGTCTTTCTGTTTTGTTTTGTTTGCTCATTTGTTATACTAGCTTACCAGCATGCTTTTGCAGTGACCAGGTGTGCCCCTAGTTAACTAGAGTCCAGCTCAGCCAAGCTTCCTAGGCTAGTTGGTTATACATGGACTTTCCCTCTTCTTTTTAAAGAAGACTTTAGAAAACTAAAGTTTTCTTTTTTCTTTTAAGTAACAAAGCCTCGGTAGGAGAAATTTGGTGTTATCAATTATAATCGTTTCCTACTTCAGCCCACCACACAGTGATGTCTTTGGAGAAGGAGAGCTATAATGAAAAGCACTGTAGGACTTGAAGCAGTTTTCCTATTGAACATAGCATGAAGTAGGTATTTTCAGTATTGGTTCAGTCATGCCACAATGTCATCGGGAGCTAGGCCTCTTCTACGCTGGCATCCTGAGAGTGCAGACTCAGTCCTCAGATTTGCCCCTGTGCAGTCCAGCAGGGGTTGCTGCAGCCCCAGTGTTGGTCCAAAGAAAACAGTTGTTTCTGTAGATACGTCTTTTTTATTATAAGGGAAACCTCTTCCAGGTTATTATATCTTCAAATTGCATAGAGATGAGAGAATCTCTTTTTCATAAGGGCATTAATCCCACTCAGGAGGGTTCTGGCTCATGACCTTATAGCCTCTCAAAGGCTGCACCTCCTGATACCATCACATTGGAGGTGAACATTTATTTTTTCTTTTCTTTTTTGCAGTACTGAAGATTGAACCCTAGGGCCTTGCATGTGCTATGCAAATGCTCTACTGCTTAGCTATATCTTTAACTCTTCTTACAATTTATATTTTGAGACAAGGTCTTAACTAAATTGCCCAGGCTAACCTTCAACTTTAGATCCTCTTGCCTCAGCCCCTTGAGTACCTGGGAACTACAGGCATGTGCCACCTCACCTGGCTAGAATTTCAATGTAAGAATTGAGGGTGAAGGCACAACATTCAGTAGATTGAATGTATGCAAGTCAAGCAGATGCTTCTCCAGGCTGCATTCACCAGGGTTGGATCTCATGCTGTAAGGGCAAAGGGGATGGAGAAATGAGAAAGTGGGATTTTCAATCTCTAGAGTGGGAGTGGACACAGCCATGATCAATAAAAGGGGCAGCAAGGCCTCCCAGAGGCAGCTTTATCCAGAAGGAAAGACAGTACCAAAATGGAAATATCTGTGGTTCCAGGTGGACTCAATGGCCCCCAATAGATACAGCAGGGTTAGCACAGAAGGAAACCAAGCTGCACTGTTTTAAATGATAGCTGTTATCCATGTGTGGCTCTTTAAACTAAAATCAAGTGAAATTCAGATCCTCAATCTCACTAGGCACATTTCAAGAGTGTAATAATCACTTGTGGGCAGTGGCTACCCTACTGGACATCATAGATCAAGAACTTTCCAACTTTACAGAAAGTTCATTGGATAGTGCTGGGCTAGGGCTACGGGAAGAACTTTTAAAATGACAAATCTACATATGTAGGAATAGAATTAGGTTAAAGCTCATCTGCAAGCATCTCCAGGGAGACCTCTGGCCAAGATAGGAATGAAATATACTAGCTAATGATTTATAATGTGCTGTTTAAAGCTTGAAAGTCCCCTTGGAGATACCCAATGCCAGCTTGTCTACATTGTTTAGTGAAAATATCTAGATTGATGGTCCACACATGGTTTACCTGGTTGCTCAGCCTGATGCTGGCTATTTTATCCATGATATAAAAGACCTCCCAGTAAACTTGTGCCTCATCTTCCTTGAGACAGACATCTCATAACCATGCTGGCAAATCACGATCCTGAGATGGAACATGTTCTGTGCAACTGAGAGAAAACTCTGGAAAACTGTGTTCAGGTGTTTCAGGCCTTCATGATGTTGCTTTCTGCCTTCTTGCTCCTGGTGCTGTGTATCCTTTGCCTGTCATAAATCTTTCATGAGTTTATCTTGTTAAGAGTCCTGCGAGTCCTTTCAATTATCTGACCCTGAGTAATTGCTGCACTCCATGGTGGCCAATCAGATTTGGTCATTAACACACATGAAACATACCCTGGACACTGCCAGAAATAACTGCATTGAACTTGACAAAGCTCTGAGGTCCTGCACTAGCAGGGGTAAGCATGAAACACCATCATATTTTTTATAATATTTTGTTGTTCTTGTTCACTCATACATGTTAGGAGAGAGTTTTAAATTAAGTGATAGAATTTGACATGAATATAAATCAGAGAGATCATCTGTATTCAAGTCTTTGAAAAGATCATTTTCTTCCTTCAACCTCAGTTTTCTCTTCTGCAACATGGGAAATAATTTAGAACTCACATTGTAGGTCTGCTTGAGGGTTAATTTATATAATACATGCAATGAGCAAACATAATGTTGAACATGTAGTAAGAACTCCATAAATGTGAGCTCTTATTAATACTCTTTCCAAATAGATATCTGTTAAATATGAATATTTATGAGAAGTCTGGGTAATGCATTACCTTAAATATCTTATTACCTTAGATTTTCATTTTATTTAGTAATGATGTCTCAATTACTTTCCAATTTTGCATCTATTTTGTTTTCCTTTAAATGATACTTTACATAAACACATGCTATACTCTGAGTAGAAATCTACATCTTCCAACTCCAAATATAGTATTTTCATAAGTTCCATTGATGAACTTAGTTTTATTAAAAATTCTATATTTTTATTCTATGCATGGCACTTGCTCAGTGGGAAAATCATGATGTAATTGGTAGGTCACTAACTCAAATTTCTTTCCCTGGTGGTTAATCATGGTTTCTGATCCCAACAGCATAGATGGTTCCAGCAGTTTGCTGATATAATCCTCTCCCTTCACAGTGAGATCTCACAGCTAGCAAATGATAGAACCAGCACTCAAATCCAATCAGACCCCTATAAATGTTGAAACTGCAAGAATGTATAGAATAACTTCATATATCTTTGAAGAGCATATCCTTTATAATAACAGACTGTGAAGAGATAATGAAAAAATTATGAGATTACTCAAACTAATTTATAGGACAATGCTTCAAGAGGGGCAAAAAAATATATGGGATATTCTTCCTACCATGAAAGAACTTGGACCCAGCTAGATACTGTTCAAGGTTGTTTAAGTCACATGAAGCAGAAACCTATTCAAGATATTTAAAATGAAATAGTGATTTGTTATAGAGATGTCTCAAAGAAGGAAGCATGACTGAGCCTCTGTAAACTAGAATTGGAAAGTGGAATGGTGTTAGCTGAGGCAGGTGCTTAAATCTTTTCCTCATGTGGCAGGTTCTTCAATCTTAAGCTTCCTTGGGTGCTTTGCTCTGAATTCCTGTCTGCTTCACCTGGCTTTCTCTTCCTGTATTTCCGAACACGGCCCACCATGACCTGACTCTTAACTCCATGACTTTGTGCTACCAACACTCATCTCCCGTTTCTGTGAAGCAGCAACTTCCTGGCCATTACAGTCAGTCTTCACTGCTTGCCTTTGGTGCAAAAGTTCACCTGTAGTGAATTTGGCAGGTGATTTGTGAGTACACGTAATCTAGAGTTCATGGTTCTGTGGAAAAGTAAGGATGTGCAAACATACCCTTTATACACGTGTATCATTCAGCATTCTCCAGAGGAACAGAAGCAGTGTCCACATACAGGCATAATAAAATGCACTGTTGTAAAAGGTCATCTGTGGGTTAACTGAGGAGCACCTTGGTGTCCATATTAGAGGGAACAGATCTGATTCTAGAGCAACTTTAGATAAAACTTAGTGTTAAGCTATTTCCTTTTTGAAGTACATGAAGAAAAGTTTTGATCCCAGGGCTATTTGAAGAGGAGTCTGAGTGGTCCAGGATTTGCAAAAAGGTAAGATGATATAGTATATTCTACTTCTAAGATGCCATCCTTAGGAACACATAAAATGAAGAACCAAGATTTATGTACAAAATATCTGTGGCAATGCTACAAATAAAATGAAAAACTGAAAGTGATTTAAACACTTAACATGAGGTTCATTAATAAATTATGTATGTCCAGATGTCGTACCATTCAGAAGAATGTTTTCAGAGAACATTTAGACACAAGAGGGAGGGGAAATGGAGTTGCTCATTATATATTAAATGTAATATTTAAGCATAAACCTGGATATTCATAATTATGATGTTGCTAAAATCCAAACATTAAATCTTGGTTTTGAAATTTTTTAGCATCAATTTTCACTTCTTAAAATGCAGGATGTTAGCATTATTGTTTATATTTTTAAAAATATTTATTATAACGAGCAAAGATTGATATCTATCATATGTGTTCTCAATGTAAAGCAAATGCTAAGCTACTGTAGCAAAGAGGCACACAAAATACAATGACTTGAATAAGAAAGAGGTTTATTCCTCACCCAAGTAATCATCTGGCTGGTTTTGGCTTGAGTAATTTCACTCCATAAGGTCATTCAAGGAACCAGGATTATTTTATCTAGCACTCCACCTTCCTTTGAGTGACTTTTCTTTCCTGCATGATTAAAGCTGAGTTAGCACTCTGTCCCTATTCTAGCCTACAGGAAAGGGAAAATAGAGAAAACTCAACTAAGGATGTATAGTAAGAGCTGTTCATATCACTTCTGTTCATATCCCATTACCCAAGATATGGTCACATGGTCACACCTCACTGTAAGAGAAGCCAGGAAATAGTGGGATAGGTGTGCTCCATGATTTAAGGAGAGAAAGGATACTCATAGACCATAGTCTCTTCTACATCTATTAGAACATCATGGGTCCTCAGGGGTCCTTTACTAATGGCTCCAAAATAATGTAAACTGTTGTTCTTGTTGTTTTGTCCTTTTATCAGTAGTGTAAATTCGCTGTGGTGGTCAATGGGTTTAATTGTGCAACTAGATAATCAAACAGAACAAAGACAAATCTCAGACAACAAACTGAGATAGGAAAATGTAATCATATTCCTTTATTACCTCTGAATCTTTTAAATCGGACTCTAAGCTGTCTGCAGTCTGGCTAGAGAGAAATTCAGTCCTGAGCATAACTAGACTCTTCTTCCAAGCCTATGTCAAGACCTCTACTCAGCCCTATGGCTTCACTTGTCAGTGCACCTTAGGTGCTTAGAGCCTTTAAGTGCTGATCTATGCTTTTTCCATGCTGTGCACAGAGCACAGCAACATTGTTGAAGCCACACAGGTGCCTAACACAGGCCTTTCCCACATCCTAGCACAGCCAGGTCCCAGGACCCTTGCAGGCAGGGCCTCCATATCTTTTTTTTTTTATCTTCCCTGTTTTAGATAAACTTTTCTTCTCTTCCCCAGGAATGTTCTTGAAACATTGCATGGCTAAAGTCCAAAGTAACCTTAAGAATGACAGAAAATGTCCAGGCACAGTGGACAGTGGCACAGGTGCATGCCCGTATTTCCAACAACTTGGGAGGCTGAGGCAGGAGGATTGCAAATTGGAGACTAGCCTCAGCAATTTATTGAGGTGAGACCCAGTCTCAAAAGAATAAATGAGAAGGACTGGGGATGTGACTCAGTGGTTAAGTGCCTCTGGGTTCAATCCACAGTATCAATAAAAAAGAATGACAGAAAATGCTTTCATTCTCAAACAAGTTCTTCTTTCCTCTCTACAAAATTTCCCCTACTTGGAATGGAAGAAAAGAAGGTAATGACAGCAAATAAAAGCACATCCAATCACCTCAAAATCATCCTGAGATGAAAATCAATTCCCCTGGCAAGTGAGATGGGAGTTCTCTGCTTCTGCTGGCAGGTAGGGTCTGTATAAGGTTGCAGGCCTCTACAGCCCAGAAGTGTTGCAGCTTTTAATGGTGGGCCATGCCCTCCAGTGTTGCAGCAGACCCCAGCAGCTCACCATCAATTTCTTCTTTCTGGGTTCTTGTCTCATGAATTCAAAGAATGAAATCCACAGAGCAGGGTGAGAGAGGAGTGTACCAGTAGGATTTATTGAAGAATAGAAATAAGAACAGAACCTAATAGCAAGTTTTTGCCATCTGAATATGTTAATCTGTATGTGCTAATCTAGCATAGCACTTGGGTCCCTGCTACTCATCCAAGATTATGCTAATTAGGGTTTGGAAAAGTACTAATGCTATTGGTCAACTCCTGAGTCTGAAATCTCCATTCAGGTTTGCCCCACTTCCATTTGCTCCCCTTAGGTCAGGAAGCTGGAAGTGGGAGGTTGAGGTTGTTAGATGGTCTTCAGTTCTTTGCAGGTTCCAGACTGCAGTGCTGTATGGAGCAGGCTTCTGCAGCAGGTGTAAGTGCCCACACCTGGCCCCTCACAGGTTGGCTACCTTGGCTTGCAGAGCCTCAGGCCCACAACACCGGCATGGTGGGCTCCACACCCCTGCACACCACACTCAGCCCATGTTCCAATGCACCCAGGCCAGCATTCCACTGCTCTGCTGCTTGGCTGCCACTTCTCAGGGATCTATAGGCTGGCTGTGTGTCTTGGAAGCCTGGGACCTGTGTCACTGTCACCAATGTGATAGAATTATATGCAAAATTAGAACTGATGTGCTTTGGCACATGAACTACCTATTTTTGGATCCCAGAGATTTTCTTTTTCTTCCTCTTGATTTGTAGTTTACTGGTCAGACTTTGGAGAGTCAAAAAGGTCAGATAACTTCCACCTAAGTATTGTCTCCCTGTATGAATTTCTTAAGGATAAAAGAAAACTGCAGCCAGAGGAAAAGTTTGCATATTTAACTGCTGTATCTACAAAGTTTGCCCATGGCTTAAAATAAAGAATCTGAATGCTATCCTAAAGCTTGGAAGGTATTTATTAATTACCAAACCTTCAGCATCTAATGGGTGTGGAATAGTGTGGGGGACTTGAGAGAACAAATAAGAGAGAAGGAAGGGGGAAATAAATTTCACCCAAATTACACCTAGGATCAGTGAGTAGGCTTCTTCCTTCTTTCCTCCCATTCTTTTGGTGGCTTCCTACCCACAATCACCACTTGAAAATATAAAACTGTCCCTCAGAATCATCTGTTTGACAATAAACCCTCCTTATTCTTCAGTTTTTTGCCTACCTAATTTCCCAAACATCAACATTTCAAATTTTTAGAAATATTTGACTTTTTCCTGTTGATTTAACACAGCTGGTAATATACTTTTTAAGAAAACTCATTTTAACACAGTGAAAACATGGAAAGAAGCAGTATGCAACCAAGTCTCTGCTCAAAGGGGACTGCCTCTCACACACACCTGGAAGGGCTCTCACATCAAGGGGACAGGGGAAAGGACCTGAGTGCTTAAGTATCAGGGAAAACTTTCTCTATATCTTTACTTTTTCCTGAACACGAAGAAGTGTTGTAGCAACTTTCCAAGATGCTATGGTTGATGTCTTTATTAATGATCTTGCAGAGACAGCAAATTGTACTCAACTGAAGTTTGCAGATGATGCTAAATTAAGAGCTGTTGCTAATACCAGTAGGGACAACCTAGTAATAAACTTGTGATACATAAAAGGGAAGGAATAAAAGGGAAATATATGAAATATCTGAAAGGGATATGGAACATGTACATTTTTGTAATGTTTTATGAAAGCTAACATCCTCCCCAAAGAGGAGACTTATTTTAGGGTAAATATAAAGATGATGCTGCGTGGAGAGAAGTTGTCCCTTCCTCCTATCTCTGATAGGATTAACTTGGAACAGCACATCCAGTTGGCAGCTCTGTATTCAACCTAGTAAAGTCTGAGAGTAGAAAATAAAGCTACACTGAGAATCATGGAGAGTAATGCAAACAGAAAGGTTAATAGGGATAAATATTTATAATTTCCAGGCTAAAGAAAAATCTGCATTTATTTGAAAGATACAAACACTACAATGAAGAGCAATTATTTAGCCTAGGAAAAGGTTTATGACTAGAAATAATGAAGTTAAATATGACTTTATTTCAACAAGATCAGAAAACTTTTTTTTCCAAACACAAAAGCTATTAGATTTAAACAGTAGAAGCAAAGAACATCCTTCCAGAACCTTTCTTTCTGGGGGTCAGAAATATTGAAAAGGGTTATAAGATAGTTAAGAAAAAGCACTGTCCCACCAGTGAACAGAGAAGCAGGGAAAACAGAGACCTGGAGCTCATCACTACCAATAGCTCCTGAGGGCCTTGAGATGAGGACTCCGGGCCCAGGCTCATAAGCCAGCAGAATGTGTTACAAGCAAGAAGGAAGACCATAGTTCCAGAACTGCTCCTTCTAGTCTTGGGAAGGATGAGCAGAAAAGACTACAGTCGTACATAATAGAAATACTGAGAAGAGATCTCTGATACATATTCCTGATATCCTGTAAGAATTAATTCTGTGATGGCATGAAGCCTATCCATCACAGCAGCATGGGTAATAAATGAATGTCTTCTATGAATATTGATTCTTTCTGACAATGAACTTACAGTGCAGCTGTAACTTACTCTCATACCTGACAAGTTCTCCTCCCATCTCTTCTGGTAGTTTGGAGGATTACATGATAGAACTGCTAGAGGAAAGAACTTGCTGCACACAATCCTTCTGACACCAAATGTGTGGGTTTTCCACACCAAGAATTCTCCCGTTCTCTGTGGAAACAAAATGATGTCCTATGATTTAAATCAATTCTGATATTAATTAGAATATTAATTCTGATATTAATTACCCAGGGTTAGTGCAGATCCCATAGGTTAAGAGCATAGTTGCACAAGACTGTCCCATACCTTAATATGTCAATTACAAGTAGTTAGTCCCCAGGTTACTCACACTTCTGTTAGACTTGGCTGCAGATTGAGGGTTCCCATGACCCCCTCTTCAGTTTAGTTATTGTCTATAATGCCTCACAGAACTCAGGGAAACACTTTACTTGCACCTACCAGTTTCAATGGATATTCAAAAGCATAGAATTGAATAGCCAGAAGGAGAGGTGCACAGGATAAGGTCCAGAAGAACTCTGAGTGCATGGGCTGCTGTCCCCTTGAAATTTGGGGTGAGCACCCCAACATGGATGTATTCATGAATACAAAAATCTCTCACAACCCTTTTGGTTAGGGTCTTATGGAAGATTCATTATGCAGCCATGATTGATTAAGTCATTGGCCATTGGTAATTAACTCAATCTCCCAAGAGGTTGGGGAAGGGGCTGAACGTTCTGATTCTCTTTTGTGGGGAGGAGCTGGGTACTGGGAACTGAACCCAGAGGCTCTTTACCACTGAGGTACATCTCCAACCCTTTGGTTTTTTTATTTTAGGATATGTCTTACTAAGTTGCTTAGGGCCTCGCTAAGTTGCTGAGGTTGGCCTTGAACTTGAGATCCTCCTGCCTTAGCTTCACATGCCACTGGGATTATAGGCATGAGTCACTGTACCTAGCCTGACTCTTTATTTACAGAGTTGATTCCTCTGGTAATCAGCCCCCACCCTGAAGTTATCTAGGTGCCCATGAAGAATCACATCATGAACATAAAGTCAAGTATGATTGAAAGGGATTATTTTTTTAGACTCCAGAATGTGGAATTTTTATGTTTAAATGTTTTGTTTATTTGTTAGTTTGGTTATTTTAGATAGGGGCTAATTGTCACTCAGGAAAATTCAAGGTTTTAGAACTCTGTACAAGAAACCAGAAATGAAAATCAAATAGGTATGTCTTGTTATAACATGGAGCACAGCATTGCTGGAAAAGACTTAGCTCTAATATATCATAAGTTACTTAAATTTTGTGAAGATCAGTTTTTGCACTATAAATTGGGTATTATAATATTATCTAAAAACTGACATTTGCTTATATTTCTGAGATCCAGGAATTTTACTGGTTGCCTAAATAAGCTGGAGTTTCATAAGCAGGGTAAGAGAGAGACAGTGGATGGTACACCAGGAAGAAGAGTTCTTGATTATCAGCAAGAAAATTCAACTCTGGTGAAGAAGCAGGAAAGGACTTTGTGGAAAGGATACTACATAGATAAATGGCTTAGGCTAACCATCTATCAGCATTGCTCAAACCTCACCACCAAAACCACTGGTACCTCATGGAGATAGTCATTATGGCCATCCACAAGAAAGTTTCCACCTTCAGACACTGCATTCACATATCTTCCAGAAACTCAACTTGACCACAACCATAGCTTTCATTATCACTCTCAACACTTTTGGGACCTCAGTTTGACCCTGCCCCACTGCCAGTTATAATAAACAAACACCCAGGCGGTTATCTCCTGTCAAATAAATTCTTCTCAGAGCCTCCTTCCTTGTGCTGTTCTGTTCCAAACCAAAGTCTCACATGTACCACTAGCAGGATCAAGATCACTGGCTGTGTCCTAACTGCAAAGTAATCTGGGAAAGTGGGTGTTGTGACTTCTACATTAGGTGGCAGGACACAGGAGGCCAAATTTTTTCCCAAAGTGAGAAGTTTGCCAGAGTTGCTTGGCAGCCCCATAACATGACTGGTGTCCACTCAAGGATTTGGCTGCCAAACCCTAACATACACATATGTTGTCCATCTTAAAATTAGCTAGCAACAGATTTTTAGATTTTGTGCAGAACACAAAATTCTGCAACCTAATATATCCCTTATAGGAGCCATCTTCCAAAAAAGAGTGAGTGTCAATTGCTACTCCCTCCAACTCCAACTCCAAGATCTCTGTGTAAGGTACGCTCCTCTATAAATTTCACAATTCTGTATGGACAGTCTTTAAGTTATGAACTATATGATAAACTTCATTCAATGTAAACAAATATGAAAGGCAAGCGGAGAGCAGGAAAATTAGAACATACGAATAAATGCATGCAATAGGAAGAAAATATAAGCACAACAAGCTTTATCTCTGAACTAGACACAAGTTTTTAATACTTTTTATGTCCTTTCTCTTCTACTTATTCCATATCCCCATTGTCATGGTATGTACCTCAACTGGTCAGAGTCCTTTACTTAGTAGCATAATTTTATTCCCAAAACATGTAAGCCCTTGGTAGTCTTGCCTATAAAGAGTTGCTGCAGTTTTCTTTATCATTGGATAAGGGAAAACCTAGGAGACCTCACAGAGGATTCCCTAGGATCCATGTAGAATCTCTCTTGTCTTTATTGTACAACAATGCCATTTTTCATCAATAATAGGGATCAATCACCTCAGTAAACATGAAACTCTTTTTTCTGCCTGTTTTTTTTTTTTTTTTCTTTTTTGATACCATGGATTGAACTCAGGGGTACTCAACCACGGAGCCACATCCCCAGCCCTATTTTTTTGTGTTTTATGTAGAGACAGGGTCTCACTGAGTTGCTTAGTGCCTCACCTTTGCTGAGGCTGGGTTTGAACTCCTGGTTCTCTTGTGTCAGCCTCCCAAAGTGCTGGGATTACAGGCATGTGCGACCACATCCTGCTTTCCTGCCTGTTTTTCAGAAGCAAGAAGAGTGCTAGGTGGCCAGCTTATGATCTCAGCTTCCAACATGGTTGCATTTCTTGACAGCAACCTTTCTGTCATGGTTACTAACACACTTGAGCCATAAAATTCCAAAGACATGAGAAGAGGAAACCAAGGCTGATGGAGCACATTGGTTATAGAGCCATGTTAAACTTTTCCTCCATGCAAAAATAGAGAAATCATCTGTCAACACTTTGAAAGAAGACCCTTGCCAGAATTTGATCATGCTGGCAGCATAACTGCTGACTTCTGGCCTCCAGAACTATGAGAAATAAGTTCCCACTATTGAAAAGCCACAATTCATGGTATTTGGTTATTGCAGCCTGAGCTAAGACTTGTAAAGTGAGATGTACCACCCACACTTCTACCCTTTGTTTTCTGGACTCCTGTGTCCTGGCTAGGGAGGAAGGAGGACCCCAATTGTTCAAATCAAATTTGTATTTCTAAAACATTTGGGCTGCACAAGGAGCTATTACCCTACCAGAGTTGGAATTGAGTCTTCAATGGACACTTCCACTGAGTTTTTAGGCCAGATGCTTCTGGATGGTGGAGTACACAGTAGCATGAGTGAATCTTATAACATAGTACATTGGCTTATTTTTTTCTTTGAAATAAATTCTTTGTTCAAAGAATTTTATTCTCCAGCTCAGAAGTTATGAAAAGGCAATCATCTCCCATTACCTAATGAGGT
This sequence comes from Xerus rutilus, assembly GCA_028644305.1. NCBI lineage: Eukaryota > Metazoa > Chordata > Mammalia > Rodentia > Sciuridae > Xerus > Xerus rutilus. The sequence goes on along the minus strand of CM053404.1, from coordinate 96,638,843 downwards.
GGCCTTTGGGATCCTGCCTCCATGCAATTCTCCTTTACTCTCTTCTAGACAGTTTGGAGGGCCAGAAGACACGATTTTTCAGATTCCTCAGAATTACACAGTAATCATAAAAGAGGCATCCTAGCCCACCGACTTCACTATTTTATATTCAATCCTCTTTTGCCTTACCCAGATAGAAGCCTCATTCCTACCTAAAATGCCCAGAGCAATCTTTTCTCCACTCAATCCCCAGGTACACACTCATAAAAAAGTTAGCACATACAGAAAGGAAAAATTCAACAAACCTTGGAAATATTAAATTAAATCATTCTTTCTAACATTAAAAATATCAGTTTTTTTCATTGTCTTTAAAAGATCAAGCTTTGATTATTTAACTGCAAAATTGGTGAATTTAGGTGTCAGGGAAAGTATTTACAAATTCCCCCACACAGTCTTTACAAATTTTCTCAGTTTCAGCCTCTATTTAATATCATTTTTTTAAATGAAGATCTTTTTTCACATCCAGAATCTTATTAAATAGGCAATGTTAACTGATCATTTAGAAGTGTTTATCTGTCTGCACACCTCTGTATGTGCTTTATAGTGTCAGATTTAAATGTATATTTTCAAGAAAAGATTAAATTCTACATTTTGTCCCCTTCAGATATCTGTTATAGTTATTGTTATTATTGTTTTACTCTTGTAAAATCTGTGTTGACAAATTTTATGACTGTGATCTTTAGTAATAGATCTATAATAAAATAATCATTTCTATAATCTGATATCATTCAAAAACTTTGAAACTTAGGGTTAAATATTCTCAATGGACTATCAAACATCTGTTTTTACTAATAACATGGTTCCTTTGAAAAGATCTAGAATGGCTTAAAATTTCAGTGAAGATATTTTGAGTCATAAATGGGAATGCACAAAAGGAGAAGCAATTTATTGAAAACAGCATGTGATTAGAGGTGGTCTAGAATGGAAGAAATTTTTCTGAGAATAAAAGGAGTGATTGGAACACATACACACACACACACACACACACACACGCACAATTTTCTCATATATTAGTTCTTAGTCTTTTGGGAATGTTTAATAATAATCTAGGTACAGCCATGGACTTTTTCCCCGAACTGAAAACCCACAGGTCCATGGAACACACAGTGTCCGTGAACCCCAAGATAAGCTCCCATCTCTAAGGAATATTATTAGATAATTAATCCAAATTTAAACACCCTCTGGCTCCCCTATGCACATGGTCAAAGCCCTACTTGGTAAAATTCAGTCTTCATCCTGAAGTAGAAATAAGATCAGGTACCATGGGTGGTTTAACCTTTTATCCGGTACAGCACAACAGCAAAAGGGAATGAGTGAGTGACAGAAGCGAGACAGCTCATCACTGGTGTGACTATGT
>CM053404.1:96535231-96636947 GCA_028644305.1 Xerus rutilus | reverse complement strand
AACTTGACCTTGGGTAGATATTTAAGGCATCGTCCTGGCCTCTTTAAGAAAGATCCCTCCCTGCTTGTATGGGAGTGGTATGAAGAATATGGATTATATAAAATGTAACCAACAAGAGAAAACTAAAGAATCCAAACTCTGGAACCACTGCTGTAAAAATTCGTATCTGCCTTTAATGATCAATAGCTTACACTGGCATGCCAACTCTCATTGCAGGCGCTGTACGCCTGCAGACTATGATACAATCAAGCTTTCATTTATATTTATGTGACCAGGAGGACTTTGTATTTGATGATTTTAAAAGATGCATGGACTCAGCTCTGTTTAATTCTGATATATTGGTCTATTATCTATAAGAGGCCATTGGCTAAATTGAACTATTCACATGAGAGTCCATGATGGAAATTTATCAGGATGATAGGGAAATATTCAGATTTAGGTTTTCTTCAACAGTAAAATTTGAAGACTATAAGCACATTGTGCTTCCAAACGACCAACAGAACTAGATTTAAGAGGACCTTATTGTAAAACAAATGCATTATTAAAATAGTTTGTTATGCTGCATTAAAAGAGAAGCAGCTTGACAATTGATGGAGCAGGAGAGATTGGATGCACAGAATTGCAGCTGATGAAACTGCAGTCTCCACAAGTCCAGTTCCGCAAGGCTGGAGGAGGTCCCTAATGGTGAGGGAAACTGGTATATCTGGGTGGCCTGTCACTATCAGAATTAAGTTTTATTTTGTTTGAGTAATAAAATGTTTATTGAACTTCTATCACCACTAATTCAATCTAGATGGATCACTTCAGTTTCTAGGCTCTTCCATTCATTTGGCATTAGGGTAGGTGTCCCAGTGTGATAATTATGATGGGCATGGATTTTCAAAGAGGATACTCATGGTCATCACTCTGAAAAACCTGACGGAGCAGAGAGAAAATACACAGATATACTAATTGATACAACATAATAATTTAATAATCTTCTTGAAGGAGTTAAGAAGAAATCGAAAATTACTAGTTCCCAGTAGGAATTTCAGTGATATTAAACAAAGGTATTGCAGGTACTATAAATGCCAATGAGCATGCCCTGCTCTCAATATCATCATTGTGATGATGTCCTGTTAAGGGGAAGGATGTGCATCTGTCATTATTGTTTCAAGTATTGCCACTGGGCTTGCAGTAAGTCATTTCTGTGTATGATCAGTAACATGGAATTTCAGGGTAGTGGTCTCTGTGAGCAAAGATAATTGATTTACTGGAAGCAACATGGAGAATTGAAAATGCATTGGACTTAGTGGCAAAGGCCTGGGACCTAGTTTCAGCTCTGCCACTCTCTGCCTATGGGACCCTAAGAAAATCACTCTACTTCCAAGGATCTCGGATATTCTCAACTGAGAAACGTCGATGGAATATTGAACCTCACTAAAGGCCTGCATTCCTATGGTTCAATGTGGAAGTGAATCTTTCTCTACCACCTCTAACGTCAAAGGCACCAATAAACATTTTGACTTCATCTCAGAACCAGAGTAAAACTCTGTCTTTACGAGGACATATGCTCATGCTAATAAATTAGATTTTGTCATCTTTGTATATTGGATATTGATGACTAGAGATCTATTCATCCAATGGATTTATGTTGGGGCCAGAGAAACAATGGGAATAAGACAGAGTGCATTTCTTCCTCTGCACCAATAAGATGGAAAAGTTTCTGGGATTAGGTCAGGGAGGTCAAAAATCTTGTAGCAGAATGCATAGCTTATAGCTAGTGTCATAGAACACTATATCAGAAATGATTGTACAAATAATTTAGGAAAACCTCCTCATTATTCATTAGGGTAAACTAATGAAGCTTCTCCAAGTCACTCAGGAAGCTATGATAATCTTAATTTATTCAATAAATATTTGAGCTCTAGATTTTCTGCTAGGGTCTAAGAAAACAGTAAACAAGGCACTTAACAAGGATTACAGTCTCTTCGAGGCCATAGATCATTAAACATCTTTGATAAGTGTTATAATCTAGAAACCCACTTCTGAGGAATTTCAGAGAAGGTTTTCTGAGGTAGTCAAGTCTAGGCTGAGTTCTAAAGGATGGGTAGGAGCTTAGAGCTAGTACTGAACTTAGGGTTTAATCATTTTCCACAGGACAGGACTAGAAGAACCAACTGAGACTTCCTGCTCAATGGGGAGTGGCTGTTGCTCCTGGGAGATAGGCCCACTTCTGCCTCGTCTAATAAAAACCATCAGGTATCTCCTGAGAAACTTTATCTGTGCTGACTCTGCCCTTGGTTTCCATTGTTGCTGTTATATACTGTAGTGGAAAGGATGTATTCTGCAGAGCTAGCAGACCTGAGTTCAATCCCAACTCTGACTATGACTACAGCTGTGCCCCATGGGTAAAGCACTTCCCTCTTAGAATCTCCTAGCTACAAAATAAGGGAAGTATCTCCTTAATAAGGTTGTTGAGTCTTTAATCAAATAATGAATATAAAACAGCCACAGCCTCCAGCAGCCAGGCTGCATAAAGAGCCCACAGAGAGTAGCTTTGAAGGGTCAGGCAACTGCAAACACCTGAAATTGCAGGCTTCCTGTCAGGGGTGACTAATAGACTTTGCAAAGGAAACAATAAATTCAAGGTCTCTACACACACTAAGAAACTCTTCTGTTCTGCTCCTCTGCTTCCTCATTATCAATTAAGATTATTATACACTTTCTTGGTACTTTACATTAAGTCTATTAAAAGATATCTCTATAAACCCTTCATCCCAGGCTCATCACTACTCCGGACTTTCTGAGAAAAGAACAAACATAAAACTCAAATGTACAAATTGACTGATTAGAATCAATTCACTTGGCCACAATGTGTGAAAAGAAGCACAGTTTCTGTTGTCTTACTCTTCTGGCATAAATTATAGTTTATTCAAATGGATTTTTAATAAAGAATCTAATAAAACTATAAATGTAGGCCCAAGCATGTTTTGAACAAAAGCGTCAGGTACTCCGTTCTACTCCTGCTTCAGAGGAGCTCACTCAGTGTGGTCAGAAATACTGATCTCTGGTGATCCTTTTAGATATGATGCAGAATAGAGTAGGTGGATAGATGGTTTCCAGGCATATAAATCATGCACACCCAATGTCTAATTTCTCTTCAGGAAGCAGAGATTTTGTGCACCAAAGTCCCCATCTTTAGTGGTGACCACAGTAGCTCTTGGTTGCCACATTTTACTCTATATAACTTCTGACTTATTTCTCCTTCAAAAGTTTTGTTAACCTTCCCATGAGGCTTTGCAAAGAAGGGAAATGACAAACTTCAAATCAACCACATTGGGCTTAGCCCAAGCTAATGAGTGGGGATTTGGAGATCTGTAAGGTTGATCAAATGCCTGTGAGTTCTGACATGTGAGATTATTTCTCCTCTGGCTTTTCCGAAACAATGAGGATATCAATTCAGTCTTTTCTATTGAAGGATGTTATGCACCATCAGCTTCCAGACTCAGATTTTTACAATTTCAATGATCCCTAACCAATAGATCTTAATTCCTGTTGCAAAAATCCTATAGGGTTTACTCTAACTGCCGGACAAGCCGCCTGAGAAGTCCTTTTGTATCCTTTCTTCACAAATGCCAATGTGAGCAACAAAAGTCGAAGTGGTCACATGAGAGAGCTGAGTGCAGTATTTTTAGCTCTGAGAAAGCTTCATTGTTTGATTTAATTAATCCAGTTAGTGACCCTTGTAGCATTACAACTAATTTTAAAAGCTCTATCAGTGGGTGCTTATCCCCTGTAACTTTTTCTCATTTACACTAAATGTATTTTAACTGATACATAAAAACATAAAAAATTGTACATATTAATCAAGTAATATTATGTTTCAATATATGTATATATCGTGTGATGCTTAAATCATGTCAAACAAATGTCACCTAAACACATACTATTTCTCTGTGGTGAAAACTTTCAAAATCCTTTCTTTTAGCTTTTGGAAAAGTAAAGTTTATTATTGTTATCTATAGTCACTCTACCATGCAATAGTATGCCAGAACTTTCCCCTATATAACTGTAGCTTAGTACTCATTGATCCCACGTAACTTTCATGAAGAATCCCAATTTCAGCAAACAAGCCCAGGAAGGGAACATGAGGTTACTCTAACCAACATTGAAAAAGGAACTCTAAGTTTTCAAACTCAGCAGGTATTCTGCTATCGTGCACCACCTGTGTGTTAGTGTTATCATTGAGCACCTGTCACCTCCTTGCCCTTAAGTGTTTTTTTGGTGCTCTTTTATGCTCTCAAGTTCCAAATGTTAGAGCAGTGAGAACCCACAGCCCTGGGAATCTACAAAGACTTTCTAAGGTGTAAAGAAAATCCTATAGCATTCCAAGGATCAATTTCCAGATTTACAAACTTCATCCATACCCTTTCCTAAAAAGAATGTGCCCCAAGTATACACCTCTGTTCACTAATAGCCTTTTTACAACTTGACCTAACATGAGCCATTGCTTTACCCTCCAACCCCAGGGTAAAAATTGGCACCAAAAAATAAAAATAAAAAAAGTAGAGGTACTTCCTTTCATGGCTACTCAAGTGAGTATAAGTTCTTAGGACATCCAGTGCTTCCTTGTCCTGCACATGCTCCATACTGAAAGGATGGTGCCAGAGGACACCAAGTCAGGAGCCAAGACTTTCACTACCACCCAGTGGTAACAAGAACTCCCTCCATCCCCACCTTGTCAGTGGAGGTCACTGGCCTAAACTCCCAGCCCTGCTCAGTAGTATTGAGGCTACTTCCCCCAGGGTACTATTGATGCTTGGACATCTGTGTCACCTGACAACAAGTGGGTGGCACCCAACCTTCCATACTAGCATGGTGTCAGAAGAGATCTGCTAAAAAAAAAAAAAAAAGATTTAAATGAAACTCAGTGCATCATAACATAATGCTTAAAATATTCAGACTATAGTAAAAAAGTTTTAAATCTTTCATTATACCAAGAGCCAGAAAAATCTTAATTCGAATCAATTTAGATAGACAACATGCCCTAACACACACACACACACACACCCACACACACACACACACACACACACAAAGGCATTATAGACTGATCTGACAAAGATTCTAGAGTAGCCATGAAAAGAATATTTCTATGAGCACTTTTGAACAGAATTTAAGCAAATAAACAGGATGTCTCAGAAAAGAAATGGAAGACTTTTTTAAAGGACCCTTTTTAAAAAATCTGTGTTCTATTAATCAGATTCGATTTTTGCTGATCTATCCTCAGAGTTACTGACTTTCCACTGTCATCTACATTCTGCTGTTAAGCCCATTCTGTGATTTTTTAAAAAAAACAAAAACAAAAACAAAAAAACTTCAGGTACTATATTTCTCAATTCTATGTCTGTTTCTTCTTTATTCTTTTTCATCCCTAAGATTTCCCATATTTCCAGTCTTTGAAAATATGTTTTCTTTTATGTTCTTAAACATAAACAGTTGCTTTAAAATCTTTGTCCTCCTTCCCGGGCGCCGTGGCGCATGCCTATAATCCCAGCACTTTGAGAGGCTGAGACAGGAGAATCACAAGTTCAAAGCCAGCCTCAGCAAGGGCAAGACACTAAGCAACTCTACATAAAATGCAAAATAGGGCTGGGGATGTGGCTCAGTGGTCGAGTACCCCTGAGTTCAATCTCTGTTACAAAAAGAATAAAAATAAAAATAAAATAAAATCTTTGTCCTCTAACATCTCATTCACCTTGGGGTTTGTTTTTTCTCTTGAGAATGGATCATATTTATTTAGCTCTTTGTGAAGTAATTTGAGATTAAATCCTAAACATTAGGAGTATTGTGTTTTAGACATCAGATTCTTTTGTATTCCTCTGAAAAGGTAGATATCCTGTTGTAGCAAGAAATGCTTTAGTTGGACTCAAACTGCAAACACTAACTCTTAGGGAAGACTCCAAGGCCAGTTCAGATCTTTCCTCTTCAGATGGCTTTGTCCCACACACTTACAGTTCATATTTAGCTAAAGATGGAGTCTGAGCCTATAAGGGAACTTGATGGATCTCCCTTTCTAGTTCTCTGCAATTTCCCCTTCACTTGTCAATAGCTCTGGTTGCCCCCCAACTCTGTCTTCTGGTTCTTCAGACTGGAAAACAGAGTTTCATTTCAGAGTTTTAATGACATCTTCGTGCCAACTTCGACCCACCCTTAGACTAAAGACTATTAAAAAACTGTTCACTAACCCATTCCTAAGTGTTGACTCCTCATCAGAATCTGCCTGCTTTTTCACCCACTCTCCAGAGAGTTCAGGTCATTGTACTTTTTACTTTGTTTTGTTTTGCTTTGGTCCAGAATTATAGTTTTTACCAGCAAGAGGGTGAGGTTCAGTGGGAGCTCTTCCGTCATACTGGAAGGGAAAATTCAATATTCCTGATTGTGATTTATAATCACTTACTGAGCCTTTACTCTGCACAGGAGCCTTTACTCATAGATGAGCTCATTTTGTCCTACAGGGATCCCAGAGGGAAGGAACTGTTATTGTTTATGTTTTATAGCTATGGAAATAGAAGTAGAGAACGGCCTCAGTTCACACTCCAAATGACAGATTCAAACCCAAGCATTTCAGACTCCAAAGTTCATCCTTTAACCTACTCCTTTAAGTTAGAAAATTAGCTCTCACTACCAAAAGGTGCCCTGAGGCACCAAAGGCTGCCCCAGGCAGGCTTCTTAATCAGAAGCCAACTTTAAACTAGTTGATTGTAGGCTCAGAAATTCATTTCCTTATTCACTTAGAGCAGTGCTTCCCCAACTTGCCTTATCATACATATCACCTGAGGGGAATTGCTGGTTACAGATCACAGACATCCTGCATCAGTCTCCAGAGGCAGGGGCTAAAAATCTGAATACCATATTTACTCTCCAGATGATTCTAATGTTCTTCCAGTTTGAGAGCACTTCACTATCTACCAAAATTCTATATTCACAACTCTGTTTCCTGGGATGAATGATGACAGTAATAAGAAATGCTAATTATCACCTAGAGCTTACCTCAGGCCAGGCAGGCACTTGTCTAAGTATTTTACATGTATTAGTTCCTTTAAACCAACTTGTCTATGAGTAGTTACTGTTTATATAAGGAGACTGAGGCACCAGCTGCCCACAGTCATACTAGTAAGGAAAGGACCTAGGTTTCTGAAGGCTGTTTGAGTCTATGACCACTGTCTGTGTCACTACCCTATTCTATCTCCACTCCAGTCTGCCACAGACACTTCTGAAAAGAATTTTGGTTACATATGTGGCCATATGCACTCTTTCCAAAAGACCCCAGAATAAGTTTCTCTGCCTGGAAACAGCACCTCTTTCCTGTCAAAACCCATAAAAGCTTCAGGTTGTGCTTTGGGAAACTTCAGAGTCCAGCTACTTTACTTTCAGCAGGAAGCATGGAAACAAGTGGTAAGGTGCCCTGGAGAGCTCTGCCAACAGATTCATAGCACATACCTAATTATTTCCACACATTTCTACCAATGCCCAGTGCTAGACTCCAATGTTTAAATACGATAAGGAGTTTACAGTTTAAAAAAGGAAAAAGACAGTAAATAATAAGGCCAACCATTGCAAACTGAGCTACTGACCATGATCACAATTCTTAGGGTATCTTGTGAACTATGGTATTGACCAAATAAGTTTAAAGCAGAGAGGGTCAAGCAAGTCTCTTGTTTATTAATCAAATGCTTATTAATTTATTAATAAATCAAATATTAAATAATTCTTTCTCTTCTTTGTAGACTGGAGAAAGCCTCTTCTCTCTTTCCAGATATTTTACCCATCAATTTTGCATGAAAAGCTCATTCTAGAACAATGCCAAGATCCCACAGGCAGGACTCTGTCACCCTGATGACCTGAAATTATCTAAAGTTCATGGACAGAAACCAGACATTTAATGCAATCTCCAAGCATATAGTCACAGGCCTTGCTGCATTCTTATATCTTATTCACACTATTTTTAAAACAATATATATTAAATATCTTGATTTCACAATTGACAGCTCATTTTTAATACTCTTCAAATTAGAAAACAGACTACATTTTATACAACATAAACTTATTTCTGATATCTAGTATGGTAATTAGAAAGCATCTGTTGCTGATAGAGAGGTGGCTGACAGGAGAATCTTCCCTAGCTGCCTCTGGAGGGTGGTCCTTTCTGTTAAATGTTATCTGACCCCTAAGCTGTACTTTCTTTATTCATATCCAGCTGACCACCTCCTGATGACACTTTCTGGATTAACCCTGGACAACAGCTGAACCTAAGGTTTGCATCCTATAATGTCTTATTGTACTGCTGAAAAACTTTAAAGGTAATTTCAGACGTTGTAACAATAACAAGAAATAGAGAAGTGTGGTGCCATAATGAACGCCAAATGGATGGGGTGTTCTGATAGAGAGGAAACCTGTATTCTCTTGCCAGAGTCCCCAGACTGGATAATGGAGGAAGGTTGAGGAATCAATCACGGATCAACTCCCCTCCTGTCTTTGTTCACTTTCTGTTGTTACGACAGAATACCACACACTACATAATTTTTAAGCAACTAGTTTATTTGGTTCATGATTTTGGAAGCCCAAGATTAAGGGGCTACATCTGATGAGGGCCTTCATGTTGGGGCATAACAGCAGAAGGGCAAGCAAGCATGTGAAACAGAGAGAAAATCGGCTGACCTGGTCCTTTTTTATCAGAAACCCGTTCAGCATTAATGTATTCACAATAGTGGAGCCCTCATGGCCTAATCCCACCTGTCAATATTGTTATAATGGCAATAAAATTTCACTGTGAGTTTTGGAGGCAATATTCAAACCACAGCACCTACTTTTCCTTCTCCATCAGTCTCCTACCTCAGTTATACAGAGAAAAATAGGGGAGAGTGGAGAATGGTCAGGGATGTGTTGGTCAGGTAGGAATAAAAATTACCTGTACATTTGGGCTGCTATAACAAAATACCTGAGACTGGGTAATTTATAAACAACAAAATTTCCTCATAGTTCCAGAGGCTGAGGAGTCCAAGATCAAGATGCAAGCAAATGCAGTGTTTGCTGAAGACTTGCTCTCTACTGCAAGATGGTGCCAAGCTGCTTGTCCTCATATGGCAGAGGAGGAGGGCAGCTCACTTAAACCTCTTGTATAAGGCTCTAGGTCTCATACGTGAAGGTGGAGCCTTTGTGGTTTATCAACTCCTAAAGGCCCCCTTCACAATATCACACTGAGAAATAAGTTCCAACATGAATTTGGGAAGAACTTCAATATTTCATAGGGACAATCATGAAAGTTAGTCAAGGGGACAGATGACATTAGTGCCAGGGATCAACATGAAATCTTCTGACAAACACCCCAACTCACCAGCAAAGTTACTGTCATCATCTCAGTAGTCTTTAGACTCATGGATTTGTTCACCACAAAGTGCATGAATTCTATGCTTTTCCTGTTTCCCACCAACCAGCTCAGCACTGTGCTGAAACTGCTGTCCTCACCTTTTCTCCTTAACAACTCCTTCCTTTAAAGCTATTCAACCTGATCTAATATTTCTTTACCTAGTTTTCGATCTCTAGAAAAGGCATATCTGGTCACTCTCTAGAAAATAAAATAGAAAACACTTCTCTAGAAAAGTAATACTTGGTCATTTGTTCTTTCCAACACAACCTTTTTTCTGTATCCTATTTCTTAAATGAAAACTACTGATTCTGTTTATTTTTATACTTCTGCTAGGGCTTTTTATTTTCTCATTTATTTATTTTCATAGTAGGAATTGAACCCAAGGCCTCACACGTGGTGAGAAGTAGTCTACCACTGATCTATGACCCCACCTCCATTTTTAAAATTTTCATTTCAAGACAGAGTCTCTCTAAGTTGCCCAGGCTGGCCTGAAACTTAAGATCCTTCTACCTAAGCCTCCCAAGTAGCTGCAGCACCACATCCAGTACCTTTGTAAAAAAAAAAAAAAAAATTACGTTTTAATATGCATGCTACTTAGAAAAAGAAATTAAATGACATAAAAGAATGTGAATTAAAGCAAAAATTTCCTAAATTCTACAACCTGAAGAACCATTGTTAGAAAACTAACTTTGTTACTATAAACAAATATGCAGACATTTATATAATTTTACATAAATGGAACTGTACTGCATGTTAGTTTTATCATACTCATATTTTTAACACATTTTGGGTTTGCTTCTACACTCACATATATACACATAAACCTATATATACACATATGAGATTGTTGCCATTGTTTTAAACCAAAACATGTTATGCATTTTTTCCTTCATCTTGCTTTTTTACTTAACAATTCCTGGTAGAAATCCCTTACAGCCAATGGCTTAAATTTTATCCATTCTTTTAATGTCAGTCTAATATTCCCTGATGACGGGCATTCACATTATTGCTAGGTGACAAGGCATGCTTATTTGTCTTTTTAAGTACATCTTTTATATACCGGGCACTTTTATGTCTTTGGATCCATTTCCAGGATTACTGTGGGGAAGATTGTGTATATTTTTTATTCTAACGAATTTTGCTAAATTATATACCCAAACCCACTTTCATAATTCTCATTTCTGCCAACCAAGAGGAAGAGTATTCTTTCACTCAGATCTTCACCAAGGGTAGGTATGATCACTCTAGAATTTTTGTCAGCCTAATTGGAGAAATACTCTCTCATTACTACTTTAGTGACTCTTTTAGGATTATTGGTAAAGCTTTAAATTTTTATGTTTATTTTCCATTTGTAAAATGTCTGCTTATATCTCTTGTCCATTTTACATGGTTACTTTTCTATTTTGCTCCTTTGTATTAAATATTATAATTTTATTATAATATTTTTCCCAATAAATCATTTGTTTTAATTTTGTATTTTTTATTATAATCACTTAGGTATTTAACTTTTGTAAAGTCAAATATGCCTATCTTTTTCTTTGTAGCTTCTGGGTTCCTTCATTTGCTTTAAAAATGTTCACTACTTCAAATAAAACTGCAACACACATTGTAAACTACGCCCTCAATTGTTTACTTAAGCCAAATTCCTAAAAGTTAAATTAGTAAGTTAATGAGGTGGATTATTTCTCAGATTCTTAAGGGACATTGCCAAGTTTTTCTCCGGATAGATTGTGTTTATGGCATTTTATTTATTTACTTGTTTTTAATTCTTTTTTAAAGAGCCGAATGCATTTCAACTCACAGTACATATATGGAGCACAATTTTCCATTTCTCTGGTTGTACACAAGGTAGAGTCACACCATTCGTGTCTTCATACATGTACTTGAGTAATGATGTCAATCTCATTCCACCATCTTTCCTACCCCTAGGCTCCTCCCTTCCCCTCCCTCCCCTTTGCCCTATCCAAAGTTCCTCCATTTGTCTCATGCTCCCAACCCCCAATCCCATTATGGATCAGCATCTACTAATCAAAGAAAACATTCAGCCTTTGGTTTTTTGGGATTGCCTTACTTCACTTAGTTGATATTCTCTAACTCCATTCATTTACCTGCAAATGCCATAATTTTATTCTCTTTTAATGCTGAGTAATATACTATTGTGTATATATACCACAGTTTCTTTATCCATTCATCTATTGAAGGGCATCTAGGTTGCTTCCACAGTTTATCTATTGTAAATTGTGCTGCTATAAACATTGAAGTGGCTGCATCACTGTAGTATGCTGTTTTTAAATCTTTAAGGTTTAGACCAAAGAGTGGGATACCTGGGTCAAATGGGTGATTTCATTCTAATTTTCTAAGGAATCTCTGTACTGCTTTCCAGATTGGTTACACCAGTTTGCAGTCCCACCAGAAATGTATGAGTGTGCCTTTTTTCCTATATCCTTGCTAATATTTATCGCTGTTTGTATTCTTGATAACTGCCATTCTGACTGAAGTGTGATGAAATCTTAGAGTCGTTTTGATTTGCATTTCTCTAATTGCTAGAGATGTTGAACATTTTTTCATATATCTGTTGATCGATTGCATTTCTTCTTCTCAGAAGTGTTTGTTCAGCTCCCTAGCCCATTTATTGATTGGCTTATTTGTATTTTTGGTGTTAAGTTTTTTGAATTCTTTATGTATCTTGGAGATCAGTGCTCTATCTGATGTGCATGTGGCAAAAATTTGCTCCCAGAATGTAGGCTGTCTCTTTACCTCATTGATTATTTCCTTTGCTGAGAAGAAGCTTTTTAGTTTCAATCCATCCCATTTATTGATTCTTGATTTTATATTGTACTTTAGGAGTCTTGTTAAGGAAGTCGGGGCCTAATCTGATGTGATGAAGGGTTGGGCCTACTTTTTCCTCTATAAGGCGTAGTTTCATTAGTCTAATTCCTAGGTCCTTGATCCTCTTGGAGTTGATTTTTGTGCATGGTGAGAGATAGGGATTTAGTTTCTTTTTGCTGCATATGGATTTCCAGTTTTCCCAGCACCATTTATTGAAGAGGCTATCTTTTTTCCAATGTATGTTTTTGGCACCTTTGCTAGTATGAGGTAACTGTATTTATGTGGGTTTTTCTCTATGTCTTCTATTCTGTACCATTGGCATACACATCTATTTTGGTGCCAATACCATGCCATTTTTGTTACTATAGCTTTGTAATATAGTTGAAGGTCTTGTAATGTGGTGCCTTCTACTTCACTCTTCTTGCTAAGGATTGCTTTGGCTATTCTGGGTCTCTTATTTTTTCAAATAAATTTCATTATTGCTTTTTCTATTTTTATAAGGAATGACATTGGCATTCTAATTGGAATCACATTGAATCTGTATAGAGCTTTGGGTAGTATGGCCATTTTGACAATATTGATTCTGCCTATCCAAGAGCATGGGAGATCTTTCCATCTTTTAAGGTCTTCTTCAATTTCTTTCTTTAGTGTCCTGTAGTTTTCATTGTAGAGGTCTTTCACCTCTCTTGTTAGATTGATTCCCAAGGTTTTTTTTTTTTTTTTTTGAGGCTATTGTGAATGGGGTAGTTTTCCTGATTTCTCTTTCAGAGGATTCATCACTGGTGTATAGAAATACATTTTATTTATGGGTGTTGATTTTATGTGCTGCTACTATACTGAATTTATTTATAAATTATGGAAGTTTTCTGGTGGAATTTTTTTGGAACCTCTAAGTATAGTATCATGTCATTCGCGAATAATGATAGTTTGATTTCTTCTTTTCCTATTTGTATCCCATTAATTTATTTTGTCTAATTGCTCTGGCTAGAGTTTCCAGGACTATATTGAATAGAAGTGGTGAAAGAGGACATTCCTGTCTTGCTCCCATTTTTAGAGGGAATTTTTCCAATTTTTCTCTATCTAGGGTGATGTTGGCCTTGAGTTTAGCATAGATAGCTTTTATAATGTTGAGGTATGTTCCTACTGTCCCTAGTTTTTCTAGTGTTTTCAACATGTAATGGTGCTGTATTTTGTCAAATACTTTTTCTGCATCAATTGATAAAATCAATGATTCTTATCTGTAAATCTATTGATTGTGATGGATTGCATTTATTGATTTTCATATATTTAACAAACCTTGCATCCACGGAATAAATCACACTTGATCATGGTGCACTATTTTTTTAATATGTTTTTGTATGTGATTTGCCAAAATATTATTGAGGAATTTGTGCATCTATGTTCATCAGGGATATTGGTCTGAAGTTTTCCTTATTTGATGTGTCTCTGTCTCATATTGGTATCTGGGTGACACTAGCCTCATAGAATGAATTTGGAAGGGTTTCTTCCTTTTCTATTTAATGGAATAATTTGAAGAGTATTGGTATCAATTCTTCTTTGTAGATCTTGTAGAACTCTGCTGAGAATCTGTCTGGTCCTGGGCTTTTCTTGGTTGCTTTGATAGTGTCTTCTATTTCCTTGCTTGAAATTGATCTCTTTAAGTCATGGATGTCCTCCTGGTTCAGTTTGGGTAGGTCATATGCCTCTAGAAATCTGTCAGTGTCTTTGAGGTTTTCTATTTTACTGAGTATAAATTTTCAAAATAGTTTCTGATAATCTTCTGTATATCAATAGTATCTGTTGTGATATTTCCTTTTTCATCACAAATTTTAGTAATTGAGTTTTCTCTCTCCTTCTTTTTGTTAGAGTGGCTAAGTGTTTGTGAATTTTATTTTTTTCTAAGTACCAGCTTTTTGTTCTGTCAATTTTTTGAATTGTTTCTTTTGTTTCAATTTCATTGATTTCAGCCCTAGTTTTAATTACTTCCTGTATTCTGCTGCTTTTGGTGTTGGTATGTTCCTCTTTTTCTAGGGCTTTGAGTTGTAATGACAGGTCATTTGTTGACTTTTTCTTCTTTTATTGAATGAGCTTAATGCAATGATCTTTCCTCTTAGCACTGCCTTCATAGGATTCCAGAAACTTTCATATGTTGTGTCACAGTTCTCATTTACCTCTAAGAATTTTTTTATCTCCTCCATGTTAGTCATGTTTCACTCA
The DNA here is from genome assembly GCA_028644305.1 of Xerus rutilus. Lineage (NCBI taxonomy): Eukaryota > Metazoa > Chordata > Mammalia > Rodentia > Sciuridae > Xerus > Xerus rutilus. Next base: position 96,622,489 of record CM053404.1, on the reverse strand, counting down.
ATAGTGTATTATTAGTTTACAAGTTTTGTAGTAGTTTCTCTTTTTTAATTTGTCATTGATTTCTAATTTCATTCCATTATGGTCAGATAGATATAGGTAGAATCTCTATCTTTTTGTATTTGCTAAGACTAGCTTTGTGGCATGGCATATGATCTATTTTGGAGAAGGATCCACATGCTGCTGAGAAAAAAAAGTGTATTTGCTTGATGAAGGATGGAATAGTATATATATCTGTTAAGTCTAGATTATTGATTGTTTTATTGAGTTCTGTAGTTTATTTGTTTAGTTTTTGTTTGGAAGATCTATCCAGTGATGAGAGAAGTGTGTTAAAGTCACTGAGTATTATTGTGTTGTGGTCTATTTGATTCTTGAAGTTGAGAAGGGTTTGCTTGATATACATAGATGCCCCATGGTTTGGGGCATAGATATTTAAGATTTTTATGTCTTGTTGATAAATGATTCTCTTAAGCAGTATGAAATGTCCTTCTTTATCCCTTTTTACTAACTTTGGTTTGAAGTCCACTTTATCTGATACGATGATGGAAACTCCTACTTGTTTATGGTGTCCATGTGAGTGATACATTTTTTCCCATCTTTTCACCTTCAATCTGTGGATGTCTTTTCCTGTGAGATGAGTCTTTTGAAGGCAGCATATTGTTGGTTTTTTTTTTTTAATCTGTTCTGTCAGGCTATGTCTTTTAATTGATGAGTTTAGGCCATTCATATTCAGGGTTATTATTGAGACATAGTTTGTATTCCTAGTCACTTTGGTTTATTTCTGGTTTTTAATTTGACTTGATTCTCCTTTGATTGGCCTTTTCTTCAATGTAGTTCCTCTCTTTGCAGATTTTCATTTCCTTCTCATGGAATATTTTGCCAAGAATGTTCTGTAGTGCAGGCTTTCTTGCTGTAAATTCTTTTAACTTTTGTTTATCTTGGAAGGTTTTTATTTCATCATCAAATCTAAAGCTCAATTTTGCTGGATATAAGATTCTTGGTTGGCATCCATTGTCTTTCAGAGCTTGGTGTATGTTACTTCAGGCCCTTCTAGCTTCGAGGGTCTGGGTTGAGAAATCCGCAAAGATACTAATGGATTTCCCCCATATTTAATCTGCTTTCTTTCTCTTGTGGCTTTTAAAATTCTCCCTATATATGCTAAACATTTTCATTATATACACCTTGGTGTAGATCTGTTGTGATTTTGTACATTTTGTGTCCTGTAAGGCTCTTGTATTTGATTTTCCAATTTATTCTTTATGTTTGGAAATTTTTCTGATATCATTTCATTGAATAGATTGTTCATTTCTTGGTTCATAACTCTATGCCTTACTCTATCCAAATAATTCTTAAATTTGGTCTTTTCATGTTATTCCATAATTCTTAGATGTTCTTCTCATGGTTTTATACCATGTGCACTATGTGGTCAACTCTGTTTTCAAGATTATATATTTTGTCTTCATTGTCTGAGGTTCTGTCTTCCAAGTGATCTAATCTGTTGGTGATGCTTTCTATTGAGTTTTTAATTTGGTTTATTGTTTCTTTCTTTTCAAGGATTTCTGTCATTGTTTTTTTTTCCCACAATTTCTATCTCCTTATTGAAGTAATCTTTTTCTTCCTATATTTACCTATGTATGTCTTCACAGAAATGGTCTTTTGCTGCCTGTGTTTGCTCTCTTATATCATCCTTTAATTCACAGAACATTTTAATTATGTGCATCCTGAACTACTTCTCTTACATTTCTTCTGCTGTGCTGGCCATGGGTTCTAATAATGTAGTATCTTGGTTTGTTTGGGGCACTTTCTTCCCTTGTTTTTTCATGTTGTTCATGTGTCTTCTTTTCTAGCACTATGGATCTGAGGTGTTACAGTTTTTATCCTATAGGCTTATAGTTTCCCTGTAGGGTTCCAGTACCTCTCCTTTAAGGGGGAGATCAATATTAATGGATCCCAATACAAACAATATACAGCCTTAAACCAAATAGCTCCTATTAAGATGTTTATGGTTTTGTCACAATATACAGAAATGGTGAGTTCAATTATTGTCTACAATATAAATAATAGGTTTGCAAAAGGGTCTAGAGTTTCTGATGGTGGACAAAGAGAGAACCAGGGGTGGGGTATAGGATGAGATGTTAAGGAGGGAGGAAGTGAGGATATAGAGTTATTAGATCTTAAAAAGTGTGAAAGAGGAATCAAAAGAAGTTCACTAGTAGCAGGAGAAAAAAGAGAAAAAGATTTTGAGGAGACAAGTAAGTGGGAAGAAAGTACAAAAAACAAACAAATGTAAAAATTAAGAAAAATAAAAAATGTAAAAATAGAAGATAAAAGAATATACAACAAAACTGCACTATGCTATTCAGACATCCCAGTCCTCAGTAGCCTAATGCATGAAAAATACTTGGTTTCACAAATATTGGGGATGTGAGGGTGGAAAAAGAGAGAGAGAAAAAAGAAGAAAAAAAAAAGTTAAAAGAAAAAAATCTCAGGGTAAATTAAAGGGTTGTTTCTGATGGAGATCAGTATCTTTCCTGCTTCCCTTCTCATCCGCTGAGTGGAGTTGTGTATTGTTTGCTGGTAACTCCACCCTCAGGATTGTGAAGGTTATTAGGGTAGGAGGGTTGATCTTGGAGGTAGAATTCCTAGAGGTGGAGTATAGCACTGGCCAGTTCCCACTGGAAGACTGTACCCCAAGGATCTCCTTTGGGGCTCATTTGTGTGATGTGAGTGCCTGATTTTATCTCCTTATAATGCCTATAGACCTCAAAATTCCTGGTCTCTACTTTAGTCTCTAAACTGTATCTCACTCACCTTCTCCATTTCTATTTCCCAATCAGGAACTTCTCTCTCCAGAGGTCTTGTGGGCTGCACTCTGTGGCCTGTGCACCTGTCACAGACAGCTGTTTTGTGCTAGGCAGGCTTTGCAAGCTACGGATCAGCCACATGGTTGCATGCACTGTGCAGGAGGGTAGATTATAGAGGACAGGCTACAGAGGACAGGGAGGAGTTGGGGGACTATAGGTGCCTTGATATTGCTTCTGGGCTCCAGCCAGAGTCCCAATGTGGGAGTTGCCCCAACTAAAGATGGCGATGGTGGTAAATGAGGATAATCCAAGATGGTGACGAAGGTGCCCCAAGATGGGGGCTACTGCTTTCAGAGATGGGGTGTCGGGGTGGGGCAGACAGTGGCTTTGAGAAATGTGTTCAGAGATGCAGCTTTGTGATGTGCAGTATTGGGGTGGGTGGCTATCTCTAGACTCTGTCCAGTGTCCCCAGGTGCAGGATACAACATGAAGGGGACTATCACAGTGATGTCAGTGTCCCAAGATGAAGGTGATGGGGGGAGCCCCAAACTTGTACCTAGGGGTCCACAAGGGAGTGGTAGCTAGGATTCCTGCTTGGGAACAGTGGCCAGGGGTCCTGTGTGGGAGTGGCGGCCAGGGGTCCTGCGCAGTGTATGGGTGCTGATGCCGGGGGTTGTGGTGGAAGCGGGTCTTGAGTGGGTGAGCAGCCGGATTCCTGCTCAAACGCTGAGGCTGGCAGACCCACGTGGGCATGCAACTGGGATTCCTGTGCAGGAGTAGCTGTTGGGGATCCTCTAATAACTTGCAGAGAAACAGTATTCCCACTGTTTGAATCCAGGTCACAGAGTGACAAGGAATGCAGCCTGCAATGATGCTGCTATCTTTGGTCATGGCTTTATAAATCCATGTAGTAGGTACACTCAGCGTCTCACACTTATTTCTTCATCAACTTTACTGCATGAGAACATCTCTGATCATAATCCTTCCTCTGCATGCCCATGTATCTCACTTGATCTTAAAAATTCTGACATTGGGCTAGTGGTTTACTTTTTTTTTTTTTTAATAAGATGGCAGTATTTGTGCAATACTTCCAAAATCTTCTGGAGCAAAGGAATTTTCTTTTCCTTTGGAGTTTTCATCATTGCAGGTCATGGACTATACCTCACTACAGTCACTAACGTTATCTTCCAAAGTAGAGGGCTTGGAAGTTCACAGCACAGATGGATAGAAACTGCATTGGTAGTGCCTGTGGATGTGGGTGTGGGGGAGCGGTCTTCCTCACAAAAGACTATGAGAAGCTGGTAGTCATTTCTTCTTGATCTCTGCTTTTCAAGAATATCTGAAAGCAAAATGCCCATGGAATTTATCTATCCCAGGGATCCTCAAACATCATGAGAGTCCCCTGAAAAGACTGCTATAATTTGAACTTTAAGCATCCCCCAAGACCTGCGTGTACACCACAGCCCTTGTTGTAATTAGGAGCTGGGGACTAGGAGGAGGAAGTAGCTAATGGGGAGGGCGTGCCCTTGAGGGGGATATTAGGACCAGGTATCTTCCACTCTCTTTTTGCTTCCTGGCTGCAGGAGGTGAGCATCATCCTCTACCTCACTCCTGCCATGAAGTGCTCTGTGGCAAAGGTCCAGAGCAACGTGTTCAAGCAACCAAGGACTGAAACTGTGAGTCAACATAAGCCTTTCCTCCTTGAAGTTGTTTATCTTAAGCGTTTAGTCAGAGCCCCAGAAAGCTAACACAAAGAGCTCTCTCTGAGCCCCACCTGTAGAGTTTCTGATTCTGTAGGTCTGGGGCAGGGTTCACCAATTTGCATTTTCAGCACATTTCCAGGTAACGCTAATGATGCTGGTCCATTAGTGACACCTGTGAGCCAGTCGGCTCTCCTGCCCCCACCTGTTTTGGTCATGGAACCTAGTATTTAATAGGTCTCACTGTGAAGTTCTATTCGTCTCTAAAAAGTAGCTCTCTTATAAGTTCTGTCCTCTGTGATGGTAAAGAATGGCTGTCAGCACCTTCTTCATTATAACCTCTCATATCTCAAAGACAAATATTAAGTTTTTCTTACTCTCCTTTTCACCTCTCTAAAGTTCTGTTCTCTTAGTCTTTCCTGATAATCATATATTCAACCTGCTCATCATTTTTATTGCCTTTCCCTGAAGCCCATTTTGAATTTTCACATTCCCACCCCTGCCCCCAAGTTGGTTGTTCTTATCAAGAACAGATATGAGAGAAAGGGAATATATTTGGACAGATCTTGAACGTATAACTTTATGGGATGCCCTACCAGGGTATTTTAAGCGATATTTTAGGTATTTTCATAGGAGTTGATGATTTTGTACCCCTCAGTTCTTTTTTCAAAGATTATTCACAAATGGGTAGAAAAAATTAGCTTTTTTTTTTTTTTTTTTTTGGTACTGGAGATTGAACTCAGGGGCACTCGACCACTAAGCCAAATCCCCAGCCCTATGTTGTGTTTTATGTAGAGACAGGGTCTCACTGAGTTGCTTAGTGCCTTGCTGTTGCTGAGGGTGGCTTTGAACTCACAATTCTCCTGTCTCAGCCTCCCAAAGTGCTGGGATTACAGGCTTGTGCCACCGCGCCCGGCTTATTTTTTTCTTATTTATTCAAACATAGTCATTTACTTCTTTTGGTACTAGAAATGTCCATTTATTGACTTATTCTATAAATATTATTCAACACCTATGATGTGCCAGATACTATGGCTGGCAGATGTAGTGGATGTCGTATCAACTTTGGTCAAGTCAATTTGCCTAGGCAAATCCTCACAGTCTATATCAGAAATGTTTCCACAACCTCACCCACATATGGCTGAAAAGAGTTCAGTCGCACAAATATGACTTTGGCCTCTTCTAGATCTGCTGTGTTCATATAGAATGAGCCTAGATTATAATCAACATTACAATATCTGCAAGGAAGCAGTATTTTCTATAAGTCATTGGCTTCCTCCTCCTCCTGCTATACTGAGGATTTAACCCAGGCCTTCCATATGCTAAGCAAATGTTTTTATCATTGAGCTACATCCTCAGCCTTTTTTATTTTTTGAGACAAGGTCTCACTAAATTGCCTAGACTGGTTTCAAACTTGAGATCCACCTGAGCATCTGAGATTATAGTCATGTACCACCATGACTGGCTTCAAGTAGCTTATTATTAAAAATTAATAATATGTTTTTCTTTGAGTGCTCTGAAATGTGCTCTTTGTTTAATGCTATCATGAGTAGCACTGCTTAGTGAAAAACTAATTGTGTCTGAAACTCAGCCCTGCACCTCCAAAAAAGTTACTCAGTGATATTTCTCTATGCCCTGAACACAATTCTGTACAGTGAGGCAGAAAGAATTTGCATGCATTCTTGATGCTGTTCATTCTTGGCACTGTGTGTGGTGTTAGGATAACTGACAGTTAACAGTGATCCAGGTAGTAATTGACTAGGGTGCCTGTGGTGGTGTGCTCTGCACAAGTAGAGCTTACTCCTATTTTTACCAGTTATTCTGGTTTGTGATGAATGGGTTTTGACCCTTAATGTCCAACAAAATGTATGCACATAATAGTGCTGGACCTTTCTCAAATAAGCAACAACAATAAAACCATCCCACAAAATGAGAAAAATGCAAGTTTTAAGCTCAAGTTCCTTCAAGGAAATAACTATGGAAAAGAAGTAAAATACTGTGGACTCATTAGAGCTTGGTGGCAGAGCTTTGGCTTAACAACAGGCATCAGACATGACTGGCAGATACCAGTCTGTAGCTTCAGAGGATTTGAAAGAAACGAGAATTGATTTTCAATGTATAATACCAGTACCTGTTTCCTTAGAGGCTATCTAACACTTTCCCAACAGGCATCAGTTCTGCTGCTTCCAGGAACACATTTGCCACTCCTTGTGGGGAGCTGAGGCAGGAAGTAAGCTCATCAGCAAGTATATGAACTTCATACCTTCTAAAATAATTTTGAAACTTTTGTGAAGGTTCAAATCAAGTGCCAGTGAATTGAATTCAACAGTACATTAAAATAATAGCTCACCATCAACAAGCATAACTTTTTGCAGAATTTATTAATGAACAACATTAAAAAGTCAAATAGGCAAGCACAGTATTTACTGAAGAGGAATTTTATAAAAATTTACTTCTCAAATTTTAAGGTCTCAAAAAATTAGAATAGAAGACTTTTTCTAGTAGACTATAATTTTGAATACCTATACCAAACCAAAAGGTAACATTATACTCAATAGTAAAATACTATAAGAATTTCTTTTAAAATCTGAATGAAGCAAGGGTATTAACTACAATTATGCAAAATCCGTATCTTTCTTTAAAAATATATTAAGCTCACACACATTTTTGTAGGTACTGAGGGTATACTAATGAACAAAATAGTCTATAGTAATGAAAGTTTTGACTAAACTAAAAGATACAAATGTATAACTATCGGAAAATAGAAAAAAACTGTCAGTGTTTACAAATAATGTTACTGTGTATGTAGAAAATATCAGATAATAAATTTAAAATGTAGTAAAATAAGTGAGATTGAAAAACATAAATGTCTCTGTCATAGTTTATTCAGGCTGCTATAACAAACAACAATATACTACCTGGCTTATAAATAGTAGAAGTTTGTTTTCTTCAGTTCTGGTGGTTGGAAGTCCAAGATCTATAAGATCATACCAGTGGGGACCCTCTTCCTGGACAAAGGGCAATCTTCTTACTGTGTCCTCTCGGCAGAGAAGCTAGAAAGCTCCCTGGGAACTATTTTATAAAGTCATTAGTTTCATTCATGAAGGCTTTACCCCTGACCCAGTCACCTATTACCATTATCTTGGTGGTTATGTTACAACACATGAATTTGGGGTTGACACAAACCCTCCATAGCGATTTCCAAACTACTGTTGGGAGGAAATGTTTTTCATAATAGTAATAAAAATAAAAAATATGCACCTTATCAAGGAATACATAGCAGCAGAATGAATAAAACTATAAAGTTTACAGAAAAGTCTCCAAGAAAATCTGATGAAATGGAGCAGCATACTAAATAAAATGTATACAACATCAATTCCTTCCAAAATAATTAACAAGTGCAATTTCAGTTAAAATAGCTTGTATGTAGAAAATATTAGATAATAAATTTTAAAAAATTAAATTTTCTACATAAAAATTAAAAATTAATTTTTAACTTGACAGAAGTTGTTTTAAATTTAATATGAAAAATAAAAAGATAACTGGGTATGGTGGCTCATGCCTCAGAAGACTGAGGCAGGAGGATTCCACATTTGAGCCCAGCTTGGCAACTTAGAGCTTGTCTCAAAAAAAAGCACTGGGGATTTAGTGTTTCTCTCCCTCTCTTCCTCTCCCTCCCTCCCTCCACCTCTCTTCCTCTCCCTCCCTCCCTCCACCTCTCTCCTGGGCATTGAACCCAGGGGCACTTAACCACTGAGCCACATCCTCAGCCATTTTTTGGTATTACATTTAGGGAAAGTTCTCACTGAGTTGCTTAGGGCCTCACTAAGTTGCTGAGGCTGGCTTTGAACTCATGATTCTCCTGCCTCAGCCTCCTGAGGCGCAGGGGTTACAGGTGCGCACCACCATGCCCAGCTGATTTAGTTAATTATAAATGCACTACTATACCAGGAAAATTTTTAAAATAAATAGCTAGAGTTGCCAAGAAAATATTGAAAATGATGTATAATAAAGGTCATTTATTCAATAAATGATTTAGATAAATCAACAATTTAGAAATAGTCCATTTAGGACATAGCTTTTCAGATAGATTAATAAGTTAAACATAAAAATATATTCCTCAAATAGTTAAAGTAACCTAAGACTCAACAACTCTGCTCCTACCCCAGATGATTAAAAACAGGTTTTCAAACAAGTACATGTACACAAATGCTCAGAACAGTACTACTCACAGTAGCCAGATGGTAGAAATACCCCAAATATCCATCAGCCGATGAATGGATAAACAAAAGGAGGTATATCATATAATAGAATATTGTTCCTATGCAGAATTAAAGTACTTATATAGGCTATGATGTGGAGAAACATTAAAAACATTATACAAAGTAAAAGAAGTCAGAGAGAAAGGGTCATAATATGATTTCTTTCATATGAAATATACAGAAGAGGCAAATCCAGAAATAGCAGATGAGTGGTTGCTAGAGGGAGTTATGGAATAAGAAAGGATTCCTTCTCCAATTTGGGGTCTTCTTTGGGGGCAATAGCACAACATTGTGAATATATCAAATGTCACTTTAAAATAGTGAATGTTGTGAATTTCATCTCAATAAAATTGCAAAAGAAAATACAGGTGTACATTTCTCTAAAGACTGAATTTAGAGCAGTTATCTATAAAGTCATGGAAGAAATCAGGAAAAGATGCATACACTTGATGGCTGGACATATTTAAATTTTTTGTGTTAAATTAAATAATAAAAATGCACTACGTATGATTCTCAAGAAATACAGGAGTTGTTATGTTCCCGAGACTGCCCTTCGCCAATCATAACTCTTCGTTGCTTCTCTAACCACTCCTAGGAAAATTCAGCACCTCTTGTTAGTCTGATCTATAGCACCAGCTTAAAGAACATCACCTGTCCTCATAAAATTGCTGGTTCACACCCTTACCACCAGCATGAAATACACCTTAGCCTAGGGTTTATGAAGACACTCTTTATGCCTACAATGTGTTGAATTTAAAAAGAAGCAGATCATAGCAAGATTTGTCACAGGCTGAGTTTGGTCCATCAATAAACACATTTTATTAGATATTATTTAGATGCTCTGTACAGATTGCTTTGTTTAATTTTGAAATTAAGTTTCCAGGTTGGCAGTGGAGTTTTAAATACTTGAATTCTAGAAAGACAGCAGCTTTTAACCTTTGTGCTTCTCTTCTAAAAAGCTAATTAGGAAATTAAATCCAAAAGGACTAGATCCTTAAAATGTTGGCTTTGTCATGCTGATGGGAACAATTCCACTCACCTGCTATTTTGGTAGCATCTCCTGATTAGTCACTGGAATGAGATATTCAAAGAAATTTAAAAGGATTTGAAAAAAATAATTAGGAGCACCACCACCTTTGTTAATATTAGAAACTTTATTGCTTAGAAAATTAAATCTGAACAGAGAAGTATTTTAGATTGTCTCATCATTCCTGGCTAAACGTTTTCTTAATTTATTATGTGTTTGATCAGTGGATAAACTTCTGAGATAATTCCTAGTCCTGGTGTCAGCTGCAGCTCCAGAGCCTGACCATTATCTCTGTGGGTGCCCTGACGCCCTGTGGGCTCACACCACAAACAGCTGGAGTCCACTGAGGAAGAAAAGCACTAAAGCCTTTTCTGCCTCCAAAGGTGTTTCCAGCCTGCCAGCACTCAAAATGTTCAGCTACAAATTCCGCTTTTCATTTGCTATTATAACCCTTGACCTCTTCAAATGAGCTTAAAATACCTCCTTACACTGAAGACCTTTTTTTTCCCCCTCTCTTTTACCTTAAATGTGCCTGCAATCCTATGAAATCTCCACAGTATACAAGAAGACCCAGGTTTTTGTGCCTCTAGTATGAGCCTCCTAAGACTCATCTGTCAGCATTTCCATTTGGACTTCTTTCTCTCAAATGCCAATTGTGTAAAGCATATTTCTAGTTCATTTAATCCTTGAAAACAGATTATTTTTTTCATTAAGTGCATGTTTAAAGGCCTCGCTTACATCCAGCAGTTTCCCAGACACCAATGAGAAAACACAAATTTGGGTCCTGAAATGCTTCAGGTTGGCAGGAGAGGCAGAAGTTTGTCTTTTAACAAGGGCTTTACAGAATATATTGTAATTGCTGTGGAGAAGAGATTACTTTTCCTTTTCCCAATATCACTAGGAGGCACCTATAGCAAAAGACAAACTAACCAGAGGAAAGCTCTAATACAAGTCCCACATGACCTGGGAGCCTTCAGAAATGAAGACTCTAAGAAACAGGTCATTTTGTTCTAAGTTGGATGAAGAGTGGATGGTCTTATACAAGTATAATATTCACTGTGGTATGATCTATGGTCATAAACTAGGAGAATTTTTTTAAAAATTAATATATATTAATATATATGGGCCTTTATTTCATTCATTTATTTATATGTGGTTCTGAGAATCAAACCCATTGCCTCACACTGGCTAGGCAAGCGCTCTACCACTGAACCACAACCCCAGCCCAAACTGGGGTAATTTATCATGGCCTCTTCAGATTCTTTTTTTTTTTTTTTTTTTTTTTTTTTTTTAATATTTTTTTTTTAGTTGTAGGTGGACACAATGTCTTTATTTTATTTTTATGTGGTGCTGAGGATCGAACCCAGTGCCTCCCGCGTGCTAGGCGAGCACGCTACCACTGCACCATAACCCCAGCCCCCCTCTTCAGATTCTTAATGGCATCTTTGTATCTTTGAAAATAAGGGTGTTCCTTTTGGGAGATACGGGGAAGTTACTTCTGGGATGAGAGTCTTATGACCACTTTGGAGGGAAGTCAGAGAATTGTTTTATTGGCTATTTCAGGAGAGGAAGGCAGAAGGTCAGAGAGACCTTCTTGTTTCTGCTATTTTTTTCAAATGCCAAGGTACCATATTTTGGGGTTGTATGTCTTCAAACGCATCAACACCAAGAAAAAAAGAAACCAAGGAGACGATTAAGCTGTCAAGTTGAATTAAGTTTGGCCTAAATCCTTCTCCATACATATTTTAAGTTTGGCCTAAAGGTTTCTCCATATATGGTGAACTGTAACCTAACTTCATAGGAAAATAGACTACTCATAACAAGTAGCCAAGCCTCAGCCAATCATAGTCAGCCACTATTTGAACCATGTCTAATAGGACAGACACCAGCCATCACCAATTAGGCTGTCACTATACCCTACTCACAATTTCTGCTCATAACTTCCTTTTCTCTGGCTGTAAATGTAACCTGTACACATGATGGGCAGAGCACCCTGAACCTTGTCTAGACTACTGCCCAATTCTGAAATTGCGAAGAAAAGCCAATTATGATCTGCAAAGCTCGGTTTGCTGTTAGTTTGTCTTTTAACAAGGCCTACCAAGGAGGGACAGCTTATGTCTTCCTGGAGATGTGGAAGTCAGGGGCCAACTTGATCTTGAAATGAGAATGGTGTGTTTGCAAGTGGTTGAGGGTGTGAAAACAGAATGAAAGAGAAGAAAGCATTACTGATTGTGGTGGCTAGTCTGCAAAGATGGCCACCATCAATTCCTTCCCTCTTTGTGCATGCATGACGCTACTCACATCAAGAGTTCAAATCTAGAGTGGGGCACACTGGTGCACACCTATAATCCCAGCGGCTTGGGAGACTGAGACAGAGGATCACAAGTTCAAAGCCAGCCTCAGCAAACATGAGGCACTAAGCAACTCAATGAGACCCAATCTCTAAATAAAATATAAAATAAGGCTAAAGATGTGACTCAGTAGTTGAGTGCCCCTGAGTTCAATCCTTACTACCAAAAAAAAAAAAAGTTCAGATCTAATTGCCCTGCTCCTGAATAAGAAGTAAGCTGACCTTAGTGGCTTACTTCTAACTAGTAGATGTGGCAGAAGTATGCCACATGACTTCAAAGCCTACTTAGAAAAACCTATGCCACTTCTACCTGCATAGAATGCTTGTTCTTAGAAACAGGCTGCATGTTATGAGGAAGTCCAGGCCACATGGAGAAGTCCCTCTAACTCTGAGTCCCCACTGAGCTCCCAGCCCACAGACAGCATTGTCACACATATGAATGAGGAAACTTTGTGAGATTACTCTATCCCCAGCTACCACTGACTATAACATCATGAGAAAACACAAACAAGAATCACCTAGCTGAGCTCAGTCAATTTCTGTCACCATCAAAGAACATAATAGGTGATGTTCTTTGGTTTAAGCCACAAAGTTTTGGGGTAGTTTTGTTTGGTTTGGTTTGGTTTGGTTTTTTTAACAGCAGTAGATAACTAGAACTTAGACAAAGGAGGAAGCCTAAGTAAGACACACTAAATAACTAAACAGCATCCTGACAGGGCATTGCAGGTTCACTGAGATTGAGGAAGGGGAGAAGGGAGCATGGTATAGGGTTGTAGCATCACACAAGGTTATACACAGGTGGTTGCTAATGTCATACCAGGGGATGAGGATTCCAGCCTATGGGTGATGGGAAAACCATGAAGAGGTCTTGGGGGGTTGGGAGGTTAATTTGATCGAATCTGAGAAGACCCCTATAGTCCCACCCCTGTAGCCCCGTGTGTGGAAAGTTTGAGGTAGAGATGCTACATTCACCCCAGAGGAGAGGATGAGGACTGTGAACTAAGCCAAAAGCAGTGGAGATGAAGGGGAGATGATAAGTAGAAAGACAGAAGAGAATCAATCCGATTTGGAGATTGTCTGGACCTGAGTTGAGAGGAAGAAAACTTTTATCCATTAAAGTTTGATTGAGGGCCTATTAAGTACCAAACATATTTCTGGGCCTTAAGGATAAAACAGTGAATGAGACATTCTGGGCCCTCATGAGCTTATATTTTAGTGAGGAAGAAAGACAATAAATGAGTTTAAGTAAGTTTAAGGCTCATTTAATTTCCAGTTAGTGCCCTTCCTGTTAATATGCCTTCTTATTTATCATGCAGCATAGAGGAGAAATGGATAACTTTTCAGAAAGTAAAGCAAACTCTTTGGTTTAATATTCTAAAGATGATCCCCTGAGGCAGACTAGCTGGGAGCTGGAGAGAGTTCAGTTTTGAAGGGCTTGCTCTTCCACGCTGAGAGCCTCAGCATGGAAATGCAGACACATGAGGTCAAGGGAGTGCCCTGAGCAATGAATTGTGTCTCTGGTGTGGACAATAGTGGCACAGAGCAAAAAGGAAGCAGGAAAGACCTTCCAGGGAGGAAGAGAGTCTCATTTTTCTGCAAACATTTGTGAATTCAAAACATATCCACCATTCTGACTGCTAGGCATATTATAGCAAAGAAAGAAAACCCCTCACTTTATAGGACTCCCACTGTATTAGAGAAGACAGATAATAAACAGGTAAAGAAACAAAATAATGCCAGTATATTAGCCTCTGATTGTGCTGTCACAGATTACCATACACTTAGTGGCTTAAAACACCATATAATTATTTTCTTATAGTTCTGAAGGTCAGAAGTCTTAAAGAATCTTATGGATTAAAATCAATGTGTCAGTAGGACAGTGTTCCCTCTGAGAATCTGTTTTCTCACCTTTTCCAGCTTCTGGAGGCCACTTACCTTCTCAGCTCTGGGCCCCTTCCGGCAGTGGCATCACCCTGCCCTCTGTTCGCAGGGTGATCCCTCCTTTGCCGACTGCCTCCTTCTTATAAGGACACTTGTCCCACTTGGATAACCCAAGATAATCTCTCCATCTCAATATCCTTAACTTACAAAGACTCTTTTGCTATGTATGGTGACATAATAACAGATTCTGGGGATTAGGATGTGACATCTTTGGGGTGCCATTATTCCACTGACCATAGTCAAGTACTGATGGCTAAGAAGAAAAATGAGGTAAGTGAATGAAATATGATGGAGACAAGAGGGATAAAATAAAAATGAGGCCAAATAGGGGGTTGGTCCTTTCATGTAAGGTCTTGAACTATGGAAAATTTCATTCTCTGCGCTGAAAAACTTTGGTGGATTGACTGCTCCTGGGTGGCATGATTTGACTTAGGGCACTGAAGTTTCATTTTCAATGTGGCATGAACATTTTGAAGAAATGTTATCCAAAAAGGAACAGGACAAGGGGCTGAAGGACATGGTGTGGTCAAGGGAGGTATTCTTGTGGCTGTTGTGATGTTGGCTTTGCTTATTTACCTTGGAGACATTTCTGCAAGTCTGACTGATAGAAGTATTACAGTAAAGAGGGAAAATGGATAACACAGAAGTAGAAGGAATTCAGAGCACAAGTATGATCCTTGACTAGAGGAGGGACATAGGATGCATGGAATAAGAGAGGGGGTTAGTCTTGAGAGGAACACAATCATTCTTCGTTAATAGGAGGGACAGAGACAGGGAGACAAATATACTGTGCCTCTTTTTCTGGTGGAATTAGAAGTGAGAGTGTGTGTGTGGTGGGGGTCAGAGATGAGTTTGGGGTGTTGATGGTTACAGGTGGGAAGAGTTAGTGTGAAATATTAAGAAGGTGAAGAGAATGTGTTGATAGAGAATGCTGTCGGTTTCCTGGGCAGTGTGGAAAGCCTCTTGAGGGTTATTACTTTCAAATATGTGTGCATATGTATTTTTTTCTTTGCCACGATCACCTGCTTCTGAGCACAAATAGAGTATTGAAAAGTTAGGTTTGATCAGGGTTACAGTGGAGAGAAGGAGAGAAGAGATTTGAGGGTGAATATAAGAGACCAGTTATAAATTGACTATGGAATCTAAGTTGGATAAAGGATAGAAGTGAGGAGATGGGACAGGGATAGTAGTAAAAAAGATTTAAAATTTGGGAGGATAGGATCAATGTTTAGAAAGTCCCAGTGGGGTTAAAAATGAATGATGTGGTGGTGTTAGAAGAAGTAAGCTGGGAAAACAAAAGGTGATGATCAGAGTGGGGTGCCTAAAATCGAGATTGTGGAGATTATTGTATTATAAAGCATATCCATGGGTTTGGATATCTAAGGTGCAACGGTAGATAAAATCTTTAGAGGGGAGGACAAAGTATGGGACAAAGTATCCATGTAGATGTTAAAGACACAAAAACAAAAGCAAAATACTGGTAGGGAAATTTCCAGCAAGCCAAGCCTGATCTCCTCAACTCATGAATATAAAAGATTGGAAGGATGGTAAGTGATTTTTGAAAGGAGGGATATCAAGTAAGTAAAGACATTTGGGGAAGGAGGAGCCAGAGAGAAGAGCAGCCTGGAAGTGGTACTAAAGAGCAGTACCACTCTAGACACAGTGGAATGTGGGGTGGGTGGAAGAAAAACAGACATCGCTTCAGAGATTTACAAGGGAAGTGCTGGCTTCAATGGACAACCGATTCCTATATGAGAAAGACGAGAGGAAGATGAGGATGAGGATTTAGAGGACTTTGCTGATAACAAACTGTAAGTTACTGTAAGTTCCAGAGAACCCAGCTGCAAGGTTTAGGGGCTTGAGGAAGAGAGGGACTTAAATTAGAGAGGGGGGCAACAGAGCCACCACTGGGGATTATGCCCTGAAAGGCTTGGACTGTTTGAGGACTGAGGAGGCAAGGGATCTAAGGAATCATGAGGTTGGTCCTAATGTTTTCTTAGGGCAGGGTCAGCAAACATTGTAAAGAGCATTATTGGAAATATATTAGGCTTTGTGCTCATAAAATGTCCTGACCACTTAATTTTTGCTATTGTAGAGCATAAGCAGTCAGAAACAATACATAAATGAATGGGTGTGGCTGAGTCCAAATATCTGAAAAATTAGACAGTTTGCTGACCCTGCCCTAGGGTACATTGCCTTAGGTAAAATTGGTCACCCCTGGGGACTATTACCTTAGGCAATTGCAGGCATAAAACATTAGAGAAGGAAACAGTATTCTCATTGGAAGTTCATGTCATGCCAGCGCCCTTCCATCCTGCCAGTGGAGAGAGTACCAGGTGCTTTCCTTGGTGACATTTGGACCTCTACAGGCCATGCATATCCTATTGTGCCCCTAACCTGGGTTCCAGCTAGAATAACTGGTGAGTGGTGGAGTTGGTCTCCAAGACACAAGTGACAATGGAGAGTCATTGGGATGGGAGTGGCAATTGATAATGAACATATGATATTGATTTTGAAATGCCTATGAGACATCCAAGTAGGGATGACCAGGAACTGGTTGGATTGGGATCTGGAGTTTCTAAGATGCCTCCTTGATGGGATATATAGATGTAGGTGTTGTCCATAGGTAAGGGAATCAAAGCTTGGCTTTAGTTGGAAGTGATCACTTGGCTCTAGTTGGAAGTGATCTCTCAGAGAATGCTATTTAAATGATGGGCAAAGATCTTCAGAGGCAGAACTCTCCTTGGAGTCCTCTGGTTTCCAGCTTTATATAGTTAAAAAATGTTTTAGGCATTCCAAATTCCAGCCTCCTTTTGTGCTGGGTGGGCTCTGAGATTTTGAAGAGTATGAGACAAAGTCTCCACCACGCAGATCAGATGAATACTCTATTTGTTTGAGGTTATTTAACCAAGAACTAAGTGCATGGAAAAAAAATCTTGAATCTTCTTTTGAAAAATTTCAGGACTGATTAATGAGTCCTAGGTTAATCCTCCTTTTACTCTTTTGATAGTTCATTTTTCTACCTATCATCACCTCTATAAGAGAACAAAAAATGAAACAAGGAGGTGATACGTAAATGAGTTAACATTACCACTAATTAAACAGCTTCCATGGAGGGAAGGAATGGAAGCTGTGGCCCAAGTGAATGTTTTCTGGTTGTCTCTTTCTGTGCCCTGAGAACCCAGAAAGCCAGGAAGAGGTGGTAGAGAAGCAGTCTCTTGAAATAAGAAGACCTGCATTTGAAAGGTGGTTTCAGTGAACAGGAATGTGACCCTGGGTACCTCACTTACCTTTTCTGTCCCCAGGTGTTCTCACTTGTAAAACACCAACTTGTATCACCTTATAACTTATTGCATTTAATAATTCCTGATCAAAACAGAGCTGCTGGGAGAGTTGCATGAGAAAATGGATATAAAAGCACTGTGTAAACCATAAAGCAATAAATACATCAACAGTGGTCATTGTGTAACGCTAACCATGTGTTTTCAGTGGCCTTAATTGCCATAAAAATAGTGGACTAGGTTTGCCCAGACCCGAAGGCCTCATTTTTCTATTCAGTTTCCTTTTTGTGTCTGCTGATTTTTTGTTACTGTTTTTACATTAAGGAACCAAATCACCAATTTACTTTACATTTTATAGTAAAATTGCCAAACTCAGAAAAGGGAAGGTGAAGTTCCAAAATTCTTTGGCGATAAGAGCCCCGATCCCCTTATAAAATTTGCTGTGACTTTTATAAATCCATAGTCTGCTGCCCTTTCTACTGCTCCCTGGCAAAGTGAGAGGTTTGGAAAAGGAATCCATAGGGGTGCTCTTTCCTGGTCTGGGGAGGCACGGCCATTAGAATATGATGGCATTCTTGCATTATAATTTACACCTGCCTTTCATGCATTTTATTCACTGCCAATAATTATTGAATAATTACTGTGTTCTCCCACTGAGGCCTCTCTTTGTACTCCCACTTCTTCCTAGGGTTTCAGTGAGATTGTTGCCTTTTGAAAGTTTCTTTCTTTCTGAAAAGAAGGCAGGTGGTTTGTAATTCTTATTTTTGAGCCAAGCATTTAAATAGGAAAGCTTTTACCCAGTAGCCTGTCCTGTCTCCCTGGTTTCTGCATGCACTGTTTACTGGAGGGATAATAGGAAGTAGTTTGTCCTAGAAAGTCACTTTTGCTTAAAGACCTTAAAATTCATGTGTTTGTGACTCCCATGTTACCTATTTTCATGTAGCATCTTCCAAATTTGCTAAGCTAATTTGAATTGAGATAAATTAGATCATTTGCAGCCCAACTCGCCTGCCAAATTCAAATTGGCACTTGAAGCACTTTATCTATGTTTGGGGGTTTGTTGGAAGACACAGCCATCAAGACTTAGCTACATTGAAGAAGTTCATTTTATTTTCCTGTATGGGAAAACAAATTCCTGCCGTGTTTGCTTGTTTGTTTGTTGTTTTGTCTTTTCTTTCCTCTGCAAATGAAGATTCTCCAGTCACCCAGTTAGTCTGTTTTGGTATCCATTCTCTTTGAGAAAACAAATAAGAACTTTAGAGCAGTAGTTAAATTTAAAATGCTGAATGGTTTCTTTACCTAGGTGTACTTAGGACTGTAAGATCATTCTGGTGCCGCTGTCACCAGGAAATTTCGAAGGCTGGAATCTTTTTTCATCATCCTTTTCTGATAAAGACCTATAATTAATTTCAGAGGGAACTTAAACTTCTGTCATTCCCCCAAGGAATGTTTATTTCATTTTAAAACATTTATTGGGTTTTTGTCACCTATGTTATGACTACAACAAACCTAAGTAAATGACAGTATAATAACCATGTCTTTTTTTTTTTTTTTTTTTGGTACTAGGGATTGATCCTAGAGGCACTTAACCACTGAGCCACATTGCCACCCCTTTTTTATATTTTATGTAGAGATACAGTTTCAGTAAGTTGCTTAGGGTCATGCTAAGTTGCTAAGGCTGGCTTTGAACACGTAATTTTCATGAGTCAGCCTCCAGAGCTGCTGGGATTATAAGTGTGCACCACTGGGCTTGGCAAGAACCATGTGTTTCTTGAAACTGATTCTTTTTTAAAAAAAAACAAAAACTAATTCTTGAAATAGAAACAAGCTGGGTGCATGCCTGTAATCCCAGCACTTTAGGAAGCTGAGACAGGAGAATCATGAGTTCAAAGCCAGCCTCAACAATGGCGAGGTGCTAAGCAACTCTGTGAGACCCTGTCTCTACATAAAACACAGAAAAATAGGGCTGGGGATGTGGCTCAGTGGTCAAGTACCCCTGAGTTCAATCCACAGTACCAAAAAAATAAAAAAAAATAAAAAAATAAAAAGAAAGAAATAGAGACAAAATGAATATTCTGGAGTCAAAGTCTATCAAGAGTGTCAGGCTGCCTCATGTATTTACTCAAACTTTGAACTTGGAGCAGAAAGGATGCAGCACTGGTGTTAAAGAATAATTAAATGTTATGGTAAAGTAACCTTTGGTTTAACGTGGATGTTGCTTACTTGGTTACATTGGTAGGGTGCAATGTGCTTTACATTACATTCATTTCTTTGTTAATTCTCAAAGCAAGGTCTCTGAAGTTGTTGGTTGGAATGTGGAAAATAGTACAATCCTTCACTTCACAACAGAGCAACTGAGCTACTTGAAATTAATTTGGCAATCTAAACCTCAGACATTCAGCCATCTTTTGGGGGCTTTCTCAGCATGAGGAGTTTCCAAATGATTTTCTCATAAGAAAAGGGATGGCAATAAATACAGCCATAGGAATGTTTAAAACTTCATTTTGTTTCATTGTAAATTATACATTCCTTTAAATAATACCCCTTTACAGAACATATGTCATCTTACCCACCCACCTCTATTATAAAATCTCAGATTTGGGAGGGGACAGATTGGCATTCCCTAAATGCCCTGTGTTGTAAAATGTTTGATAAAGCTGAAGTCAGCCTCCATCTATTTTTTAGACATTGGTCAATTTATTCATGTAATAAATTATTACTGAACATCTGCCACCTGCTAGATAGTATGCTAGTTGCTGGTAATAAAACAAATAAAGTGTAGTCCTCGCCCTCCTTAGGCACCCTCAGCAGCTGCTGAAAGTAAAATTAGAATAAAAATCCAAGAGATGAGATTAGTTATATATAGAAATGACTGACCTCAAGAAATAATTGGTACAGAGGTGGCTGGGAAGATGTTAAGACACATAACTGATAAACAATCATGCTTTTGTTAAATCAGAGCCATTATTTAATACAGATGCAGTGAATAGAAGAAGTTAAAATAATTAACTGAATTCATGCACTTAGGTATCAGATATGTATTTTGTGTATGACTTTCCTTGCCCTCACAGATCCTGTAGCACTTATTCACCAAGTTTCTCCCTCAAACTTACCCACATGGGAAATATCACATCCATTCAGTGACTTCCACTAAATTGTTGGGATCATCCTCAAGTCTTCTCTTTGCCTCCACCTAAACTGCCTCCCCTGACCCCGGGCCTCTCATCCCCAACACACAGAAATAAACTTTGCAAACTCCAGAAGATACACCAAATATACCCTTTCCTTACCATCTTCACAGCCACTATTTTGGTCTAGCTCCTTCATATCTCACCTGGTCCATATGAGGTAGTCCTTATAGATTATCCTGCTTCGATTATTATGAATGTACACATCATCAATTCCCAGCTGTTATGGTTTGGATGTGAGGTGTCCCCCAAAAGCTCATGTGTGAGACAATGCAAGAAGGTTTAGAGGAAAAATCATTGGGTTATGAGAACCTTAACCAGTCAGTGAATTAATTCTGTGATGGGATTAACTGAGTGGTAACTGAAGGTCAGTAGGGTGTGGCTGGAGGAGATGGGTCATTGGGGGCATGCCTTTGGGGTATATATTTTGTATCTGGTGAATGGAATCTAACTCTGCTTCTGATCATCATGTGAGCTGCTTCCCTCTACCATACTCTTTGGCTATGATGTTGTGCTTCACCTTGGGCCCTGAAGAATGGAGCCCATTCTACCTATGGACTGAAACCTCTGAAACCATTAGCCCCCAAATAAACTTTGCCTCCTCTAATTGTTCTTGTCAGGTATTTTAGTCACACCAGCAAAAAGGCTGACTAAAATACCAACTGAGTAGCCAGAATGAACTTTTTAAAAAGGTAAACCAGACGGTGCCACTTTCCAGTGTAATGTGGCTTTCCCTTCTCAGTGGAAGAAAATCTGAGCTGCTTTTCCTGGGCTATAATGACACATGATCCAGCCCCCATCTCCCTGTCCAAGCTCAACCTCTGCGGTTATAGTCCCCCAGAGCTACAGTGACCATTCTGTACCTCAGATCCACCAACTCTCTTCCTAACCTTGGGCTTTTCTACCTTCTGATTGTTACACAGCTGGCTTCTTCCTCATTCACATCACAACATAGGGTCACTTCTTCCTTTTTTAACATCACATCACCACCACTATACTTCTCAGGTTACCTGTTATCATAAACTGGAGGATTTCCTGTTTGTTGGTATTGTGGTTTGGATCTGAAATGTCCTCCTTAAAGCTCATGTGTCGAAGGCTTGGTCCCTAATGCAGCAGTGTTCATGAATGGGGCTTTGGGAAGTGATTGCATCATGAGAGCTCTGACCTCATTAGTGGCTTAATCTGTTGATAGATTCATAGCTTAATGGGCTGTTGAGAGGTAATGGAGACTTGGAGAGATGAGACCTAGTTGGAGGAAATAGGTTGTGGGGGCCATGCCCTTGAAGAGTATATTTTGTCTCTGGTTTCTGTCTGTCTCTCTCTCTCTCTCTTTCTCTCTCTCTCCTTCTTCCCCTCCCTCCTTTCTCTCTCTCCTCCTTATTGGCTGCCATGAGGTGAGCATCTTTACCTGACCACATATTCCCCACCATGATGTTCTGCCTCACTACAGGCCCAAAAGCCATGGAGCCAAGTGACTATGACAAAAACTGTGAGCCAAAGTAAATCTTTTCTCCTTTAAATTGATTCTCTCACATATGTTGTCACAGTGACAAGAAGCTGACTAACAAAATTGATTTACTGGATTCTTGTTTGTCACCATTAGAACTGAAGCTCCATATCTGTCTTGTCTATCTCTCTATCCCTGGTACGTGTAACAGAGCCTGATATGTATTTAATGCTAAATAAGTAGGTGTGGAATTCATGGATAGATGGTGTTACTAGAAAAGGAAGTGGTAACAAAGAGCTCAGAGGGAGGAAAAAGGAGAAGAGATTGAGAGATGGAAAGATATGAAGAGTTGTTGACAGAGTTGGAACTACAGAGAGAGAGAAATTAACTAACATTGACATTTAGATTCTATGGACAGAAAAAGGTTAAATATTACCAGGAGTATAAAGTAGGTTGGGGAAGAGGGTAGAGAGGTGAGAATGGAGAGGCCAGCAACAGGCAGATCATCAAGATGTTTGAAATCCAAGCAGGGGAGTTTGTTTTATCCTATGGAACCCAATTAAGGGTTTGAAGCAGGGGAGTGACAGGATCAGATTTGTGTTTTAGAAAGATCATGGTGGCAGCAGTGTAAAGAATGCATTAGGAGAGAGGAGACAGGAGAAAAATTATGTTAACAGAAAGGAATGGTCAGTGTGGCAGCTTAAACAAAAGGGAGTTGCAAAGCAAGGATTTGGTGGTGTTTTTCCAACACTATCTCAAAAGGGGCAGTAAATCTGAGTCTAAGAATTCTGGTGACTAGACAGGATGTATATAACAGTGGCTGAGAATCTGGGCTAGGTGTCAGACAGACCTGGGTTTAACCCCAAGTCTATCACCCTGTCGCTTAAGTGATCCAGAAGTGAAATAAGCCACAACTTAGTCTTCTCTGAAGTGGGAATAGTCATTGTCAGGATATAACTATGCTTTCTTCCTGTTATAAGTGCTAAAGAGACACTAGTATTATCATGTTATTCCAACTGCTTTGCTATAAGCTTGGATACTTCTGATAAGTCACTCTGTGACCTAAATAAACCACACCTCAATAGCCTTCACTTTATTTTTTTATTATATATTGACAGATTATAGCTGTATATATTTGTGGGCACTAAGTACTTTTAAATTTTTTGAATATAGTATTCAATGATTAAATAAAGCCAATTAACATATCCATCCCCTCAAATATTTAACTTATTTTGTTATGAGAACATTTGAAGTTTAATCTCGGTGATATCAAATGTACTATACTTAGTTTTTTAGCCATATTCACCATGCTGTACCATTGAGTCCCACACAAATTTTTTCAACTTATTCTTGTCTCACTGAGGCTTTGTACCTATGGACCGTCATCTCCACATTCCACCTACCACCAGCCTCTGTTAACCACTATTCTAGCCCTGCTCCTATGAGTTCAGTTGTTTAAGATCCCACATATACTGAGAACATGAAGTATTTCTACCTCCATTTGGATCTCTGAGAATCAAGAACCCTCTCTGATTTTTTTAAGTTGCATTTTATTTTTACTTTTTAAAAAATTTTAGTTGACACATGTTATGTGTATAGGGTACAATGTAATATGTATATATAGAATATGTAATGACTGGATCAGGATAATTGGCATATCCATTAACTTAAACATTTATCATTTCTTTGTGTTAGAAGGATTCAAAATTCTCTCTAGTATCTATTATGTATTTTGCAATATGTAAATTATTATCAATCATAGTTATCCTACAGTGCTGGAGCATATTACAAGTTATTTCTCCTATCCAACTGTTAGGAGTAGTGCAGCAGTGGACCTGGGAGTGTGAGTGTCACTTTAACACGCTGCTTGGCTTCCTTTGGATATATATGCAGTAGTGGAATTGCTGGGTCATATTTTAGATCTATTTCTGCTATTTTGAGGAGCCTCCATACTGTTTTCCATAATGGCTGTACTAATCAACATTCCCATCAGCAGTGTTTGAGAGTTCCTCTGCATACTTGCCAGTATGGATTTATACTGTGTTTATTTTTTGTCTTTTTAAAAAGTAGCCATTCTCACTAGGGTATGATGATATCTCATGGTTTTGATTTGCATTTCATTGGTTAGTGATTGAGCATCTTTGCATATACATGTTGGCCATTTGTATATTTTTTTTGAGAAATGTCTATTCTGATCATTTGTCCATTTTAAAATTGTATTATATGGAGATATATATTGCTGTTGACTTGAGTTCCTTACACATTCCAAATAATCCCGTGTCAGATGAATAGTTTGCAAATATTTTCTCCCATTCTGCGAGTTGTCACTTTACTCTGTTGATCTCTCTTTTACTGTACAGAGTTTTTTGGTTTTTGTTAATGTCATCCCATTTTTCAATTTTGGCTTTTGCTGCTTGTGCTTTTGGTCATCTTATCCAAAAAAAAATATTTGCTGAGACCAATGTCCTAACGCATTTTCTATGGTTTTTTTTTTTTTTCCTCCTAGTACTTTTATAGTTTGGGGTCTTAATATTTAACTCTTTGATAAAGTTTGAGTTGATTTTTGGAACTGGTAAGAGGTAGGTGTCTAGTTTCATTCCTTTGCATTACAGATATCCAGTTTCTCTAGCACCTTTAATTCTAGCACCCTTTTAAGAGACTGTTCTTTCTCTGGTGTATGTTCTTGGCACCTTTGTTGGGAATCAGTTGGCTGTATTTTGTGGATTTACTCCTGGGTCCTCTATCCTGTTCCACTGATCTGTGTCTGATTTCATGCCAGTACCATGCTGCTTTTGTTACTATAGTTTTCAATCTATTTAAGTTATTTGCTGTACTGGGGTTCAAACTAGGGCCTCACGCATGCTAGGCAAGTACTCTACACCTGAGCTCCATCCCCAGGCCTTAGAGTCTGTTTTGAAGTCAGGTATTATGATGTTTCCAGCATTGTTTCTTTGCTCAAGATTGCTTTGTCCACTCAGAGAATCCCTCTGATACCTCCTCGTAGATACCTGATTTACAAGTACCCTAGCCACCAATGAAAGCACATTTCCCAGTTCACAGTAATAATATAACACTGTTTATATTTAGTGTCTATTGAGTTGAGTTAGCTTGAGTAGGTACACCAAACTTATCTTCTCTGGAAAGAACAAGATATGGGCATCTAAGGCTGAAGTTCAGGCCACAGACCAGTGGCTATACTTTGAAGACCTCCTGCTGAGAGAGTGACCAATGGGCTGCCCCAGACATGGGATTTTTATCTCTTATTAACATAGCCATTCCCCATTGTGCCATGTAGAATAACATACTTCAAATCTAATCACTCTTTTAAATGATAACTCTTCCTGTACTTAAAATTTTCCTGATTTTTGTTGATCTCCTCCCCCTCCCCAATTTTCATTCTATCACATATCTAGAACAAATGAGAAATGGCAAGGGTTGTTTTATAGTTCCCAGCTTCAGATGGATCTGGAGTAATGCCCGCCTATGCATTTGATGTATTTTTCTTTGAATCTGTCTTTGGGGAAAAGGCTATATCTGCTAGAAACTTAATATTTTTAGAAATTTAATAGACTCATTTAGAGGTAAATATTTTAAACGAGCCATCCATGCGTTACATTAACTGCACCTTACTGTGACATTATCACAAAGGCTTCAAACCTTAGGGACTAAGAAACCTTTTAACACTCTGTTTAGTAAACGTTAAACCCTTGGCTGATGATCTGAGTTCTGTCTCCCTCAGTCTAGAGCAGGCTGCTGAGGCGGGTGATATTTCAGTCATTTGAATGTCAGTCGAAGAGCACTCACATCACTGCTGCACATCATCAGAGCCCCGGGTCATTTACACTTGTGGTTGTTTTACTTCACAGCCCAGAGCCTTCCCAGAGCTGCTGTCATTTTGACCCCGAGGCCGCCCTTCACAGCCTCCTGACTCCACTCCCAACATCCTCTTTCAAGCTGACACAGAGCAAAGGCTGACCTTGTCTCATCAACCACTTACCCACACAGACCCAATTAATCTTTGGTTGCCAGTCAATCTAGCATACTTCTCTCCTTGAATACTACAGAGTTTCACAAAGGGAGCCTTTGGCTTCATTTGTTTCCATATGAGATGAGCCGCGGCTGAAACCTAGACAGCTGCCCTATGGAATGATTTGAAGACCCCTGACGACCAAAGGTGTCATCTTATTGGAGTGTTAGAGTGTGGGGACTCACCCCTACACCCTTTCTGTTGCTCCTTAGGGCTTCTGTACAAGAATAAGGACTTCCTGGAATAACTAGCCAACTGCTGCAATAGGGTAGTAGGACCCTAAGACAGAGTCCATACACAGATAAGGGCAAAGGAATGGAAAAGGACACACAGAAGTGATGCTGAGGGTCCCAAGACATCTGAGGGCACTGGAGCCCTATAAGTAGTGACCACCGTTGAGAGTACAACATGGCTCCAGGGTCAAACTAATTGGGATTGCTCAAGGTGATTAAGCCATGTGACTTGAATAGAGTTTATGGAATCTTACCACAGTGCTCACCTGCCATATAGATGTTATAATAAAGACAAATACCACTCACTGTTTAATTTGACTTTGGCCAGACTTGGCTTCATTCAGGAACACACAAAAAAATCATTTCTACAAAAAAATGGAGGACAGGGATCTAGAATGAGACTCAAATCTTGCACTTTCAGCATTAAGAACATTCGAGATGCCTTTAGATTACTATAGGAAGATAATTGTTTTTTACATGAGATGACTGGGTTGGCACTAACCAGGATTTGATAAATTTCTCATTCATGAATAGTGTTTTAGTCAGCTTTTTTTTGCTCCTGTAACTAAAAGATGAGACCAGAACAACTGTAGGGGAGAAGTTTATTTGGGAGCATGCAGTTTCAGAGGTCTCAGTCCATAGACAGCCGGATCCATTCTCTGGCAGAACAACATGATGGAAGAGTATGATAGAAGGAAGCAGCTCACATGATGATCAGCAAGCAGACAGAGATTCCATTTGCCAGATACAAGTGGAATATGTATACCCCAAAGCCATACCCCAATGACTCACCTCCTCTAGCTACACCCCCCTGCCTCCAATTACCACTCAGTTAATCCCATCAGGGGGTTAATTCACTGATTAGGTTAAGACTCTCACAACCCAATCATGTCTCTTCTGAATCCTCTCTCATTGCCTCACAATGAGCTTTTGGGGGACACCTCACATTCAAACCATAACAAGTAGAATATAGACTGAGATTTGGGGGATAGGGTCTGTCTTATAAGGAAGAGGCATTGCCTATGGACTGAGAAATTTGAGGCAGTTGTCCAGCACACCTGACACTAGTGACTACATCCCATTGCCCCATCTCTTGGGACCCATGCTGTCCATTGTCCCAAGAGTAAGAGTTTGGGAATATATTTTGGCATTAAGTAGATAATGCCCCCACCCCACCAAGATGCCCATGTCCTAACACCTGGAACCTATGAATATATTAAATTACATGCTAAAGGAGAGTTAAGGTTGCCAATGGAATCGAGTCACTAATCAGCTCTCCAGGATACGGCTAAGATTATCCTGGATTATCTGGGAGGGCCAAATGCAATCACAAAGATCTTTCAAAGTAGAACAGGAAAGAAGCAGAGGAGGTCAGAGTAATGACATAAAAAGGACTTAACCCACTATTGCTGGCTCTGAAGATGAGAAAGGGGGCTCCCAGTCAAGGAATGTGAACAACCTGTAGGAGCTAAAGGTAAGAAGACAAATTCTCACGTAAAACCTACCTAGGTGAAGCAGTTCTGACAACACCTTGATTTTAGTCTGGTGAGACCCATGTTGAACATGTAACTTATAGAACTGTAAGATAATAAGTTTGTGTTGTTTTAAGCCTTGAAGTTTATGAGAATTTGTTATAACAGCCAAAGAAGACCAATTTGGGTCCCTTCAGAGGTGGGATCCAGGACCACTCCCACCAGAGATGTTTTGTCCAAGGCAGTGAATCGTTCTTTCAGTGCTTGAAGAGCGCAGCTTCTCATCTGTCATCAAAACCTAAAAGCTTCCCAGTTCCACTTCCTTTGTGGCATATAGAGTTTAAACCAGATCCCCTGTGACCATAGGCATTCAGAAGTTCTAGGTGGGAGCAGATTAATGATGGAAGGACATCCATTATTGGAAGTCAATGTGAAACTTACCTCAGAACTTTTCGGACTACTACTTCAAAAGAAGAAATAAACATTAAGGGGATTGTTAAGGATCTGACTAGGCAGCTTTAGGTGAAAAAAAAAATTCACAGACAAAATGTGTCCTGTATCTCAAGTTTACCTTTATTGTTCCAAAGAATAGCAGGGATCTGAGAAGACTGTCATCTTAAAGCACAATGTGTCGAGTTAAAGATGGAGTGGCAGTATTAATGGAATTGCCTTGCTTTAGTAGGTTTAAGGCAAATCCTTAACATTATTTTCCTGCCGTTTTCTAAATTAAATTTATAAGAAATATTATGTATCCTGCTGTGCAAAGTGAAAGCTGTATTCTTGTAAAGGGCTTATAATCATATTAAAAAGCTGGAGGGTGAAGTTTGTTCATGCCATCAAAGTCACAAAGTAAAAATATAGAGTCTTATATTGCGCATTTTTATAATGGTAATACCTTTTGGGGTATATAACACCACAAAGTGCTTCATTGATATTGTTTCGTTAATCCTCAGAACATCCCCAGTGGGGAGGTATATTTTTATCTCCACTTTGCATGTGGGAAAACTGAGGCACAGCTCGTGTCAGCAATTTGCCGTGGCCTGCCAGTGGGTTGCAGCACAGCTTGCTCTGAAACTCCACGATCTCAGCCCGAAGACTCTTCACACCATTCATCAGATGGCAGTCATCTTTCTAATCTACCTTTCTGCAGGTACACAAGTAGCTCCAGGAGGACTTCAGCATCTCTGAAATTTTATCTTCAATTTCCTTAAGAAAAAAAAATCCTATAAATAGATTTCTGTTAATTCCACTATATCTGCTTAAAATACTTAGGAATAGTTGGATGCTGAAGCACAGGGCTCAGAGTGGGGCCATTTTTGCAAAGTTTGTGGGAAACATGGATGCTCAGGGGAAAGCTAGTGGGAAAGTTTGGGGAGCTAGAGCAGGACTGTCCATCTGGTAAAGTGGAAGCTCCCCACAAGGGTCTGTTCACCAACAAGCATACATTTGCCATCAGACCAGGGAATTCCAGGTCATTCAGGAAGTCCTGTTCCTGGGCCCCAGCTTATTCTGTTGTTCTTTCTCTGCAGACTTAGATTTTGCCCTGGGTCTCACATGCTTTAAAACCAGCTGGTACGTCCCAGGGATAAGAATCTTCAAAGAAACATTTAGCGATAGAGTTTAGTTTCAGTACCCTGTCTTGTGCCAAGGACAATCAGGAGGTCCAAATTCTCCTCTCTACCTGTTTGTGTTTTGAGTGATGCAGAAACCAAAGACTTGAGCCCCTTGTAAACAACATCGGTGACTACAATAATGTACTGAACATCTGCTATGTGATCGCAAGGGTCTTGGGGTGTCACTCCTATTGTCTTATTGGAATTATCCTGCTATTACACATGAGAAAAAGTCATTTGCTCAAGGTCACACAACCAGTAAATTGGTGCAGTTGGGATTCTGTTCCAAGTCTGAAGGGACTTTACCACCTACAAACCACCATGCAGTCCCTCCAATATCCGTGGATGTGTGAGCTGTCCTGTACTACAACACAGGGCTCTGTCAATGAGAAACGACCTTCCCAGCAGTGATATGCTCAGCGTTGCTTGTTGTTTGTGTCCTTCTTTGGTATCCCGCTACCTCGCCTGAGAAGCATGCCCATGCATCATAATTTTGAGGCTTCTTATCCTTGACAACTTTCAAAAAAGATAGTAGGGTTTGTTTTTTTTTTCTAATTCTTTTTCCTGGGAACTTATTTAAAACAAAGACAGGGAAGTTATTTGAGCAGCTGTTGTTTCCTATTTCTTCCCTTTCTATGCCCATATATTGGATTTGTGTCTTTCATGTGTTGCAAATGCTCAGCTGTTCAATGATTTATTTATGCAAATAGTCAATTGGATAGTTATGCAGAAGCGCATCTTCGAAGTTTTCATTCCAGGATTGAGAAAGACTGTTGAAAGGTAAGGGTCTTATAGTACCTGTTCCCACCTGAACAGTGTAGTTGGCCTGATGTAGCAGTGGTGTTGGTTTTTAAACAGAGTATCTAGAGTGAACTCCTTTAAAGTCTTTTTCATTTGTGGATTGAGTTTTCCCAGATCTGCTAGCACAGCCACTGGGTAGAGAACCAGTCATATTCCCTCACTATACACCATTCCACTATATGTACATGGCCAGTTGGAGAGGAGGGTAGAACAGAAGTGCCAGGGAATTAATACCCCTGGGAGCTGCCCAAACCAATGATGAGCTGGAATTGCTTCTCAGGTGGAATAATTGAGGGACATTATGTACTATCTCTCAGAGACCTCATCAGGGTTTAACTGCTAACCATGGAAGAAATGTGCTCACTATGGCACTTATCTTTCCCTCTCCTGTCTTTCTTCCCCACTCCCTATGGGTGCTTTTTGGGATGACCTCCCAAATACATGCAAGGTCTGTTTCTTGGGGAACCTAGCCTAAGACCCCCAATGCTCTTTGGACTTCTACTTTTTCTTGTCATATAAACCACTGACCCACTGATTGAGAGGTAGACTGAGTCAACTAGCTCCACCTTGACCTTCAAAGTGGGGGAAGGGTAAGAAGGCAGGACTCTTGTCTTTTATTTCAACTAGAGCAGAGGTAATTTCTATGTATTTTATCTCAAGCCTTTACTTGAACTAAAAGATCCAAATATTTTTAAGTTTTTTGAAGGCCTGTAGAAACTTATTTCCCCCATATAACAATTCTATCTGTATTAATTTTGTTTTGCTGACCTAAGAAATCACCACCAATTTGTTATCTTAATCTAGAAATTTATTTTCTCATGGTTCTGGAGACCATGAGAAACCATAGGCCAAATTCAAGGTGCTTTTGCTGAAGGATCTGTGGGGTTACCCTTTCATATTTCTTCTAGTTTCTGGTGGCTCTAGGTGTTTCTTGGCTTATGGTTGCATGTCTCCAAACCATCTCTGTTTTCATATGGCCCTCTTTCTTATATCTGCATCTTCTCTTCTGTCTTTTATAAGGATATTTCTCATCAGATGTAGGGTCCAATTGGATCATCCAGGTCAACCTCACCTTGATCCTTGACATAATTCTATCTGTAAAGCCTTCTCCAAAATAAGGTCACATTCACAAGTTCCTGGTGTTAGAACATGGACAGATCTATCTGGGAATCACTGTTCAACCCACTACATCATCTGTAGCATCTCTGATCCAAAGCATGTGATCATAGCTTAAACTTGTAGTAACTGGCAAATTCTTCACTCACAAGACAAGTGATTCCATTTTTGTTACACTGTAAAATCATTAAAGATAGTCTTCATATGGTGTCCAATTTGGCATTTCTGTAACTCTGTGTCCCCAACCAGACCTCCCTCTGCTTATGGAGATAACCACAGAGATTCAATTCTTTCCTAAATTAATTCTGATGAACAGAGCTGAGCCTGAAACCTTAAGGCTTAGAGAAATGTTGAGGTTTGTGAATTCAAGGCATTCCTTAGTACGTGTTTACTTCATGCAATACACCATGGTGTACGGTTCAAAATATTCTAGAATAGATGAGAGTTCAGGATCACCACACAGCAGGGCAAAAGGACAAAGTCATGTAACTAAGATGCACAATTTTATGCAAAAACTATTGTACAAGGTAGAAGGTGATAGAGGTCACAAAAGAGGACTAACAAAGTACAGTGTGAGGAAGGTGACTGAGGTTATACCTTGTATTCCCTCTAGTCTGTTCTGCATAGAGAAACCAAAATGAGTTAAAAATAAATCTTCATGTGTTCTTTTTTTTTTTTTTTTTAAATTTATTTCTAGTTGTAGGTGGACAGAATATCTTTATTTTTATTTTTTATGTGGTGCTGAGGATCGAACCCAGTGCCTCACGCATGCTAGGCGAGCACGCTACCACTGCGCCATAACCCCAGCCCCTCTTCATGTGTTCTTATAAGTTCAAAACTATATAATGGGTTTTTATTTTAAAAAATTCAATTATTGTTATGGCTTCCTTCCTGACTGGGCCCCTCAGTCTGCCTGGTATACACTCCTATCTAGACAGATACCACCCACATGAGAAATGTTGAGGTTTGTGAATTCAAGGCATTCCTTATTCCTATGCAGACAGTTTCTTAGACATGCCAAGCTCTATTCTGCTCAGGACATTCTCCCAGAGCTTAGAATACTCTCATCTCAATCTTTGGCTCTTCCTTTAGATATTTAGCCTCAGGGATTCTTTTATGATCTTATTTAAATTAGGTCCCCTGTTATATTTTCTAATAGCACCTTATTCTTCATATCGCTTACCACACTTTGTGACCTTACACATATATATGTGATTGTTTATTTGATGTGGATCTTTAGGTAGTAAACCTCCACGTGGTTTATCACAGTGTTTGGAGAATAGATGTACAACAAAGATATCTACAGAATGAATGATTCAGTAGTGAATGAATGACAGCATTTGGATAAAAGATTTCCTGAAGGAGGTGGCATTTATGGAGAATTTAGAAGAAATAATAGTAGGAAAAATTGCAAGAATGTAGGGAATATGCAAATGGGAAGTTTAAGGCATGCTCTTTGGAAAATGGAAAGTGATAGAGTTCATGTTAATAGAGAATATGTCTTGGGTAGGGGCTGGTTAACTTTTCCTGTAAAGGTCTGGTTTGTAGATATTTTAGGTCACTAAAATATGTGGCACCTACTCAACTCCGCAAGTATATTGGGAAAGCAACCGTAGATAACATGCAAATGAATGGACATTGCTGTGTCTTCATAAAATCTTATTTACAAGAACATGAAGTTGGCTGGATTTGGCTTATAGTTGCAGATTGGTGACCCTTAGCCTAGGGAATAACGAGAAGGCTAGGATTGGAGGCTGGTACAGCACACTTGATGCTAATCTGTCAAAACAGTAAATCCCTAGTAGGTAATAGGGAGCCACAGCAGGTTTGGGGGGAAAATATGTGATTAAAGTGGGTTTTTTAAAAAGTATGATTAACATGGCAGCATCCTCTGACGAACTGAATCAGAAGAACATAAAGGTACAGAAAAGAGCATTTGGGAGTCTATTGGAGTAATCTAAGAGATGGTGAGTCTCCTCTCAAAAGCCTAGAAGTAGAGAAATGAAGGAAATTGCAAAATTATCTCTATGCTTTTATCCTGGATGTTAGTAAATTATATAGGGTTAGTAGGGAAAAAACAAGGATGTCAGAAGGATTGCTTTGGTGCTGTGGGAAATGACCAGTTGAATTTCCATATATCCAGTTAAGGTGTAGGAATCCTATAGATCATGAGAAGATTTGGGGCTCAAAAGAGGGATTGGTGCTGTGGATAGAGACTTGGGTGAAAGGCTGAAAGAGTGGAGCAGGGGAGGTATGGCGCCCAAGGTCAGACCTCCAAGATGATCCTCATTTAGACACAGTGGAGGAATAAACAGGAGCTAATTGACCCAGGGCAGCAGAAAGCCACAGGAGATAAATGGAGAGTTTTAAGAAGGAAAGGTGAAATCAGGCCCAAGAAAATCCATCTCCAGAAAGCAAACAAAGCAATAACTTGTTCCTGAAAAACATTTTAAACATATTTACAACATGGTGCTTTAGCTGGACATCATGTAATAACATTAGCCTGAGTGTGGCTAGTATTGGGGTCGGCACCGCCCCCTTCTAATTGAAGAACCTGCATCGTAAAGAATGTGACACAAAGGAGACAGATTTACTTGCTTTCTTTATCCCAGGCAGGCTTGCATACTTCAAATGACCTGAAAAAATTCAA
The DNA here is from genome assembly GCA_028644305.1 of Xerus rutilus. Lineage (NCBI taxonomy): Eukaryota > Metazoa > Chordata > Mammalia > Rodentia > Sciuridae > Xerus > Xerus rutilus. The sequence continues at coordinate 96,588,580 of CM053404.1, read as the reverse complement.
TAATCTGTTCATTTGCTAGAGTCTCTGAGACTCCATTGATGGGTGATTAATCAGAGCAACCAGGGCTGACGAGGGGGCATTCTCTGTGTATGCTTGAATGCTCTGATGCCAAAGCACATTATCAGGGCTGTAGGTCGTTGTTTCCCCAAGCTGTGGTCAACATCATCCTGTTGGTGTATTACAGAGATGACCAGCCATGATATGAGGGCTGAGTTCACTGGGTTTTTCACTACCTGCTCTGAGTCCAAGGCATTGGACCACAGATTCCTGTGCTTTGGTTCACTGAGAAATTAGGGGAAGAGAGCGATGATCCTAAACAACCTTTCCTGGAAAGTTCCTCGTTTGTTCTCACCTGCTGATTTCTGCACTCTCTGTAGGTGCTCTTGAATTTAAACTACTGTTTATTAGTTTCTTTGGATTCTCTTTGTGGAAAGATTTACCATTCTGCATTTCTTGGGAGAAGAAATAAAAACTTGGGAGGCATCTTTGAGGATTTTACAATCAGGAAGTAGAAAATTGTATTTCAAAGTTGAAGCTAATGAGAGATCATCCCATAATGGATGGGAGAGAAGGCTCCGTGTCTGTGAAGGGAAGGATGAAGGAGACAGGCAATTTGCCTGCTGCTGTTCTCTGTCACCAGAAAAATTTCAACTTTACAGTCTGACAAGGAAGGTTTGCAGCCTAGAACATGTCATACCTGAAATGAAAAACAACTGTTACCAATGGAAGTAACACCGCATCTGATTTTCAGAGTCACCTGCCCTCAGGATAATGAGTCCATTATTTCTCTAGAATGACTTTGAATAGAATTTCTCTGTGAATACATTTCAGATCTTAACAACACTTCAGTGTTGCACAAGTAAAAGCTACTAGCCCTTAAATTGAGCTGTGCAAGTCATTTGCCATCTGTTTTCTGGTCTTTTCTATGCTGTGAGAAGCTGGCCTCTATAAAGGGCTTCACCTAATCTCTCTGTACTCTGGATTCCAGTTGGTTTGCCCAATGACAGGCACCCAAAAGGTCAAAGACCAGGATGTGAGAGAGGTCAGGGGGCCTGTCCCCATGACCTGTCTGCTCCCTACATGATGGGTCAAAGGGTTGAGCTTCTGGCCAAATGGGCTGGCTTAGGGTCTCCAGTATCAGAGTTCCTTTCTTTGCCCCTTCAGAGTCAGAAGTGCTAGTCACTTTGCACTGTTGATCCCCAGGTGCTTCCCCATGCCTTGCTGGTTCTGTCATACCTGCCCATAACCCTGCAAGCAGACCCTACCCTACCCACCACCCATTTTTATTTTATTTATTTTTTAAAATATTTTTTAAGTTTTTGGTGGACCTTTATTTTTTTCATTTATATGTGGTGCTGAGAATCAAACCCAGTGCCTCATGCATGCTAGGCAAGTGCTCTACCACTGAGCCAAAACCCCAGCCTCCCATTTCTATTTTTTAATTCTTTAAGTCTTTTGGTACTAGAGATGGAACCCAGGGGCACTTTACCATAGAGCTACATCCTTGGCCCTTTTTTATTTTTATTTATTTATTTTTAAGACCTGGTCTTGCTAAGTTGCCCAGGTTGGCTACTAACTTGTCATCTTTCTGCTTCAGCCACCAGAGTCTCCTGTATTATAGGCATGCACCACTATGCCAAGCAAAGCCGTCTCGTCTTAATATCTCTTTAGTAAGCACTTTAAGGGAATCATTTGTTTCCTGTCTTCTCTTTGATGGAAGTAATACTCATATTTTAATAAGATCCTATTTATAAAATAATGTAAAGATGAGTATGTGGAAACAACTATGTCCATTCCAGTGAGAATTTTAACAGTCATATTAAAAATCTTTTTAAAAAAATTTTTTGTAGTTGTAGATGGGCAGCATGCCTTTATTTTGTTTGCCTGTTTTTGTATTGGTGCTAAGGATCTAACCCTGTGCCTCACACATACTAAACAAGTGCTCTGTCACTAAGCCTTAGCCCTAGTCATATTAAAAATCTTGATAGAATAATTCTAAATTTCATCTGGAAGAAAAAACAAGAAGGTAGGAATATTCTGGAAAAAACTGAAAAGCAAATATAATGGAAGAACTCAAATTTCTCAGATATTAAAATTGATTATAAAACTTTATAATCGAAACAAAGTAACATTAATGCAGGGTAGACAACAGGTCAGTTAAAGAGATTATAAAGCCTAGAAATCCACACAAGAATATTGCATGAATATAGTTTATGAAAATGGTAATATTTCTAATCATTAGGGAAAATAATGATTATTTAATAAGAGATGTTAGGGTCACCAGCTAGCCATTTGTAAAAACTAATAAGCTGGATCCACAACCTCATTACTTATATCACAGTAAGTTGCAGAGGAATCAAAAATTTTAATAGGAAAAAAGCCAAACAATAAAAATATGAGAACACTTATTTGAATATTTTTATAATATTCAAGTGTGCAGGGTTCTTTTTAAAGTATGTCAAGAAAATAAATAATGCAGAATGCATTAATTTTTATCATGTAAAGTACAAAATTCTGTATGCTTAAAAAAATTACCTATATAAGAAAAATACTGACAAAACTAGGTACTGGCAGAATTGTAGAATAAATAGCCTGAAGAATTTTTCTGCTAAACATAACTAAAAGTTCTGGATAAAAAGCTTGGAAGGTGTTTTAATGAACTGCTGATCTGGCCAAAAAGTTAAGCAATCTGCAGAGGTCAAAAGTGAAATGAAAGTGGTACCATGTACCATGTGTGAACCCTGAATAGTTTTCCTTCTGAGGGTGTCTGCCAGCCCTGGTGACATAGGTCTTCATGGTTGCACAGGGAGTTGGGGTCAGAAGAAAGCAGAGGCCTGTCTTTTAAGCTGTAGAGTGCAAATGAGAAATAAGCTCTGTGGTATGGAAGGGGAGAATCAGAAACTTGCCTGTGACCAATCTGGCACTAAAGGGAAAGGGAATCGCCTCCCCTGAGGATTTGCAGCCCTCATGGGACTCTCCAGCCAGAGTTCTCACTGCCTGATGGAGTTGGTCCAAGAAATCTGGAGCTGGCAGGGCCCCAGACAACTGGCAGAAACAAGTGCAGAACTTCTCTCAGGGAATGCAAATTCCAACCAGGCCTAAGGACCTCTCAGAAAAAAATGTTCCATGGGAAATGAACTTGGAGTCAAAAGGAAAGAAACGACACCAGATGCAAGAGCCTGCAGACAGAAGCTGGCAAAATCTTTAGATCCAAGTATTATCTGACATGAACAATAAAATAACATATTTAAGGCATGGAAATAAAAACATGAAATGCTTAGAAATATAAGGAACAAAATAAGATTAGAAGTATCCAAGCAGATCTGGAAAAGGAGCAATAGAAGTCTATAAATGAACCATATAATAATTAATATAAAAAGCTCAGCAGGTGGGTTAAATGGAAGATTAGACACAGCTGGAAAGAAATTAGTATCCTGGAAGATAGATGGGAAGAAATGATCCAGAGTGCCACAGAGTGTCAAATAGAAAATTTAAAAGCACAGTTAAGAGACATAGAAGATAAAAGTCTTGAGTATATCTAACAGGAGTTCCAAATGATCATACAAGAGAAAAGCAATATTTGATGAGTTAATGGCCAGAAATTTTAGAATTATGGAGAGACACCAAAGCTCACATTCAAGAAATACAATGAATCTTAGGAAGTTATATCAGAGTGAAGCTGCAGAACCCCGAAGATAAAAAATTTAAAAGCAGCCAGTGAAATTACTTCTAAAGAACAGCAGTGAAACCAACAACCGCTGTCTCAAAAGCAGCAATCCACCTATGGAACAATAGCACCGTTGTGGCGAAAGAAAATTGGCAAACATAAAATACCTCAAAAAAACGAGAGAGAAATAAGAATCTCTCAAGTAAACAAAAACTAAGAGTGTTTACCCCAAATAGATAATTAACAAGGGGAAGTTCTGAAGTAGATACAGGATGATTCTGGAAAGGTTTAACATAAGGAAGAAATGACAAGCAAAGATACTGATAAATATAAGATAAATCTAAGAAAAATTAAGTTTATATAATGTGATAATAATGTCTAATGTATGGAATTAAAAACAGATGGAAGTAAAATAATAGTATATGCATGTAGTTTGGGAAGTATAGTTGGTGTTATTTACAGAATTTTTATATCATTTGGAAGAAGAGTAATAAAAACATTAATCTTTTAAACTTATTAAAGTGATAAGGTAAGCTGGGCGTGGTGGTGCACACCTGTAATCCCAGCACTTAGGGAGGCTGAGACAGGAGAATCATGAGTTCGAAGCCAGCCTCAGCAACGGCGAGGCACTAAGCAACTCGGTGAGACCCTAAGCAACTGGGTGAGACCCTGTCTAAATAAAACACAAAACAGGGCTGTGGATGTGGGTCAGTGGTCGATTACCCCTGAGTTCAATTCCCGGTACCAAAAAAAAAAAAAGATAAGGTAACCACGGAAAGAATAGAACATAATTCTAAACTTACAGAGAAATATGATTTAAGTGAGAAAAGTTGGAGGGGGAACTAAAATGCATTAAGAATATAGTCACCCTTCTGCATAGGCAGGGGATTGGTACCAGGACCCCCATGGATACAAAAATCTAGGAATGCTCAAATCCCTTTATATAAAATGGAGTAGTGTTTGAATGTAACCTACACACATCCTCCTGCCTACTTTAAATCATGTTTAAATTCTTCATACTTAATATAATGTAAATCTTATATACCTATAATACAGTATCATTTAGGAAATAATGACAAGAGATTGTACATGTTTAGTATGGAAGCAGTTTCTTATTTTGAAATATTTTTGATGTGAGGTTATATTGACCCATATCAGTCAGTCCTTATATCTGCTGGTCCCACATACACATATGCGCACGCACACACACACACACACACACACACACACACACACATGCAAAAATCACAAGAGTAGAATATTGAACATAAAATTCAGAAAGCCCAGAGAGGCTAGCCACAAACTGGCCATTCTGTGTGGTCTCCCTTAGCCACAGCAGAGTTGATCACAGGATGGATGAGGGTGCCTCTGACAGCTGACAGCAGAATGTTTAGAGAGTACCAGTTCTTAGCAACAAGTTTGGTAGCTCAAGAGTCAATGGTGATGGAGACAAGCATGAATTGAGATCCTAGAACCCCTGCCTGTTTCTTTGGCACCATTTTCTCCTGGGAATCTGGAACGATCCCATGGAGGAACAGGAGGGGGTCTTGTGAGCCAGAGAGAGAATTTCCACTGGCTAGAGAAGTGAGGGATTAGATGACATTTGATTTACAAAATTAAAGGAAGGGGATGTTTATTTGAGGGAAAAGAATTAAAAGTATCTCATTCCCAAAATATTAGTAGTGATGATCTTTGGTTAAGTTTCTGGTGGTTTTCAGTTTCTTTTAGACTTTAAAACCCAGATTGAACAATCTACCTATATCATCTGACTTCAGGATATAACAAAGGAAATTTCCTGTCATTTGAAAAGACCAATGTTTATAATTCTATTGAGGTTGCCCTTAAAGTATTATTTTGTTAGTTTCTAGCATTCTAACTAAATTTCCTAAGGTAATCTGTGCTTTATAAACTATAAAGCTCTCTATATGCTATTGTTATCATTATTTTTGTACATGTAAGTCAGTGTTTGGTACTCTTTCTCCCCTCGAGATCATTTTATCAAAACAAATCTGTAATTCATGCTGTCACATCACACCATGTCACCTTATAACAGAGGATCCCTGCATTGTGGAACTTCTGTAATTATTCATATGTGTAAATAGTGTTCTTTAAAGCAGAATATCAGATCCGAGGAGAGGCTGTGGTGGAGAACATCAGTTTGCTTGTTGCTTTCCCCTCCTTTGGGCACAGAGCTGGACTATAGTGCTTAGCTTTCCTTACAGAGGAATGACTAAGTTCTCTTCCACAGAATGTCAGCAAAGCAACATCTGCCTTTCCCATGCCAGGTCATAAAACCTCCCAGGACCCCTAGTCCACTCTCCTTTACCTTTGGGCTGTCTTCCCTCACACCCACTGGCAGCCACAAAGCTATGTACAGAAACAGCAAAGCTAGAACCAGCCTGGGGCTCTGCCTGACCCACCTCTGCTCCCACACTAAACCTCTGTAGATGGGGGCAAGAAGCTAACTCCTGACACACGGAGCCTGAGTCTTCAGGTATATTCATTTCCACCACTTTGCCTCCCCTGACTGAAACAGTGGCATATTCTTAAGAGTGGCTCATAAAGGACTTCAATGATTTTTTTTTTTTTTTTTTTTTTGCTAATGGCTTTTTGTAAAGGTCCCTTCAGATGAATCCTCAAACACTATGGTGTTTCACCCATGAATGTCAGATTTACCTCATTAGTTAATTTGATCTCCTGGGTGCGAAACTGTTCATCTTTTCACTCAGTGTGAAACAGAGGCACACTCTGTGGGGTACATCTCAGATGCCAAAAGTGAAAGAGAGCAGTATTTTCCACTAGACCCGTTTGGTTTGTTACAATTGCGGATGGCAGTGTGCTCTGGAAGCTGAAGCTGCAGTTTTGAAAGTGCAAAAATAGCAGCAACAAGTCTTACATTTAGCAGAAACCAAAGGTACAAAATGACAGTTAAAACAAAAATGAAAACTAAATAACATATGCTGTTCTGGAATAGGCTGCAGAAATTTCAGAAGTTGCTTCCTTCTAGAACAAGCCTGCTGTTTCAATTGCTCTTCTTGAGCCAATCTCAGATGTTACCCCAGTACTACAGAGCCTTGTATACATAGCCCACAAATCTGACTCCAGAAGCCTTGAGAAATAATATGAATATTTACTAAAGTTTTCTGGAGGGAGTACTGCAGGGAAATGTTTTAAGATTCTTCTTCACTCATATACCCCTACCAAATCCCTGCAGTGTTGCACAAACATCATTCCCTGTGAAAGTTTCTTTATATTTCCTCTTCTTTCCTCCTTTTGTTAGTCTTTCTCTGCTCTTTTCAGTGTAAATGCTGCTACAATTTTTCCAGATACTCTACTCCTCACTCAATATACTACTTCCATAGTCATGTTCAGGAAAAGGGATGGTATTGATCGTGATTTCTTTCTCTTTCAATTTTTCAAGGGGAAGCTCTTGATTCCCCAGCAGCTCTGAAGGCCTTAACTAAGTGAATTGTGAAAGTTTGAGGAAGGGCAAGGCCCCGAAATTGGGGTGAAAGTTTGCTCTCTACTAATATCAATTGCAATTCTTAGTTACCAATATTGGGGGGCTGATACTTCAGACCACTGACATAAACAGTGAGAACTGACTGAACAGCCTTTATGAATGCAAACATTCACTTTTAAATGCTCAATTTCCATTTTTGCCCAGGATTCCAATGCTGTGGTGTTCATAGAAGAGCAGTCCTGTAAGGCTTGCTTGTTCTTTTCATATGATCCTCGAGGACAGCTGCTTTGGCAGGTTAGTTGCCCGGAGCTTTCCCTGAAGCAAACCAAACTGGAGCCCCTGCTCCAGCACTACACTGGCTATGATTCTGCCCACATTGCATTGATAAGGAATGATGGTGATTACCTGGCTCTGCTATCTTTTTGTGTCACTGGACTCCAAGGCCTTTGTTAAGGGACTGCCATGAGCTAGCATATGATACCTGACCATAGAGAAGAATCATAGTCCTCTGAGCTAGCAGCAGGAATTTACATCCTGGATGACCTAATTCATGTCCCTATGGACAAAGAGAACTCTATGCTAGAACAAAGACCTCCAGGGGCTCAGGTTTCTGTTGCTCTTTTCCTTAGGCCTGAACCCTCCAATGTCAGGCAGCCCACCAGGTGCCCAGGCTTTTCTGAGTGCTAAGTCCCTGGTAGCCCTAACAATTCCACATCACCTACCCTCATTTCCTTTGTGACTTTTACTGTTGGCAAATGAGCTTGTGGTCTTCTCCCCTCTCGTCCTTCACCCCTGAAGTGGAATAAAGCTTCACATTAGTTACCCTGGGGTTCCAGACATGGTGCTTTGAATGCTTCTGTAGTTCTTTGCTGTCTAATATTACATGCATTGAGAAGCGTGGCCACTCTGCCCTTTCAGAACACGTTATGTTCTCAAAGCCAGCATGACATAAGCTTGTTTAGATAAAAGAGCCAGGCCCATTTTGGTAACTTCTGTTTGGCTTATTTGACTTTGGTGAGATCACATTAAAGTTTCATGCTTTCTGGGTGTGTAAAATTGATGCAGCATAAATTAGTTGACTGATCTATGCATTTTTGCTCTATTGTTTGAAAATTACGATATCTGGGAAGCTCCCTAGTGGATATAACTTTGCATGCATGGATCTTAAACAAAACAGCACTGTTAGTAGTTTTTATAAAAGTATATATTTCTTTCGAGAAATGAATGTTATCTGAAATATCAGACAGAATGGCTATTTTTACATAGACTTTATTCTTCCTATCATTTCAAAAGAATGTACATCCCACAGTGATGTGGGTGATCTAATGGCATTTTGTACCAGTAGTTTTAAAAATTAGAGTGACAGACTTAATCTCACACTCTGTGGTGACTTTCTAAAATAAACACATGAAAGCATATACTGAAAATGTATCAAGTAGGAAGGTGATGTGCTTGCCTTAAATACCAAGATAATTTAATGCAGATTAATTCTTGCAATAATTAATATAACAGATGTTCACCTTGGAACACCTTACATATAGAAGTCTTGATGCATCTAATAAAAATTGAAGCCTCCTAATTTAATTATGTATATTTTTTATGAAGAAGAAGATTTTTATGAAGGAAGTTTGATACCATGAGTAATTATTAGTAATTTTTCTTTTGTAGTTGGCTTGGCACGATGTGTGCAACCCTCTCAAATTAGAAAAAAATAATTCAATGGTTTAAGAAAAATGTATGAGTCGGTGTGTGATAGAAGCAGCATTAAGCCTGCCTGGGTAGCTTTCCTCAATCTCAGACCTATTTTGTGTCACCACATAAAAAAAATTCATGCTGTTTCCCTCTCCAAAGCTCTCATACATGTTGTTCCTTCTTTCTGGAGTTCTCCCACCCCTCATGCCCCTGTCTGCCTACTTCTGCCTGTTCTCTCGGTTTCAACCTAAGTCACTACCCAGGAGGGCTTCCCTGATCCCCATTGGCTCAGCTGGCTGCTCTGATGTTCTCCTCCCAAAGCCTGTATTTCCCATGCTACTCACATTTGGCCTATCCTTGTCTCCTCTGCTAGATTGTGTCCCCTCTAGGGCACGGACTGCATTTGTTGAGCTTTATGTTCCCAGTATTTAGCACAGTCCCTGGTATTGTTGAATGAATGGGTTTCTGGTGAGGGCTGACATCTGAACAGGTTATATGGGCTCTTGGATTTAATCATGACATTTACATGTATGCATTGAGCATAACAAAAGGGTAAAAGTTGTCAAAGAATCAACACAGATCTTTATTTAATGGATTCTTTGGTCTTCTTTTATTAAACACATTCTTTATTAATTATTTCAGACACAGTTGTAGTCTATTTTGTTACTTTATGTCAAATGTCATACAGGACAATGAATATAGTGGTGGAAAGGGAAACCTAGTTTTTGTTCTTAGTAAGAAAATCCAATAGGGTGGGCATCTGCTGCCAGATGTGTGTACAGAGGATCACACTGGCAGCTTCTAACTTTAGAAGGACTAAACTGTGGGAGCGAAAAAGAATGGACAGAGGCCTTTTAGTGCTTGTAATAATGGGCACATTTGATTTTTAAGTTGTCTTAAAATTTCATGTGCTTATTAATCCACCTTGGGGTCTATGGAATGAAAGAAGCACACTTTTGAGAGGGTTATACCAAGTTCAGCTCATCCACAAAACATTTCTTATCTTCAGTATGATTGGAGCATAAATTACCTCTTAGCCAAATGACAAAATACTAAAATTTCTCAAATATGTTATTCTGAAACACTCAGCTAACTACTAGTCAAAGGTGTGAGAGAGAGTGTGTCATGAGTGGACTATTTTCCTTAAAATTTCACATGTTCTGAATTATAAAGAATGTACTGTGATTTTTAGATCTAATTAAAAGGCCTATTTTAAACAAAGTGTTTTGGAAAAAAATTATAAATATATATAAGGCTTGTTAAATTTACTATTTATGTGTGTTCTTCTGTCTTCCTCTAAAATTCAGAAAGAGAAGAGGAACTAAAGGCGGGCCAAGGGAAAAACAAAAATGATGAACATTGTTATTTTGCAGAGTCTAACGGCTTGGGAAGAACTCATGTCTTGTACTTACCATACTTGGAGAAATCTCACGAGTCTTCCAAACACGGAGGGCTTGACAACCTGCTCGGCTGTGCAGGAAAAGCATTCTTAGAGGGAGCAGTACAGGGGAGGTTGACCAATCTCAGAGGACCCTAAGCTCCTGTCAACTGCTGGTCATTTTGATCAACTCTGGTGGCAAATGTTCATGTTTAAACTTACTCACCTTAAATTTATATGTGTGATTATCTGATGATACTGTAATAAAAGAAATACAGTAATGACAGGAATTCAAATGAGAAATGCATTTGTATGTATGTATTTTGGAGAGTCATAGCATCTTGGACCGGAAAAAAAAAAAGCTGAGCAGTGATAGTCATGTATAAGGACAACTGCAAAACTGCATGCAGAGCCCTGGGCAGGGCAGATATTTAGTTGTGGTCCTTGGTGTGCTCCTAAGAGGTCTGTTAGTCCACAGGGAGACAGTACGGTGTGAGACCACTTACACTGAGTTTAAGAGTTTAGAGTTTAAGAACATAAAGTTTTTTGTTTTTGTTTTTAAATGCTATTCATTTTTTTACTAGATGTGTGACCATGAGTTAGTTAGTTTTCTACACATTAGTATCTTCATTGGTCAAATGTGGATCCAATAGTATATTCCTTCCCGTTTGGTTGTTATAAAGTGATATGAGACACATGCCATGCTTAGAAGCGTACCTGGCATGTACATGCATGGCCCAAGTTATCATTGCATTTCCGCATGCTGGGAAACTGGCCAATGTACTACTCCTACTGAGGCAGCATTCCCAGCCCCAGATCCTTTTTTTCCAGGCTTTGCCTCTCTAGACCATTCCTTTCAGGGTAGGGCTTATTTATTTCAGTTACAAGACCTAGTGAAGGCACATGAATAAACCAAGACAGTTATTATGTCCCTCAGAGATAAGCAAGCAGAGTATGTGAAGGCAAGAAGGTGATAAGGCCCAGGGCTAGGGTGCCCACTTATGATTCCATAAAATCACAAAACACAGATTCTATGAGTGATAAAGTCCTTCAGAACTCCAATATGCCAAGCCCCCACCTAAGTAATAGATTCCTTTTTTATCTCCCAGTGTCACCCACAGTCAGGCTTCTTGCTGAGGTAACTGGGTGAGGGGGGCTGCATGAAGAGAGAGGCAGTAGACAGAGAAAGGAGACATGGCATCTGGCTGGGGCCTGGTCACTTCATCCCTAAGACAGAGGTTCTGCTAGATAAGCTCCAGTGTTTCTCATAAGAGCTTGATTGTGTTCTAAAGAGTCCATGGCTTTATAACCTTGAAGGATAGCCTCTCTCACTACTGGGCAGTTCTGCATTAAAATGCTTTTTCATATACACTCTGTTTTTATTTGTTGGCCTTAGCTCTATCCTCTGGAGACACAGAGAATAAGTTCATTGTCTTTTTTTATATGAGTCTTTTAAGGACTGGCAAGCAGCTGTCCTGAGTTCTCACTCTCTGCAAGACACATACTTGTGTGTCTATTGCTTCTAGCCTCACTGTTGAGGACTCCTACTTCTAACACCGTGCAATGAACCCCTCTGACTTCATGCTCTTTCTTCCATCCTTCCTTCTCTAAACTCCCACCTATGTGCATGGTGTCTGTTCCCACCACACCCTCCAGATCATGTGCTGTGTTGACCCACTGGAGAGTGTGGCTGCTTCTTTTTGTTTGGTTCCAGGGATTGAACCCAGGACCACTGAGACTCATCCTCAGCTCTTTTTTATTTTTATTTTGAGATAGTTGTTTAGGGCCTCGCTAAATTGCTGTGGCTGGCCTTGAACTTGCAATCCTCCTGTCTCAGGCTCCTGAGTTGCTGGGATTACAGGGATGCACCACCATACCTGGTCTGAATATGGTTTCTACAAAAGTAGTTACTGTTTAGATTCATGCAACTCAGAGTAAAGGAACCATGTGTCCAGTGCAACTAAGGTGTCAAACCCAGGACCCATCTCACTCTAGCATGGCCGGCAGCATGGGACAGTTTAGACAAGGCCTAGCACCTCATTCCTGAGGTTTAAGAAAAGGCCAAGATGCCCCATCAGCCCTCATAGATATGAGCAATATTATTCTGGGAGTGGATCTATCCTTGCTCTTCTGTAGGAAACCTGAAGCTGTAAGAGAGCTGAATTGTCCCTTAGGAATGGGCCATTAGTCCCCTCCATTGTCTGCCATGCTGCCAGAAGCTGCATCGCCAGCCTCTCCTGGAGATGGGAGGGCTGTGTTTACTGTGGAGGGAGAGAACTGTCATTAGCTTGGATGTCTGTTTCTTGGTGAGCCCATCTGTTCCTCTACTTTTTGACTCAGAAGATTGTATTTTGAAAGTCTCATCTTGTCTCACCTCTGCAATGGTGACTGGAGAATCTTTGTGCAGTGTGACCTTGGTATTCAAGGGGAAATAGCTCCTCTGGAGCAGAGCCCAGGGTGGTGGTAACAAGGACATTCATACTTAGGACCATTCTGGGGGAGGTGTACCTCCAGGCTCAGTTTATTGCTTTCCAATTCCTTACCAGAAGACTTCAAACTCTTACAGTCAGGTGGAAGTTAAAATTCAGATATCTCCTTGGAAGGGTAATACTCTACTGTTACCTTCCATCTCAGGAACTCCAAAGAGGCTCAGGAGCAGGGAAAGAGGAGCCATAGCAGAAGCAAAAGTGAGCTTCTCAGGAAGATGAGGGCTCACCAAAGTCACACTTTGCCCTCCTCATGCTGTACCTGAGGCAGGCCCAGAGAAGCTCATCCTAAATGAAGCTATCCTGTGGAAGGACATCTGGCCTCTCCAGGCACGCCTGCTGTTTCCATGTGCCACTACTATCTTCATGTGTGACTGTGTCCCCGATTGTCTGATCCTATATAAATGTACCTTCCTTTGACTAATCAGACAGAAGTTAAGCTTCTGTAGGGAGTAGAGTAGGAGAGAAGATATTACAACCTCAAAACGATTCTTTTTTTACATGGGTTCATGAAGACCCTGAGAGATAGCTGTCTGCAGTAAATGCCAAGGTAAGAGAACTTACCATTGGAGAAAAAGGTAGTAAGTTGGACTTGTGAATACATAGTATTTCCTTAACATTCTGGGCTCCAGAAGTTATTGAGGAAGGAGGCTGGACACTTCTGGAGGAGGTCCTTTAATCTCTGAGACCTTCAGTATTCATTTCATAAAGTGAGGTACAACATTTAATTGAATGGAGAAACTGTCCATAGAAAACATGTTCCACAGAAAACATATGGAGTGACTTCCAGGATATATTAACTGACTTTTTTACTAAGTTTTTTTGTTTTAAATCAGGCTTGTTTTCTTCAGCTCAGCATTTTTTCTTTTGGGGAGAGGCTGTGGCAGGAGGAAGGGTAGCTGATATAGGCTATAATTCAGGAGGGTGATACAAGGAAGGTCAGCCAGGACAGAATGATGTGTGAGATCACATTAGAAATATCACCAGATTCCTTTGGGAGTTATAAAGGTGCCTTAATTCTTGTCCTTGCCAAACATCCTGTAATAGTATGACAAGGTTTTATTTATTATCACAGTCAAATTGGACTCTTACGCTCTGGGTAGGCCACAGGTGTGGGATGTCAGTCATGGCTCTTACAATCATCAGAATGGCTCTTGTTAGGTCATTAAGGAAAGGGAAAGATTCAAGATGATACCCTCCAAATAAAATGTCATTTTCTTCAAGCTGGAGAGGCACCTGTTTGCTTTCATTAGGCATCTAGTTGGTTTTGCATTGAAAGGGCCGCGTATTTGTCTGAAACAAGGGAAGGAAAGAAATATTCCATTTTAAAATCAAGCTTCCTCTATGGGTTAGGTACTTTAATTATGAAGTCTTAAGGATCTGTTGCCTAGTTTTGATGTATTTTAATAGAGAACGCTTTACACATATTGATGCTTGAAAAGAAATAATTACAAAGTATGTAAATAGACATTTCTGTAGACTAATGTTATAATATTTACTTTTATAGATGCTAATTGTATTGAATATACATGTTATTAAACAAGTATGGTCAGTCTTTTGTTTTTTGATGTAAACATGGCTCTATTCTATCAGAACCACTCAAATCTATGAGAAAGCAGATAGATACTTTGAAGAGAAATTAACTGGTATATACAAACTTGAGGACCTAAACCTGCTTTCAATTCACCAGAATATTTATTTCAGTCTAATTATTTTATTATAGGTTTCTAGCATAGGTGTCATAATTGGATAACATACACACTTACTCAGATTAAGATTAGATATTCTGGTTGAAGATTCATTTTTTAAAATAAATTTTAGTAACTCCAAATTAGAAAATTAAGGAGAAAAGAGAAATTTTTAGGCTTTTAGTTCAAATATAGCATGAAATAAAAATGCCATGTAGGGCTGAGATTATAGCTCAGTGGTAGAGCGCTTGCCTCGTATGTGTGAGGCACTGGGTTCCATCCTCAGCATCACATAAAAAAATAAATAAAATAAAGATATTAAAAAAATGCCATGTAAAGTATAAAATATAAACCTCTAAATACTGTCAAAAAAAAAAAAACTAACATAATACTGGAATCTTTTAAGAGGCTGTTGTAAAAGGAAATGCATAATCTGCCCCAAAGAGATAATCCAGAAATTTGGTTTCCAGTTCAATCATCACAAAGCCTTTGAAAAATTAGATATCACCACATACATCCAGAGGCATGAGAAGTTGTGTTCCATTTGTGTACAATGTGTCAAAATGCATTCTACTGTCATATATAACTAATTAGAACAAATTTTAAAAATAATAAATAGTATATAAACTTATAAAATTAGATTTCAAATAAATGCATATTGTGAAAATCTTTGGGGACATGGGGAAGGTTAGTAATGGGAATTGTAAGGAGGCAACATCTGGGGCTTTGGTTGGGTTTCAGAATGGAAAATAAAGGGGAAAAATCTATCATTTTAAGGTTTCCTTCAAGAAACCAAGTTTCCTTTGGAGTTCTTGTTTCTTGCATATGCCTAAAGGGAGGCTACTGAAGTAAAATATAATTAGTTGTGTGGGAGACAGACGCCTCTAGGTTAAACCCTAATTACAGGACACAGCTGGCTTTTGTACTACCCCAGACCCTACCTCTATCTTCGTTTTAACATTCTCCTCATACCCACTTTCAAAGGCAAAGGTGTCTTTGTAAATAATGAGATTTTATAGATTAAGGTTCTATTATTTACCTTTTATGGGGAGATTTGGATTCAATTCTGAAATTCTGTCCAATCTCTGTGGTTCTTTGGCAACTCCATGCATTTTGCTCAACAGTGGCTTTTAGACCAAAACAGTTGAACAGTTTGGCTCTGGGTCATGTTTTAAGAACACTCATGCCTGGCAAGGGCACGTAGTAGCTACTTTTTAACAATTCACCAAAAATGAGTGCTGGATTACTGCCAGCTGCAATTCCTGGATCTCAAAACTTTTAATAATTGATATGAAAGAAAAAAACGAATGTCACCTTTTTTTATTTTTCACTCAAGTTAGCATTTTACATATTAGGACTTATTACTTTCTAAAAGTCACTTGGTCTGAATGAAAGTTTGCTGCGGAAGTAATCATCAAAGGTGCTTCTGGAATTCATGTGTTTATGTACAAAAAAGAGCTCAATTAATTTAATGGAATGTAGCACAGATGTACATTATAGCCAAAACAATTTAGTTTTTAACTTGTAAATGCAGACATTGGATTATGATATTTTAAAATAGAAGTGAATCATCTGGAAAGTAATCATCTATAGCTAAATGGGCATTTCAAAGTCATTAATAATTCCTATTTCAAATAAATAGTACAATAGCTACAGTTTTAGAATAACGTGGTATGAATAATTGAATTTTCTAGATTAGAAAAACTTTGAATTATAGAAATGTTCACTTCCTCATATAAACACTAGGTATTTTTCTTAAATTGACAAAAATTATGAGGGTCTATGTGGTGTTTTGGTGTATATATATACATTGTGTGATGTTCAAATCAGGGAAAGTGTATCTATCTCCTGAAACATCTATAATTTCTTTGTGGTGAAAACATTCAAAATGTAGCTTTTAAAAATATAGAGTATATTATCATTATGTAATCACTCTCCGGTGTGATAGAACACCAGGATTTCTCTCTCTACACTGAAACTTAGTTCCCATTGATCAACCTTTCCCCATCTCTCCACCACACTCTTCTGGGTCCATGGTAACCACCATTGTAGTCTCATCTTCTGTAAGATCAATGTTTTTAGATTCCACATATGAGTAAGATTACATGATAATTTTCTTTCTGTTCACTTAATATAATGACCTCCACAAACATGTTACAAATTACAGGATTTAATCCCTTTAACAACCACATAGTATTTTGTTAAACACTAGGTGTTTTTGACATAGTTTGTTCAAATATGTTAAATGAGAAGGCATATATAGTGTGATTGCTTCCATTGTTTTTATGTTAAACATTTCATTAGGAAAAACTGTTAGAGCCCGCACGGTGGCTCAATCCTGTAATCCCAGCACTTAGGGAGGCTGAGACAGGAGAATCGCGAGTTCAAAGCTCAGCCTCAGCAATGGCAAGGCGCTAAGCAACTCAGTGAGACCCTGTCTCTGCATAAAACACAAAATAGGGCTGGGGATGTGGCTCAATGGTCGAGTACCCCTGAGTTCAATCCCCAGTACCAAAAAAAAAAAAAAAAAGAAAGAAAGAAAAAAGAAAAACTGTTAGAGTACATTTATGATTCTGGAACACTCAATGATACTTGGTTGTCTGTGTATTCTAGTCAAATTCTTTACACTGCCATAAGGGGAGAATAATCTGGGGTTTGTCACTGACCAGGAAGGAATATCCTTGTCAAGAGTATTGAGTTCTATCGGATGTTTTTAAATTGGACATTTTACCTGTTGTATAAGTGAAGGTTCTCCAGAACAACAAACAACAGGATATGTATGGATATGTAGAACAATTATTGTTAGTGATGTGCTCAGTGGAGAAGTCCCACCATGGGCTGTATCTGCAAGATCGAGGCCTGGGAAAGCTGGTGGTGTGGTTCATTTAAGCCCAAAGACCTGTGAACTGGAGGACTAATGTTTGCGGCCAGGAGCAGATGAATGCCCCAGTACAAGCGAGAAAAAATTTGCTTTTGCCTGATTTTCCTTCTATTTGTGCTCTTAACAGACTGGATGATGCACACTGCATTGTGAATGTGATCTTTACTTGGTCTACTAATTCCAATGCTAATCTCTCCCAGAAATAGCCTCACAGATATAGCTAGAAATAATATTTTGCCAGTTATCTGGGGTATCACTTATCCTGGTCTAATTGACCATAAAATTAACCACCATACCTAATCTAAAGAAACTTTTTTTTTTCCCCTGAGAAACACAAAATTGTACCTCCATGTCTATCTTTGAATGATAAGTCATTGTTATAGTTTTCATCTACAATTGGCTAAAGGAATGCCATGAACTTTAAAACCCTAATTATACCTTTAGCCCTTTGTTGAAGGGGTGTATCTCAGGGAAATATCTCCAACAGAAAATGAATGATCGGTTCCTTGAGTTGGCACTTAAACTCTTTCACTGAAGTTTCGCTTTCCATAGGTATGGGTCCTTCTTTCTGTTCAGGCCTGCTTGAAAACAAGCTCCTGTGGATGCTCTGCTAGCCTTGGGCTCCTGGTCCTCCTGCTTGAAGGTTGTCCTTTAGCTCCTGCATCTAGACAGATGCTCTGGAGCCTGTTTCTTGACTTCCTGTCTTCCTCTGCCCCGGAAGTCTGTGTCATCTTCACTTCCCTTACTTGAGGGGCTGCTTCTCCCCTGTGGGCTGCTTCTCCCTGTACCTGGAGTGTCCAAACTATGTGGATGAATTTAAATTGTCTTTCAGAGAAGCCCAAGTCTTCAGAAAATTATGTTAAGAACAGATAGATTTCTTTCCTAATCAAAACAGTTCTCTCTTGCTGTCATGGCTTCTGCTGGCTTAAATGTGTAAATGTCCTTCACCTTTCTTGATTTTGTTTTAGGCAAATTGGAATGGCAACTGGAGGGCAAAATGCACATTTCAGCAGTACATACAGGAACAAATTTATTCCTACAGTGGCTATGGATAACATTTGTTCCCCAATGTCTATAAACAGAGCCTGGTTCATAGTCCTAATTAATTAATTTTATTAACTTGGAGCCGAAAGGAGGTGACAACTTAAACAAGGAAATAAAAGGCAGTAGACCTCACAGACTAGTTCCATATAACTGCTTTTTAACTGAAAGTAAAAGAGCAGTTACTTACTTATTACATGTAATAAAGCAAAAGAGATGCTTAGCCTGTGCAGCAGTGTATCTCTAGCTTACTACAGAATATGTTAATGAAAGGAAGAAAGCAATTTTTTTCATTTAGTGCAAATAGCAAGTTTATTTTCTTTGATATGGAATTAACAAAGGAATGATGCTGAAATGAGGTACAATTGTAACATTTGCATATGAAAACTTTCCTTGAAAAATGCATTCAGATCATTGTTAAAGTTATTGTCAGATCAAAGAAATTGAAATTCCACATGTGTTCACAGGAATCAAAAAATTTGTGACTTGGGAAGTTTCAAAATGGCAATTTTATTCCATAGTCATAATTACTGGAGGAAAAAATTGTTCTCTTGGCTAAGACCAAGAGTTTTGGTCAGCACTGTAATACTGTATATGCCCCTTTTATCCAAAAGCTGAGACATTTTGCAGAGATAATACATATATTCCTATTGTACCATTTTTGGAAATGCACTCAGTTGGCTTATAGTAGTCCCTTATAGGGTCAAGTTAACATGAATTCAGCAATGACGATAAAGAGCTTACCAGTCATTTCCTTATAGCTATGATATATTCAGTTAATGTTCATGATGTTACATTGGAGAAACCTGGGCCTATATAAA
The DNA here is from genome assembly GCA_028644305.1 of Xerus rutilus. Classification (NCBI taxonomy): domain Eukaryota; kingdom Metazoa; phylum Chordata; class Mammalia; order Rodentia; family Sciuridae; genus Xerus; species Xerus rutilus. The sequence continues at coordinate 96,569,463 of CM053404.1, read as the reverse complement.
TATACATGGATGCGTAGCAAGACTTCAGGCTGATGATTTTGACATTCATTAATGCTGAAATAGTAAAAATTACAGTGACTTAGAAAGATGGTGTTTTCTTAAGGACACATTGCTGAACACATGGCCTCCTACCTGCTCTCTAAAGCAATATGTATAATTTAACCACCAAATATAGAACAGATGAATACCAGGAGACAAAAAAAAAAAAAAAAAGCATTAAAGCCCATTAAATCTTGAATAAGCCCAAATTTCAAGTACATAGAAAAAGCATTGCAATCAAGTATTTAGTTTTATTTTTCTAATATATATCATAATTTAAAACTATATAAAGTCACTTATATAAAAGCAATTTTTTCAAGTGTTATAGCTTAGAGCATGGCTTTATATTTGGCTTAATCATTTTTTTGCCAGTTTAATTTATAAAGCTCGTAATCTTGCCAGCAGGGCTTCAACTTCAGGAACTGATTCGTTTTTAGAAACAGAGCCAAGAAGTTCCATTTCTTTTTTTCTGGTGCTTTCTACATTACAGGCTTCCTTCTTCTCAACTGCCTTGATCCTCCCTGTAGACGTACGAGTGTCTGGATTATAATTAAGCTCCTTGGCGACTGTAGTCCTTGTGGAGTTGCAATTGATACTGTAGTGAGAACGTGACCCTTCTGTCAACTGCACTTTTTGATTTTCTACTGGAAAAAAAGCATAAAACTTGTCACTGTGATAAGCAAGGACTAGGCACATTGTAAAACATAAATGTAAAATAATTATTCACAATAAACAAGCCCTCTTAGACTAAACTAAAAAATATGCAATTTAAAATAAACATGCAGAGGTCAAGAATATACAACAACATAATAGGAAATCACTTCATTAGCACCAATGCTTACCTCCTTCTTCTTTTAGGCTTGAAATGCCCACCACTAGGTTATCAGGGTTTGGTCCCCTATTTCATGTAAGTTTCTGCTCAAACACCAATTAAATGGAGTCTCCTTCCCTAAGCATTTCTCTAAAGTTGTACCTACTCTTTTCATTGCTCCAGCCCCTCATCCTTTCCTTCCCAGAACTCGTGACCACCAGATGCATCATATTTGTTTACTGATCTACTGTCTATCTCTTTACTAGAACTATGCTCTGAGACACCAGGAACATTCTTTTAAATACTGCTGCAATTTCAGTGCCTAGAATGGCCCTGGTGCAAAGGAACTGCTCAGTAACAGTGTGTTGTGTAAAGAGACCATCTGTATACATTTTGGCCCAAGATAAATATTATTTGGAATAATAATAAAATTTTCTATTTGAACAAAAAAAAGAGAAGAAAGTTTCTAATTAGAATTTTAAATTCAATGTTTCCCTTAAAAGAAATAACAAATTTAGCAGGCAGACTGTTCAAGCTTTCCAGCAAACCAGAATTGTGTCCTATATGCACACCGACACACACCCAAAGTGATGGTGAAATGACGTACCAGGGTGGTAAGGAGGCAGTTGCAAGAGCTAAGTGATTAAATGGCTTGGCTGGCTGACTTTCCCAAAGAGACCTAGAATTTCTTTTAATTAACTGGATCTCACATTGCACAACCTCTGAGTGATCTCTCTCATACAACTCAAACTTCCTAAAAGTAGATACCTTCAATATTCATGTAACCTTGAACAGGGCTTGAAAACAGCTTCGACAAACTTGACATGACATTTAAAGTTTTTTGGTTATTCGCTGAGAGATGTTCCATTATCCCAATAGTAATGACTTTGGAGCACAAGCAGTCACTCATGACAGTGTGTTTTATGTGAGTGCTGAAAATTCCAACCGAAAACAGCTTGTACATTAAAAGGTGGCTGCTGAAGATATTTACTGCACTGTCATTTCCTGACCAGGGGCTTCCAGTGATGGATGAGTATTTTACACAGTTTCTTGGACAATCTCAACAAATTTTAGAAGTATGATCACCTTTTAGCTGCTGGAAGAAGATAAATACACTTTTCTTATCACTTTCTCTATCAGGTAGGCAATTGTTACTCAAAAATCAAAATCTAATAGAGCAGTGATTTTTCTCTTAGAGCAGTTTATGTGCCGCAGCTTATAATGTACAGACTGTAAGAAACAGCACAGTGGACGTGGTAGTTCAGCAGTTCCCATGACCACATAAATTAATTTTTTCTAGCATCTATCCCAAGAGTGTTTAAAAAGTGCATTTGTAGCTAAGTGCAGCTGTAGTCAGTTCACTGTTGCCTCCCACAACGTTCCTATCATTTCTTGTCAACTATTCCATCATGGGATATCAATTTATTCTGCTACTGGGCAACTCTAATTAAATATCTGATCACAGGAAGTTAGGTTGGCTAAAATATGAATCTGGAATATGAAAAAATACATATGTTTTCAGTCCTGTAACTTCTATGGATATACAGTATCAAGCCCAATTCCACGTGGCAAGATGCAAAGAACCTGAGTAAACCTGGGATGAAACCCAAGCTCTACCATGGAACTCAACCCCTTTGAGTCTCAGGTTCTAATAATCTCAAAAGAGTAGTTACAAGGATTAAAGGAAGTAATGCAGATGGCACCCACATGGCAATTCCTTTCCTTCCTCTTCCAAAAATTTCTAAGGGAGGAATCTCCCACCCAAGATTAGGGCTCATTCGGAGGCTCTGACCTCTCTGACTTTCTAGTGATGGTGGTAGTAAGGGCTGATGCCATCTTATGAATAGCTTGTGTTTTATATGGCACTCTTAACTCAAAAGCATCCACTGCACTTTAAGCATTACCACTCTCATTTTATAGTTTGAGGGGTAAAAGCAAATGGAGGTTAAGTCAGTTGCTTAGATTCAGTTAGTCAGTAGCAGAAGCCAGATGATGTCTCTAGAGATACTGAGCCTGTCTTAAATCTGAAAAGCTTTTTGCCCAAGGAAAGTGCTAAGTAATGCAAAGCTAAGTTTCATAATAATGATGTCCTATACTTACACTTGGAAATGCTTTTTGAGACACCAAATCTTCACACTAACTTTGTAAAGTAGATAGTATACCTTTGTAAACAACCTTTCCACAGTATGTCCAAGGTCACACATATCCAGCTCACTTAAATTCGTGACCACGAATTTCAAGCAAGACCTGAATCCTACTATAATTCCCCAGTCTCTTCACTCTTCCATTCTCCTAGACAACTATTTCACACCGTCTCCTGTCTCTTCAAACCTCCAACATGTCCTGCATTCTCATTTAACTCAGTCATAGCAATCAGAACTCCCAACTCCCCCGAAATTCTGTTGTCTACCTCTGCCCCCCGCCCCTTTCCATTAGGACTGACCAACCTTCTGTGCTCCCCTCTGAGAACAAGCCTCACACAGATGCTAATCTGGCTTGTCTACTTCAAGATATCCCTCTGGCAGCTGTTGCCTCCCTACTGCATTGTGAAGGTTTCCCTCTCCTCTTGATCATCCCCTTAGCATACAAATGTGTTATGATAACTCCAACCTTGAGAGAGAGAGAAAAAAAAAATCCTTATTTGCCTCCACATCCTGCTCCAGCTACAAACTCAATTCTTGGCTCCCTTTATAGAAAAACATTTTGAAAGAATTGCCCAGGCTTACTATCTTAATTCCTCTCTTCCCATTTTTCTCTGGAACCTACTATAATCATGCTTTTGACACATCAGTCTTCTCAAACAGTGCTTGTTAAGGTCACTAATGAACTGTGTGTTGCCCAAAACAAGGATTGTATATCCATCTGGACATCTTAGCCCTCTGTTAGTGGATTTGTGCCAGATCCAAGGATGAAATGCCTAGCATAGCCTGAGTTTTTCTTTTACTGTTTGGTCTTTGAACTTCTCTGGAGGCTTAGGTGAATAACAATAGGTGGGCCAATGCAAGCAACAGCATTTCTATCCTTTTGAGCAACTCAAAATAGCTGTGGGGTTGCTTTAGGGACAAAATGATGAGAGAATAACTAAGATGGTGTTTAACTCCTCTGTGGTTTCAGGTGGAGACTCTTTCAGGAGAAGCAACTGATAATACAGTATAATACAGTATAAAAAAAGGAAAGAGGCCATTACTGAGACCACTGAATAACTAAAAAGACAATGCACAAGGCCTTTTAAAGGATGCGTTTATAGCTCTGTTAGAAGTCCCTAGATAACAATTTTTCATTCCCAGCATTCATTTCTCTCTCAGCACACCAACAGCCCCATCCTTGTCCTCAGCTTCTTTTTGCTTTGTTCCCAGCCATTGAAGACCAAAATGGTGGAACTGAGGGACTCATACCTTAAATGGAAAAGTATTTTAAATAAATGAAGCTGGGTTGGAATGGTCACCTTATCTCACTGTAAAATGATTACAGACAGAGAAGGCTCTTAAGTCAAAATTTCACATGATGTAAAAATCTTATTACAATAGTGGTTCAAGGCCAGGTGTCTTATTGGTGGCTTTGTGTGGGCTGAACTGGAGACCTTAATGCCACACAAACACATGCACTGTTTCTCAATAGTTGACTTCCAAACTAGACAGAGATGACAACCCTTTAAATTGGAGAGAACTTTTTATACATGTTTAGAGGCATCAACAAATTTTCATTTGATGTGAGTGGGCTCATTCTTTACACATGAAATTAGATAGTTATAAGATCACCCACTCGGACACAGGCAAACAATGAAAAGTAATGCTGGGGTGTCAATTAAATGAGAGGCATTTCTTTCTCCCCAACTCAAAACCTCATGGATACCTATTTGAAAATGGAAACTAAAAATATTAAGTCCAAGTAGGATGATAGCTTAATTCTTCAAAGGGAGTATGTTCATACTATTTTATGAATCAGACCCTTGGCTTTTTTTTTCCTTTAGAATATTACAATTGATGTTTGTGTATGATATACCTAGGACTACTGCCAATATTCAGGGCCACTGGGAATGTAGTACAGATAAGCAACGAACCAACTGCTATTCTTAGTACTAATTCAGTAAGGGAATCCAATTCACATATCTTGTATTTGTGTTTCTTTGGAAATAAACAGGATGAGAATACATGCTATTTTACTTTTAGATAGGAAGACTCAGTAATTTCAATCTAATCCTTCATATAATTCTTTCTATGAAGATTAAATCTAAAGCCCCCTCCTCTGAAATCGAATGAAAAGTTCAATTGTTGGAAAGTTGAACAGCTCTTTGGACTTAAAAACCAGGCTGTAAACTGTATCCATTGTTGGGTCCCATGACATAACATTTAGCAGAGTTCAGAGCAAGCTCAAAAAAGCCTCTATCACCCTGCACTATCATTTCTGTTGTTTCTTGAGTAGCACAAAAGACACAAACTAGGAAAGATTCTGACTAAAAAAAAAAAAAAAAATTGCAATTTGGTATCTAGATGAGGAAATATTTCTGCCAGCAGTCAGCAGTTGTTATGCTTCTTGAGCTAAGTTCCTTGGGGGAACCCTCTCCACTGCAGGAAGAAAGAGGTGTTCTTCCCTTTAAGTCAGTATTGATCCCCCAGCACACTGTGGTCTAATGGGCACTGGCTTCTTAGAAGTGCCAACTCTCAGATGAAAAATAAAATTGAGCTCTTGCCTTTTGTGATCAATGGCAAGTCTGTGGCAGCCTTGACAGAAGAAAGAATATAGAACTCTGGTATCCTCAATGATTGCATCTCTTTAGTCTTCCTGAAATTTGGTCCATTCTTACAATTCTTTAACTATTACTTTGACCTATTAAGTAGCTGTTTTGTTTCAACCTAGCAATGGCTTTACTTTGGTGAAAAACAAAAATAACCCATAAATATAATTTTTAAAGCACTACAGGGTCCATGTGATAGTAAAGTGTGTGACAAATATATGTTTTTAATCTATGCAATAACTGAAGTTAGTGCTGGCCGCCAGCAGCCCATGTCCCTCTGGTTTTCCTTACTGTTGATTTATTGAGGCTATAAATAATTGTCTTCCCTTGGTTTCATTTTGCTGTTTATTTTATCCTATGTATTGAAAATATATAAAAATGATAAAAAGAGCAAAAGGGCATTTTGTATATGGTTAAAATATTTTAGGAGTGCCAAGAAACTCTTACTGAAACCAATTATGTTAAAACAAAAACAACTAAACAAAAAGATATCTGAGTACAGGAGCTAATTCATAAGTAAGAGAATCTTCTTCACAGAAACCCATATATACACTTCTACTTAGACTTGTTCTGTATCTTTATCCTTTGTAACTTTGAAGATAGCACTGCCATTTTGCCATGTCTTATGTTGATTGGGCCCTGCTAATGGAATGCGGGACTGGAAGTAATCTCCAAATGGTTCAGGCACTTGAGCACAGGACAGGTCTAGCCTCTCTGCTGTAAAAGACAATTATAATATAAACCTTTCCATATCTTTTAAAAATCTTTCTACTCAGTTCTATTTTTTTTTCCAGTATTGGGAATTGAACCCAGGGGTGCTCTACCACTGAGCTACATTCCCAGTACTTTTTATTTTGAGATAGGATATTGCTAAGTTGCCCAGGCTGGCCTTGAACTTGTCATGCTCTAACCTCAGCTTCCCAAGTCACTGGGATTACAGGCATGTGACACTGTGCTAGGCTCCATTCAATTCGTAGCAATTCCAATTCAACTTTTAGTCATACCTCTATTGGAACTGTTCACTGTAAATTATCCAAAGTCTTCAAATTCCTAAATTCAACAGAATTTCCTCATGCCACTTCATTTTCACTTGACATCTGTAACATTTTGGAATGCGTGTAATAATAAATTTGGCTGGCTTTTGTCCTTTAGGAGATAGCCTCTAAATCCTTGGAATTTTGTTACTGCTTATGGTGAGACCCTCAGACCTGCAGTTTGATAACACAAACTGATGCTTTGTGCTAATTAGACAATTCATGGTGGGACCACAGACAGTTAATGGCAAAGAATGACACCACATGGGGATTGGTCAAACCAGAAAGATGAATCATGTCTTTAGGGGGTTGAGGTTAGGAGCCAAGTGATAGCAACTTGATCTCCAATGAGTGGAGAGGGGCTGGAGTTTGAATTTAATCTTGTGGCTGATCAATAATGCCTAAGTAATGAAGCCTTAATTTAAATTCAGGGCACTGAAGTTCAGGTGAGATTTCCTGGTTAGCAGTATACTTGTCTCTTGGCATCTACAGGCCATTTGTTCCAGGACTCTGCTGGGACCCCAAAGTCTCTGAATGCTCGAGTCCCTTATATAAAATAGCTTAGCATTTGCACGTAAACCTTTGCACATTCTCTATGTATTTTAAATTACATCTATATAATAACTACTACAAGGTAAATGCTATCTAAAAAGTTATTATATTGTACTGCTTTAAGAATAATAAGAAAAAAGTCTGTAGATGTTCAATATGGATGCATATTTTTAAAAATATTTTCAATCTGCAGTTGGCACAGACGTGAAATTCATGGATAGGGAGGACTGATTATACTGTGTATTGTCGCACATCATTGTGCTGAGTGGGTGCTGTGTCCCTGAAGACAGCATGAAGCATCAAGTGTCTTTCCTCTTTGGCTGCTTCTAATTTGTATCTTTGTACTATAATTAAGCTGTAATAGCAAGTATTGGTCTTTCCTCAATCTTGTTATTCTAGCACATTCTGAAACTGAGAGGGTGGTAGAAACCACTGAACTTGTAGCCAGCTGGTCAGAGTGAGGGCTGCCTGGTGACCCCCATATTTGTTGTTAGTTTCTGAACTGAGGTTAGTCTTTTGCAGGACTATGACTTCTGAAGTCTGGCTTACCACCACGTAGTTGGTGTCATGAGTCATTGCAGAATATTCACAACTTAGATTCTATTATGTAATTAATATCAGGTAATCATACTACCATGGTAAACATTTTTATATGGTTTGCAAACACTTTCTTGATGCATCCATGCATTTGATTCTTATAACTCTCTTGTGAAAGAGATGTGAATATATATCCATGCTTTACATAAAGCTGAGGAACCAGACAACTTTCAGGCAAAGCAGAGATAAAACTCAAGTTCTCAGACTCCTAGTTAACAGGTTCTGTCATGATATAGCCCTTTACCATGCTTACTCTCCTTTGGAAATTTATTCTACCTTACCACTGCTCCCAACCAGAGCACTTGGTGTGACCATTTCTCATGGTTAGATCCTTGGCCTGCTTTTCTGCCCTTTATACATTCTCTAAGATCTGAGAACTTCATTTCCTTTGGGAATATGATACCACATCTGCATTTCCAGCCCTGCCAACGCAGCTTCAAAACTGTGTCCACCTGGCTTCTCTAAACATCTCACCATAAATGCCCTACCATTACTTCAGATAACTTTTCAAACGAAACTTTCACATCCAAAACAGCATTCTTCATACTAACCAACAATAGCATCTGTTTACAATTCTGCTGTTATTGATAGCTGTCTTATGTGACTTAGCAGCTACTAAGTAAACATTTCTAAAACTGCCTGTCAGGTAGTAAATAGCAGGAAATAAATAATTTGATCAGTTGATCTGTATTTCAAAATTACAAGGGTAGGGTTTGACAGTAAAGATATTAAACACTATATATCTCATAAATCCTTTACATACTATTTTAAAATTTTTACAACAACCCTAAAAGATAGTTATTAAATCCCCATACTTATTAAATGCTTGTTCCTCTGACATAAACATAAAACAAGTATATGTTTAGAAAATCCTTTTGAGCACAACCTTTAAAAAATTTCCATGTAGGCTAACTACTTGAGGTTGATTGTCAGTATATGCTTAATAAGGATCTGCTTAAAACAATCTGATTTTATTCATTAGAGAATTCAATCCTGAAGTATGTTTGTACTAAAGAAAATTTTATGATTAAAATAATGTTATATATGACTGTATACACGGAAATATCACTTTACTTCTCCCTAGCCTATTGCTAAATATATATTACACTCACCCTATCCAGACACATTAACATTTTCAAGTAGTAGCGGAACCACCTCATATCCATCTAGCTGTGCTCCAATTTGCTCACACATAAGTGAGTGAAGGTGACATCTTGTTCTGTATTCACTGGTGTCTCCCTAAGCCCATCTCATAACAGTTGCTTCATACCGTATTTCCTCAGTGACTGAACCTAAGCATGGCATGGTTTTATTACCTTGCTTCACTTAAGATTTATATTATCCATTCCAGAGAACACACTTTGGAATAGTAGTATCTGGATAAAAATTATGCTGATAGCATCATTTTGTTTAATGTATATATACATATTTTGCATTCTAGTGCCTTGAGGACCCAGTTTTGAGTTTATAGCATCACTGTCCAATAGAAATAAAGTGAGAGTCACAAAAGTGGGCTATGTGCAACATAAAAATTTAGAAGCCACATTAAATATTAAATAAAATCAGGTGGAATTAATTTTAATAATGTATATTCAACCTAATGACAAATATTTCAACATATAAGCAAAAAACAATATGAATGAAATCTTTAGCTTTCAAAATCAAGTGTATATTTTGCATCTGCAATACACTTTAATTATGAGTAGTTATATTTTGAGAATTTAAGGGAAACTTCTGGCTGGTGACTACTATATAGGGCAGCACCAATCTAGAACCTGGAGTTTATAACAGGGCTATTAAATTCTAATGTTTCTGGGGTTGGATATGTTTACAGAAAATTTTAATATTTTAATCTCCAGTTTGGTTAATTACTATTAAAAAGAATATAGGAATTATGACAAAAATAAATGTTTTTTAAAATTTAAATAATAATAACCCACATACTAGTAGAAATTAATATTGTCTATTCCTTAGACTAAGCACCCCTGGGTTCAATCCTCAGTACCAACAACAACATAAAAAAGGTGCTATTTGAACGTTTTTTAAGTTGTAGATATAAATATATACCTATGGCTGGGGGAGAAAAATCCTCAAATATATAACATACTGAGACTAGTCAATAAATGAAAGAAAACCCATTAATGAAATCAGATATTATAGAGGAAAAATAACCAAGTGAAAGAATGCAGTGTTCTAATACTTAGCATTTCATTGTGATTTTTTTAGTGGCAAAATAGAAAATGGCCTAAGATTAAAAATATACTCATGACACTTGAAATCCAATAATGACAAGCCTACTGCTGCTATTGTTATGTTCTGACATATGTTTATCCAGCCCCCTGAGAACAGGGAAACGACGTTACAAGTCAGAGATTTTTCTATCTACTTCATAGTTCTGTACAATGTGTTAGTAAATCATGAAAATCAGAGGGCTCTAACTTATTAAACATCATCATCCTCTTTTCCAAAACAAGGTTGGCCTTTATTCCATGCCATTCCTCTATTCACATCAGGACCTATACATGTCGGGTGAAGTTCATGGAGTTGCCACTGGTAGAAGCTGATACTGTTCTATCTGTAGCATAGCAACATTATCTTGTACTGGATTGATGGTACCGAGTTTCATTATGAAATCTGAAACTATTTCTAAGATTTTAGTTTCATGTATTTCCAGAAAATGAATGAAATAAAGGAATCTGGCATGAGTCATAGATGTTACCTTGAAGAGTGTAGCTCAGGCTAGTACACTACTGCCTCCCACTGTCAGTTTGAAGAAAGTGAGTGCCTCAGAGGACCTTAATCTACTTACAGAATGGTAGACACTGGTCTTGTTCCTCCACAGGACAATTTTTGCACAGGTAATTTTGGAAGAAATGTTGATGTGTTCTGAATTTCTCTGAATTCGTTCCCTGCCTGCACTACTAGATATATGACAAAAATCCAGCACATACATTGCAGATGGATCTTTTTCTACTCAAAAAGAGAGACTGGTTTTAAGGTTATTTGACAGAACATCTGTTGCTTATTAAAAATTTCATATTTTTCCTCCTTTCACACAGGCCTTTCATTATATCTCTAAGGAAAAGGTAAGAGAAAAACTATTTAAAAATTTTGAGTAGCATTCTCCTAAATAAAATTATGGCACGAGTTAAAATAACATAGTAGGAAATATAACAATTCAGTACATCCAGAGAAATTTTCAAAAGCTTTAAGTAATCTAAAATATGGAGGGAGTCATGACAATTGAAGGCAAATATAAACTACTGATTTCTAGAACTAGTGTGTTTAGATGAATGAGCTGGGTGCAGAGTCACTTCTGCTGGTTTTGGCTGGACGTAAGAATATCAACCTTCATTTTAAAGGTGAGATTTTTGACCCTCAAAATAAGTCAGGCAAAGAGAACCTTTCTTAGAAGCTGTTCCCTTTTAATGATGAAAATAGTAAAAGGAATAAGTCAATGTTACTTCAGTTATTTTCTTGCAAACAAAAACAAGTTTGGTTTCTATGAAACCCCAGGCTGCACTGAGATCTCTGAAAAATTGGTTTCTGTGAACAACTCAGTTTTAATGCTGCCTTGGCTGAGCCTGTGCTTCCTGGGACTCTGTGGAGACACAAACGGATCAGACCACACAATTCCCTCTTTCCATTTACTGCTATAGATTCCTGCCTCGGGCTTCTTTCGTCAGCAAGGACTGTTAACAAAAAGACCTGCTTCTACTTGTCTTCGTGGGGCTTTGGAGCACCTCCTGTCTCTATGGTAACACAAAACACAGAGCAGAAATATACCCTACAGTGGGCAGAAAGAAATGACTGTGTAGGACTCTTGGAAATCTAAAGAGGGTGTGGGCCACAGGAGAAATGACCCCATGCAAGATGGGGTGAGTGTTCCTTGCTCCAGTCCTCATTCCTCCTCTTAAAAGAGCTACAAGCATCAGCAAAGAGGCCTTAGAACGTATGGAACTTTATAATCCATATGGTATTCGAAATTCAGAAAACATACTGGACACCCATATTAGCCATAGTCTAGCAATTCACAGTTCCATTAAACAAATGAGGTAAATTAGAGTTCTGTTAAATGAGATATAAAAAGAAAAAAATTATACCAAACATTCCTGTATGGTTTATGTTAAAGACAAAGGAAAATATCACATGGTTAAATATTCTTTTTCATTATTAACCACAGGATAATATATAATCCTCTGTTGAAGATGACTAAGAAAATTTATAAGTTTAGTGGTTCACATTGATTAGGTTTTTGTCCCCAAATTGATGGTCAACTCCAATCTGTTTCTTCATGATACATAACACTCTAACTCAGATAGGCTTTCTCAAAAACATGACAAAAGCATGAGGGACAGTAGTGCTATCAACTGGAAAATATTCAATACACTCATACATCTACACATTATGAAAGATGTTATGTATATTGACACTTAATGCATATCATACATAGGTGTTCTCTTAATGTTTTAAAATATTTCATACAAGCCTATGAAATATGTCTGTGTACTGATTCTAGGAGCTGGCTATGAGCACAGGAATGTCTGTTGAAGATGCTGTGGACTTGCTTGGCTACAGCCCGGGGGGGCAAGGTCTGTTGACACATTTCAAGCACCCTGCACTCAGTAACAAAGCTAGTTCAGCACTCCATCCTCTGAAATAGTACCCCAACAATTAGAACAGTAGAACTTCAGGGAAGTTAATTATATACTTGAAGAACTTTATCTGAGATGCTTTGCTTAGTCTCCGTTTTTTCTTAAAACCCCATCAAATGAGGTGCAGCTATAAACTATAGCCACTAGAGGTCAGACAGTTACACCTGTCGCCAATCACTAAAAGTTAGTGGGCTTTATAGTACCTTGAATAATTACCTGTGGCACATAGTGAATTCTTTTATAAGTTATGTATGATATTAATATGTTTGCCAATCTATTTCTAGTGACTTGAATTCTATTTGGAAGAGGAAAATAAACCATTGTGATTAATGGAATCTAGAAATCTTTGCAATTAATGGAATCTCATGACATGAAATGGCTATTGGAGTAGAACGCAAGAGTGACATGTTCTGCAATTTTCCAAGTCTATTTGGTACTAACCCTCCAGGTTCTGATACGAGTCATTTTATTTCTCTAACGTCCTTTGTCTGTACACATCTTGTTATCCTACAGATTTACAGCTCTATTTACCAAAGATTAGTGGGGGTGATCCCTCATCTGTCCAGTGAGGTTCACTATGTGACATACCAAACACATGTGAAAAACAAAATTTTGAACTACAACACAATCACAAATATAGAACTCAGATTTAATAAAATACAATTGTAACAAAGTTATATCCACTGTCTTGTCATCTTATTAATAATATTTACAAGTTTATTAAAATTATAGTAACATGTTTGAGCACTTAAGTGCCGGATCAGCACGTAGTGCTTTACATGAATCATAATGTGGCCTAGTGAATGAGCTTCATTCTCTCCAGTTCACAGAGTAGGGAGGGAGGTGTGAGGGGTTTATATCAGGTAAGTTATGGCAAAGTTCTGCCTCCAGTCCAAGTCCTCTGATTTAACTCCTAGCTTCAAACTATAGAATTGTTGATTTTAAAACTGAACGCTGGAGACGCAGGCAGTATTCCTATGTTAGCACAAGGAACCAAAGGGAACTATAAGACACTTCATTTTTCCTGACATTATTCCTCACAAATATCTTTAAAACCTATTGAGTTCTCTTGTTAGAGAAAACCAGGAGTACTTGTTTCCAGGATTTTTGCTTATAAGGTATAAAGTACCGTTTATTCTTATGCTTGCTATATAACTATTCACAGAAGCAGCAAAATCCATGGCCCAGATTCATTGTACATTTGATGATGTTCAAAGCTAGGACATTATTGCACAAAACCTTACATTTAAATAAATACTATCTAATTTATACCAAGTGAAGGGTCCCAAGTTCTAAAATTACCAATTTCTTTAAAGTAAAATGAGCTAACTAAAAAAGCCTCATTTTCTTTTTAATTCTAAAACTTGAAAATATAGTTTTCCTCTTACTAGTAATCTATGCTGGAGGAAATGCCTGTTCTTTTAGGGAAGGTATAATTCCTTTAGTTGTTTTATTTGGATCTGCATTGAATTCTAATACTACCCCCTCTGATCTCCATAATCTACAGTCTCTCAGATCTCATCAGATGCCACCTTCCATTTTACCTCTTATGTGTGTTGTATCCTGGGCTGCTTGGTGTCATGTCTTTTTGTGTAGCTGCCAACTGTGTAAGTCTAGTGACAAGACCATAACAACTTGGAGTCTGTTCTTTCCATTTCTTGTGTTTAAAACAGTACTTTACATGTAGACAGATATGTCATTTGTCATAAGATTCTATATTCAAGAGAACAAAGACTGCTTCATAATTCTTTGGGATAGCAGAATACAAGATGGACAATATATTTTCATTTAGTCAGAAAACACTGAATACATATAGTGCACCATGTTGTGCTAGGTGTCAGGGACACAGCAGAGGGTAAACACTCCTTGCCTTCAGTAAGCCCATCCAACCACATCGATACATGTGTGTCTACAGAGGTATCTGCTTATCACCCGTCCCATATAGGAAGGATCAACAGAAAGAGTGGCTCAAAGTGTCTTGAGTAGTTGATTATGCCTCTCATTTTAAAAAATCCACTATTGAATGTGGTTTCTATTATGGCTTTTGGCAAAATCAGGATCCATATCTCAGACAATAAACACAAGTTCAAGTGCTGTGGCTGGGTTAGAAAAAGAAAGTACATAGGGTAGGCAGGGAGGTAATTTGTACAGAGATGGTGAATGAAGGAAACATGGGTTATGGGGACTAATGAAAGGAAACCTTAAAAGAAAACTAAAAAACCTAGGACATTTAGGGGGAACTCAGTGTAAGACAAAGAAAAAAGAGTCTGAAAACATGCAGGCATCCAGTGGTCATATCTAGAAGAGTTTATATAGGATGAGTTGGGAAGAAGATGAAGAATAATATGTAAGGAAGAAATGGGTTTATATTTTATATCCAGAAGTCCTGGGCCTAAGATACCTATATCCCAGCTGTGTCCCAGATGTGGATAATGGTGATTGTCACTGACATTTTCTCACTGAGTCCCCCTTCCCTAGTATAGCCTAGGGAGAAGGATGACCTGAATTCTTCATTCCACCTAGGCCTCTCCTAAAAGTTGGATGCTCTAGGTATCCATTCTCACACCAGAAAGCAGGTCAGAAGTGCTTCAGCACAGGAAGTCACTTGGGGTGTGGGGGCAGCTTCCTCAGTACCCAACCCCTATTGTCCATTCCCACAACATCCTCTTCTTTTCCTAACATTTCACCATAAACATGATGTGTTTGTGTAATTATGTATTCAATCACTGTCTCTTCCACTATGCTCTACAATAAAATGTAGAAAAGTTCTAAAGGTGGTGATAACACTACCATTTACTCTGCCTCTGAGTGCCAGATCTGACAAGGAGCTTTAACAACAGACTCTATGAAGTTGCTACTATCCTTATTATGTAGGACAAAGTCAAGGCCAAGAGCACAGCTATTCTGTGAGACCCTGACCATGTTCTTGGTTTGCTGCTGCGCTCCCTCTGGGTACCCTGGAGAGAGCTCTGACGGCCTCCTCTGGCAAATGAAAAGCCCTTTCATGGGAGGCCAGGTTAGCTTTCTCTACTTCCCTGCTGTCTCTACAGATTTGGTTTTAACTGAGCTCACTGCCACGGAACCACCTTCTTCTTTATCAAGCTGTATGCCTATTGATTTGTTGTTCTTTAGATATACATGAAAGAGAACCAAAAACAATTTCCTCTGGCTCATCTGGTTAGTTACAACCTGTACATTTGTGACTACTTAGATAATAGGGGTCCTATTATGGGGTTAGTTTATATGTAAAAGACAACATTGTAAGGGCTTCCTCTGGCCTCTACCATTCATATTTTATATCCTTAAGGAATTAACCCTTCTAGACTAAAGCACTTTTTTCTTTTTAAACTGAGCATGATCATATAAGCCAAATCTATCAAGAGTATTTATGAAAAAGCCCTTTTAAAGTACAGATACAAGGCTTTGTAAGGGATCCTATTATCAGAAACCTTTTTCCTGAGGGTTACAACTGACACCCCGAAAGACAGGTAACTCTGAGTTACCTGTCACCCATACCTGGGAATAATTGATCAAGAAATGACTTATAATATAATAAAAAAGGAAAAAAATCTAAGACTTTCAATGTAATCTATATCATTGGGAAACTCATTTGTTTATATGTAGTATCATTAAATTTATGGCTACAGCGATAAATCCTGTGGTATGTATTTATGTGCTAATTTGATGGGGATAAGGTGGGTGGATATCCAAATTCTGAATATTACAGCCAGTGAGAACAGCAGCCACTGTAATGCTTGTGAATTACAGCTCTTCATCATTTAAAATAACCTGACAGCTTTCTCTTGAAACCTGATCACAGCACTACACTTAAAATCAAGGTTGAGGATTTTAGGCCATCTACAGTTATCAAGGTAAGACAGAAATTATGAAAAGCCCTTTCTGGGGATTTAGGGTAGGAAGGAGGCTTTTCTTTCTTAGAGGTAGAGGGACATTTCACATTTTCCTAAAATGTTTGTGCTTTTGTAAACAACTTCCTTCCACTGTTACCTCAAATATTTTGAAAGAGACACATCTGTGACATTTTTTAAATAGCAACTAATACATTATGTTCATGAAAAACTGGGAATGAAGGAAAAGACTAAAAAGGACCACTGAAAGCTCTTGTTTAAACAACCCTAAGCTCTCTTGTATTCTTGCTTTTCTGCAGTGTTTTCCTAGTTTTGCTATCACATACGTCTGACAAAAGCAGGCGTGTGGACACTGGCACACATACCATCCACTGAATTCTCTTGGGAGGTGGTTACTGTTTCTATTTACCAACAAGGAAATGGAGTCCAGAAGTGAAGTGGATTACTCTAGTGACAGAGGTAGAAAAAATTCAAAGCCTCAATTTCAAGTGGCCTGATGTCATCATCTCCCTGATGACAGATGAATTATTCTGTTGAAAGGGGGTGCTCTCTATTGCAGAAGTGGTTGGTTCATTTGAAGAGATGATTAAATAGTATGGAAAAGTGATAATTGCTGTTGATTTTGTAGAAAGAGAACAATACACTGGGGCTAAAGGAGATCCAAGCAGCTATAGGATTAGAGAGTTTGTACTAAGTTTGAATAAGAAAAAAAGTTCTGCTGATCACAAATCTTGCTTTTATATGAAAACTATTTGAGGGCTGATACATTTATTATTATGTTTTTCTTTTATTTGGTTTTAATCCTAGGGCAGCCAAAAATCTACATTTAAAGTTTTAGTAGTGAAAAGTAAAGGTACCACTGCTTATGACTTTGTTATTTAGGCTTTGTCAGTCACAAAATAAATCCTTTGTGACCTCTGAGATCTTTTAGTACACTAAATTTTAATTCTATAATAAAAATAAAATAACAACAAAATAATGTGATAAATATTTGCTAGCCAAGTCACCTACAGAAGGATGGAGATAAGCCCTAGGAAATGTGAAACTCATTCATTTCTTCATTTACACAAAGGGAATAGGCAGAAGCCTAATTTCATACAATTATGGTCGCAGGGCACTTCTAAGCTATAAATATGCCAGTTACTACAGGTCTTATTTAGTAGAGAGAAATCATGTATACTTTTTATCTTATTATGTAAGAATAACATCAGAAAGAACTTCTAGTCATATCAACGTTCCCCTTGAAAAAAATATCAGCTCACACAGAGTTGTCAGGCAAGAGTATTCACAGGTTCTAAAAGGACAGATAGGAAAGCACTCTGTGCTCTCCAGGTTAAGGTACTGCTATTTAATCCACTCAAGGATCTCTCCCCATTGAGATTATGTAAAATGCACTCACAGACAAACTAGGTATTCATTTTTTAACATACTGATGTTACCTACACGTTGACTCTGTTGTAGCAAATATAATCTGAGTTACTTAGGGCTTGAGTTACAGGAAGCCTTGAGAAGAACAGAGAGCCTGTTGCCTGGCTGATGTCAGAGGGTTATCAGTTTACACACCCAGGGTGAGCACATTCTAAAGCAGACCCTATCATCACACATCCTCCAGCAAAACCATGTGCACCAAAGCGTTACAGCAACAGTCCTCTGAAGTAGAACAGAGCACTGGCACAACAATGAAAAACATCGCAAAGACCAAAACCTATCATGATCTTTGACAAGTGAAGGTATATAAAACAGTAACAGTTTCAGAGCCAAAGAGATTCTGGGGATACATGCAAAAGCACCATCCACTTCTTTTTGTCTGCTTTTAGTTGAGCTTCCTTGTAAAGAGTGAGTCTAGACCAAGAGGCAATATTAAAAACAAAAGGTTAGAGATCATCATGGGACATTAATTATGCAAAAGAAGGCAAACTGAATTTAATCAGAAGCAGCAGACTCGGTGCAGGAAGAATTTTCTCTTTTTGACAGAAGCAGTTAGGAAAACATTTATGGTAATACCACAGCATCTGCTGATTACAGTCAAAGCTGCAGGACACCAATGTTAAATCACTGAGCCATCCTGACAGCTCCTGGGTACTCTAGTCACATCGAACAGCAATTTACAGTGAAATTCATCCAAGTCTAAAAATCAGCCAACATGTTTAAACCAGAGAGAAATAACTTAGTTTGGATTTTAAAAAAACAATGAGGGAATTATAGTTGATAAAACTTTTGATCTAATTAGTATTTGTCTTCAATGAGTAAATTTAAAATAAACATGTATCTTTAGGTCTATTAATGCACTTTGTCTTAAGCAAGGTTTTGCAATTTATTGGGAGGATTTTCTGAAGTTGAAAATATAGGAAGAAGAATTTTACCTCTCTTGACAAGAAGTCAGAGAGTTAAAACCTGACACTTATTAGTTTTGAAATGATGTACTTAGAGGACTCAGTAATTAAAACAGTAATTTTAAAACACTGGTAGCTTGGTTGCTAAGCAAACATGGGTAAAATAAAAAGTTCAGAGAAGAATAAACTCCCGGACAGTACAACATTAGGACAGACAGGACAGCCACATGCCATCATTAACTACCTGGAATTGCTGAGATGTAATTAAAATAAATACTACAGATTCTTAATAACTAAACCTTCCATATTTAGGTGTTTCAGACGGCTTTTCTGGTGGTCAAAAACACACTGGTGTTTAAATTCAAATCTTTGAATGGCACAAGAACCCGGAGAACAAAAGACTGTATTGAAGCCTTCCGGGATTAACATTCACAAAAGTAAATGTCTCATATTTTATCAAAAATCAACACCAAAGATTTTCTTCCCCCAGTTGCTTAGGGAGTTCAACTAAATATTATTCATAACATGAGAGATTAAAAAAAGGGGGAAACAAAAACTTCAAATGACTGTTTTTGAAGGAAGCCATTGAAACTGTGGCCACAAGGGATGGCTCTATTGTTGTCTTTTTCTCTGCTAGATAAATTATTTCAAAATATGTTTGCTGCAGTTAATCGCTAACATAACATTCATCTGCAATTTTAAAATCTGAACTTTTTATTCAGTTTCTTTTCCCAAACACATGAAAAATGTCTCTAGACTTCTATTTATAGACTTAACCTATTGATGGTAAAAGTGCACCTGGGTAATCAAAGCCACTGACAAAATAACTGAAAAGGTCACAAAATGGATCAATTGAAAATTTTAGTCTAACAAATATATCCATATATAATTGAATAATGAGTCAATAAATAGATATTGAGCAACTATAGATAAGCCATAGAACTAGGAATCATCAATAAGCTTAAGGTACTGAAAAGAACCAGGGACAAAAGAAGTTTGTCCATTTTTCGTCTCCATGAGCTGGGCTATCTGTTTCTTATGCAGCCCAGGAGGCAGGCAGCAATTGCGGGAGAGCTACATATAAGAATCTCCTGGGTTAGAAAGTTAAAGAGGGGGAAGAACTTAGCAGGTCTTTTGTTGCTGCTGCCGTTGTTGTTCCAGAAAGTTTCCTGAAAGGCCACAGGACAGTTGGGGAAGCTCAAATCCAGGAAAGAAAATAAAGAGCACTTGGACAGCCTGAGGAGAGAAGCATGCTAGCCCGAAAGGAGGGTGTGAGTCTCAACTAGTTTTCTTGGATTGTGGCCGACTTCTGCTGTCTTCTTCACCCACCAGAGGAAGGAAGGAATGAGCTGGGGAAATGGGAATTGCAGGTGGTATGGTAAAAACAGATGAAGGAACTAAAATGGATTGCAGTAAAATAAAAAAACACAGTAGTCATCAGCAAACAGAGGGCTCCTAATAGAAAATAAAATTTGATTAGACAGTTGCTAGATTATGTATCTGCTGCACCAGAATCAAGTGAGAAATTCTTAGGCAAGTCATGAAAGAAAACTTCCCTCTTCAAGGAAGAAAGCAGAATTCTGACTAAGAAACAAAAGGATGGAATGTTGAGATGGAGGCATTGTGGGATGGAAATTAGTTTCTATGTTTTTGATGGCAGATGCTGGGGAACAAATTGGTTTTAAGGTGGGCATGTCCAGCAAAGAAAAAACAATGTACATAAATGGTCTTTGATGAAAATATTCATAGAAAGAAGAACTAAAGAAAGACAGTCATGTGATTATGATCCTTCCAGGATATTTTAAAACTACCCAACTTACAACTCTGCTCAAATAACGTTAAATATAGACATCAAGAAATGGAACAATATTTCACCTAAATATGTTACTTTCCCTAAGATGAAAATAAGACTCTGAGAAGTGAATTCACATGTCTTAGAGTTGGTCATGGTGGAGAAAGGATAGTGAGGCAGTTACCCAGCTCTGGGTTCAGGCCAACTGAGGCTTAAACCCCAATTCTACTTCTTTATTTTTCTTCCCATTAAAAGTCCCTACTTCAGTTCACTGTCATTTGTCTGGACACTCTTTGCCATGAAATACACCACATTTATGTAGTGCTCTAAATGCTCTTATAAGCATTACCTTACTTTTTCTGTTGGTGGAACAGGCAAGACTTGCCAAGTTGGCTGGAACGATGTACAACGTCAGGCTAGTATAAAGTTCAGCAACTCATAAGGCTAGTTAGTGAAAGAGCCTCACCTATGTTCAGCTATCCTGCTCCTGTTGCTAGGTCATATTGCCCCTGCCTGTTGGTATAATTTGCCTTTGATTGTACTTTCCATACAAAAGAGGAATTGTATTTACTTAATGTAATGAAAACACTGCACATGTGTAACAGTGATGTTTTCTGCTATTTTTCATTACAACTGCATAGTGTTTCAGCTATATTATGGGTTAAATAGACTCTTGAGGGCTAGCCTGGGAACCTAACAACCATTTATAACATTTATAACATTGTTTCTATGGGAAATTGCTTTGTGAGTTCCAAAACAACTGATTTAAAAATTAACTTTGGGAATACAACTGGTTTCAAAGTAGAAAATTGTCTGTCAGACATTTCATGTAATTGGTTGCTTAATTCATGCATTGAAGCAACAATAATGGATTGCCTACTATGCACCAGCCAGCCATGTGTGTTGGGACAGGGGATGTAATGATGAATAAGATTTTAGACCTTGAGGCATCCATATCTAGCAAAAAGAAGGATATTATCCAAAACAAATAAATTATAAATAATCGCTAGAATAGAGATATGGGAAAAAAATGCTACAGGATAAAAGAGGACAGGGGAACTAAGCCTAAAATGATTTTATTATGGAAGTAACACTTGGGCTGAATCTTTGTTTTGTTTTCTTTTGGTATTGGGGATTGAATCCAGTGATGCTTTACCACTGAGCTATACAGCTAGTCCTTTACTTGCAGAGTTGGGTACCAGGGATTGAACTCAGGGGCACTAAACCACTGAGCCACATCCCAGCCCTATTCCATATTTTATTTAGAGACAGGGTTTAATTGAGTTGCTTAGCACCTCACTTTTGCTGAGGCTGGCTTTGAACTCATGATCCTCCTGCCTCAGCCTCCTAAGCCTGGGGATTTAAACCAGGGCACTTGACCACTGAATTATATCCCTGTTTTGTTTTGTTTTTGTTTTTGACAGTGTCTCACTAAGTTGTTGAGGCTGGCCTTGAATTTGAGATCCTCCTGCTTCAAATGCCTGAGGTACTAGGATTATAGGTATGTGCCACTGTGACTGGCAAATGTTTTTATTTTGAGACAGGCCCTAAGCAAATTGGTGAAACCCTAAGTTGCTAAGGCTGGCCTTGAACTTGCATCCTCCTGCCTCAGCCTCTTGAGTTACTGGGATTACAGGCATGGGCCCCTGCACTGGGTTCTGTGCTAGGTCTTGACATGTAAATATGAGTCTATCAAACAAAGAATAGTAGAAGGGCATGTCAGGTGGAATAAAGGGCAGAAACAAAATGCTAGGATGTGAAAGGGTCCAGTACACTGAAGAAATGATGGTAAGGACATAAGAAGGTAGCACAAGGAACCGTCAACTGTCAGTTTTTTACTTATAAAAAATTTAAGTGTTAGAAAATGGACTAATAAGAATCCAAATTAATGTGTGTGCAAAGTTGGTCTATATTGGGACCTCTTCAAATATCATATCTTCTTAGATTTTCCAGAGGAAAGAGGATGACTACATTGAGAAAATTATAAAGACCCTTGCCCCGTACCAAAGATGAGAATTTCTGCTTACTTATTTCATTAGTCTTATTCTTCCACCCATGTGTCACACTGCCAACCTTTGGCAACCTTTTGAACTATAAGATCAAACTGACAATTATAAAAGCTTGTCTAATAAATGTTTTAGGAAATATAGTAAAGGATCAGCTGTTGAAATAAAAACTGCCGATTTCCACTATTCCCTTATGGAAGGGATAGTTAGGGGAAGTGAGAGGGGCCAGAGCAGGGGCAGGAGAAACAGTTAAGTGGTCTCTTTAGCTCCAAATTCCCAAGTTATTTATCATTCACATCTCTTAGCTTCTTTTAAACTAATGTGCTTTATATTAGCAAAACTATAATCTTTTTGACAATTAGAAACTATCTTGCTGTAAACATGATTTAGGAAAATTCAGAATGAATGTTCTTCTGATATTTTAGTCTGTATATAGATCTATTTTAGTTAAAGCACGGAGAACTAATACATAAGCTAAGTAAAAGAGAAGCAGCCAGGCTGGGGAAAAAAGGAAACAAGGAGGAAAATGTTTCAGCTCAAGTACATTTTAAATTTGTGAAGAACTTTTTTATATTCAAGTACATAATTCATTTGGAGATGGTTGACTGAGGATGTTTAGGGCGATGTAAACTGTTTCTCTCATGTGTAACAAACAAAAGGATACAGTTCACTGATCCTTTGTAAACATTAGTTAAATGTGATCCTGACCCTTCAGTATAAAGTGCATGCAGTGTACATGTCAGGACTACATACTTCAATCATTCCAAGACAAGTCAAAAAGGATTCTGAAAAGCCAAGTGTAGAAATGAGACTGTAGCATATCCCAGCTGTATTTGATAGTATTCCCTGTTCTATAATTTTGGTAACTAAGATGGGTGAAATTCATTTTTTCCAATTTTACTTGGTACAGATTTCTCATAGCTTTGAGAAATTCTTTTCTTTTTTAGAAAAGAGGATCAAATGGGTTC
Organism: Xerus rutilus; assembly: GCA_028644305.1. Classification (NCBI taxonomy): domain Eukaryota; kingdom Metazoa; phylum Chordata; class Mammalia; order Rodentia; family Sciuridae; genus Xerus; species Xerus rutilus. Next base: position 96,546,072 of record CM053404.1, on the reverse strand, counting down.
CTAGTAAGTTATACTCCATGTATATATAATATGTCAAAATGTACTCTACTGTCATGTATATCTAAAAGGAATAAAAAAATGAAAACAAAAAAAAATCAGCATTCACACCTGAATCCTTAGCTATACTGCTGAATACCTGAGAATTTGTGAAATTTGATGACAAAAAGGAACACAGATTTAGGACCAGAGGGCTAATAAGAGTTGTGAATGATAACTTGGGAATTTGGAGCTATAGAGACCACTTAACTGTTTCTCCTGCCCCTCCTCTGTTCCCTCTCACTTCCCCTAACTATCCCTTCCTTAAGTTCTATATTCTTGGCAAAGTTCAAAACTATAAGCCATCGTGTAAAGCCCAAGAACAAAAGTATAGCCCAAGCTTCACTTAATTGTACTGTTAGAGGTTACAATATTATGGTCATACGTTTTTAGGTTGCCTTTCACTAATGGTAGTCAAAGGTCATGCCCAAAATGGCACAGTGAAATAGGGTACACTGGTTCTATGTAAAAACCACCCCTCCACTGCCCACAAATGTATGCTGAGGCCTCTCACATCCAGTCTGGTGCACTGTACACTACCACATAGCCTCTCCTTGAGTTCATGTTTTTCAGGCTGTGTACTGCTCCTTGGGAGTTATTTGGGTCTAATTTACCTGTCAAAAGTGAGAAATACTGATTATAATAAAGTCTTTCCTCTGACTCCAACTCTTTTTTAATCATAGAGTTTACGTCCTATTGGGAAAGGCAGGCATTAAACAAATAATCAAACAAATTTGTAATTATAACTTGTAAATGCAATGAAGGAAAAGTAAAGGATGCAATTATGAAGTGTAACAGGTAACCTGATTTGTTTTGGAGGGAAGATGGTGAGAGGAAAGCTTCTAGGAGAAAATCATGAGACTAGAATTCTAAAGAGTGTTAGCTAGATAGGCATAGAGCATAGAATTCCATTCAGAAGGAACAGCAGGAAGACCTTTCTAGAAGGCCCTTATGCTTGGAAAGCAGTGGCCAAAGTAAATGAACAAGACAGGAGAGATGCCCCTGGATCCGTGAGGGAGGATATTCTGCGACCCAGTAAAAACAGATTTCAGTAAGAACTAGGGAAGACCGTGGAAGATGTTAAGCAAGAGAGCAGCCTGGTCAGATGTGCTTCTGTGATGATCTTTGTCATAGAACTGTTTTTAAAGTATATTTGATATTCTAAGGAATGAAGAGATTTATCAGTGCAAATCCTTCTTTTCTACTTTTAGATAGAACTGAAAGCAAATGTTCTTTGAATAGTCTTTGCATAGTATCCTAGAATTATTTGCAATCAAACATGAAAACTAGTTGCAAAACAAAACATATTTCCCAATCTTAGAAAAAAAGTAAAGTTAGCTAGGGGTGGTGGTGCATGCCTGTAATTCCAGCGGCTCAGGAGGCTGAGGCAGGAGGACCACGAGTTCAAAGCCAGGCTCAGCAAAAGTGCAACTCAGTTAGATCTTGCCTAAGTAAAATACAAAATAGGACTAGGATGTGGCTCAGTGGTCAAGTGTCCTTGAGTTCAATCCCCAGTACATCTCCTCAGAAAAGTAAAGTTTGTGCAGAATTTACAAAGCATTGTGATAAGATATCTTTAAAATTGTGAGAATGATAAAGGTTGAAAAACTAAAAACAATCATCAAAAGTTATCAAAAAGTTATACAAAACTGAATTTCTTATTTGCAGAAAGAACTCTTAATTTGCATTAGAAATTATATTTAATTTGAATGCTAAATGATTTTTATGATTTACATTTAGAAACGAAGGCCCAAAGGGAATTTTCAAGGAAATAGTTTCTGGAATAAATTATGAAATGACAACCTGTTTAGTATATAACACTCTCAATCCATCATAAAGAAATAATCCTTACCAATATCCTGAAGTGTGATTTCTCAAATAAGTGGCTTTTTTTAGTGGGGGAGTGTTGTTAATTCTGAATTATTCTTGCAGTGCTATATGTAAACCAAAGTCATCAAATACTCCTACTTTGATTTGACTACCATTATAGAAAAAGAACAAATGTGAGGGACTATTAAATAATTTAGAATTCAAAATTAATACTAATAATAATCAACCTTATATATATTAACAAATAATTATTTGAATAGATCTATTCAAGGTAAAATGAAGTAAAAGACTGGCAAAACCTCAGAGAATCATTTATCATCTTCCCGCCTCCACAGGATACTTGGGTTTTGCTGTAGGAATTGAGATTCTGCTCTCAGGTTAGGGTTTATTCTAAGAACTAGTATATGAAGTCGGTGCACTTTAAAGGAAGACATGTTATCTTTGTTTGTAGCACATATCTTAGTAGAAAAACATAAAGCCTTAAGACCAAAAGTTAGATAACACATTATAAGAAAGCATAATTTCATACTTTCCAAGGTCAGATTTCTTGGTTGGGTATTTTACCATAAGAAAAGTAAACGAGAACATTATAAAATAGCTTATTTTTGTAGCTTCTAAAATGCTTGACTATTAAAATAAATAATGCTCTTGGGATGTCTACATTTCTGCTTAATAAAGTAAATTAGTCTTAACATCACTTCTCAGTGAACATATGACTTTTTTAGTAAATGCTTGCTTTCTTCTTGGTTCTTGGGAAAACATTACAGAAAACAAAAACAAAATAAAAAATGTTACAGTTCTAGAATGAAACAAAGTTGTCTAGTCATCAGAAACATCTGGTAATAAATGTGGATTTTTTAATTATTGAGAGGGCCTGAAATATAAATATTCACAGGTTCAAAAGAGTGCTGCCAAATAGGTTATCAAGCAAAAAACACGCAACCACCTGGAGAACAAAATCCATCTGTCTGACTGAATTTAGTTGAAAATAATTTTTTAGACTTGTTAGTAAAACCCTCATGCAAAATTTATTTGACTGAATAATTTACTAAGAATATTTCCATAAGCATCATAAAATGCTACAGTCGATAAAAATGAATATACTAATCATCTTTCTAACTTTGAACTACTGCCACAGCTTCTAGTGAATACATTTTGTGGGTTACTAAGTTAGTCTTCACTGTACCCATAGTCTCAACTTCAACAAGATTCCTGTAGATATAATGTGGGGAAAAAAGAGATTCTAGACATTATTAGGTGTAGCTGGTGTTTCTTTGAAGGCAAGCATAAAGCATCAAGGTCTTCCCCCAGAGAGATAGACCATGGTGCTCTTCTCATACTTCCCAGTATTGGGACTCAGGTAGTTGCTGGAGTTAGGATGAGGACCACTAGGCAATAATGTGAGAGCTGTATTCTCTCTCCTACAACTTGTGTGTTTGCAAGGAACCCACTGTTAGAATACCTACAGATGACTCCTTTAAATATTTACAATTTAAAGGGAGAACATGTTAAATGGGATAATACAGTATGCGTAAAGCACAAAGCATAGTACTTTATCTAAAAGCCGCTAAACAAATACTAGTTCCAACAGGTAGCCACTTATCTTTTCTCATTATCAGGAAACTCTAACAGCAAAGTTCCTAACCAAGGGAGATCTATAGTCAGGTAAATTGATATGCTGATAAGTGAACTGTCAACACATGGCCAAATTGGATTCCCAGTTTTAATACTGAAATATAGACTTTAGAGGACTACAGGATATACTTAAGTAGTTAAGACTAAAACTTCTACTAACATAAGAGTATTCCAAACAAAAGGACATTAAATAGTATAATAAAATGACCCTTATCTAAGAAAGAATGACAATTCAAGCTGAGTCATGCAATTAAAAAGATATGCACTGGTACGTTTTCTTCTAATATAACAATATGAAAAAATGTCTTTTCAAAAATTCTTTGTTCTATCACCAAAACCCCTCAATGTGGTTATCTTTAAAAATAACAAAAATGGCCGGGCACGATGGCGCAAGCCTGTAATCCCAGCACTTAGGGAGGCTGAGACAAGAGAATCCCAAGTTCAAAGCCAGCCTCAGCAAGGGCGAAGCACTAAGCAACTCAGTGAGACCCTGTCTCTAAATAAAACACAAAATAGGGCTGGAGATGTGGCTCAGTGGTCAAGTGCCCCTGAGTTCAATCTCCAGTACCAAAAAAAAAAACAAAAAACAAAAACAAAAATGAAGTCAAACTTAGACATTCCCCATAATCTTCCAACAAACAAAAAGAGCAGCTTACTAAATCCTTACTGAAGAAACCTGAAAGGTAAGAATATAGTTCTTATCTTTCATTCAAAAGAATTTCTATTTTAACTGGTACTCAAACCCATTTACTACTTTTTATTCAGATGAGATAGTGGTGGTGGTATGCTTCTAGGCACAGACCAATCAAGATATTCTACTAAAAATTAACGTGGCATGTATTGAAATTAATAATCACTTAAAATAGCTCAATGCATTTCATATTATCTGGATTGATTTTTGAACATTACAAAACAGATGGTTATTAATGGCATAATATTAGAATACAAAATTTAAGGCGATTTGAAAACCTGTCAGTTGCTATGATTATCATATGAGAATGTGTGAAGTTATTTCTTAGAGACAATGTCATGTTCCCTCATGTCACAAACCTGTTACTATGACAGGGAGGACAAATGCCTGCTATACAGTGCTATGCATCCCATTACAATGGGTTCATTCATATTTATAATACAATCTGTGATGTCGATGCAATCACTTTAGATCTCACTGTTATTTCAGACAAATCCATAACTGAGCAAAAGGCAGGATGTTGACAGGAGTTAATGTGGGTTTTACACTGTTTACAATTGCTTTCTAATCTACTAAATGGCTGTGAAAATTGATGCACTGTTAGGAGTGTTTTTATATACTAGTATAGATAAAAGAGTTGTGCTGCAGTAATCTCTGTAATGCTAAATTGAATTTTCTACAGTGCTTTTTGTTTTCCCTATTCGCGTGTGATTAAGTATGTACCCGATTTTATGTAAATCATTAATAAAGAAACCAAAACATCTCATTTTATTAACAGAAATGTATTTGCTTTGACTTTTCTTTTTTTCTTCAGAAAGAAAGTCAAAGCAAATTTGTAGTTTTATTCTGGTTACTTGTAGAATCAATTTTTAATTGTATTTGAAATGAATTAAAGAATCATTCGGAAGAGATTCAGAGTATCCCATTTCAAACCTCTGAATCATTTTTCCAGAAACTTGATGAACACATGGTATATTGAGGACTATATAACCTAATTATAATTACAAAAATTAATACATATCAATATAAAATATTAATAATTATACCTTCTCAAACTACTCCATTTACTAGCAATAAGATAGGTAAGAGGGCAGAAAGGTTTACCAAATAAGGGAATAAGGCTCATATATCAACTTCTAAAATTATTTCAATTAATTTATTTAAATATTACTACAAACAGGCACTGTGAGAATGGCCATTAGTCACCATAGCTATCAGGAGACAGCTTTGCCTCTTGGGCTCCTACAGATGTATAACTGTAAATGTGGGGCAGATCTAAGAACCGTTCCTCTTGTTAGTGACTTTGACTCCTGTTTGAGGTTAACTTGGAATCTAAAGACTGGAGGCTGGGTTTCACTTCTACACAGGCTATGAAAAAAGATTACCTATTGACAAAAGCAAAGAAAAAAAACTCAACAGATCATTTTATCTGGATTGATAACAGTGCTCAAGCTGTTTAAAACCAACTTTAAATCACTCATCTAATTATTGGCTATGTGTTTACTGTGCTAATGGTTTATACTTTCAAGAAAGGGGTTAGAAATAGTGGATAATTATGCTTTTATTTTAAGATGTTAATTGTATTGAAAAAAATGGGTGCTTCCATATAAAATTATATTTAGAAGTCAATAATGCTCCTGGATTTTTTATTTCTCCCAGTGCTGGGGATCTAACCCAGGGCCTCATACATGCTAAACAACACTACCACAGCTTCATCTCCAGCCCTTATAGCTTTTTTTTCGTTTTTGCTATTATTTTCAATTCTAGCATTCAAAGAAAATTATGTATTGGTAAGAAATATATACTTAAGAAAACCCAATAAATTTATATGCCCAAATGTGCATAAACCAAAAAATACTTAAGACTATTCAAATAGAGGTAACATCATTTCGAAGATCTTTCTTCCTATACTTACCAATATATTTCATGCTTTAATTATTTTTCTCTCTACCACAAGTTATTGCATTGACATTTATCAAGTGCATCATTAAGAAAATTAAATAATTGGTTGTCTGATTACAATTTCACCCTGAGCTTCATATGGGGTTTTAAAGTCTTTTCTGTGGGAAAGAGCTAGCCTTCATGTTCCTAGTACAATACAGATAGCCTGGATGTGTCCTTGGACCAAGCTGTTGTTATGGTCACAGACCCAGGCTGAGCAACCATGGCTCATGATCAAAGTTCCATGTCCTCAGTTCACATCTGCATTCTTATGTAAACACAAAGTTAGTAAAGTAGATGCACCTTTAAGACTGCGTTACCTCCGGTGCCTGACTATAGTGCATCTGGGTAGGGGTCAGAGTGACTTATATATACTCCTGAGGGACTTTAATAAAGCATGATCATCATTGCACATCTAGTCTGGAGACTTGTCTTGTCCTTTGTGTGTGTTTGTGTATGTAACTCTCAGCCGCAGCTCCCTCGCTGATCCTACTTTCACTTCGTGCTGGTGTAGGCGCCAGCACTTTTCCAGTCTGCTCCCTGTGTTCTCTGTAGTAAACTAGTCTTATCAAGGACTTGACTTAGAATGTCTTTCCAATGAAGGAACACAAGGCTATTTTACTGCTTCAAAATAATGCATAAAAACAAATGAACAAAATAGAAGTAAAAACAAAGCTTCCATGACAACCTGTTACGTTTGGAAAGTGATGCCACCACACAGCCACTGCTAAAACAACTTGACTATGAAATTCACATTTAACAACACTAAAGATAAAGCATCAGAAACAACCTCTTTCATCTATCTTTTGAAAATCTTTGTTATAAAAACATTATAGAAAAAACATGCAAAAAACAAAAGTGGCAAAATTAGTGCATTAAGTAGTATTATACTTGTATATCTTGACAAAAATAGCACACTAAGCTGCATTCCTTGCTCCTGAAAAAATAGAAAGTAAGCAATATTCTTAGTTCTTTAAATCAGCTTGAAGTAATTTATTTTCTATGCAGAACACAAATACTAGATGGCAAAGATTAATAGACCTAAAAGAATTAGGATGGCATGGTGGAATGGTCCACAGTAGTTGTTCACTAGTGTTCACTGAGGCAAAATGAGAATAATGATTCCTGAAGTTAAATTTGTTCAAATTTGAAATTAAGACTACCACCTCACCGGGTTTTTTTTGGTGTTAAACTACACTTGTTAAAATGAGATATTAGTGACTCCAAAGGATGACTTTTTTATACCCATTCATTATTGATTAGTTACTAAACTCCTGTTTTGGGTCAAGTTCTATTCTAAGGAGAGCAGAAAACAAAACTGAAAAGGTCCTTGCCCTTGTGGAACTCATATTATAGGGGCGATGCAGGAGGCAGCTCAAGAGAGACAGACAATAGAATGTTACTCAGCATGAAAAGAGAATAAAATTATAGCATTTGCAGGTAAATGGATGGAGTTGGAGAATATTATGCTAAGTAAAGTAAGCCAATCCCAAAAAACCTAAGGCCAAATGTTTTCTCTGATGAGTGGATGATGACTCATAATAGGGAGGAGGCATGGGAATAATGTAGGAACGTTGATTGGGCAAGAGGGAGAAATGGGAGGGGACATGGGGGCAGAAAAGGTGGGGGATGAAATGAACATCATTACCCTAGGTACATGTATGACTGTATATATGGTGTTACTCTACATTGTATACAACCAGAGAAATGAAAAGTTGTGCTCCATTTGTGCACAATGAATCAAAATGCTTTTTGCTGCCATATATACCTAATTAGAATAAATAAATTTAAAAAAAAGAGACACAGACAAGTACTGTAAATCATCTGTCGGAGGTGGCCAGCATATTGGAGAAAATGGCAGTGTAAAAGTGATGAGAATTTGTGTTACAATTTTACCAAGGTTGGCCAGAATAAACCTCTTTCATACAGTGAAAGTGGCGCAGATTTGCAGAAATAGATCGAGTATTCGTGTACTTCAGAGGGGAAAATATTCCAGGCAGAAGGAACAGACTCATATACATAAAGCTTTGTGTGCTCTAGGAAAAGCAAGATGGCTGGCACAGCTGAAGAAAAGCCTTGAAGAGAGCAACAGAAGAGGTCAGTGAGATGACAGGGACAGATTTGGCCTTGTAGGTCTCTTGTTCCACTGAGGGATTTTGAGAAAAGTGATCTAATCAGGCCTACATTTGAACAAGTTCATCCTGGCTCTAGAGCTCAGAATACAGGACAGGGTGGAAGCAAGGCGGGCAGTTTCAATAATCTAGGTAAGAGATGATAGGACTAGATTTGTTTTGTTTAACAGATCCAGAGACAATATGAGATGTCGATTCAACAATCATTTTAATAATGATTTCCTAATTCATTTTCCTGTATCCTATTCTTTACAGAAACACTTCTGGGCAAATATTGGTCTTTATTCCAGACTTTTATTAAGAAGCGAGTACAGTAATTCACCTCATTTTACTTTATAGCTGGATTTTCTCCAGGACTTTTCAGTTTGGGGACTTTTCATAGTTTGAAATCAGAGCCCACGGAAGGAAGGCTGGCAGTTGGTGACCTTACATGGATTACATCTGAATTAGATTGAAGATCTTTGCTTGAAAAGAACTATTGTTTTTCTTCAAAACTTCCTGGTATATACTCATTGCTCCTTAAGTTGTACTGTTCATTCTTCTACCCCTGTGATAGTCATACTGCTCTAACCTCATCTGACTCCATGACTATGATCTTAGGCTTTTGGCTCCAAACTTACGCTTCTATGCTAAAATTTTTCTGAGTTATAAATCTCAGTTCTTACCTGTGTATGGTATATCTCTTCCTCCTTTAAATTCCTTATAACTGAATACATACATGTTTCTCTCCCAGGGGCAATGCCTGTTTCTCTTCTTTACATTGCCCATTTTAGTTACCTTTTTAAAAAAATTTTTTAGTTGTTGATTGACCTTTATTTATTCATTATTTATATGCGGTGCAGAGGATCAAACCCAGGGCCTCCCACATGCGAAGCGAGCACTCTACCACTGAGCAACAATCCCAGCCCACCATTTTTTTTTAATCATAGGAAAGAAAAGGGGGAAAAACAATAATTCTGATAATATTGTATCTCCTTATAGTGTAACACCCAATTATCCCCTTCCCTTTTATCCACCAGTTAGTCAGAAACTTTAGTGGTAATAGTAGCCAAGTATTTCTCTAGTTGAGGTTCCCTGTGTTGGAGAACCCTGGGATGAAGGGGTACACAGGCACACATTCCTTTATTAGGCCACAGTGATACCTTTACTGACAAGTACCCCTGAATAATGGGATGTTGGAGGATATGGCAGTCACAGAGCTCACCAAATATTTCCCTTGTGCCTTCCCATGTTTCCCAATCTTTCTGTAGTTAGGTTGAATTGAGGCAGAACATTATGATAGAGGGATGTGGCAGAGGAAAGTAGCTCTGAACATTGCACCAGGAAGCAGAGACAGCACCTTTCACCACAGATAAAATATAAACCCCAAGGGAACACGCCCATTTACCTACCTCCTCTAGCCATACCCTACCTGCCTAGTTACCATCTAGTTAATCCCTATCAGGGATTAATGCCCTGATTAGGTTAAGGTTCTCACAACTCAATCATTTCACCTCCAAAATTTCTTGCATTATCTCACATATGAGCCTTTGGGGGGTACCTCATATCTAAACCAAAAAAATTCCTTTTTCCCTACTGCAAAGACTGTAGTCTCCCAGAGGATATAGCTATATGATGTAGGGTAGTTGCCTGACTCTTGCTCGACTCCATGTGAGAGAGAAATACACTGTAAATCATTAGGATTCCAAGTTTTTTCTGCTAAAACAATAAGTCTTAATTACCCTAATAAAGATTGTTTGGGTATCCTTATTAAAATGATTATAAATGTTAATTATTTTAGTACTTCTGCCATTCTGAAATTTATCAAAAATCCTCCTTTCCATTTATATTTACTTCTAGTACCATCTTTAAGATAGTTTACTTTGTAAAGGAAGTTGGCCATATCAAGTTCAAGGATATTCTTTCAGTATTTGAAAAATAGGTAAATAAGTTTTTATTAACATAACTTAGACTCTTTCTGCATGTGTCTGTGTGTACTTATTTATATTACATATATATGTGTATTTTATAAACTGCTCTGAGTTGCTGCTTTCAAATTCAAGATATCATTTAGAAACTGCTTAATTTAACTTTATTCCATTGTATTATCTTGAGATATATCAAACCATAGATATTAAATGTCCACAATATAAATATAGTATAGGCATGTGTATTTATTTTTGTAATTTTGATTGAAGGTAATCATGGATGTCAATGAGATATTCCCTTGCCAGTCCATCTCTGAAATCCTTGCTTCCCACTGTTAGAAATAGAAAGTCTGGTGGTCTATTTTCAGAATATACTATTTAGCTTTAGATGTAAAATTGGGATGTAAGAAAGGCATCTAGAGAAGAAATAGAAGAGAATGTAAAGTTACATAATAGTACCATTGCCTAAGGATGTGGCAAATCCAAAGTCCTTTGTAACTAAACAGCCCTGTGACAAACAGGAGGTGGGGGAAAGGGTCCACCCAACCAACAGAGATAGAAATCTCTTAAGAAATAGTAACTTGGGGCAGAAGATGTAGCTCAGTTGGTTGAGTGCTTGCCTAGCATGCACAAGGCTATGGGTTCAATCTCCAGCACCACACACACACA
>CM053404.1:96507827-96534731 GCA_028644305.1 Xerus rutilus | reverse complement strand
CAAGGTCCAAGTTTAAGTGAGCATAGTGATTTGTTTCCTAACAATAGAGCCCAGCTAAATTTAAAAACTCCTTTGTACTGACCAGTCCTTGAAGCTTTGAGTCCCTCTCTCATCCACAATCCTTCTCAGCAAAGCAGCTAAGGGAAATTTTTTGTGCATATAATATACTATCACCACCCTCACAATTGTCATGATCAAAAAAACTAGTACCCCATCACTACCCACTGCCTCAACAGCTTCTTCTATTGTGTTTATCACCACCTGTCTTACCACCCCCAATAACAGTTATGAGTAAGCCAAGTCCTTTTTTTTGTTTACTTCATTTAAATCTCAGAACAAGTTAAAGTATGCTGCATCCATTTGACAAGTGAGGAAATCAAGACAGAGAACTTAAGGGCAAAATTTTAGCCTATGTTCCTACAGTTGGTGACTGAGAAAGTCAAAATTCAGATTGAAGTTTGGATAACTCCAAGTTATGTGCTTTTTCCAAAGCTTAGCCTATCTTTTGGCACAGAGTTAATACTGAAAAAAAGATTTGTTGCATGAATGGATAAATAAAAGTAGTCGTGCTGTGGGTCACACAATTCATTGGAAAAGGGAACGGTGTTTGATCCATTGGCAGTACAGATATGGCAGGAGGTGATCCGGTGGGAGACTCTACACTACAGGATTTTATGCTAGACATTAACCAAGTCACCCTGTGAGTTCCTCTCTTGAGACTATCAAACACATGAAGAAGGGTACAAAGAGTATAGAAATGCTGAAACTGAGGACCAGAGAGCAGGTAGCAGGTTACAGACATAAAATCCAGGAAACCATGTGTAAACATGAGCCAGAAGGGTAACAGCACTGTATCCAGTTAGTAGTAACAACAGAAACACAGACAGGCAGAGACAGAGAAGCCACATCATGAGCATGGTTCTTTGATCTTGGTGCAATGGCAATATCCTAAACAGCTTTCTACTTCTCAAGTGGTTGACTGGGTCATTGCTGATATGGCCTTTTAAGCTTTTACTGGCTCCTCTTTCTCTAACCAAGAGTGGTCCTTTACTTGGGAAACAGCTGTCTCATCCATCTGCTCAAGTCCAAACTTTTATTCCCCACATATAATCCATTATGATGTTCTGTAATTTCTATCCCAACTGTGTCTACTCTAGCCCAAGCATCACCACCTTCCTATCTGGATCACTGCAGTTTCTTCCAAGCTGGTGTCCAAACAATATATTCCTGCTCCTCCCAAATCCATTCTCCATGTATCTGGCTCTGCATTTACCTTCTGCTCCTAATTCAGACTCATACACCTCTTATTTAAAACACCTCTTCTTTTGGGCAACTCACCTTCAGAGTAGGTTAGTCTTCCTGTTTATTAACTGTTTTGTCAGCCTTCACTTTTCTTTCTCAAGAATATCATGCTTACAATGACTCGTTCATTTTAATAAGTCTTCCTTTCTAGACATGGGCTCTATACAGATAATACCGTGTCTGCTTTGTTTAATGCTATATTCCAAGTATAGTGCCTGGCCCATAAGAAGTGAAAACAAATATTTACTCAATAAATACTTCTCAGTGTTTCTTTATATAACATGTCATTTGCAGTAATTTGAGCCTATTTTTTAGAGCCTAAAAACTCAATATAAACTCTCAAATGTGTTCATAAATATTCCATGGCTATAAGAACTAAGATCCAGTCTACCTCCATAGATGACTAACATTTTGCATACACTGTGCAGAGTTGTCTAGGATGGAGAAGAGGTGGGGGTGCAGACATCATTCAATATTTAAAGGGAAGACAACAATTTTTAAGCAGCTTCATGACCTAATTATGTCAGTGTTTTAGGAAGAAAATTTGGTAGCAGTAGATGAACAGAGATTTTCCTTCCTGAAAATGAAGACTCAAAAGAAGAGTTTTTTTTTGACTTTTCTTTGGACAGGATTCTGTGATGGATGTCAGTCATCTTGCAGGCATGAGCTGCTGAGCCCAAAGATAGTACTCATGGAGTCCAAGTGGAAGGATAAGAAGAATTTAAAGCCTGGATGACATTACTGAACACTGAATGGAAACCAAAGTAAACAAACGAACAAAAACTTGTTAAAAGAAAACAAATTTCAAAATCCTTAACCTCTGTTTATAACTTTACCTCTTTTCTTGTCCTCATTCCTCTAATAAGATGTCAGCCACACCCTCAACTTTAACCTCCATAGTGCTTCTGCTACCTATCTCATCTACATCATTTAGGATGTTCTAACTTCAAGTGATAGTGCTTATAGAGTGACTTAAATAAGAGGTGTATTTGTATTTTGAGTGACTTAAATAAGAGGTGTATTTCTTATTTATCAAAAAAATCTAATTTTTTTTGTTTTTTGGGGGTGGCTGACTGGGGCATCGGGGAGCTGGCTAGGGTGTGGAGAACACACAACTTCATTTTCTATCATGTAACACAAAAAATTTAATTTTATAAGAAAATTGTTTTTGAAGAACAAAAATAAGTATTGTACCCATCCTCTAAAACCAAAATTCCCCAATCAACTCTCCCCTCCTATAAGTACAATAAGGGCACAGGAAGAATAAGAGCGAAATTGAAACCATTCTGGTCTTTTAACCAAAGCTTCTTATAAATTGAGCATAAATGATTATATGCTAGCAAGTGGGATAGAACCTTTGTTCCATTTGTTTATCTATATTCAGAATATCACTGTCTTCCTTTCTCTTATTCATTCGTTACCATTTATTATGAGGAGGTCTACTGCCTAGACATTAATGAGAGCACATCATGTTTTCTACCCTCAAAGAACTATTTAGAACTCATCTTAAGAAGTACTCACAAATTATCTGCTTAGCAAAGTAGGCAACCAAATATTTGTTTAGTGCACCTGTTCTGTAGCATTATGGTTTTTGGAGAGTTTAAGAAATTTCATGAAGATCAAACCTTCAGCATCTGATTAGAGGAGGGGATAAAAGAGCAGACAAGTAGAAGGTATAATTTTGAGCTCTATATACTAAATGTGTATAGATCTATATACTATATGTATAAACATTTAGTCCCTATATACATTTAGTCATTCATGTAAACTTTGGTTTCTTGCATAACTTTCTGGCCAATCAACAATCCTGACTGTGCTTGACTATTACAACTGGAAAGGTGTTCACTCTGTCTTAAGAGGAGATCAGTCTATCACATTTCAGTCCTGACAGCTAAAATGTTTTTCTTCAGAGAAGACATAATGTGTTCCCCTGTTAACTCTCACTGGCCATATTTATCATTAGAGGTACATGAGATTATGTAAGTGAAGGTATATTGTTCTTGCTTGCTGATGAAACTTTTTTAAAAAAGTGTTTAGAAAGATGATAGAGTTGAGTACTTTTAAGGATATCCCTTTGAAAAATGATAAGAATAAGTTTTTAACAACAACATTTTCAAGTGGAATAGTCACCTTAATGTTAATTGCACATAAAATCTTAATGCATAAATATAGCATTTAATGGATAACCTCAGCTATAAATTAAGTAGTTGATAGTGGACATACTCATTTTTGACCATAATTTTTATATTAAAATCATAAATATTCATGATGATTCTACCTTTCTTTCATTCATAGGCATGATGATGGGCTTGGGCATCCAAGAAACATTCAATAAAATGCCATGAAAATTAAGAGGGTGTCAACAACAACAGAAGTACCTCTCACAGAGATGTGCTCCATGCCAGGCAATACGCCAAAACACTTCACACACAGAATAGTTCCTTGTGCTCATAAAACCCTTCTAAAGTAGATATTATCATATTTAACTTACAAATATGAAACTGAACTTAACAGTTCAAATAATTCAAGAGTAATTCACATAATTCAAATCTAGCAGCTGAAGTAAGATTAGAAACCTGGTCTTTGATATTATTATCTCAATATTAGGTTCCTTAATGCATATAATGGGTAGGTCTGACAGAATTATTATAAAAACATATTCAGTCACTGGATCCTGTTCAAAATGAAAATATCTACCAAGAGGTAGATGATTCTGTGATCACAGTGACAGATGCACCTATTAAATTAAAAGGTATTAAGAATAAAAGGAATTCTCAGTTTTTCCTTTAAAATTATGTATACTGTAGTAACCATCACAAAACACAACAGAAGGGGCTGGGGCTGTAGCTCAGTGGTAGAGCGCTTGCCTAGCATGTGTGAGGCACTGGGTTCGATCTTTAGCACCACATATAAATAATAAATAAATAAAAGATCCATCAACAACTAAAAAAATATTTAAAAAATTAAATACAACATAAACCCAGAACAGTATATTATGAAGCCTTCAAAACACTGACAAAATGTAATCAAAAGATCTGCATAATGATAGTTCAGGAAATTTGATAGGTTATAAAAAAGTGCTCATTTTTTTACTTAAATAAGACAAACTTAAAGCTCCTCAGTTTATAAAACAAAAATGCCTGTCAGCATTAAAATGTCAAGAATTTATAAATTATTAGATTCATTTTAAATTAGGATAGTATCTACATATATATATATTTTTTTTTGAGAGGGTACTGAGGATTGAACTTGGCATTTGACCTCTGACCCACATCCTCAGCCTTATTTTGTATTTATTTAAAGACAGAATCTCACTGAGCTGCTTAGTGCCTTGCTTTTGCTGAGGCTGCCTTGAACTCACGATCTTCCTGCCTGAGTTTCTCGAGCCACTGGGATAATAGGTGTGTGCCACTGCACCTGGCCAGTAACTACATATATTGATTTAAGCTTTAAGGACTGTACTTTTTCAGGGGCTTACAAAAGGTAGACATCCGCCTTTCTCAGTCTGCACAAAAGGTAGACATCCGCCAACTAGTCATCTTTGGGGTCATCCAGTGATCCATGGTGACTCATAGTCTCTGTTGCTTCCTCTAGTCCCAAGTCCTGCATTAATTTGCCACACAACAACCACTGTTTCTGGCCCCACTTAAGCCAAGTGAGTATAGTTCTAATAGTCGCTCGTACCCTTTGAGAGGCATCTTAATTTTTAGCCATGTGCCTACTATTAAATTACAAATGATTATACAATAAAAATTCTATCTATAGAACTTAAACCCAAGTGATTATGTTTTTACTAATATATGCAAAACACTAGTTCACTTTCTCAGATAACTACAAAACCACTTAACATTGCCAACATTGATTTGGTGGCAAGAGAATCAAAGATATAGAAGAATAAATCTTCAAAAGTGCTAACCTTATAGTGCCCCCAAATAAGGAAAAAAAAGCCACCAAAACCTGACAAGTATTAACATAGACAACCTTAATGTCATCAGTTGTATTTAACTATTTATTTCTAATAATCTCTACAGAGATCACAGAATAAGGATTTTTTTTTTGAGTATCAGGATTGAACTCAGGGGCACTTGACCACTGAGTCACATCCAGCCCTATTTTGTACTTTATTTAGAGACAGGGTCTCACTGAGTTGCTTAGCACCTTGCTTTTGCTGAGACTGGCTTTGGACTCACGATCCTCTTGTTTCAGACTTCTGAGCCGCTGGGATAACAGGCATGCGCCACCATGGCCGGCAGGAATTTTAACAATAGAAACCAAGAAAAATTAATGATTATTGAACTGGTATATACCAGGCATTAACCGGGCCCTGTTACATAATTCATCTTTAGACTTATGACAACTTTGCATGGCTGGTACAGTTATGCAGATTTACAGGCCAGGTAATAGTCTGAAAGGCCAAGGTCATACTATCAGCCACCTTCCTCCCTCTCCTGCCATCATGCTGCTTGTGGTGAGGATAAAACCCACACTTAACATTCCTCTCTTTAATACTGCAGAACATAAACCACCCTAATAAAGTTCTTAACATTTAGAGAAGGTACTATGAAAAGTTATTGTAATTACAAATATACATTCTTCTTGTTCTGAAATGTACCTGAAGAGCTCAAAGAGAAATCAGATGTTTAGCACTTGACAATCCATTCAAATTTTCAGAAGTAGTGATAGCATTTATTCAAGGCAAACCATTATAAATTATAAACACCAAAATGTTACTGGCCTAAGTAAAACACACTATATAATCCTATTCATAGCTACTGAATATGAAGTACTTAATGAATTAGCTTAATGTGTCTATTAAGATGATATTAGTAGACAGGAGCTCACCATAAGCAAGCTTCCAAAGTCATCTTGTAATGTCTTCTAATAATACTTTAAAATAAATACTAACTTTAATACATGTACTACAGAGTTTGTGTAACAGACATTTTCAATGGTGGAATGTTCAAAAAGGCAGGGAAAAGTGATAACTTTTTTTAAAGTCTTCATTATTTGTTAAATCCTTTAGGTAAGACTTCCAAAACTATAATATTTTAAGCTTTTCAATCATCCTAAAGATTAAAAAATAACTTCGTGTATATTTTATTAAAGGCTGTGTGAGAAGTAACAGGTACTTCACATGCATACATTTTAATGTCAGTGCCACCTCGAAAACTTCTTCTCCCTATAACTCACTGATGATTTAAAGAAATTATATTCAGAATCCACCTCGGAAATAAGCACAGTATAATCACGACTTATGGTCTATTTCTTTCTCTGACATTTAGCTCATGGTCTGCTTCTGATAAGGAAATGCATCTTTCTAAAAAGCACTCCGTTTTCCTTAGCACAAGAAACAGTAGATTGCTCTTTTTCTTGTGACACACCATATAATGCCTTTCTTCCAGAATATTTTTTCCTCTTGAAATTAAGCCATAAAATACAATGTCTTACTTGAAAAACAGTGCATTAGTGAAGTGGGACAAATGTACTTGTGTAATTTGAATTGAATTGTAGCATGTATAATAAAGAGCGACATTTTTTCTTAGGGAAGGTATCTATCAAATACTTGATATTCATTCTATTTCATATTTCTAGGTAAAATTTTAGTTAAATAAAACACTGATTTAATGAAGAAAGCCCTAACTTACAAACAATGAGGCTATAAATGCTGAAACAAAGGTTGCCTATGGGCAAAATGTAGAAAAAAATGAAGCCTGCCTCTGCACCCTCAAGCTGCTCATGGCCTATCCATAGAGGCATTTCTCCAGGTAAAATCCTTGTGATCTGTACTGTATCTGTATCTTACCCTCTAGGCATAGGAGAAAGTTTGTGTGTAGGGTAAAGTTTGCCAGTACTGGGTATTGAACCCAGGGGTGCTCTACCACTGAGCTATACCCCCAGCTCCATTTGAGTCAGAGTCTATGTTGTCCAGGCTGGCCTTGAAACTGTGATCCCGCTACTTCAGCCTCCTGAGTCACTGAGGTTATAGGCATGTGCCACTGTGGCTCAAATGAGAAAAGCTTTTTAAAGAGACACTTTGACTTTTTTTCTTGCTAAATATGAAAATGACAGATTGCATTCCAGTAACCAAAATGGACCAAGCAGCAGCCTTGAAAATTAGAAGCTAAAGAATAAAGAGGATATTATGATTTCACTGTGTGCCCCAAAGTTCATGTGCTAGAAACTTATGCAATGCAAGATGGTTGAAAGGAGAGGCCTTCAAGAGGTGATGAGGTCACAGCCACTAATAAACATCAGTTTTGCAGGAGTGGGTTTGTTATTGTGGGAGTGGACTTGTTATATAAACTAGTTTCCCCTCCCTTGAGAGGGCTCTCTTGGCATGTGATGCCTTCTGCCTTGCAAAGATGCAACAAAAAGGTCTTCACTGTGAACATTCCCTTAATTTTGGACTTCCAATCCTCCAGAACCATCGGCCAAATAAATTTGTTATAAATTAGTCTGTAGTATTCTGTGATAGCAGCATAAAATGGAATAACAGAGGGTAGGCATAAAGACATGAGAAGCTGAAGTCCCTCACAACCTTGTGGAACCTCCCTATAAGCATCGGGCTGAAAACTTGAATTTCTCTTTTTAATTATGTAAGTTTCTCTATTTAATTATGTAAGTCAGTGATATTTGTTGGGCAGGTGAAATTGGATATTTGGAGGGCAACAAGAGAGGAGAATTTTCTTCCATTATTTTCTTTTTAAAATTTGCATTATGAATCATGTAAGTGAATTATTTGGTAAAAAATCAAATTCTGAAAAATTTAAAAATGTTATATACGAAATATTAGCAATTTGTAGGGTTTAATAAAACATCTATTCTATGAAGAAGTTTGTTAAAAAATAAACCTCTATCACTTCTGCAAAACTCTCTCAAAACAGAAACCACCATGTTCGCCTTTGCAACCAGAGTCTAGTCAGATATTCTGCATGTAGCTGGTGCTTACAAATGCTGCTTGAACAAATAAAATGTGTCACCATTGCAAAATGCTCTTCTATGTGCCTGATGGTTATCTACAAAAGCATACAAGGATGATTTTAAGCACAGAGGAAAAACATTAGAAACTTAGCAGAATAGTTATTGGTAGTTAGTAAATGGTTAAATACATGTAAGCACACTTATTTATCTGTCTTAATAAAATTCTCAAGTCAAAGTTTCAAAAGTATTTATGTAGTATATTAGTCTATTCTCTCTTGCTCTAATGAAATACTTAAGGCCGGGTACTTATAAAGAAAAGAGGTTTACTTAGCTCACAGTTTTGTATGCTGAAAGTTTAAACTGCATGGCACTGGCTCAGACCACCCTGGCTGTTTCATCTGTAGAAGGTGAAAAGGAGGGAGAGGAAGGGGAAGAGGGATCACATTTCTAAAGAGAAAGTCAGAGTGTGACTGATAAGGGCAAGTCTTTTACCTTTCCATTAGAGCCCACCTGTATACTGTCTCACTGAAGACCAAGTTCACACCACATGAACCTTTGGGGACAATCTATCTCCAAACCATAGCAAGTAGGGTGGGTACTCTTAAAGAAGTACTGTACAAACTTAGTCTTAATTTTTTTTAGTTGTAGATGAACACAATACCTTTATTTATTTTACATGGTGCTGAGGATCGAACCCAGTGCCTCACACATGAGAGGCAAGCGCTCAACTGCTAAGCCACAACCCTGGCCCCTAGTCTTGATTTTTATTTTTGTAACATTTTTCTTCTATTAAAGAATCCAAAGAATGCAACTCACTAAATGCATATTTGACTAAAATTTCACACTGAAAACTTCCAAAAAATTCTCTGAAAATCGAATCAAGAATTTTGATTCTTGTTTTACATATACACTATAACAACTTATATTTAAAAAACACTCATTTTCCTAAAAGGGATTGTTAACAATTATACCCAGTTTATATGAAAATTTGATTAGAATAGCTCAATTAGAATTCACAGAAAAGGCTTTTTTACTGAGCAAATGTATGAAACTTTGAAAAGATTGATAGGAATGTGTAACTTACTTTGTCAGTTTCATTTTTCATGTCTTGGTAATAAATGTTATTTTGATAAAGATGATTTTTATTGTGTTTATTGTACTGTGGTTTTTATATAATCAAGGTTCCTCCAGTAACACAAAAGGAAGAACCATATTTCAGCACTCAGGCTCATGTTCCCTTTAAAGTTATGTGTCAGCATTCCTGTATCTGCATAAGAACTAGGTGAACTGATGGTGTGGAATCCATGTTCTACATAATGAAAAACCTAAGGGGAAAAAAATGGGTATAATAGTCCTATTAGTACTCTGGACTTTCAATAATTTTACCTATTTGCCCATCACCATTGCCTTAGAAACCTTTTTTTGGGGTAGAGGGTACCAGGGATTGAACTCAGGGGAACTCAACCACTGAGCCACATCCCTAGCCCTATTTTGTGTTTTATTTAGAGACAGAGTCTCACTGAGTTGCTTACCTACCACCTTGCCATTACTGAGGCTGGCTTTGAACTTGACATTCTCCTGTCTCAGCCTCCCCAAACTGGGATTACAGGCGTGTGCCACCATTCCTGGCTAGGAATATTTCCATTTCTCTTTACATTTACTTGACAAATAATGGTAATAGGAAAGAGGTTGTACCATGAAGAAAACAAAATCGGGTGGATTAGAGCATGGCCCAGTTGGCATCAATCCTGCCACGACAGGTGAAAGAAGGACAGAACTGCAGTCCTACTGTGTGGGTTGCTTGTGCCTGAAGGAACCAAACAGAATTAATAAAGGTAGATATTCTGAAAGCAGTACCACCAAAATCAAGGCCAGAGACTACTAGTTGTTTGTTCTTAGAGCCACAGGGTTTTCCTTGACAGCAAAAACAATACAAAAGCTTTGGGATAAAGATACAACTCTATGAAGATGATTTTATGTTGGATATAAAACTGTTTTCAGAAATATTGTCCATATGACATCTAATACTCCTGTCAAAAGTTCTGCATTCAAGGTTCTTAGGAATTCAAAGCCAGAAAAACAACTTTCTATTCTTCAAGAATTGGTATGTGTCCTTATAAAAAGGACTAACAATGCTTTAATTTATAGAGGGTCCTCAGGAAACATTTTTCAAAAAAGCTTTCTGATTTATACCACATGGCCTATATTGACTTTTCCTGTTAGGTTCAGAGAGATTGAGATATGATCATTACTTGTGAACATGGTAATGTATTCTGTTTGTGGCAGACTGGCATTCTGTGTCCATTTTCAACCATTTGCTAGAGTGCCTTTCTGGTACTACAGTGAATGGAAAGCTAAAAGCCACACCCGAGATCCTCTTGAAATTTGGATGTGATTTAGTTTGACCAGTCTCCAATCTGCTCAAAATTTAGAAAGCTGGAGATGAGAGAGGGGCCATGGTTTTGCTGATGTTGCTTCCAACTATAACTTTGGAAGCATTTGATTGTGTGGTCACTATCTCTGAGGACTGAAAGGCAGAAGGACAGCTACCTAGTCTACTGGTGTGATTTTCATGGTTCTTCAGGTGGCGGCCTTCTGATCAAGGCTTCCTGTCAGGGAGTGGCGGTGAGGTATGAAACCAGCAGCTTCCCAATTTGGCTTCTTTGACACAGAGGAGAGAGCAATTACCTTGGTGGCCAGTGTTTGATGTAGTTTATCAAAGTTCAAGCTATATTGTTTCTTAAGTCTTCCCAGTCATACTGGAATCCACTTGATTTGCCATTTTAAATCCTTTTCTGCTTAAACTGGATTCTGGTTTCTGTAATAGAACCGTAAACATATATACCTCCCCTTCCAAGAAAGCAATTTCCTTTTCTGTAGTGAAGAGGAGGGACAATGAAGATTCTCAAGGTCTATAGGGAAGGGGCAAAATAATGTTCAGCGACTAATGGGTACTTTCTTTCTGTCCCCCACTCTGAATGAAAATGTGCTATGGCGACACTGAGATAGGTTCCAGGACCAGGAGAGCCCAGTGCTTAAAATACTCCCTTGACCTGTGGTGTCCAGATTGTTAGTTTAAGTTCTCCCAGGACAATATCCACAATTTAAAAACTCAAGTATAAAAAGATATTAGCACAGAAAAACTAACCTGCTCAGAGTTGGGAATACCTTATTTTTCTGTTAACAGCATCCCAATAGCTGCAGGCTCTAATTCACAGAATCAGCAGGGTTCTGAGATACGCTATATCCATTCCTGCCATGCAGCCATCTAAGTTTCCATGAGATGTCATGTGTCTGGCAAGTTAAATTGGAAACTTAACTATATTGTGTGTTTATGTATGTGGTTTTTCATACCAATACATTTTGAAACATTTAGTTGTCTTTTTTTTTTTTTTGAGATAGGGTCTTGCTATGTTGCTCAGGCTGGTCTCAAACTCCAGATTCTCCTGCTTCAGTCACCTAAGTAGTTGGGATTACAGACAAGTAGCTGGGATTATAGGTGTGCACCACCATACCTGCTCAAGTGTCTTAATATTTTTTCATTATGTCCTGCCTAAAGATTCTTTGTTCAGTCTTGCTTTGCTGGAAAACACTGGTCTACCCTCATCAACATCTTGGCAAGATTGGTTGTCATTATGAGCCAGTGTTTGTGATAAAAAGGAAAGTCCTTTATTATACTTCATGAGGCTTACCTGTAAATTGTGTATAAGATTGCCAGATTTAGCAAAACACAAAACAAAATAAAGAAGTGAGGAAACTTGGTTGAATTTGAATTTCAGATAAACAATAAATAACTTTTTAGTGTAAGTATATCCTATTTGGAACTATACTTCAGTAATTGAGTTGTTAACTTACTATTCTTTTAAAGTTATTTGCAACATTTCTACATCTATATGAAAACTTAGGTGAATTCATAGTATGGGTTCAGATTGAGACATGCTTATATTAAAGAAGTTAACTTGTTCATCTGAAATTCATATCCAACTAACCGTCCTCTTGTATCTGGCTAGGCTAGCTGAAGAAGATCCTAAACAGCCCTTCTATGCATTACCTGTATACAGTGATTTATTCCATACCAGCTTAGGAGCCTGAAGACTATCTAAAGGATTTAAGATGTCTACCTTTACACAAAAGGAACTGGCACACTGCTGGTAATTTATGGCATTATAAATAACGGACAATAAAAGGGACATAGAACTCTTAACTGGCCTTAGACTCTTGTATTTCTTGGGATTTCCTTGAACCTAGATTCAAGTACTCACTTCCAGAGGAAGTAGCCCAATTTTTGGTGCTCTATAACCAGATCTTCTGCCCCCCACCCCCACCCCCCACGATGTCAGGAAACTAAAAAGTATGTCACAGTATGGACTTTCCAACTTTTCACCCATCCTTTACATAGATAAGTCACCTTAAATCCTCTAAAAAAGAGATGGATCATAAATTACTAATGGAGTCAAAAGAGCTAATGGTCTTCTATTGTTGTCATCAACAGTGAAAGAAATAGTTCTGAAGATTATGCAGAACAGAAGTCATTTTTTTGAATTTGCATCTTTGGAGAACAGAAAACAGTGATTTTGTTGTCTTTAATACTTCGGTAAGTTAGAAATTTGGCTACGCAAGGTTAAAACCAGAGTAGTATCTTATACTGTTGTTGCTGTGATGAATATCCTAGAATAGAAAAGCTATTCTAGAGTTTCAACTTTTTTTTTTTTTAAACAAGGCATGTACTCTGTAACAGAAAAGTGCGTAGTATCAAGCAATTTAGTGCTTTTATTTGTTAAAAATGTTCTGCTGAAGTATGGGAAGTGAAAATGTGGCTAAACTTTGAAATGTAATTTGTCTAGAAAATAAAATAATTTGCAACATAGTTAAGTTTTGCTCAAGTCTGGAGTGATAACATGAAAAATTCTCAGACTAGCAATTTGCTGACTAGAAAATCACTATATTTTCAATCAGCCTAATATGGCAGTTGTTTTTCATAGGCAAAGAAAAGCTAAGAAAGACTTACAGTCTGTAGATATTCAGCATAGGTTGGCAAAATTCCGCTGCTAGTTTCTTCTTATCCTTATTATATGTTTCCATATGGGACTTATCATTATCAACAAGAAGAAATAATAGAAATAAACAGAAGAGGAAAGGTCCAGACTGGCATGCATTAGTTGCTTGTCAACTATGGTTTTCCTAATGAATTGCCTGTTACTCATATCTTGCTGATTATAGTACAACAGCTTTCATTAGTCACTACAAATAGGACTTAGTGCCACTTTATTTACATTCTATTGCAAATAATTAGCATTTCATATTAGAATTGTCCAAAGCTCTTCTGAACTTGCAGCAAAACTATTTGACATCAACCAATACTTGATTCCATACTGAATAAGCTTGAAAACACAATCTGTGCTTTACAGTTACAACAGTGTCACCAGTGAATTCTATCATTGCTTAAATTCCTGCCAGTGTTGTAGCTGGGATATCAAAATGCTGTAGTAATTAGACCTTGCAAGCCTGACTTCCCTAGTGGTAGGACTGTCACAGAAGGGAAGGAATTGAGGGCTGGGGATATAGCTCAGTTGGTAGAGTGCTCGCCTCGCATGCACAAGGCCCTGGGTTCAATACACACAGCACCACAAAAAAACAGGAGGGGATGATATTCAAAGTTTATAACTCAAACCTCTGCAATTATTGCTAGAACATGAACACAACCGTTTTAAATAGCAGAAAGCAACTTAAGACAAAGCTTTATTACACAGATAAAAGACACAGGGAAAAAACATATACTTTGATGACCAATACCTTTCTCTGCTATCCCTTTATAATTACCTATTAAGATTCAAATGTGATTATTAACTTGGTCAGGAGGTATTTCTTCTGAAAATATGGCTGCCATATTTTACAGACTGTAAAGCCTATTCTATCAGACAATAAGAACTTCACTTTGTATAAGTACATTACAAAATTAAATATGTAAATTTGCATATATTATTTAATATAACCAAATTGTACAAAACCAACTATTTCCATTTCTATATAGTGTATATATGGATGTGCATGGACCTACATGCATACGCACATTTGTAATTCTATATGTCTACATGTATAACTGATGTTTTCTTCCACATACACATACAATGAAACAGGTACTACTGAATCAAATAATTGCAAACTTGTGTGAATGCATTCTTCACAAACTTAGAAAATGGGAACCTAACACTTGTGGGAAAGGTGACATAAACCCATGGCAATGGCTGGGTCTGGATGCCCACACATCTCTCTGACTTTTCTGTCACTAGGGTCTGTACTTTGGATAGCTACCAATATCTATTTCAGAGCCTTATTTTCATAAAATCATCAAGTCTCTTGGTCCAGTTAAGTAACTCAGGAATCTGCTACCACTTTACGTATTTCTTCCATGAGCCTTTAGCCTGAGAGACTCACTCCTCAAGGCTGGGCTCAGAGGGATGATATAGTAACCCTTCACTCATGAGGCTGAACTGTTGGACTCTTCCTATCTCAATGTTTCAGTCTTCAACTGATGACAGTTTAGCTGTCTTCACTCAACATTTAAGAAAAATAGGCAAATGGGTGTTAAAATGCAGTATAATAGGAAAAATTAGCCTTAGAAGCAAAGCAGTAAATACAAATATGAAAAATAAAAGCATATAAGACTGTGGGCTAAGAGCTTCCAATGAATGGAATAGAGATTAGAGGTTAGAAATCAATGATGATAATAAAATGTACTCTGTTATAAAGTCCTTTCATATAAGTTATCTTTTCTATAGGGAGATTAAAGGACTTCAAAGAAATAGAAATAGAATCTCTTTTTACACTAAATGTTTTGTTCTGTACCATGTCTCTCAATGGGGCAGGGAATTAATTCTATCTGAAGAAACCTCTTCAAAAACAAAGCAAATCTCTGTGGATTTTTCACAAGGTCACTGTGAGCTGCAGTAATGAAGTGGGTATTTGCTCTGTCTTGGCCACAGCTGGGGGTCAACTCCAGGCTATAGTTCCTTAAAGGATACAGGTGGTTATTAGGGAACAGGGATAATTATTAGGTCCAATATCCATGAGGTCGCTAGAAAATAATAAACAATTATTTGATATCCTGGGAAGAAAGCTGTTAGAAGTCCTTTAGGCTGATTCTCACTGTGCTTCCTTTCCAAATATCTGCCAATAATGAACCTAGGAATTTGGAAATCATCCTATCAGAGTTCTTATCATCTATTCTTCTTTCTTAAGTAAAGAATATGGACAAATGCTTTGGTTTGAACCACATTCTGCTATCTAAACTTTGGGCAACCCCATCCACTATCTATTTAGCTCTCTGTGTCTGAAGTTCCTCATCTACATTAAAAAAAAATAACTATCAGTAAAATTCTTGTGATGAAATAAATTTGCATATATAAGGGCAAAACACTGCCTAGCTATGGTAGGAGCTTCAGAAATATTTGCTATTATTTCTTTTGCTAGGAAGACCTGATAGAGAAAAACCTTTGTGAATTTAGAAAAAGGCTTATGTCTAGTCTGTAACTCAAAAGGCATAGCCGTGGCCTTACACAGCTGGCCCACCACCATAAACGTAACTTGACAAGCAGCCCTGATGCCTACATTTTAGTCGTGAACACTCCACTAAAAGAAGTGAGTGTGCAGAGGAAATGATTCCAAATACTGCAGCAGAGAGGGGCAGGGGGGGGGAGGGGAGGCAAAATGGACATGGGATGTTTTCATGTCAAAATGTAAAGGCATATTTAAAAAATGCCCCTTGTTTTTGTTTGTTTTGTTTTTAAAAGAGGGTTCTTACTAGAGGTCTGAAGGTTTGGGCATTAAGAAGAAAACAAAAGAGAAATCAGCACTTTGAGTTGGAATATTCTCCTAGTTTCTTGCTCATTACTTCATGTTTTAGTATCTGATAAGTCTAGCATTGCCTGCCTCTGCCCTATCCCCAGTGGTAATTTTTTTTTCTTCCCTAGTTTTAGCTTAATTTTCCATTTTATTTCCAGAATGAGTTTACCTGTTTCTAAGAAAAATTCTGTTGGTAATTTTTATTGTAAATGATATAATGTTGACTGATACCTTTATGAACACATAAATAACACCTAAGAAATAAGAAAAAGGCCAAGTAATCCAATAAAAGTGAGAAAAGAATATAAAGAGACACAAGATGCATTTAAAATAAAAGGGAAGGGATTATTATAATATTGGGTATGAAAAGAGATTATATGTTCGAAATACAGGTAGAAGTGAAATTTTTGTAAAATTTCAAATTTTTTAACATTAAGAATGTATTACCTATTAAAAAATAAAGTTATAAAATAAATATAGCTGATTGGAAAATGTATAAATACTATTTATAACATATAAAATGAGAAAATATATAGAACATGAATATAAAGTACATGAACTAATATAAAAACAGGTGAACATAATAAGATACAATTTTTTTTTAACCCATACATAGGGAACTATGGATACTTAGTGTAAAAAAAAGCCACTGCACTTATATAGATGGATTTTTCTCCACCTATAGAAGTAGAAAAGGGCATGTATGGGAACTCTAAGGAACACAATTTCACAAAGGTAGGAATCTATTTCAAGAAAAAGGAGGAAGTTCCAAAGAAGGCCTAGAAGAGGATGATCAGCCCAAACTTGAGCAGTAAGCTGACTGTGTACCTCAATCCACCCATGCTCCTAAGAACAGAAATCCCTGAGTGTGTTTGCAAGCTAAAATATACCCAGGCAACACGTGACCTATGATGAAGAAGAGAAGCATCACGATTTGTGGCAAGGTATAGACTTTAACAGAACTAAAAATAGTACTGAGAAATGAGAAAAACTTTAGAAGAAAATTTAGTTGGGTTCTTGAAAAGTTATTTGGTTTTATTTGATCAGAGTACTTTTTAAAAGTTAAAAAAATTAAAATGTGGTATTTCACATAAAAATATGGACTTCTGTTTTCTTAAGGGAAACAGAAAAAACATACCCTGGCATCATGTGGCTCAACTGAGCAGTAACTGCCCTCTTTACACAGGGCACATAACCTCCAATTTCCGTCTGGCCACAGTTTAGCATGCCCACTTCCATTATGCACCTAGTCTCTAGCAGCACTTTAATGTTTATCTCTACCAGTAGGATGATTTTACACTCTCATGTTTCATAAATCCTGAAGTGTTCAAAACATTATAAAGGCAAAGTGCTGAATTTGACTTCATAAGAGCAAACAAAATAAAAAGAATGCAACAAAATGGGAAAAGCTAGTAGCTTTTATATTATCTTCATTATAAAAGAAGAAATTGTAGGCAGAAATACATCATGGAAAAGAAAATCTGTCATTTTTCCATTGTTCATACATTTAGCTACTCAAACAGAATAATTCTTTTTAAAAAAATCAATAGGAAAGTAAATTTAGTTAAAGGTAAAAAAAAAGCTGGTATAAAAAGTGTACTAGAGGAGCTAAGATGTGAGCTCTGGAAACTATTAGAATTTAAGGCCATTCCACCTCAGTCTAGCTTTGCTATACCAGCAAATTGCTTAACTTCTTTGAATCTCACATTTGCCATCCATAAAGCAGAGATAATATTACCATCTATGTCACAAGGTTGGGACATTGTGATGAGCAAATGAGATATGCATATAAAATATTTAACAAAGTTCTTGGCACCTAGTAAGTGTCCAATAAAAGTGACATAGCATTATTGCTGTCAGCATAAAATCCAAACCCCTGTTCTACGTATAAGGACCACACCAATCTGGTACCAGCGTCTCCCCTTGCTCCCCATTCATTCATCACCTTCTTGTCAACACCACTTTTCTACTGGTTCCGCTAACAACCCTAGACCTATCCTACCATGTACACTGACTATTGCTTCTTCCTGTCCCTTCTGTTAGCTGGGACTTTCCAGAGTCTCTTTGCACTGTAGCTCAAATGTCACTACCTAAGGCAAGCTTCTGCCAATTATCACATCTTCTTTCATTCATAGCAGTTTTAATAAGCTATTATTTTGTTTATTTATTTACTTGCTGTTGCAGGAGAAGGCAGACCTCATAAAGTTCACAAAACTCAGGGGCAGCTAGAGCTCCAGCATCTAAAACATATGGTCTGTATGATAATACACAATGAACATCAACTGAATGGGTTTCTAGGCATTTCACTCCTACAGTGAGGCAGAAACTAGATTTCATGTCCAACAGCAAACATTTTGCAGTTAAATATTTAATTCTGATCAATGTCTCAAAGTTCATAAGAAAATCCAATCATATAATTACAGTAAGAAAGAATATTTGGGACACTGAAACAAACAACAGCCGAACAACAAAAAAATGTCAGTTTGATGGGCTGGGGCTGTGGCTCAGTGGTAGAGCGCTTGCCTTGCATGTGTGAGTCACTGGGTTCGATCCTCAGCACCACATAAAAAATAAATAAGTAAATAAAGATACTGCATCCATCTACAAATAAAAAAATTAAAAAAATGTCAGTTTGATAAATATTAAGCAATCTAATTAGACAGCCACCCTACCTACTTCTGTATCATATTTTTGACCTGCAAATTGTGACTTCACACTGAAAGGCAACTCTGTAATCACACTGATCAACATAGTTAAAAAGCTTAGAAACAGAATAAGCGAGTAAATAAACATAAAAGACATAATTGCCATATTCAAAAATCATACAAGGCTGCTTGTTATTTACAGTCCAGTATAGTTATTTAAAAAAGGAAAACAGTAAGAACCAAAACGTTAGGCTGTTTAGCTTTGCAAAGCTAAAATAAGAATGGTTCATAATCAAATTTAGAAAAATTTGTTTTCCTGCTAGCTTCACTTGAATTTGAAGATATTTAACTTCTACCCGGTCTTTATAGATCATCTGTCATAATTCTTGTGTCCATGTCATTGAGAATATTTCAAAGCCTACTATTATGAGAAATGATCCAATGTGCTAAAAACGCTGATTCTTTGTGGGATATTTGATTTAGAATAGCAGCATAATTTTGCTAACATACTTGAAAGGATATTGACAATCTTCAACTTTGATCCCCACTATTTCATAAGATTTGTTTTCTTTCCTGTATGATATGCTAAAAAGTTTTCTCAGAAGTTTATCATTTTCTTTTACTCCAAAATTTAGTTCAAATTATATTTAATTCATCTTATTTTCATTTATTTCTTTACTCACATTCTCCACATCATTAAGAATTATTTGCAATTATTTCCACATTGCTTGCAATTCTTTTTAAGTTGGTATTAAGGAAGTTGGTTGTTAATATTTATTTTTGTCCTATTTGCCTATAAATTCCTTAAGGGCCTAGGGCTTAATTCTTGGTACTTTTATTCTCTTATCATTTTTAATAGAGTTACACACACACACATATTTTTATAAACTATACATAGTTTTGGCTTCACTTTTTTTTTAAATTTGATACTGGGGATGGAACCCCAGGGAGCATAATCACTGAGCAATGTGTCCCCAGCCCTCTCCTTTTATTCTTTTTTTTTGATTATTATGTATAAATTTATTAAAAACATATTCATATGCAAGTTTTTTTAATGAACAAAATTATTCATTTTTCTACCAAAAACTTTAAATATTAATATATAGTCAAGTTAAAAGTAAAAAGATGAAGTAATGTATACTATAGAAATATAAAAGAAAACAAATCTGGAATAGTCATAATAATTTTAGACAAACCAGGTGCTGGAACAAGGATTATTATAGAGATAAAACTCAGATACTAATACAATAAAAAGGGTCATTTCTGCAAGAAGACATATCAAAAATAAATGTGTATAAACCTAAAACTAGGACTCCAAAATATCAGAGGCAAAAACTAATATATTTGAAAGAAAAAGTAGGAAAACCACAATAATCATTGGAACTATTAATACTCTTAATAATTGATAGAACAAGAAGAGTGAATAGAAAGTGCTCCCCCCAAATTCATGACTACTTCAGAACACTACTTTATTTTTTAATATATATAGATATAGATATGTATTTTATTTTTTAATTTTTTATTATTTATTTATTCTACTTAGGTATACATGATAGCAGAATGCATTTTGATTCATTGTATACAGATGGAGGATAACTTTTCATTTCTCTGGCTATACGTGATGTAGAATCACATCATATATGCAGTCATACATGAAGGTAGGTGTCCATACATGAAGGTATGATGTCCATCTTATTCCACCGTCTTTACTGTCCCCATGCCCCCTCTCCCCTCCCTCCTCTTTGACCAAGTTTCCTCCATTCTTCCATTGTCCCCTCCCCTATTATGGGTCAGCATCCACTTATCAGAGAGAACATTCGGCATTTGTTTTTTTTGGGATTGGCTTACTTCGCTTAGCATGATATTCTCCAAATCCCTTTTATTCTTTTTTCTTTTTAAGATATTTTTTAATTGTAGATGGACACAATGTCTTTATTTTATTGCCTGGTATGTGGTGCTGAGGATAGAACCCAGGGCCTCACGCATGCGAGGCAAGCGCTCTACCGCTGAGCTACAATCCCAGCCCTCCCTTTTATTCTTTGAGACAGGATCTTGCCAAGTTGCTTAGGACCTCACTAAATGCTGAGCCTGTCTTTGAACTTATGATCCAGCTGCCTCAGCCTCCTGAGCAACTGGGATTATAGCTGTGCATCACTATGCTGGCTTGGCTTCAGTTTCTTAATCAGTTAAAGGAGAGACTCTAGTAGAACATTATTTCCCATTGTTCAGATCCCTAAGGATGAAAAGTGGCATTATACTGGATATTCTTGTTTTAATGGAGTATAATAGATTAGAAGAATAGATGAGAAAATAAAATAGAACATGTGGTAAAGGGTAAAAATTGTAAGTTTTTGTTTTCAGTTTTATAAATAGGGGTGTATGCATATGTGTATATAGTAGAATATTGGTATTTGGTTTTTCTAAACGTGGGCTACAGTCCAAAAAGTTTGAAAGGCACTGGAGACAGAAAAGCTTTAGGTTCCTTTGATTTCTAAAGCCTGTAATTTTTACCACATGAAGATGTTAACTTTACTTCTTACATCATTGCTCATTAAGAGCTGTAACTAAATTATAGGCAATTTTATCCAAACGAGACTATTAAGAAAATATCTTAATAGATAAGCACAGTAGCAAATAGAAAAATGTTCATTACTAAGTAAAACTTCTACAAAATAGATTTCTAGTAATTTCTTTTTCAACAATGTTAGAATTTAATTTCCATAAAATTTTTCAGTCCAAAATGTCCATAATCTACTGAGAAGAAAGTAACACAAGCTATCATTGAAAAACTAGTGTAACTTGTGTCCTATCATCTTATTCCGAAGTTTGAAACAAAAATATCTAACTTCAGATTGTTGGAAGAAGTCCTTACACGCGAAAAATATATAATCTTGAAGAGTAATCTACAGATATAATTTGAAGGAAGATTTATAAAATAGGAAGGTGTAAACATTTAAGTCTTTTGTATCTATGAAAGCATGACTCCTTAGGTTTCTAATATATATTTGCATGGGAAAAGAAAATTGCAAGCAGTCACCCTAATTTCTATTACCAACCTCAATGGGTTCAGGTACTATTCAGTACGGGCAAATGTTTGGTACATATGATCACAATTCTCTGTTCAGCACCCATCACAACATTACTAAATGAACAACATAATATTTCCAAGCAAGGCCTTTCCAGCTCAGTGTTCAAGGAAGTGAATGCTAACTAGAGTAGTTGAGAGGAATCATTTCCTTGTGTGGTCCAGATGAGCATCTATGTATGTCAGAAAACTGTCATGATTAGTATGGAAACCAAACTGCCTTTACACACACACCCCTGTGTGTCCAACTGACTCATACATACATGTATTCAGAAATCTACATACATGTATTCAGAAATCTGGTGAATTTAGATTATCACTAGGCATGAGATAGTCAAGAAATCTAAACTTTTATTGTGTTTATCTTCTGAAATTAATACAATTTTAGTCATTCTTCAGACTCAGGAATTAAGGTCATATATCAAAGGTAGATATCTGGTTCTTATGATCTCTCTTTTTTTGTCCCCCACTTAAACTCATGCTCCCTTCAAATGGCTTAGTAGTGGAACAGATACATAGTGACGTGCAGCATTAATACATGTGAATACTATTTATGGATCACAGAGTACTGAAGGGGAGAAAATAAGTAAGGAAGGCTAGTATGATCCCACAGAAAGCATCTCAAGACTAACCATGGAAAGTAAAAACTTGTTTTTTTCCTCATCTATATCATCTCATATCACAAGTTTATGAATTATTGAACTGGTAAGTAATTTGCCCCTTTAAGTCATCTAACTTTGTTTCTGAGGAGTTATGTCACTTCCTCTCCATGTCAATGTCATGCATGGCTGAGTTGCCACGATCCGCTTCGGCCACAAAGCTCAAGTCATTCGGAGCCATCAAATCAATTATAACAGCCACTGCTGTCTTATACCGACAACTAGTGATTGATAACAAAACCTGTCTGCGTTCAGTTCTCATCTGACAGCAACAACCGTACCCTGCCTGCTCTCACTGGCACTTGTCATAAATCAATAACAATTCCACCCTACAGAAAGGTGCTGGTGACTCTCTTCAGTCCATCTGGTGTCATTTTACTTTCAAGATGTAAAAATACAACTATTAAGCAAGATTAACACCAAAAGTTTATTTCTTGAATTGTCTAATAGTACATGTAAGCATTCTTATAATAAAGAATTCCCACTTCATTCTTATTCTCTAATTCAATTTCTAAAGTGAATCACCAAACTGAAAATTCTATATTCCAAAATTTTATAATTTTATATTTAATAGAGAAAATGACATTTTTCCTTTAGGTTATTTCAGATCAGATGTCATTTTTCAAATTGACTTAAACATATTTCATCAAAACTTCTCAAAAACTAGAATTTTTAAAAAATGTTTCAGCAATGTCATTGCAAAAAGGAAATAAGATCTTAAATGCAATATCATAAGCAAATATTAGCAAAAGTGCTGAATAATACTTGTACATAGAAGACTGTACTTTACAGATAAGAAAATATAAAATTTTCAGAAAATGTTATTACAGACTGAAACCAGTGTATTTTATGTATTTTGACAAACTGAACAACACCTGGTCATTTATAAAAGAGGGGGAAAAAAAGCACTGATTAATTTACAGAATTTGGGGGAACACTGAAAATTCATAACACCCTACTGTGCAAGGTTCAACATCAAAAAATGCCTAGTAAAATCTGTATATATTTGACATATCAGGTAACATGCCACTTTAAATGGGAAAGAATAATTCTTACAGGGATTTTGTATAATATGTAAAAGAAAGATCACTCAATACTGCAAAGTATTTATAATGAGGGGACAGTAGAGGGGAAAAGGAAGTAACCTATTAAGCACTTATTTTATATAAGATGCTAAAAGGTTAAATCCATGCTTTCCCTACTCTTCATACATCTAAGGTAAGTATTTAATTCAAACTTAAAGTCATGTCAAAGAGACTAAATTTGAAGTCAGTTTTGTCTTACTTCAATGCCTACATGTCTTGTGCGCCCATTTGTCATTTATTAAGAACCCACCACAAGTTTTATGCTAAAGCATAACACATAGAAAATAGAACAAAACTCAGGCACTATGTAGGCCATATTTACATGAATCTTGGTTTAGCTGTCTAAGTGTGCCACCTTCAGCAAGATACTCCTAACCTTGCCTTTCTCTCATCTGTAGAAATGGGCTTATCTCACAAAGGTTGCTTTGAGTTCTAATGGAATTAACCCATTCAACAAAACATTGGTGAATAATGGTGGCTGCTCATTAAATATTACCTTTATCTTCCCTTTTTACACAAATCCTTACCTTCAAAGATCTTCCCAGTTTAGTCTTAAGTATATGAGGTCTATCTTTTTCATTTAAGATACAAATGACCTCATATATAGAATCCACTGACCAGAAATGGACCCATGGTATTGATGGCCAAGTTTCATTTAATAGAGATCTGGCCAACAAGATGGTCTGCCAAAATGAGGGGCCCACAGCAGCAACTGGAGATGGGTGAGTGGGTTAGGGGGGATCCAGAGAGGCCAGATGGAGTAGAAAAGCCGTGGAGAGGAGTCTCCAGAGAAGCGATGAGCACAGGGACCAGTCAGACCAAGCTGGACAACCTGTCAAAGCTTTCGCTAGGTTGCTCAGGAACTGCTGCTCCCTTTACCTTCCTCCTCCCTCTTTGTTCTGGGGACCTGAGCTGCTGTTATGCTAGGCAGGTCTCAGTTAAGATGAGTTGACCTACTGTCAAATACTAAGACTAAAAAGAGAATATACACAAGTGGATATATTTCTCAACCTTGTACGATTAAAACCTATAATCTCACTAATCCATGGAGGTTCCTTTAAGTGGTACCACTTTAAAAATCTACTCTTTCAGATAACAGCTTGCAGTACCCAGAAGGGAATTCTTCAGATCAAGTCAGTTCTGCATCTGTTCCAGTAACAGCCTCAGACTGACTTTAATGTATCTGAAATTTTGGGTAGTCAGCTTGACCACTGCATAAATTTACCTTGTGCCTTTTTTTATAGAGAGATATTTTCCCTCACACATCATCTGTCTGTAAAAATCTGACCTTGTTTACAATCAATAGCTTTCTCAATTCTAGAAGCTTTTTCTTTCCTTCCCATTTCTCCTTTCTTCTTTTTAAAGAGTAAAGTGATATACTTTCATGTATTAAGAACATTTCAGGACTGACATTTAAACTCTCTCTTTACCGGCCTCCTGTCTCTTCTGATCATGCTCTAAAGAACTATTCTTCATGCTTAAATTCAAAGTATCAAAATTAACAACTGTTA
This sequence comes from Xerus rutilus, assembly GCA_028644305.1. Lineage (NCBI taxonomy): Eukaryota > Metazoa > Chordata > Mammalia > Rodentia > Sciuridae > Xerus > Xerus rutilus. Next base: position 96,509,681 of record CM053404.1, on the reverse strand, counting down.
GTAGAGGGATTAGTAAAGGGATTTGAAGGTTTGAATTTGCATTTTGTTAAGAATGTGATCCTTTAGAATAATGTGCTGTATAAAATAAACCAACTACATTCCATCTTCTGAATTGCAATTTGAATCTAAAATGTATTTGGCATCCTAATACTGAACTGTTGGAGGCTGCATGATATAGCAGAAAAACTACACCAGATACAAGAGTCAGAAATTCTTTACTCCATATGTAGCACTATGAGCTGGGCACTTAATTCTTCTCAGTGTTCATGTTCTCATTAATTAAGTGGCAATACTAATATCAACATGTGACTTCACAGTGCTGATCTCAGTATCAATGATGATATAACCTGTATTAGTAGCATCAGAAGTACAATAGCATCTCTATAGTCTTTCAAGTTATTACTCTGGTTAGTCATTCTGCGTAAAGTTTTTAAATATAGAACTTATCTGGTGCCTCAAACTAGTAAGTATGTTTATTTTATGGATTTTAAAAAAGAGAAAACTGAGGCATGAGAGATTAATATCACATAATAAAAAAGCTGAGATTTTAACTCCAATCTGCTTATCTTAATGTACACCAGAGAGTTAAGGTGACTCCTACAAAGCACTACAAAAACACATTAGAAGGGGGATCCTGGAAAATACAAAAGTATATACTTACACACAATAATAAACATAACAGACATGTATCAATTGAAGTTTTGATACTGTGTATATATCCACTTACTGACTTGTTCAAAACTATGCTGCAGAAATATTTCATTCTTTTTTATTTCCTTTGAAAAGACACCCAGGTTAAAGAACAACTAAGTAACATTTAGAGCACAGTATTTAAGAAATACACATTTCAGAGTCAAAAAGAGCTGAGTTCCAAACCATCTCTGCCATATTCTACCTATGAGATCCTCCACAAATGACTCCATCTCTATGTTGGAAATGAGTAGTTTGACTTGCTTCATAGGACTTGAAAGAAGTGAGTAAGGTAGTACACAGAACCTATCACTGAGTGCACAGTAAATAATGTCTACAAATATTAATTACAAGGATAGACCTGCTGGTATTTAATCAGCCTGTTTGTTGGGATTTACCAGATGCTAAGTCTAATAGCAAGCCCTTCTCTATCTGTAAAATTGGCCAACAATGGACATTGAAGTGATAAAAAAAATGCCATGGGAGGAAGTAAATTTGATTCTAGCTTAAGTAGCCTAAGAAAATATTCAAATTGTGTGTAAAGGATCAAGAAACGTGTAGCAAAATGCAATTAGGTAACTTATCTACCTTCCATTCTCAAGTTATAATCAATGATGTGCATTAAACGAACACTATGTTTATATTCTCCCTCACATTTTTCATTCCATAACAAAGGAAGAGGAACCAGGGAATGAGGGAATAAGAGATGAACAGAAAAGTTGTAGCCCCAAAGCCTGAAGGCCATTTTCTCATACGAGATTGGTAAGCAGCTCATGGAATCCACACCCAAAGCAGGGAAGGAAGAGAGAAAATGAGCATGAGCCAACAAGAGTGAAGCCATCAGGTGACCTCGATTGTAAGAAGGGAAGGTGATAGTTTAATTGCTATGCCTAACTCTACATTAAGTCATTTTTATGTTTAACACACTATCATTTCTGACATCAGAAACATGATCAACTTAAAGGAAACTTCAAGATGAAGTAGCTGCTATTTGAAAGAAAAAGAATGAGCTAAAGGGATGGGGTAATTGGGAAAGAAGAAAAAGGGAAACTTTTTCTTCCTTGAATTTCTTCTCATTTATAGTTTTTTCCCCCCTCAGGTGGTACATGTATAGGAGACAAACACACAAGGAGCATATTTAAGTAAAGATCTACAAAGGGGAAG
>CM053404.1:96476104-96502355 GCA_028644305.1 Xerus rutilus | reverse complement strand
AAGACTTGGATACCTTCTGTTCCAGAACGGTTTCTTGCATAGTTGCTTTCATAAGAACTGACTTCAGCCTGCCAGGAAGACGAATTTTAAAGCTTGGTTACTTCTTGTCCTTTTTTTTTTTTTCTTTCCCCTCTAGCTTTATCATGCAGCCTAAGGTTTGTCAGCATGTTTAACAAAAGCCAAGCAAGAAAGTGAAAGAGAAGGCAAAACAGGAGGGAGATGAGACCAAACACCAACATGGTGGGACCAAAAACCAACAGGGCGGGGCCAAAGTTATTTCAAGTATGAATATTGAATTGTTTAACCTAGGGGTTAATTATCTTTTCAAAACAGAATGCCAAAGATTTAGCAATTTCTTCTGGTATATCTGGAGAGCATTATTTACAAAAGGGAAAAAAGATATCTTACAAGAGATATTTTAGATAAGTGCATTCAAAAGTGATAAGTTTGCTCATGATTTTAGTGGAGAGAGGAAACAAAGCTCACTAGGGGCTGGTAGGTGCTGCAGAGATACTTTCTGCACAACTGAGAATTTGCTGCAAGCCAATGGTTATCAACTCCTAAGTGTAGGTATATATGCATAAAACAAGGCTGCATAGATAAAGATATATTTTCTTTCATTATACTCTGGTTAATCAGAAGTTCAGATTTTATATAATGAAACACTATGTGGCTATTAGCTCCAGGACAGCAGGCGGGAGAGAAGTTGGTCCACCCAGATTGGTCTCCTCAGCTCTAGTGAACTGTCACTAGCAAAATGATACAAAATGGATATATACAAGCAATGTTCACTTTAGGGATCCCAAAAATTACTTTAAAAACACATTTCCTAATTGTTTTACCCAGTTATGCCTTCTCTGGTTCTCTGGCAGTTCTCACTAATGTTGAAAGTATGTTCAAAGCTTTAAGTAAATAATGTAAAAGAACATGGATCAAAAATGAGTGTTTCCAATCACTAGTTCATGCAATGAGGTAGTTTTTTCTTCCTCCTTCTCTTCCTCTTTTTTTTCACCCATTCTGGGGTGTCAAAAATAACTTTAAAAGTTTTTTACATTTTAAAAACAGGAATTCTAATCATGTTCTATATTACTTTCCTTTTAAATTCATTTTCAGTCACTAAGATACTACCTTAATATTTAACATCACTTTTATTGTATATGCTTTATATTTAAGCAACTTTGAAAATGCTTCCTTCTTAGAGAAAATAAAAGTGTTAAGGAAAACGAGAAACTGAATTCAGAGACCTTTTCTTGCTCTCTACTTAAAGAAAAACCTGTACTTATGATTGGTTCATCATTAAACAAATTTTAACTATCTCCAAAGCTACACTAAAAATTGGCTTGACATGACACACCTACAATGTTTGTTCCCCTGAATTTTAAACATTTCAGCAGGACACACTATCAGACTATCCAATTAGCAGACATACAGATTATATTTATAACTAAAAAACTACCATGAAATTGATTGCTATATTTACACAGTAGATGGTCAATTTAAAAAATCTCATGAATTCAGCCATTTCTATGAGTCAATACTCCTTTAAAGGGAAGCTATAATAGCATAATAGAACCTCACATTTTTTTCTTTCCATTAGAATGATTTTTCTTTTTCTTCAAGTACCTATAGCAATTAGGTTTCACAATGAATTACTACTTGCCAGGTTTAAGAACATTTTGTCAAATTAAACTAGCATGAAAGACCATACGATTAGTAGATATCACTTTGTCTTTTATTTTTCAAAGGGGTCTGTTCTCATTTGTTGAGTTGATTTTTGGTTTCAACTCATTTCTGACAGTTAAATCATAAGTCTCTAAAAATAAGGATTATAAAGAGAGGAGGGAGTTACCCACACAAACTGAATCTAATACCTATGTGAATTACAAGTGGTTGGTTCCGACCAAATGAATTTTTACCTTAGGCCACAGTAATGCAGTTTCAGATAGAATAAAAGGAATAACCATTGATCTGTCTCCTGCAGCCTCTGGGCATTCCAATATTGAATTTAGGCCTGGATAAACAGTTGTTATGATATGCCTAGCACCTACCTCTGAGGGACTGGTGTCAAATTAATCTCCATGTCATCAGTACCTTCTCAACAGGTTTTAAACAGTCTTCTCTTTCCCTCTAAGTCCCAGATCAACAGTTGTCAGGGTCTGAGTCAAGCTGTGCTTCTGCCCACATAGTGGCACTGTCAGCACTGTCGGCTGCTCAAATGATTTTTTAAGCAGAGCAGCCGGTTGCCTTCAGCAGCAATGCTTTTGGGGGCACTCCGTGCTGTTCACCCAGAGTCTCTGGCTGCTCTACAACTGTGCTAGTTAAGGGATCGACAGAAGGAACAACAAATGGCTACAATTAGCATTCGCCCTGCTCCCGCAAAAGAATTTCATTGCTATGGCAACAGGAGTTGCCCAGACAACATAGGGCTTTGGCTGAGAACAGTGTACTGCATTATACCAAGTATGGAACAAAATAGTCGTATATCAGGTTCTCGCTTCATGGCACAAAGATCTTTGCCATCGTATTTAAGTATAATTAACAAGAACTGATTTCATGATTTGGGGAGCCAAGGTGCTGCCTGAAACAAAATACCATTACTGATCTATTCTTTTGATACTTCACTAAAATACAAAATGATTATATTAGGTTCTTCTTAACTTGATTTTTCTATTTGTAAACACTTTCAGGCAGCCTTTAGTTTTATTGTTACAACACTGTTATTTACAAATCCATTTTATTCTCAATCAGTTGATAGAGATATAGATGTACATAACTTGTGAAAATTTAACATGTACTTCTTTATACCTGGATATTCAACCAGGCTCTAGATGTCTGATACCTAAGCAACAAACATTAAGTGCTACAATTATGCAGGTCTTCTAAATGATTTAACATCAAAAAGGAGAATCTCTCTCAGTGTTTTTGAAGTAAACTTTTAAAGAAGGAAACTGAAAATTTCTTGAAATTCGTTTAGTAGTAATGCTACAAGTAAAATGGAAAAATCAATCTAAATGACATAGTAATAATAATCTACCTTGGCCACCATTAAATGCCTCAGTTGTCAAGCTATATAACTGGATCTGTGTCCAATTCATGTAACCCACTCTATGGATCTGATCCAGGAGCCAAAAACAAGACCATGTTCAAGTAAACTAGAACAATAAAGGTAGTTAGTGTAATTTGGCAGATGACAGTCATCTTTCTAAAATTGATAAAACTCGAATATTTCCAGGGTATGGTCTCTTTCCCAGCCAATATTTTTCTCAGTCTGGCATTAAATGTTATCATCCATAGTAAGAGTCAACATTTGCTGAATGCATAGTGCTTTGTGAGGCTTGATTTAGTTTTCAGAAACACCTTAGATGGCAGGTATAATCTATGGCTACTGACAGATAAGGAAACTGAGGTACTAGAGATTCAGTATCTGCCAGCATGTAAGTAGCAAAGCTGGAATTCAATACTAAGTCTACTCTATAGAATTTTCTTCACTTTGGCTTCGTTATCAGTGTTAGTCCACAATAAGTAGTACTTTGAAAGATTCAGTCTCCTTTCAGAACAAGAAAAAGTATGAATTTTATGATGGGAAAAATCTAAATGCAAAAAAATATAGGGTATTATAAGCATAATGATGTTCAATTTCATCAATCAAATTTCTTATATAATTATCTGGGGATGTGGGTGAGTAGGAGTTGAGAATAAGCAGAATTCTTCACTGAACACATCAGTTAGTTCTGATTTTGGTACAAAATGCCTGGAAATATATATTTAAGCAATCTGAATAGAAATTATATTCCTTAATAACTTAAGTAAACATTTATTTTCATTTTCTAAAACATCATTTTAAAAAGTAAACAAGTAATTAGTGATAAGTAACCACTAATTAAAGTTACAATATTATACTGTCTGGCAGAAGTGATTATTTCATAGCTTTTTAAAAATGATCTCTGGACAGTACAGATAATATTATGTTACTATCTTCTAAGTTAACATAAATAAATTGGGTAAAAGAACAAAAGCAAAACTAATTTTAGGTTTAAAGATATTTTTATAAGTAGAAAAATAAATGGCTTAGACTAATTTTAGTCCAATCTATAAGTAAATAGCAAATATTGGAAGACCTTGAATTTCCTACTCTTTCATGAATCAATAGATATTTACGTAACTCTATGAAATTAAGAGTTTTTATAAATTGTTGAACTTCAGGCTCAATGTAGCATGACCTTTTTATAATTCCAAATGCTATGGTAATTTAAGCTTGAAAAGTGTAAGTTTTTACTATGCTAATTTTTTGGAACTCAAAACTACATTGTATGAGAGAAATTACTTCATGTTGAACAGCTGAACAGTAACAACATTGCGGCTTTTGAGATAGTAAAAGAAATTGTAAGTGAGAAGAAAGAAAAGTAAAGATACTCTCATAACACTGCCTTATGCCCGGTATTTTCCAACTAATATCTAGAATTTCATTTTTTGATCATAATTAAAACTTGTCTTTTATAATGAAATAAGCACATTTAAATGGTATGTGCAAAGAAACTCCAGAACAGCTGTGTCATTCATCTAATTTGCCATAAACACATTTCTTGTGCTTATGGATATTTTAGGATAATAGAAGCTCAATTATGAACGCATCCACCAATACATGGATGATCAAACAAACTAATGTATGTGAGAGTATTCTGAAATTGTAAGATGCCATAAAAATGTGTGCTTCACCAAAGTAGTGTTTAGTTTTCATGGGCTCAAAGATATTATTACTCTTGGCATTTACTTATTTTAAGTAAATCAAAGGAGAGAAGATAAAGTATAGACATTGAATACCCTTCTAATCTTCCCTTTATCTATGTCCAAAACCCTCATCACCTTTTTAACTATTTTATTTCAATCCATGCTAAACTCAAGAGATCTCCCTTAGCTGATTTTTCCTATTCACTCTTATAAAACAGGTGATAAACATAACTTCTGTCCCCATTTCTTTTTTTTTTTTTTTTTGGTACTGGGGATTGAACTCATGGGCACTCAACTACTGAGCCACATCCCCAGCCCTATTTTGTGTTTCATGTAGAGACAGGGTCTCACTGAGTTGCTTAGCACCTCGCCATTGCTGAGGCTGGCTTTGAACTCGCGATTCTCCTGTCTCAGCCTCCCTAAGTGCTGGGATTACAGGCTTGAGCCACCGCGCCCGGCTCTTCTGTCCCCATTTCATCTTTCTGTCCTCTACTTCTAATATTTTTGAGTGCATCTTCCATTCAAGAAATCTCCTGATTCCATTCAAAGATAGGCAATATATTGAAGTGATTTAGACCATGGAATCTGCTGTCACATATCTGAGTTCAATTCCTCGCTCTGCCATTTATCAGCTTTATGATTTGGGGCAAGTTACTTAACCTTCCTAAAAGCTTCAGTTTGAGACTATGTAAATAATGCATCCAACAGAGTCTGACTATATTAAATGGTCAAACATAATTCTGCTTACAATCTTATCTTTCTAAATTAGATACTCTCATTGCTCATATCTGGGGCAATTTCTTCCCCCTGTTTCTACCAGTTAGCAGTTATCAACCTGTAGACAAAAATTCTGAGTTTGAATTCTGGCTCTGACACTTAATAGTTCTAATTGTCTGTGAAAGCACATTTTCCAATAATAAATATACTGCATTGAGAATGAAAATTATAAACTCTTGGCTTATAGAAAAAACAAACTCTAACTTGTATAAACTAAAGGGTGCAGATAAGCCTCATTATAGCTGCTTAAGACAGATCTGAGACCAATCATCTTTGTGTCACTGATTATCATCAGCCATGTTAAACCAAACCTAAAAATACCTTCCACTGTTGATCCTCCATTAATTGACTATCAATCCATACTTTTTATTAAACTGTTACTGTGTATTAGGTTCTGTTCAGAATTTCCCATGCATTGCCTGATTTTAATCTTCATAATGCAGCAAGGCTAGAATGATTATGATCCAATTTTATGGTCAACAACACTGAGGCACAAGAAGCAAAAGACTTGTTCAAGGTTAATAGCTAGTAAAGTGGCTTCTGGTACTCTTAACCTGCACTCTATACAGCTATGGTTAAGATCATTATATCCAACTGTTAAATTTTTGTGCTTAAATGCTGATGTGTTACTGTGTTGTTCATGCAGCTCATGTTATATATCCTCATTAGTACTGAAACTATGTGCAGTGAGATTCAGCACTTGTTTCCGATTATTTAGAAGTCATGGGATTCCTTCAATACCACATAACTTCTAAGTACTAAATAAATGTTCACTGATAATGAAGAAAATGTGCATGGCCAGGGCAAAGTCAAGGTAGCATCACCCACATGGTAGAAATAATTTGCAATAAAATTATAAAATATTAAAACTTAATGAGTACAGTCTCAATTAGGAAATTGAAAATCTGCTCATTAAATCTGCAGATGATACTTAGATGGGCAGGGGTTAAAGCCTTTAGAAGAAAGAATTCAAATTTAAAATGACCTTGATAGATTAGAGTAATAGCTCATCAAAAACAGGATGAAGCTCAATTAAGTCAAAAACAAAACGGCACACATAAGAACCAAAAGCATACACCCCTCCTTTTTTCCTTTTCCTAAAAGCATGGTTATGTACATTAGTAGGGGGGTAGGGGAAAGCAGCCTCAAATGAAACAATCTGATTACCTGTTGGCAATACAGGCTATTTTTGTCTTTACCTATCAATGGCTTCCTATTCTGGCAGCAGACTGAAATCATAGTGTGATTCTTGAGTTTTTAAAAAATACTGGTCCCCTGACACATCCTAGACTAATTAGATCAGAATATTCGGAGATGAGCCTCCAGGTTGGTGTTATTTAAAAACTCTCTAGGTATTTCTAATGTGGTCAAGACTCAAAACCATGGGAATTATAAATTTCATCCTCTATATTCATATGAAGAATCTTATAATAGGACTATTTATATAAAATCAGACATTGAGATATATAGTTCACAAACTAATAAAAAAGTCTAATATCAATAATGATTCTAAACACTCAAGACAGTCTAGATCTGAAGATCTCAAAGTTTGGTTTCTAAACAAGTAGTATCTTGGGCAAATTCTCATGCCCACCACAACCCACTGAATCAGTAACTCTGAAGCCTGTGTTCTCACACTCCTCCCAGTTGATTCTGGTGCATGCTGAAGTTTAAGAACCAACGTTCTAAGCTAAGGAGACAACTTTCTTGGTATTCTTATTTGTTTCCTCTTATAGTTATAGGATTATTAATATGCTTCATTTTGTAATCCATATCAAAATATTTCTTGAAATAAGTAGGATATATAAAGTATACTTCCTTAAAAATAATCTATGGATACCTTTTATTAAATAGATTGATGTGCAAATTTCAGTGAAAAGATATACAAAAATTAATGTTAAAATAATCTGGAAGAAAACATCAATTATTCTGTATCCATTTTTTTATCTTTGAACTGGCTCTGTTGGCATCAAGTAGACCAAGTGTAGTCAAAGAGTCTCTATAGATGGAATTAAGCTGCTGCCTAATTGCCTAAAATCCCATAAAAGGAAGCAAGAGCCTATCTGAGGCTTCAGCTATGCCTAAACCAGCCACAGGACACTGGGATTTAAGTTTATTTTGGATTTCCATCACTTTATCGCCATTCCATGACTGCAGTATATCACAAGGTGATAGCATTTGTTATTAATGGTAAAAACGTAAAAATAAAACTTAATCTTGGGCTGGCAATATTGAAAAAACCCCACACATTATAGTAATAATTTCTCCTACTGGAAAAGGTAGGGGAGATGCTCACATTAAAGTTTTATTTTCTCTTAATAGATGATATAGTTTGATAAGAAATGCTGAGGTTCCTCTTCTCTACCCCATTTCTGATGCCTTGCCCCCCTCTCTCATTTTGTCGATAATAAAAGATGGAAAAATACATGTAATTTCACAGCTAATAAACATGCAAAACAATGAGTATCATTTTGTCTAATAAGTAAAAATTCTGAAACACATCTAACATTGTGAATTTAATGAATGGACATGAAATCGGCTACTGGCAGTAGTGTAACAGTTCAGTGTGGCAGCATGTATAAAGCCTTAAAATTGTTCATATCTATTAACTTAACTGAAGAAAAAGTGCTACTGAAAATGGTGGAGATTTTAAAAACATATAGAAATCAAACCTTAGGAAAGCTGCTTAAATAACGTGTGGCCCATTCTTAACTATGGGACACTGTAGCCTTTGGAAAACTCTTAAAAGAACAATTCAGGATATATGGAAAATATTTATAATAACATGCCAGCAAGGAATAAAGTTATTTTTTCTTTATAGTTTTCTGTATTTTTAAAATATTCTACTATTAATAGATGCTTATATAACCAGAAACCTCAAATATACTAGTTCTAAACAAACTTGATATACACTTCTTTTAATGGGCATATCTGATCCCAAATGCAGTTCAATTGGTGTAAACACAGCAATCAAAGTAGCCTTGATACTGAAATAGCACATTTTAATCAAATGGATTATTAAGTTTAAAACAATAAAAAGAAGGAATTCTAACTGTAAAAGAACAAATATTTAGTTTATTATTATATTCTACAGACAATACACTAAGTGATGGACTTACGGTGCATACTCAGTAAGCTAAATCTCTGTCCCCTTAGAGAACATTGAAAAAATAATTGTAACTTCTACTTCATATGAACACTTTGTCAGTTTACAAAACTTCATATGTGTACAGATCTTTGTGAGAAATGAAAGCAATCATTTAGGGGATTATATGTATGTGTGTGTATATACATTTACTTAATTCTGGATCTAACTCATAATAAAATAATGTGTTCATGTAAATAGAAAGAGTTTTTCTCTCTTTGGTATTTAGACCATGTATTTAAAAGAAGTTAACCAAAAAAAGTCATTGAACTTATCATCAAATTAAATTTTAATGTTTGAAAATTATGCCACCCTAATAGTTTACTCCTGAATCATGGTAGTAAGCTAACAATGGAAGACCAGATTTTAAAACAATAGTGCACCACACTTAAGCAATGTTTCCTGATTAACAGTAAATATTGGAGTATGATGGTATATGCATTGAATTAGAGCTGGGAGGTCCAACTTCAAAACATATGGTCACTTATTTTTTCTTTCATTCATAAATTCATTTATGCATTCATCCATCCAGCTAGCCATTCAATAAAACGGTTTTCTGAAGTCTTATCAGGGCATAGTCAACTTTTCCAGAATGCTCTTGAAGGATCAGTATGTAGCCAAAAGAAGCTAGTGGATGGCCTTCATATGATTACTATAATAGGACAAGGAGAAAATAATAGTAGCACCAAGGGAACAGAGTAGGTAAACAGGTGGTAGAGTGTTACATATTTGCTTTTCAATGTGTAATACTGACTAGACTGACCTTTTTGAAGTCTCTCACTGAAAGTACTAAGTGGTATGGAGTATACTATTCCTATTATAAAGTGACACAGAATCTTTCCTTTTGTGGGGCTAGGGATATAGCACAGAGGTAGAGTGCTTGCCTAGCATGCTTGAGGCCCTGGGTTCAATCCCCAGTACGATAGAAAATTATTAAATTCCAAATTGTGTCAAAATCTATTCTGAATACGAAAAATGCTGTTAAGCTAATAGAAAAATGGGCAAATGACTTAACAGATGCTTCACATAACAGTATATCCTCAAAAGCCAGTAAGCATATGAAAAGGTGCTCAAGTTACAATCATGATGAAATAATCCTCCTGGGATTGTTGAAACTCTCATACATTGCTGAAGGAAGTACACACTAGTACAACTATTTTGGAAAACTGTAATATCTAGAAATGTTGACTATATGCATATCTAGTGAGACAGCAATTACATTTCTAGGTTTATGCATGATAATTAAAAGACATGTTTAAGAACAATGTTCTTAGCAAGAGTGCTTGTAACTTACAAAATCTAGAAACAAATATCTACTAAATAAATAAAAATAAATTGTGATATATTCACATGGAAAAATATCAAACAACATAAGAATGAATCATTCGAATCACACCTTCACACAACATGGACACAAAGCTTGTCATTCTACTTATACAAAAGATCAGGTAAGACTAGGTTATGCTGACAGAATCAGGATATTTTGGAGTATGAGGTAGTGGTGGGGTGGAGATGGAAGGGGCTACTGTAGTTCTAGTACTCTGTTTCTGATTTGGGTGCTGGTCCCATAGGTGAGTTCATTTCACAAACATTCATCAAGCTACATTCTTAGAAATTGTGTACTTTTCTGTGTTATTCTTCAAGGAGGCAACAGTTTGTACATTTACAGCCTTTTATCTTGATATTTCTTAAAAGATGAAAATAATGGGGTTAAAGGGGAACTTAGTGTAAAAGTACAAGAGACAATAGAATGGGAGACTTGAGTAGAAGAGGAGCATGTGACTAGCCATCCAGGCTTATAGCACAGACATATAGACTTTAAAACCCATAAGCCCAGGGGCAATGAAACCACTGCAAATACAGTAGTATCAATAGGATATGAAAACTTATCACAAAAATAATAATTTAAAAAATCAGGCTCAAAGCTCTGATAATTAAAACAAACATGCAGGACACATAATTTCTAGGAAATCTTAAAATTTCTGTAACATAGGACCTTGAGTGCGTGACTTTCGTTCCTTTATTCCATTACTTACCTTGAACAGATCCTGTCTTTATCCAGGCAAGGAATGGGAATGGGGATCAGTGGATGAAGAGAAAGTAGGTAAACAATGTAGAGTTAAGGCTGTGTCCAGTTTCTAGTAAGTCAGTAGCAAATAATGAGTAACAAGTGATGAAAATCTGAGACTTATGAGGAGGAGATGGGCCAGAGGCTGCAAGTGCAGCACCAGGTTCCAGGCAGGGCTCATCTGCCTCACAATGCTGCACTCACTTCTCTCTGCCCTTCAGTTGTTTCTCTCAGCACAATCAACAAAGAGCATCATCATCATCATCATTTGATGAATCACAGTGAATTTTAAAAGATCCCTTTCTTGATTTTTCTCCTCCTTTGGGACATGGGGAAAGCACTAAGACAAAGGTATGAAATGGGCTTTTCACCCAGTGATAAAAGGCACTTTGGATTAAATCAAACTGTGTTTATGATGTGTCAAACACAAATTTAAGAATCCCTCAGAGCGGTGACATTAACAAGATGTGAATGATAAAAGGACTGATAATAAAAAAATTCTTAGCAATTTCTTATGTGTCTAGTATTCAATCCATATAATTCCAGTTATATAGATTATGAGTTACTGGCTTTGTCAAAACAAGATATAAGATGTTATTAACATTTGTAATGCTGTATCTAAACAGTATTTAATAGCTTATCTATAAATGTAGGTATGTTGGTAAATGAGGATTCTGTATTTATTTTGAATATCCTATTACTTTTCTGCTGCACAAACACTTTAATGGAAAAAGTATGCACATGTAATATCCCCAATTATCATATTTCAAATTAAAAAAAAATAACCAGAATCTTTTCACCTTCAGGTTTCAGTGTAAGAATAGACAAAATTGATATGTATGATAAATGTTGATGTGTATTGCTTTCTTCATTGTATTTCAGCATTCCTTTATTTCATTATTCCTGTAGAAATTGCGATACGATAGCTCTAATTAACCCGAAGAGGTTTGACTAATAGGAGATTGCAAGCATGATTACTTAAATGATCATGTACATAACACTTAATGATCATTATCATTTATTCTAATATTGCTAATAAATGGTAAAACTGCTTAAGCTAAATGCTGTCACATCATACAAATATACATCATAGCTAACAACAATTTCTCATTTACTTGGAAATCAATTGGACATTGCAGCTTTCTTAATGCATGTCGATGCTTGCCTCAATTTATACTCTAAGTGGGGAAATATTTAGTATTTATCTCCTTACCTAGAGTACATAATGAGTAGTCACACCACCAACTAATACCAGCTACACCCCTGGCTTTCACCATGAAATCAGTGTAATATATTAAGAATCACTTTTTTACAAAAGTATCAATGATTATAATGAACATCAATGTTTCAAAATGCCAATTTCATCCAATTCTCTTGCTTACTAAGGATTCAGTAGAGATTAGTTATCAAGTTCTTATGTACACTGGAAGGCTACTTTTGCTCTACATGGCAAAAAAAAAAAAGAAAAAAAAGAAAAAAAGTGCTACTTGTTTTTTCTCTATTGCTCATTTTTATCATTTTCTCTCACATTAAGAATGACAAGGGAAAAAATAATTCAGAAAATGTGCTGGAAAAATCACTGACCAACGTTATCTACAGAACACAGAAAAAAAGGTTGCAAGTATGTCTATTTTATATGCAAAGGCATATTTATTATCCTGAGATAGAGGCACTGCCATTATTGACTCTTATCATCCCCTATCACTCCTTAGGAATGCACATTAAAGAGCAATTTAGTTTTTGGATCACATAAAAATAAGCTGGGAGTCACAATAGAGAGAAGTCACCTTCAGGTTCACATACAGTATTGAGAAAGACAAAATGAACCAAAAAAAAAAGAAAGAAAGAAAAAGAAAAAGTACAATCAGAATGTTTTAAGAGAAAATGAAAGGTAACTAATGAAAAAGGCAATTTTGGCTTTTAGCTATATCTTAGTAGGGATAAACTTACAAGCTCACACCAAGGGTGAGCAGAAGCTTCGGTTGCTCACAGCTTGGGTCTCTCTGAAGAGATGCTTGTAACATGACCTCTCAAGAGCCAAGGGAAAGGGAAAAGCATGACAGACCATCCCGATGGTCTGCAGTATCTTTGGTATCCTAATCTCGTAGTGACCTACCATCATTTCTGTTCTATTTAATTGGTTATAGACTAACCTTGGTACAATGTTTATCTGTTTTTTGGTGTGGTAGGAGGAGTGAATCACATGAATGGTGTGAACACTAGGAAGCAGTAATCACTGGGAACTTTCTTAAGTGACGGAACCACAGTTTTTTATTATTATGGCTATGTAAAATAATTAGTCAAGTAGTGTTCTATGATCATACATCACTTTTCCTTTTCCCAAACTTAATAACTGCCTCTTGCTGTTCTCTTAGTACCAGTCATTAAGACTTTCCAAACTTATCCAAAAGTATTTTTTATATAATTGTACATGGGATCACTCAGATGATCTGTTTTATATCCCACCTCCCATCGTACACGCTTTACCCCTCCTGAACTCATGTTGAAATTTAATTGCCACTCTAATAGTATTAAAAATAGGACCTTTAAGAGGTGATAAAGACATGAGGGCTCTGCCTCCGTCAATGGTTAAACCACTCAAATGTATTCATTATAGTGGAAGTAATGGGTTTCTTTACCCAAGAACAAGCTCAGCTCCCTTTTGTCACTTTCTCACCCTTTCTTTGCCCTTCTGCCATGGGAAGACAGTTAAGAAGTCCCTCTTCAGGTCCTTTTCATCAAGTGCCTTGATCTTGGGCTTCCCCCACCTCCAAGATGGTTGTCCAGAAATTTGTGTTAATTATAAATTACCCAGTTTGCAGCATTCTGATAATAGCAGCACAAAACAGACTAAGATACTACCCAGAACCTTTAATACCATTTTCAAATATTGTACTAATTTTTCTGTTACCATATTTTTATAACCAAGAAATGTTTTCTAGTACTTTTGTATTATATATCTTTATATACATACACACTTTTAGATAGCATCCTGTTCTTTTCATTATAATTGTTTTAGATATCCTAGCAATTATACGTTGTTTGAAATTTCTTTGTTCTTCTCATTTTTTTTTCTATATAGTAAGAGTTCCTTTGGTTTGTTTATCCTTTGTTTCATGTTAAATGTTTTCCTGTCACTTAAGCCTATATTGATATTTAATAGTAAAAACTTGATATGAGGAGGTTTGTTCATTACTGGGTCTCTCTCCTTGAGATTCTCTTGCTATGAGCCTTCCTATGGCTCATATATCTGAAGGCCTTTTCTCTAGATTGTTCATTATCTCCCGAGAAGTATTCTGCTATTTGCCCCAAGTATAAGATTGGCTTCTACATACTAAGAACTAAATTGTGGAACAGGGTCAGAAGAGGATTTTTGCATTCTTTTCTATTTTTTTCTCCTGAAGACACTCCTCCATATTCATATAATCACATTTTCAGAAGAATACCTCAGCCTTGCCTCTTAGTCTCAAACTAGAGTTTCTAGCACAATTGTCCCCTGACTTAAACCTCTGAAGAGTAGAGGAAAGACAGTGACTGCAGGCAGTACAAAACAAGGATACAAGTCAGGTCTTTGGAGGCAGATCTTTTTGTTTTTTTGCACTAGGGATATTTTACCACTGAGCCACACCCCCAGCCCTTTATTATATTTTACTTGGAGACAAGGTCTCACTGAGTCGCTTAGGGCTTCACTAAGTTGCTGCGGCTGGCTTTGAACTCACCCTCTGCCTCCCGAGTTGCTGGGATTATAAGCATGCACCACTGCGCCCTGCCAGACCTCACTCTTGTCACTGGCTCCATGCCCCTATAATTCCTGAGCCCTTACAGTAAAGGTGACTGCATTTGCAGATGTAATCAAGTTAAAATAGGGCCACACTAGATTAAAGTGAACTTTAATCCAATGACTGGTGTCCTTATAAGATGTGGACACCAGTGTGATGCCATGTGTTGATGGAGGGAACATACAGCAACAATTCAGCTGCCAAATAACACCATGAACTACTGGCAACCACAAGAAACAAGAAGAGAGGATAGACAGATTCTCCCTTACAGCCTTCAGAAGAAACTTTGTTGACATTGATTCTGGATTTCTAGCCTCCACAATTTCAACAAGGTAAATTTCTGCTGTTTGAAGTCTTCCCCCATCTCCTGCCAGTTTTGGTAGTTTGTCTTGGCAGCCCTAGAAAATGAATACATCTGGATCCAGCTTCCCCCTTGCTCCATCAACATCATGTCCCATTCTTTGTCTTGATATATTGTTTTGGGTGAAAGATGTCTTGATTTCATAAAAATTGGGAATTACTTTTGTGTTTCTTTCCTTTGTATCTTCTCCAGGGGAAAAGGCGGCAAACTGTTTTTACATTGGGAATAATTTCTCTGCAGAATTTAGAAACCATTTCTTTCTTGTCTGTTGGAATTCCATGTGCTATCCAGTCCCAGTTGGATTTCTTTGTGTGATTTTTACTTTTTGGGCCTGTTTTTAGGGTGTTCTTTGTATCCTTACTTATCTGACATTTCAATATTATGTCTTTACATTTAGGTAGCTCCCAAGATGCCCCATCTCTTGATTCAGTCATATGCACTTTCAGCATTCCACAAGCACTTGGGAGGGAAGCATCAAGACTTGTCTTGATATTCTCAGGGCTTTTCTTGGACTCTAGCTCATAGTGCTGTTTTGAAACATGGAAATGAGTAACAAAATATTCATACCTTTTTGTCTGAATTAGAGTCCAGAATTTCCAGCTGAACTACAAAGTTATCTGGAGGTCCCTGCTGCTAACACCTTCCACTAATATGTCCAAAGGAAACTTATAATCTCCAACTTTTGTCTCATCAAAATCGATATTTTTTAAACATTATCCCCATGTTTTCTCTTCCTCCAGCCACAGAGCCAAAGAGCTCATATGTATCCTTAGCAGCTCTACTGTCTTCCTGTCTCCACTTCTGATTATACTTTAGAAATTTCTCATCTTTAACTCCCCCATGCCATTTTCTGTGACTTACAAAAATGTGATGTCCCTTCATAAGCTCAAAGCAAACTGGCCAAATGATCAAGGAAAGAAACTTACAAAATCGTGAGCTAAAATAAATCTTTCTATAAGTTGATTATCTCAGGTGTTTATTGCAGTAACAGAAAGCTGACTAATACAGCCACACTGTTAGTAAGAATTAAAACCTCTGCCAGGTGAGGTAGTGCATGACTGTAGTCCCAGTGGTTAGGAGGCTGAGGCAGGAGCATAACAAGTTCAAAGCCTGCCTCAGCAACTTAGCAAGTTTGTAAGCAATTTAGAGAGACCCTTTCTCAAAATTAAAAACCATGGCTAGGGATGTGACTCTGTGGTTAAGCTCCCATGGGTTCAATCCATGGTTTAAAAAAAAAAAAAAAGTATTAAAACCCACATCTGTTTGACTCTACACTAATATTCAAGGTCAGGCTGTTCTGCCAGACTCTTTAAGGCTTCAAAAAACAGTGTTAGAACATCTCTGGCTAGTTTGATGCTTTCATAAACAGTCACTGAATAAGAAAAACTACTGCTTTTAAAAGTATCCACAGTGTGTCATACATTTTGCAAAATATTTATTTTTGATACTGAAAGCAATCTTAAAGAATGGTTTCATATCTGTTGCTACTTTAATGAAGGCAAATAAAATATAAAAGTAAAGCTTTAGAATGATTTCTTTAACATCAAGTTTTGTTTTCTTAGGATGGCATCTCAGATAATGTTAGCACAGGCCTGGAAGAAACCCAGTTGCATCTGAGTTCCCATTATATCTGCTCTAATGCCATCCACAGATGTGACACAACAGAAAAACAATGCCAAAACCCACACTCGCATACAGTGTTCCAAAAGAGTGTTTGTTATTTCCATACAACTACAACAATTTTAAAATACAAAATATCAAAAAATGTGACTGCTGGCTTGTTGCTCTGAAGCCCTCTCACTCTGTCACTACCCAACTGTGCATTATGGTCACACAGGGAGATTAAATTACAGAAACCTTAGGTTATTAATAAACATCTGCCCTTTGTCACAGGGCCTGGGAAGCACCTTGGCAACTTCCCCTTCCCTTAGCCTTTACAGACTTTTCTCTACCCAAGCAGTTGTGTCCCACTCCAGGTAGGCCACTGAAAAAAAATTATTTTGTGTCTGATTGGTTTCCTCACACACTCTCTAGAGGAATTGTGTCATCCTCCACTGCCCTACTCCTCCTCCCCACCCAGAAAATCACTTTTAAGAAGAGATCTTATATCCTAATTTTCTGAGGAAATAGATACCACGTGAGGCCCCCCAAAGTCTCCTTTATTTAACAGGTGCTACCAATTCGACTCCAACACCCTTCCTTTGTACTGTCGAAGTGCTTGACCCTTCTGCTCTCCACTCTCATTCCCCAGGAACTATACCCCAGTCAATGCTTCCCTAAATCTTACCCTTCACCTTCAGGGTGACTTTCTATGCCAATACAAACACAGGAAAGCCACTACTGCATGAAGGCCAAAGAAACAAAATATGTTCATTATGTCACAAATTGTTCTAATTTTATTTCCCTTCTTTTTCTTTCCTTCACATCAGACTTCTAGGAAAAAAATTGCCCTACTACTCTTCCCACCAAGGCTGCCTGGATGCTCCTCCTGAAGTGAGCACTGAGACTTGTTTTCTTTAGCCCAGTTTGTGCACAGGCACTGACCCAGTCTTTCCTCACTGATCCTTTCTGAGTGTGTAGCTTTTTCTCTTGGTATCAATATCACTGCTGGCTTCTAGATATACTGTTCCTCCTTGGGCTCATCTTTCTCTTGCCTGCTCCTTCAGAGTTGCATACCCATATGAGCCCCACTTGCCCTCCAGCCTGGGAAATCCAGGAGGACTAGTGAGAGTCTCAGGTTCAGAAGTTGTGTATGCTTGCTCAGTGAGCCTCCAAAGTGCTTCCATGTCAAGGAGTCTTAACTATATCCTAAACAATTTAACTGGTGGTAACACTGTAGCTCTGCCAAGCACTTGTTATGTTTTACTCATTTTTCATTATGCCAATAAAAATTTAATCCCTCCCCAAATTTTAATTCTTTAAATGGCAAATGCTTATAGCAAAAATGGCCTCCTATAAGTAGCACATGCAAAATCACCATGTTAATAATCAAAGTTGACAATCTCTCTCTTTAGGGGAGAAATTTGATCAAATCAATAAATCCTTATACCAAGAAGAAAAAAGTATGTACAAATACAACATTCGAAACTACAGAGTTGACAGAGTTTCTAAAATCAATCCATCCATTCCTTATAGAGACAGATTCTGAGCCTCTGCCATAAGAAAAGGAATAGATTCAGGAGTGAGCAAACAAATTTAAAAGATAATAATAACTATACTCTCCTATGCAACACAACAGAACAAGGGCCATGTTAATTATAACCACTATTTTAGGAAAGTCAAGGACATTATTTCCCTTATACAAAAGTTCTTTATCTTCTTTTCACTAAATTTATTCCAGCCTTCAGCATACATCTGTGAATGCTCATTAAATGAAAGACATTTACTATTTCTTGCACAAATGTCCTTTTACAACAACTACAAGTCTTTACTACTTGAGAATTTTCTAACCTGTTCATGTTTGATAATGACTGTGACAAAAGGTTGTCCTGCCCTGACTGTAAAATTAAAAAAGAAAAGCCTTTCCTATCTGCCCACAGGGTATTTTTACCTAGGCAGGGCCCTGCTGAGTCCATTCTTCCTTTTGCTTGACTACATAGTAAATACAAGAGACTGACGTTTGAATAAAATCTGAAATCACCCAAATTGTTTTACATTCCTGGCCTAGAAAAATCTCCTTAAAAATATTTAAGTCTTTTGACAGTTACAGGTAGCATTTGATTCTGCTTGAAAGCCCAAGCCATAAGGGTGTCAAAAACAATTAGTATTTTAATAGCTCCCTTTCATAGGTTATTAGGCAGGCATAAGTATATCAGCAAGAGAAAAAAAAATGTTCAAGAAAATAAGCCAGTGACAATTGGAAAAATCATACTATTTTACTTATGCTCTACTGTAAAATAGGATACAGTTTAAAGAAATAGAAATGGTAGTTGTCAACATATACTACTTTGATAAAGTTCTCTAGATAAGGACTGTTGTGGTGTTCTCCTCACTGTTTGCAAAGAAGCCTTAAGGCAGTTAGTACTCAATAAACACCATGGAAAACCTTAGAAACTTCATAATTCTGCCTCAAGCCAAATTCTTGCTGCTTGGGGAAAAGGAAGGTAAACAAATTAGGGGACTCAAGACTGAGTAGACTGTGGATGAGGGTGGTTGTATATGAAGTTTTGAAACATCAACCCAAAGCCCATGTGCCTCCCTTAGTTATTGTGCAGAGAAATATGCTAATTCCAAGATATCTAACTAGCTTCACATTTAATTCTGCCTTCAAATCTTGAAGTGGCAGAGCAGCTGTGCCTAGAGGCAATACAATCTTATTTCTATAAAAATCTCTCAAAGCTCCATATATAAGTGGAAGAGTAAAAATAGATAATCAAATCCAAATTAAGGCTATTAAGAATTGATTTAGTGTAAAGATAATATAGCAAGATTTTGTTTAGGTTATGGATGTTCACTAAAAATGTGTAATACTTGTTTGCCTAAAATTTTGATTATGTTTTATCTTATTTTGTCACAGTTAAATAGTTTTATCATTAGGATTTTTAATTGCATATAGTTTATTGAATTCTTTCTGATTACTCTATATCCATTTAACTAGGAAAAAAATCCCACTGAACTACTTAATGAAAAGAGAACCATCTAATGAGGGTGCAATCAAATTGCAGACGTATGCACGATGAGGTGTGGCTCAACAATTTATATTCCTGTAACCTTTGTCACAAAAGATTTATAATGTACAGCAGAAGAGAAATCCCTGAGGAGAACAGCAATTACATACTCAGGAAACCAGGAGCCACTCAGTGAAACACCAGAGGTTATAAAGAAAATAAATAATTGAGGAAAGTAAGTCTTGAAACTTTTCCTTCAACCTTCATGAAACAGGCTCCACTACGGTGCTAATCCCCCCTACTTATTCATCTTTTCTGCCTCTTCTTCTGTTTATTACTCATTCTGATCTATCACTAACGTTGAGCCCTTGATCAAGTCCCTTCCTAATGTCCAGTCCTCAATTCATCCTGTTCTTGTTTAAAGACTTGCTTTAGATAACTTTTGCATGCAACATTAGCGATTGTCTGGAAGGGTCTCTTGACCCAGAGCCCTAGGCCTGGCTTCTTCCTTCAACCTCAGTATTTCTTTTGACTTTCCCCATCCCTTGCAGCCAATCCACTGTCCTCGAAGCAGCTAAGTCCTGCTTAGTTTTTCACTTCAGTTCCATATTAACTATTTACACCTCTCATTTTCTTACTCAAAAATTTCAACAGTCCAAATTTCGTGTCCTGGCATCAGACTCTCAATATACTTCTTCTCTACCTAGTTCTTTATTGTCAATTAGGCCACTTTATTCACCAACCCCTAAATACCATAGTACTATCTTCATAAAAATGAATTAATGTTTTAATTATCTTTATGTAAAAGAGGGACACTTACATTATTTTCTATAGACTACAGAAAAACTTGAGGTTTGCAACACACTATTGAATGAAATAGTTAACAGCTTATAGTAATTAGCAGATAAATTTGCTTTAATATTGTTACAGTTTGCTAGAGTAAATAAGGGAAACAAATTTAATAAGCATCCCTCCTACTTCTAAGAAATCTAATCAAGATTGAACCCTATCCTCCACATCCCTCTTGAAGAACTGGCCAGTGTTGGTCGATGTCACCATGTGACAACAGGTAACATTAGAGGAAGGAGATGGGGGGGGGTTAATGGTGTTCACAGCTGGAGCTTCACCACTTGGCATATTAAATGCCACTTATATTGGAGTGACATTGAGACCTAATTTTGCTCCTTAACATATACTAATTGCTCCATTCAAGCCTAAACATAAACCATTCATTCAACACATTCTTACTAGACACACACATGCCAGGCACCAATGCACTTAAGTACTGGGGTTTAAAACAGAAAACAACAGACTTCTTCCTTATTGCCTTCTCCCCACCCTGATGGCACTCATGAGTAGTACGAGAGACAGACATTGAATAAGAAACATTATGAGGGCATTGAGTGCTGTACCATGGGAAGATTGGGTGTTATTAGAGATCAGGTTTCTCCAAGGTTCAAATGGGGTTCAGAAAGGTGCCCCTGGGGAAGGGCACACACACTGCTGCCACTTCTTTTATCTTTCATCCTTGTCCTTGTGTTTCTGGGCTCATTTCTACTTATCCTTTAAAACTCAGCTTGGATTTCAGGTCCCACTAAACGAAATCTGGATTGTTCTCTCAAAGACAGAATTGGTCTTTCAGACTTTCTGATCTTGCCAAAATTGTGTGTATCCTCTATCTTGGCATTTACTACACACACAGGAATTAGTACTGGTCTGTCTCTAAACTAGTCAGTGCCTTCTGGTAGGGTATCTCTGTATCTTAAATGCCTGAGAAGAAGTGCTTCTTAAATTTTTTTTTGAATAAATGAAGATTTAGCAAGGAAAAAGGCAAATACTTAATTGCTGCCTAAGACTTACTAGACAAAATAAAAGATATTACAAGTAAAAGGTTTAATGAAAGTGAGAATATTTTTGATAGAGATTTGGCTAGATTAGCTAGAATAAAACATTTCTGTTTCTGAAACCCCTTGGAGTTTGAATGCTTGAGAACTTCCAAGAGGCTGCATCTCAATAGTTCCACTTCATACCATAAGAGAAACACAGAAGTCACTACTCCTGGATGGGAAAGGGATTAGATATGAATCCCAGAAGTTGTCTTCAGAGTATGATATTGCAAAGAGAATGAGAGCTTGGACTCTGAAGATAGATAGGCCCAGGTTCATAAATTTGCTGCATGACTTTAAGTCAACAGATCTTTTTAATCTTTGATTACTTTCAACTGTGAAACAAAGATAAGAATTCTGACTATTTGACAGGATTGAGAACATTAAACGGGATGACACATATAAAACATTCATCTTAGTGCTTGGTATATAGTAAGCCTAATTCAGTAAACAGCAGTTTATTATTATTTCTATTAAAAACATTTTACTTAGGATGTAAATTAGCTTCTGGAATTTAAAATAATTGCAGAGAATCTTATTAATTCTTTTACAAATAGGTTATAAAATATCAACACACACATACTTGTAGGCAATATAAATACCAGATAGTTTTAAGTACATAAAAGCAATTTTAAAAATATCATAGGTTCAATGTTACATTGTAATCATGCAGTTCACAAGTGGAGTTAGTATTTTCAATGAAAACAAGGTAATTTTTAGAAATAATTTACAAAATAAACTCTGAAATAATCCTATTCTCAAAACAATCATGACCCTTTTTGTGATTAAGAAATTTTCTTCAACCACATCCTGTATTTTTCAACATCTAAATCTAATAAATCTATCTACATCTGTCTGTCTATACCATTCTTAAAGATAAATTTGGTTGTTTCTAGCCAAGAAGAAAGAAATCTCAATATCAATAGAAAATTTTCTACAAATGTTTTAATCTACTACATTTATATTAGAAAAGAGAATTTGATCTTTGTGAAAAATATCCTTTGGCTTACAATATAACCTACCAGCTCAGTTTTGCCTTAGAATTTGAGACAGTACATCTGCTTTTACATAATGGGTAGAAATATCACAATTTGTGAGTAATTATAGCCAATCCATTATATCTCATTTTCAAAGTCACAAAAGGACTGGGTTCTCCAAGGCTGGTATACAAAGTTATTGTAAGTAATTTCCCTCTGCATTCATATATAAATATTTATTTTAAATGAAGCATAGGGTGCCATTATAATTATAATCCCCATTTGTATGTAGTTCTTTAATGAGTTGTTACAAGGGGAGCTGAACTGTTTCTTATATTAGTAGTAAAAAAACTGAAATACCAATATGCAATAAAAAAAAGAAACACACAGGAATTAGAGAACTGTATTATGGTCATAGTGTGGTGCTAGTCCTGTGCTCTCAGGGTTTCTAGCCATTCTGGGTCTCCATTTACTCATCTATTAAACAATCTTTAAGGTCTGGGATAGGGTTAGCCTCCACACTTTTTACCTAATTTAGTATGTCACAATGACTCAAAAATCATAAATCCAAAATTAGAAATTACTTAATTATCCATAATGAAGTTAGTTATTTCTACTCTATTAGAATAGAAAAGGCAGAACAAACACAAAGATATTACTAAAAGAAGTAAAAAAAAAAATCCTATTTTAAAATACTGCTGCACATTTTTACCTTTCTTCTCATTATATGTACTATAAGTCCTTTGCCTTGGGCAGTAAAAATCCATATAGTTATTAAGAGGTCATTACATCCCTGTCTGTTTTTACTTATCTCATTAAGTATTTTAAGCTACACTAGAAACAGGGCACATGTTTCCCTTTTAGTAATACATAAATACTTTTAGGAATTAACTCATCAGCACCCAAAAACCCTTGAATGAAATCCTTCAAGTGTATTCTACTTACAAATATGGCAACTTTTGACAACATCATCACTCTTTAAGACACAGGGATGAATGAGTCTGACTACATAAAGCAAGCACGAATCCACAACCAGAACAAGGAGGGAAAAAAAAAAACCAAAGTGAAAAAAATCAAGCAACACAAGAGAGTCTTCTAAACAGAAGAACAGGGTACCATGTAGTTGGGCATATGAGATCGGTGTGGGATTTTTTGAAGGGAGTCGCTCTTAGACAAATAGCAGAGATGACATTAATTCACCTTTTCATCAATTTTAGTAAATCCTTCCACAATAATATAATGCGGGGTTCATGTGTACCTATAATTTTGCCAAAATGTAAGTCAAAGTATTTCTGACCTCATAGCAAATATGGTCAAGCAAAACAGGTGCCATTTTCAACACTTCAAATTGTATCTTCATGTTTAGCACTTCCACAATTTAAAAAAAGCACTATGAGAATACATTGCTTTTGAAAGTGTGCACTGGACAACAGTGATCAGAAATATTATAAGGGCAACTTTACATAAAAATAATAAAATATTCACTTGAGACCTGAAAATAAGAACCTAAGAAACAATCTCAAGGCAATAATGTAAGGATGGAAAACTGAGTCACAATCTCATCAAATATGAACATTTACATTTTTACTGTTATAGTGAAACTCAAGAACATCACAGCAGCCTACTAAAATCATAGACCAACAAGATAAAAGTAGATAAGAAAAAAGTACAATTTACGAATATGGTTTATTACCATGGTTACAAACTTTCAGAACAGGCCTCTGAGACAATGGACTGAGACTTTGCCGAATATCTGTTAAAAAAATATATAAAAGAAACTTAATGTAGAGGTCTATTCATCTTAAGAAGCATAACAGTATTTAGACATACTTTCCTCCAAGGTTAAGTATTTCTGGAAGCAAAGCAATGCTTCAGTACCCTGAAACACTTGAAGCAGTAATGTTATGACTTTTACTTCCCATTTAATTATGCTACTGTAAACTCCACTGGGACAAAGTACATATGGTTCTTTGGATGAGACTTGTCACACTAATCAGGATTTTCTAGGTTCAGTGCATTGATTTGTTAATGTGCCACTGACATTAGCCAACTGGAATGCACATCTCCCTGACATTTGTCTTTGCAAGAGATTAAGCAAACTTATGAAACTTCTGAATAATTGTTGCCCACAGCACTGCATTCTTGACACATGACTTTAAAAGAATTAGGAAAAGTCTTCTCTGTGATAGTTGCCCAGAAAGTAATATGAAACAAGCATAGTGCTCACCTTTCGGTTTTGGTGTCCTTTTTCTTCTGTCGCGGAAGGCAGCCCCCGACTGCAGGGCCTCCAGCAAACTATCCATCACTCCTGTCTCATCGCCCTCTGTGAAAAGAGATGCAGGGAATTCTATCAGCCCTTAGGGTTACCATAGCAATGTCAAAGCATACAGAGAAATTGGGAATGGTGATGGTAGAGAGAAAAAAAAGACCAGATGCCAGGACTAAGCCAGCAATTTCAAAATAAAAAAGGACTCTCTCATAAATCAACTATCTTTTAATGAAATATGTCTCATTAGTGCTTGCATTTCTGTCTACCAAAAAGGACCAAGTTCCATTGATTCACTTCAGATTACTGCTTTTATAGTCCAATAGCACAATAACTTTAAACGGAATGTGGCTCTAGTCATATCTGTGTCGAGTTATCATAAATCACATTTCCCTTATAAAAATGTACTTTTTTTTTTAAGCCATCAGCCTCTATTCTAAATGACCAGGCATTCAACAGTGTTTTGTTGTCATAACTGAGATTCTGCTGTCTAAACTTATTGTACAAAATTACATTTCCATGCTAAGTTTCATGAACATGCTCCCAATGATTTTTTTCATATCAGAGAATAAATGTCCCTCGACTAGATGTGACAAAGAACAATCACTAAAACTTTTACAGAATGTATGAAAAGTTTATCTTCTATAATAAAAGTCCCTAAAAATCTAAGGAACTGCATTTCACTATAAGTAGGTTAAATTGAAATTATATAATAAATGAAGGATGTAGGTACAGAACCAATTCTGTCAACAAATAACATTAAAAAATATTCACAGGTAAGTGGGTTCGTCTCTGTGTCTTCTATTCTATACCATTGGTCTACATGTCTATTTTGTGCCAATACCATGTTGTTTTTGTTACTATAGCTTTGTAGTATAATCTGAGGTCTGGTATTGTGATGCTTCCTGCTTCACTCTTCTTGCTAAGGATTGCTTTGCCTATTCTGGGTCTCTTATTCTTCCAAATTTCATGATTGCCTTTTCTATTTCTATAAGGAATGACGTTGGGATTTTAATTGAGATTGCACTGAATCTATGTAGTGCTTTGGGTAGTATGGCCATTTTAACAATATTGATTCTGCCTATCCAGGAGCATGGGAGACTATTCCATCTTCTAAGGTCTTCTTCAATTTCTTTCTTCAGTGTCTTGTAGTTTGCATTGTAGAGATCTTTCACCTCTTTTGTTAAATTGATTCCCAAGTATTTTATTTTTTTTGAGGCTATTGTGAATAGGACAGTTTTCCTAATTTCTCTTTCAGAGGGTTTATCACTGATGTATAGAAATGCAATTGATTTGTGGGTGTTGATTTTATATCCTGCTACTTTGCTGAAATCATTTATTAATTCTAACAGTTTTCTGGTAGAATTTTTTGGATCCTCTAAGTATAGAATCATGTAGTCTGCAAATAATGATAGTTTGAGTTCTTCTTTTCCGATTTGTATCCCCTTAATTTCTTTCGCCTAATTGCTCTGGCTAGTGTTTCAAGGACTATGTTGAATAGCACTGGTGAGAGAGGGCATCCCTGTCTAGTTCCCGTTTTCAGAGGGAATGATTCCAATTTTTCTCCATTTAGGGTGAAGTTGGCCTTGGGTTTAGCATAGATAGCTTTTACAAAGTTGAGGAATGTTCCTACTATCCCAAGTTTTTCTAGGGTTTT
>CM053404.1:96442518-96475604 GCA_028644305.1 Xerus rutilus | reverse complement strand
AAAAAAGTCCTATAGCTAGAATTATTTTCTTCTAGGTTTGAAGCTTTATAGCTCCAAGTATGATCTCAGAATAACAAAGGTGCTAATGAAGACATAAGCCCTATGTGAAAAGACTCCAAATACAATTTTCAAGTTGTGAGCCCACCAAAATAAGCATGGATAGAAGATGCTTCCTATTATAATTGCACAAGCTGGCTCAACACTCTACCACAGGACTTGTACAAGATTTTCCTTCCTCTGACAACATAGATAAATCAATCTACAAGATTTAAGAAGCACACAGGAGATGCTTAGGTTTTGACATTCCTGATATTATCTTGTTGGTCCACATAACAGCACAAATGGCATTCAGAGTTGGCAAGTTTCAAATCTCTGTAATTTAAATGATTTACAAAACAAATTTTGTTCTGCTGCCCTCCTTGTCAAAAAGAATTTTACACTAAAAATACCCTCCCACTGGATGATTTCATTTTTTTGATGATATACTACTTTAGTACGAAAACACAGTAGAATAATGAATTGTATTTGATCAACAGATCAGCAAGATTAAGTGAGTTACAATTGATTTTGTATTTGTTCACTACACATATTTCAATTATATGAACCACAAATCAACTTCAAGGCTCCAAATAGCATGAATGACAAATCTTTAACTGGATGAAACAGAATTTAACAAGATTGTAGAAATCATCTAAAGACAGAGCTAAACATGAGAAATCAGTAGATATTCATTCAACTCACAGTATTCTATTCTGAAAACATAGAGGAAAAATTTAAAATATTGATCATGTTATAATGAATGAGAAAGATAAAATTACTTCTATTATTTGTACACAGCTAAATAGTTATGAGGGCGTATTTATATTAAGTTATTTGAGTTTCAAAACATAACAACCCTAAGAAACAGACTACTATCAGGAAACCAAGACTGAGTAGGTTAAAGGAACTTGCCACGGTCATATCACTAATAATCTGCAGAGATGGAACTCAATCCAGGTGCTATGTTGTCAGAGTCTGCCTTTCAAACATTGCTGTCTTCCCAATAGGGAGACAAACAGCAAAACATTAGTATTAAAAATAAACAACAACAGAAAATAGGGTGAAGCCTTCCGCAAGCAGAATTCATCAATCACTTAAGATGAAGAAACTATTTATCTCCTTGATTGTCATCACGAATAATTCAGATGGGAGTTATATATGTGGGAAATAAGGCTTAGAGAGGAACAGACTGACTTTTATGGACTAGAAAATAATAACTACAAAGTTTGATACATATACCTATGCCCAAATACAAATAAGAAAAAACACGACATAAGCCCAGTTTGCAGAGGAGGGAGGAATTATAATCTCTTTTAAGGCAAGGAGTGCTTTTTGTTTACGTTAGTAGAAAATACTAATAAAAAGAACACGTAATAGCATTACAACAGAATATGTTCACAAGGTCAGGGGGGAAAAGAACCCTACAGAGGTCAAAAAATATTCCACATGGGAACATCTGATATTGCAGACTCATAGGATTCACACAGTAGTTACATGTTTAACTAAAACTAAAACACATTTTAATAAGCATAATTTAGTTGAAAATATATTTTGAAACAGGTTATATTAGGGACAAATAATAAAGGAATGCATAGATATAAAAGCATTAGAAACTATTTCTCTGAGATATTAAACAAAACAAATAGATGAAATCTGCTTAGGGAACCGAGAACATTATACTGTACTAAGAATTTTGGTTAATGAAAGAGAATAGGAAAGGGGAAGTACCATTCAGGATAATAAGATAAATAAAAAAAAAAACTAATTCAGGCCATGTAAGTAAAAGTAGAGCAAAATCTTCTAGTAGAACAATGAGATGGGAACAGGAAACGTATGCATTATGCTTTAAGGCCATAGTGACCAAAGGCAGGCCAGAAAATTAGGTTTAAACTCAAAGGACAAACAGAAACACACTACAGCTGCTGAATAAGATAAAGGAGGAGAGAAGGTTGCTAGCAGATTCCAACAAAAATTCCCTAATGAGCTCAATTCATCCCACAGAAGCATATCATCTATTAATAACAGGTAGGTTGTTAAAGGTATGTAATGAGCCTAAAACCAGTCATGAATGTAAAATGATGATTATTGCTACACACCACTATGCTCCTAAAGCCATAGACTTCACCTGGTATGAAGCTTACTGTCTGATAGGCCACTGATTTATTCAGCTTATGTGAAAGGTCAGATATTTCTACCTACTACCCCCAATCTGAACTTTATGTTTCATACAAGTCCTATAAGAAACAAAAATCTATTATAGAAAGGTGTTGACTCTCTAGCCTTTACCTTTTCCCCATCCCAGAAATCAGATTTCACATTCACAGTCCTCTGAGAGGACATTTTGTTTTGAAATCGACATAGCCCCCTACATATTCATCTATCATGAACCTATCAATGCAAATGGAAAGTTGTACCAGAGTCAGAAAATAAAGTATGCCTTCTGCTGACACTTTCCAGTAGGTCATCAAAAACACCCTTAAAAATTACAACCTTGAATTTTCCCTCAAACTCTCTGAGCAGCAGTGGACCAAGGACAGGCTTTAGAGTCAAGGCAGCTTGGGTTCAATCCTAGCCCCTGAGATGGCAGGGGACTTCACTACTGTGCAGTAACCTCACTGGTAAGGTGCTATACCTCCCAAAATATTGTGAGAAGTGGGGCACTACATGTAAAGCACTTGACACAGGGTTGAGGAAAAAAGCAAGTACTCAATCAGTGGCATTTGTTTTTGGTTTTGTCCTACTGACAATGCTAACAAAAATAAAGCTAAGTGAAATTATAATTCAAACTTACTCCCTATTTCTGGCAACCTTGGATCTGCAGTTATAAATAAAACCACTTCCCACTGGCATAACTACCTACAGTAGATTATTCTACAAACAAACAAAACAACAACAAAAAGTTAATTCCCAGATGAAAATTCTCAAGTAGGAGGAGTGAGTTAAACTGTTGTCAAAATGAACAGCTGTTTTTCAGAGAAGCTACAAGATTTTGAAAATTTTCCCTCTTGGTCTACATGGCTTGAGGCAGCAGTCTGCAACAGATGCTCCCTCTTTACCTATTGTAACAAGAATCTCATGGCACCAACCCCCTCCCCCCCCAAATACTGAAGAGCTATATCTATACAAATTAGTCATGAGATCCAACTAATGAGGGATTACAAGTTAGTCAAAGGTGTAGTAAAAGGCTTTGAATTGAAAGTCAGCCTTTCATTACTGAAGTTTAATATCCTAGAGTATTAATATTTTGGACAAACTATTTACAGACTAAATTACTATACCAAAAAAAAAAAAAAGGCTACAATTTTTATCTGAGATGCAAGGATTCAATTTCAAGTTGGTTGTTCAAAACAGTTTTAGCAGTTGCACATTTCATAGGAATTAAAGAGTACAGCCACATAAAGTACAGACTCTGGAGCCACACAGCCTGGGTTAGCATATTGGCTCCTTGTTAGCTGTGTAATTATGGGCAAGTCAGGATCTCTGTGGACACCAATCTTCTCATCTGTGAACGAGGAACCACAGTGATACCACATCTAGTTTGGGAAAGAATTATATGAGTGGCTACAACCCTGGAACATGGCTGGTACTATATGTGTTAGTTATTAAACCCTACAACCCATTGATCATCTGTTACTCAGTAAATTTATTATATGCCATGAGATGCACAGTAGAGACACAAAGGGAAATAAGATAGACACAGATTTTATGAGAAGCAGCAAATTTAGAGCAGAGGTCAGAAGGGTAAGTATAATAATTTAGCCAGGCAATTAGGAAGTGCTCCAGCAGAGCAAACAGTATGCAGAGTGACCTGAATCCAAGCAGAAACATTCCATGGAAAACTGCCATAAGTGTGTGGAGTGAGGACATGGTTCCAAGCCTCTTTATGTAAAATAAAATGGACCTTTATGTTAGAGTAAACTTGCTTTTCGAAACCATGAGGACACCTAAATGCCAATGTACAAAGTAACAATGGAAACATTTAACAGTATTTTTTAAATAAAATGTATATTTTTGCCTATCATATTAGCATGAGTTTCTAGAACAGACTTTCAATACATTAAAATTCTACATCTTAGCTACAGAACAAGTATTTTCTGAATACTGACTTATTCAATTTAATCTGGTTCCCAAAGATGAATAATATGGAACTATTAAATAGCAAACTACGAAATCAGGACATTGACTAAACAAGGGATTTGTCACTAGTTTTTGTCAGTATTAACACACTGGAATTTTCAAAGTTCTTTTTTCCTAAAATTTAGGCAATATAATCATATGTACTCTTCCAAAAGAAAACATAAAAATAAAAATAAGAGAACAATAAACTGTGTACATGAACTATCACCACCTTTATATAATCATTTCATGTCCAATCTTCTTTACTCTTATTTTTAGTCTGAAGAAAATTTCTTCTCCAAAAAGAAATATTTCTTATTTAGATACTCTAAGCTTAGCAGTAACAATTTTAATCTCATGTAGTGTATGCATACATGTTTGACAGCAGCTACTTCTAGAACACATGAGACTCTGAAGTAGGCAAAACAGAGAAGGTACTCCATTACCCACATTTTTGCCCTTTGCCAATACTTTCTCCCTAATTTAGTAGTAAAAATTCCAAGTTATCCACAGAATGACCTGAAGTCCCATAATCCTTTTAAACTTGGGAAGACTTGGAATTTGACCTGGATTCAAATCCTTATTCGATAATCTACAGACAATATCACTTTGGTCT
Organism: Xerus rutilus; assembly: GCA_028644305.1. Lineage (NCBI taxonomy): Eukaryota > Metazoa > Chordata > Mammalia > Rodentia > Sciuridae > Xerus > Xerus rutilus. Next base: position 96,470,833 of record CM053404.1, on the reverse strand, counting down.
AATTAGGAAATTCTCCCAAACGCCAGTATTCTTATTTGTAAAGTGGAACACAAACTATAGAATACAGAAGGCAGAGCAACACAGTTTGAGTGAAGGCTCTGGCACAAGAATATATTGGTTCAAACTCTAGTTGTAGCATTTTATAGCTGTATGACACTGAGATATGTTCTATTTCTGGCACAAGAATATATTGGTTCAAATTCTAGTTGCATCATTTTATAGCTATATGACACTGAGATATGTTCTATTTCTGTGTCCCAGTTTCCTCATCTGCTACACAAGGATGGTGAAAGCTAAAAATTTTACAATCATTGTGATATTTGACTGAGATAATACACATAAAGAATTTAGAAGAATGGACCATAGACAATCATGCATTTGAGAAAATAATATGTGAAGTGTATTATTATTTCATATATCCATTTTATTCTGTCTGTAATTGTCAGCGATCCCCAAGACCACACTCGGGTGTGATAAATTGCTGGAAGGATTCACAAAACTCAGAAAAAAAGCCATTATGCTCCTGTTATAGTTTACTAAGTGAAACAACAGAATTAAATCAATAAAGGAAAAAGCTGCATAGGGTGATATCCTGGCTAAAGCAGGTGCCAGCTTGCAGTAGTCGTCTAATAGTGGTATCCAACAGGGCTTATTATCCCAGAAATAATGTGTGACAACATGCACAAAGGAAGCACTACCAAAGAAGGAATCTCACCTGAGCCATGATGTCAAGGACTTTTAATGAACTGCCTCTATGATGGATCTGAGCTACTTAGTCCCTGGGCCCCCAAGAGGCCAACAATGACACAGTGGTCCAGGGCACTGGGTGAACAGAGTTCACCTGTTAGCATAGTCCATCTAGGTTGATCTCAGGTTCTAGGTGTATAAAGAAACTCTTATTGGGCAGGAGATTTCCAGGCCTTAGAGGTGATCTCTCAAGATAGTCAAGAGCTAGACTCTTCTTTGGGATAAGAAATTATATGAGCACACAGTACCCTTTGAATTAACCTTTTCTTGCATGATAGTTTATTGAGCAACTAAGATATGTCAGTAACTATTTAATATTTCATTTAATAATTATACAATCTTTCAAGGAAGATATTAACATTTCTTTTTACAAATATGGAAACTAACCAGGCATGGTGGCTCACGCTTGTAATCCCAGCACTTTGGGAGGCTGAGACAGGAGAATTGCAAGTTCAAAGTCAGCCTCAGCAATGGCGAGGCGCTAAGCAACTCAGTGAGACCCTGTCTCTACGTAAAACACAAAACAGGGCTGGGAATGTGGCTCAGTGGTCGAGTGCCCCTGAGTTCAATCCCCAGTACCAATAAAAAAAAAAAAAAAAAAAAAAAAAAAAAACATGTGGAAACTGAGGCTCGGGAAGGTTAAATGAATATTCATAGCCACATGATTAGGTTGGAATTCAAATCTAGCTTTCTCAGACTGCAAAGATTTTGAACTACTTCCACCAAGCTATATTGCCTCAGAAAACACAAAATTTAAAATAATATGTTGTACAGAACATGACACAGATACATCATAATATGTACAAATCTAATCACAAAATTCAAATCTTGTAGTGAAAAACCTAATTAAAACAATCACTATGAATTTGTGGAGAAAATAAACTGGAGCTGTGAATAAATGTGTGTTTACTGTAGACTGGCTTTCCTTTAAAAATCATGGATTTTTATTATAAGACTATCTAATCTTTCCTAAGTGATTATAACCAAGTCCAGAAAAGTCAGCAATAAAGTTTTCCTGAGATTAAAAAGAACTAGTTCTTTAAATTCAATCTTCTTTTTCTTTATGCCTCCAAACTTTTTAATCCTTACAAACATTTGCTGAAATATAGAAATGACTTACCCATTTATTAAGAATAACAATTTTTTTCCTTGTAGAAATATATCACCAGTTTCCCTAGGGAGGCAACAATGCTTTCTCAATTTATTATGTGTGTGGCTCTCCCCCCCCATCTAATCAGCTAATACTTTTCAAAAGATCTTTTTAATGCCTAAATGAAAGGATTCCACATCAAAGACCTGACCTCCCTATTAAATTATCTAAAGGAAACCCTAGGAATGTAAAATCTATTCAAAGGAAAATCACAGGTAGCTTATTGTACAATGCATTAAGAAAAGAAAAGGAAAAAAAGCTTCATAAGAGCTGCATGGAATTTGGTAAAATTATACCACAAAAATACAAATCGATCTTAAGTATAAAGAAACAAATTCATAGCCAAAAACTTATTACAAAAGAGTTCTGTAATCAGCCAGGAGGGAGCCTTTATGAAAAACTTCAGAATTTGTCACTTTTTCAATCACAATTTCTGATTAAAGCTTAATGTTAGAAAGGCCAAAAAGAGAACAAACCACAGATTTTTCAATAGATTTAAAATCTGAAATTTTAAAGGTAACATTCAACATCCGGAAAGTAGGTTTTGCTACAGATAACAATGAGTGGAATGAAATAATAAAATAATAGATGAGATAGTATAAATGAAAATACTTTTTAAAAAACAAATTAAAATTTTTACCATACCATGAATGTAGTTCTGAAGTTATTTAAGTCAGTAAAAAAGTCTTCCACAGACACCTTCTTCACATCAATGGCATAATAAACCATTATACTCTGGTACAATTTTTCCATGTTTTCAAGTAACTTTGAAAGTTTCCCATATTGTTCTTTTGCACTGATAACAAAGTTGTATGTTATAGTTAAGGCATTTTGTAATTTACAAAGTGAAGCTTTAGGCATAAAAACACACAACCCCAAAATTTCAGTCTAATTTTTAGTCACCATTAGTACATCTCCAAATTTCCAAAATTATCTTAATAGTTATTTTTACAAGACATTCTAGATGATACAGCAAACATTTAAATTCAATTTCTAATTAGCTCTGGCAAAATTATCAGAAAACTCAAATATTTATATATTCAGTACTTCTATTTTATAACTGAGTTTAAGAAAAAAAATTTCCAATCTACTAAAATAATAATCTATACCATGCAGATTATACAATATGATTTAAAATTATAGTTTGGCAGTTCAAATTGAGTAACTAGAATAATATTGAAATCAACAGTAGACCCCAATGAGTATAGCAATTAAGTTGGACAAGTTGAGTTCAATTCATAGCTCCTATACTTGGTAGCAGTGTACATGTGGACAAGTCCTCCCCTTTCTCTGCCTTGATTTCCCCATCTGTAGAATGGTAAAAACACTAATACCACCAATCTCAAAGCTGCTGTGAGGAATACATGAGTCAATACTAGCAAGGTTCTTAGAAATGTGATTGAGTATTTAGTGGCATGTATAAATACTTGAGTCACTAAACTGAAGTGCTAGTCATTGGTAATTGAAAATATTTTCTAGAAAAACCATGAAATTTCCTTCATTGTATAACAAATTGTTGATGTGGTCAGATATAAAATCATGAATGTCATATTGTGAAAGACTATTCTTAAGAGGATTAGTCATAATTTCCTATGGCTCCTTTAAATTGGGACATTCAAAGAAATGGAACACACAGAGTTAAACTCACAGAAATCATGTCATTATCTTTAGCTAATGTACATGTATAAACAGACCTTAGAAAAATTTAAATTGGATTAAGTTAAATGAATTCAGGCTATGAGTAAGAAACCTAAAACAGAATGTTTACGTCTGGAAAGAAAACATTTCTCACAATTAAAAAAAAAAAGATATGGTTCTCTGGTTAAAGTTTTTCCCAGCAGAGAACAAAATAAGGAAACTGAGGCAAGCCCGTTATTTTGAGGAAGGGAATAAAAGAATCAATAAAAAAGAAATCATGCTGCTGCCAGGTAGGGAGTGAATCCAGGACATTAGAAACAATTCTAATAATCAGAGCCTGACCTCCCACAGGCCCTGAGGCAGCCAGTCAGTCACAGCTCAACTCTAATCCTTGCCAGTCAATCCCCAGGGAATCTGTTTCCCTTCTATTCATGTTTCTTTTCATACTATGTTCTGCTGAGTAGTAGTATATGTAGTATTTTAGAAGGAAAAATGAACTAGAAGGCAGAAAATCTGGATTCTAAAGCAAGAGCTGATCTTTTTAATGATCTTAAGATCTGTATGTGACTCAGGTTATGTTGATTTGAATAGTGACATGGCTCTCTACACTTTCTAGAGTCTAGATTTTAATATTGCCAGTAACTGATACATTTACTTATATACCACTCTGCAGTTCTTGAATGAGTAACAAAACATTTTGTACAAACTACAAAATCTCAAGGGATCAAAAGGACAGAATCACATAAAACAGGTTTCCATATGTAATATCAAGATTCATGAAATATTATAGGTAAAGTGGAATTATGTAAATAAAGATCACATTTGAAGAAACACTCATTCAGAACTCAGCACTGATTTATAAATGGGTTTACAAAATCAATAAGCTCTCAACTAAAATCATTTATGTCCCAAATTGAAAACATATGTATTATTTATATATTCTTAATTCTTACCTAAAAGAAAAACTCATTTTTCTTTCTTTATTGAAACCTATTAATCAAGGATCTTCAATTCTTTCTCTTCCATGATACTCTTCCTCTAATCTCCATAGCTTTCAATAACCATTTGTTCCAGTAGAACCACAGTATTTGTAGTCTATTGTACATATCTGGAAATTCTTCTGGCATATTGTTTCTCACAGATCTGTAATTAAGTTGTGAATTTTCCCTTCTAATCTAATTCTTTTGTGGGGCTTTGTTCTCACCACATTTCTAACGAGTGTGGTCATCTCTTACTTTCTGTTCATTCTCTTAATGCTATAGAACTTTATTTAGTCATCTGTAATGATACTGGTTCCAATACATATTACTATTATTCTTAATCTATTATTAATCATCCTACTACTATTATTCTTCAACTTTGAGGGGAAAGGAAACAAGTGTCCTCCAAAATTACTTAATGAAAATCCATGGAACACCTATTCATAAAATTGAACATATTGATGCTCAGGCACACACATAATTTGGATGTCATGAGCTAACAGAACCACTAAAGATTATTTACAGTGGAGAAAAGGTTAATGATACTATTTTGGTGAACATTTATGATTGGATGATTCTATAGCTACTTTTTTTCTGCCCCTATCACTGCTTATAAGGCTTTGAGTTTTAATGATAGGCACTTCACAAATACTGATGATTTTATCCTAAAACCTGGGAATACATGCATTCTCAAGAATCTGTTTGGTAAACAAGTGAAAATAAAGGAAAGACATATTTTTACATTTGCAGGTAAAAATCATAAGTAATGAAATATCAGAAATATGTCTGTACATATTTATGAAATAGAACAATTTTATTAAAAGATGTGATGAAAAAGATGACCGAGAGCCATAAGCAAGGAAATGGCTTTGTTCTAACAGCTAGAGAGCTTTTAAGTCAATTTTCTTATCATTATTACATATAAAGCAATTTGCTGCCAAAGGAAATGAAGTGGAGCTTTGAGTAACCCACAAGAATGGCAAAATCGTGATTAAACTGAAACAAGTTTGGAAACAGCCAAATTAATCCTTGGAAGCTTAAAATGACTGTATGATAGGATGGAATAACTGGTTACATGAATGAGGCATACTAAGTCAGTACTGAAAGGCTACTCTCATTAAGGGATGGTGAACGATCCAGATTAAAAAAAAATCATCATCTAAAAGAAAAACAAGTGAAGCTGTCCATGTTCCAACTGCTAAACTCTAAATAAATGTAACATCCATGTTCAGCAATAGCTGGGCTTTAATTATCTTTTTCCCAGAATAAAATTCTATATATGTAAAGCACTTTAGATAAACATTGTAAGATACTCAACAAAATAAACTTTTGATTAAATCCATGCAAAAATATTTACATTCTAACTACATGATGTTTTAGGAAATCTATTTTTGTTTTTTCTTTACCTTAACCAAACCTCAGCACAAATTCTCATTCATTTCTAATTGAATCAGTTTAATCTTTCCATTTTGAAAGGTATATGACAACTATGTTCATATGCATAGAAGCACAAGTATTTAGTGTTGGCCAGCTAAGGAGCATGACTCAGATCTGGTAATTCTCTCCTGGTCTGCCAGTGGTGCATATTCCCAAACTATATACCACAAATATATTCCAATTTATTCTTTGATCATATCCTCATTATTGTACTTCTGCCATCAAAAATGCCCATTACTTCCAATAACACCCCTTCCAAGGAGCAGCTTCAATCAGTCCCTTGTGTCTAATAATTTAGCTAGACTGTCTTAAGATCTGGGATCCAGTCGGCCCTTCAGTCATTATTCACAAAGTTCACTGCTCTTCAAACACTCTTCTAGAAAGCAGAGTCCTTGCACTTGTAAAACATATCTTAGAATGTGAAGGCACACAATAAGTAAATGAGATTTTCACATAGTACTAAGTACAACGAAGAAAATAAAAGGTTGATGTTATACATATCAGAGAGGTTACTGTGATTTGAGTGGTCAAGTAAATCTTGGCTAAAAAAAAGATGATTGACTAAAACAACTAAGGCGTGATGGTAGAAGATAAGAGAGTGCTAACTTGTACAGCATTCTTGTATAAGTGGAACAAGACTCGGGAAATGAAAACATAATTACAAATTAGATTCATAGAGGAAAATAAGCAGGATATTTAACTCGAATCTTAAAAACGTTTGGTGAGAATGGGTTAAGTGGAAAAGAAGAAAGAACAAAAAAAGAAGAAGTGGAGGAGAGAGTCAGAAGACTAACTCAAGAGAAGAAAAATTTGCTACAATAATCACTTAATTACGCCCTTTTCTACTGCTTCAATTGGATCATATATTGCACAGGTAAACATTTTATCCATTGCAATTCTATATTTTACTTCCTAGATGCAATTCAATTAAAGAAAAAAAATGTTCTAATTTCCTTTACCTGCAAATGCTGTACTTTTTGTAGTACAGAACATAGATACAAGATATCAGTCTTTCAATGAGTTTACTGGGATGGTTTAGCATGTACCCCATAATTTCAGAAGTGCCTGAACAATTGCTGTAGAGTGGAACAAAAATGAAGAAAAATATAAAAATAAAGGAGGATTTGGATGAAGAAGTTTAAAAATATATATAACATAAGAATTAATCAGGTAACTTGTCATAAAAGTTGTGATAAATAAAAATTACATAAATGTCTAACAAAATGATTTTTTCTGAGACTCAGAAGAGGAGGTAGAAAGAAAATAGAAAGGCAAGTGCCTGTGCAAGGAGAATATCAAAGGCATGCTCTAAGATCTATTTGTTATTTTCCCCAAAATAAGAAATATTAAAGAATTTAAAGGTCAAAAGAAAGAAACACAGATTACATGACATAAATCATAGCATTTTCTTGGTTTCTCACTGGTAAGAATTTGATAAGTATGTACACTAAATATATAATAGTTTGTATATAAAAACAGTGTTGATCCTACCTCAAATTTGTATTTAACATTTTTCAAGTAAATATTTACTATGGAAATATTCAACACTAATTATAGTACTGACCAGGCTTAGCAACTGGAAAATAATAATTATTATGAAAAAGCCAATGATATATGAAATAATTGTGCATGCCTTTTAAAGAAAGTACTAAATTCATATTTGTATGTTACAAAGTAGATCTTAAGAGAAAGCATGCAGTAGAATAATAAAAACACAATATGCTTTAATTGACTGCTATTAGTGAAATTTCATATAACAATTCTATCTTTATAATAGAAAACAATTCAAGTAACAGATTATTTAATAGTTCAGGAAATCATGATTGTTTAAATTAAATATGTACTTCTAAAGACTCATCTTTAACAAATTAAATAATGCACATATTCTTTTGAATTGGTTGATGAACCAAACATTTGGCTTGTGCTTCAACTAATAAGCATTTAAACGTGAAACATCAACAAAGTTTGAGTGTTAATAACTTAAACGTAAGTTAATACATTTTTATTCATTGTGTATTTTAACTTCCAAACTCTTCCATTTTCTAAGATCTAAGAGGCTCACAATTTGCCATTTTAATAAGATCTATATAAAGTGTTTAATATTCAAAATCTGACTTGTTGTCAGTCCTAATTAAAGTAAACAAAGTCTTGCAATGAATGAATTTAATTACTTCAAAACTAGTATGTCTTACTAAGATGAAAAGCAAACGAGTGCAATCTAATCTCAGCAAAGAATATTTATGATTATAAGCTTTGTCAATAGCAAAGTGCACCAACTGTTCATATATCTGACTTCCAAGAGATACATGAATGCTAATCAGTTCATTAGAGGCTTCTAGGTTGTGATATTTAGCGACAGGATATAGTAGCTTTCTTGTCCATGGAGGATAATTGTACTCAGAATGAAATATTGTTTCCAACAAGGCGTCATCCTTCCTGTTTCTGATTTCCTGCTGGTTGCTTTTTATGAACTGCATACCTTTCAAGAAGCCGACATCATTCAGCTTCTCATGTCACATGAATACAAGTATGAATATGTCCTGAGATTGTGTGCTGAGCAAGATTCTACCACCTTTACTCCCAACTTAGGCATTCTTGTTAGGCAGACAAGCCTAGGCTCCATAATTAGTGCACTCACAGTATATTACCAGAAGCTATACTGGAAATCCTTACTAAAATGCTTTCTACCCATAGGGCACAATAACAAGCACTTCAATTAACAATATTTAATGACATAATAATAAACTCACATATGAGCATTTTAACATTATAAGATGATTGGGGAAAGGAGGGGAAGGTAAGAGTGATAAAACTGTTAGAACTGCAATAACATTTATTTTAAAAAAGCGGGCTGTGAAATGAGAAAGTAGTGCAAAAATGTATTCTTGATGGATAAACACAGAATTTAGTTTAAAAAAGAAAACGAATATATAGTGATAATGATAATAGTGATAATGGCACGCTCTCTAACAAGGAATGGAATGGGTAAGAAACATATGAAAGGAAACAAACCACATTAGCCTGAATTGATTGTTGCTGGAGTGCATTTTTATGATATTTCCCGACAGAGACAGTGAAGGAAGCTAAAATTGAACTAATTCACAATTAAGCAGAAAGCATATACAATATAATTTATGACAAACCAAATAATTTTGTGAATCACTAAATCTCTAGGGAGAAAAAGTAGAAGGAGGAAAAGTAGTCATTTTATTTCAAGTACTTCAGTTTAAAATAAAATATTAAGAGTATCTACTTATAACAGCTCATTTTAGAAGCTGGCAACTTTTTCATATAGAATTCAGAAGCCCAATGGGATTTTAATAATGTATTGTAATACTACTTCATTACAACAGTAATGATATCAGTTTCTAATTTCATAAAATGGTTTGCAGTGATTCAACATTAGTTTCAAGAAACAAAAACTAGTTCATTACTTCAGTTACTCATTAGAGATTAATCTACAAAGTTAGTGATCACAAGATAAATGAATGCAAAGAAAACCTTAAGTCAAGCAAGAAACCAGTCTCATTAACTTATCTATCTGCCAATTTTTAACATGGGTTAATAGAATATAAACCCAAATAGTGACTCTGACAAACTCCATTTTGATCTTGGACCATGGAATATATTTCGAAATGAAATATTAAATTTTGTGGAGCATGAGTTAATTTCTAATATATATCAACCCTTGAAGCTGACTAGTCACACCGTGAGTTTATGATGGCTGTATCTGTTTTCTGAAATATTTCTGGAGTATCTAAATCACATCATGACTTTAGACTCAAACTTCTTCAAACTGAGTTTCAATATTCTTTATCATAAATATCAGAAGAAAGTAAGGTAAATGGATGGGAAAAGATGGGAGAACATTCTATTATCCAAGTAGATAAAAAGAAAAGGAATAGAAAGAAATCAATAGAAATACATAGTGTGTTACTCATGATGAACACTTTTAATTTTCCCAAAAGAAGGCAAAGGTTAAACGTCTATAATTTCACACTTCAGAATGATCTTTGTTTATATAAAGACAATTAAAACATTAAATAAATTGTGATTCCAGTTGATTGTGACTTAACTTGTTTAGATATCAAAAGGATATGGACATCTTTGTCACAAACTTGTCATGCAAGTCCTCAGGAGGGGGAAAGGTTTCCAAATCTTTCTCAAGCTGTTGAAGCTGCCTTCCCATCTGCTTCAAATTCTTTTCCAGCATTTCTACAGAGACTAAAAGAGAGTATATTAAATGCCTTCAAAGGACAAAATTATAATATATAAAAAGTACAATCTAGAAACAAAACATTTGTGAAAACTTCATAAGAAAATTCATTATTAAAAATTGAATATCACAGTTTTTAACCTTTTGATTTGTAAAAAAAAAAGTTGTAAAGTAAATTCAATAGATTACTTAAACTATAAGACAAAAAACTTTAGCAAATGTCAACATGAATAAACCACATTTAAGAAACAAGTTTTACTTAAAATTAGAGTTCTTGACCACTACAAGTATTATAAAATAATCATATTACTCAGATAGACAAAGGAAATCAATGTTTTAAAATTAAGCTTATATGATTCTAAGGTTTCAAAATAATCTTCAAGGGAACAGTGAATAGATGGGAAAGATGAAGAAAAGTTGTTTCTCTTGTCCAAACTAATCCATAATAGTAAACAAAAGTTCTCAGAGGCTATTTACAGTGACAAATGTTAAGCTTTCTTTATTGAAGCCATGAGCACAACTTGTATTTATTATTTACTAGTTAATATTTTCCTTCTTTCAATTAAATTTGTTCTCACAGCACATACAAATAACCAATAGTAAATTAAGGCACAGAGGCAGCATCAGAACACACTAGCATCACAACAAAACAGACAGTGACCATTAAGAATGATTTCCCAAATCTTTGCATAGTCTGTCTTCCATGACATTAGGATCAAGAGTTAGCAATAAAGAAGCCATAATGGCCCAAACCAACATTTTTATAATTTGCTTTAGGTTTAAGATACAATTTAGTTTGAAAAAAACAAAAAAAAAAGCAACTTCTGGTTCTTTTCATGTGAACTATATAAAATAATTCTTTACAAAATTAATACCATATAGTTTGTCATTTTCAGACTTGGAATTAATCCTAAGGAATGGGACAAGTCAAATATTACCTATAAAGAAAGGAATATCCTTGAAAGGAATCTAAATGCCCAAGAAAATGAGTCTGAGTTTTTAAAACATATGGTTTACAACTGCCATAAATAGCTTTTATAAAAACTGTGACATATTCTGTTATTAAAAAATTAGCAATCTAATTCTCAGATACAATGTTTAATAAGTCCAGTGACTGAACTCTTCAGAGAGCCATATATAACATTTGTTTGTCCCTGAAGAATTAGGATACTTTAACTTTGGCTCCCACTGTGATGAAGCCATTATTAAGTTATATTCATGCATATTTTTTTACTAGTTTATTTATTATACATCCTTTTTCTGTGGTTTTCACAATTGAGATTGGGGCTGGGAGTGTACCTCCATGGCAGAATGCATGCATTTCATACAGGAGGCCCTAAGCACAAGTAAAGATAGGGAGAAAAATGTTCAAACCTAAGCACCAGTAAAGATAGGGGGGAAAATGCAATAATTCAGATGAATTGTATGAAATGCTTCCATTACAGTAGTATTTAGTGAAGTGATTCAATTTGATTGACTCATGTTCCCAATGTCTTGCTATACACTGCTTATGGTAGCAACATACATTTCTTATGTTATACTCTTTCATTTTTGTGTCTGCTGGTCAATCTTCCACAACCAGGTCTTTTATTTAATCAGACCCATGGTGTTTCACTTACTCTTCTCATTTCCAAATGGTTATATTGCTTCTTTCAAAGTTCTCTTTCTGCATTACAGAAGAGACTCCTTTTGCTCTCCTAGTCTATTTGATCTCTCCTCTAATGTCTCATTAGCATTTCCTTTATCATTTCTCAAGAAATCTTACAAGTGGTTCAGTCACTTTTACACTTCTTAAAACTTTGAAACTTCTCATTAAATAAATGTTCTAGAACACATAAGTTTTTGAATATTAAGTAAATATTCACTCAAAAAAGTTTTTAAGTCATACATCCACTTTGTGCTATTAATTAGGTTAAAACATAACTTCAAGTACTATCCTACAATCATACTAGTAATTAATATAACATTATTGATAATGAAAATAATAGTAATAATAGCAGATAACTCTAGGGGGTGTTTACAAATATTGGGTACTGTCTTAGATGTTTTCCAATAATTAATTTATTTAAAGAAGACATAATGAAGTAGGTGTTATTATCCCCAGTTTACAGATAAGCAAACTAAAGTTGAGAGGGTAGGTAAAAAAAAACTAAAAAGTGGAAAATTAAGAATTTAAATTCAGGCAGTTTCATTCCAGAACTTATTTCGACCATTTTGATATACAGAAATTATTAGAGAAATTACTTCTTTGTTTTTCTTAATGACTACTCTCCCTATCAATAACATTTAAATCAGCAAAAGTTATTTTCATCTAAATGGTTTCTTATACATTCATGCCTAATTTAATTACAAGTAATTTAAAGATGACTAAGTCTAGTGGAAAAATAGCTAAGCACTCTGGAAGGATGGATGAACAGTTAGAAAAAGAAATGCTACTAAAAAAAAACAAAAAACCTATAAAGGTGTATCCCACCATTGAACAATACTACATATTTAAAATACTGACTTAGTCTGCTATTGAACCAGGAAAAGATCTAGGGAACCAACAAACATAATTCTGAACCTCTCATCTGACAAAAAGTCTTAGGAGGGAACTTTTTTTTTCCTGACATCAAATGCATTTTTCCAACATCAATTAATTCTTTAATTCTCTAACACTAATTGGATTTCCTACAATTCAACTGAATTCTAACATTACTAACTCAAAGTCAGTGTCATTGTCTCTAAGGGCTGTCCCACAACACTGCCCTCATGTCAGATGCTAGTTTCAAGTCCAAGAGGCCATCCATACTTCTGAAGGACTGGCTATAAATTTGAAGGTTCTACAAGCCTCCTCTCTTAAGGTCAATAATTCACTAGAATGACTCACAGAATTTAGGAAACTGATATGAGTACAGTTAAATTTTTATGAAGGACATAGCTCAGAAACAGTCAAATGCAAGAGATTTATAGTATAAAGAATAGGAAGGAGAGGGTGGCACAGAGATTCTGCACCCCCTCTTGGCATATGCCCTCCCAGCACATCCAAGTGCTCACCAACCCAGGAGCTTCCTTTGGCCTCTTTATTTCATAGTCTTTGTTGAAACTTTATTACAAGGCATTAGAGATTAAATCATTGCCCATTAATGACCTAACTCAATCTGCAGCCCACCTCTTTCTGTGGATGTCAGGGGTTGGGCTAATAGTTCTAAGTCTGAGATCATATTATTAGTACCTCTGGAGACCACTCCCCATAGAAATAAAAGCTTGAGACGTTTCCAAGAGATTGATAACCAATGGGTCAAAGTGCTTTCTTTGTGATCTGAAGCAACTTCTCCTGGGATCAATTTCCACATCAGTGGAATGGGAAGACTATCATCACATATTTTTACCTCAGAGATATTTCATAATAGATCAAACCCTATAGCACAGTATGAAGACATTTTTTGAAAAAGAATACACTATGTCTTTCTTATTCCTAAAATAAATAAGAAATGATAAAGCTTAAAGATTGAAAAAACTGATACTAGAATGAAAGAAGAAGTAAATTCATCACCACAAGCACCAGGCCAGTGTGGAAGTCAGCCCAAGAATAGTTGCTATTTTCAACTCTATTTTGAATGCTGGAGGCATAATCAAACTTTTAAGGTCAGCGTCATCACTAGTAAGTAAGCTATCTTTAAAAATGGTTCCTGCAGCTACTCTACAGATGGAGATCCTAGTAAGCCATCTCTTATGCTTCATCAGCAATCTCTGATTACATTACTTGTGCATTATACTTAAGTGGATTTAAATGTAATTGACCAACCTCTCACTGCTGGTTTTTAAATAAGGACCAAAGCACACTTGGAAGAGAGAAAGGAGTGTGTGAATTCTAGGCTAATAAACTATAATCTAATGTTCAGATCCATCTGATGGATAAAACTAAACTAAAGAGCATTTTAAGAATTCCCGTGGTGTTTTCCTTTTCAGCAATTATTATATTTCCAAGGACAGTTCCTTTACATATCTTCAAACATAATTTGACCATACTTTATACAAGTCAAATTCTTTAAGGTCAGTGATTGTCTTTTTTTTTTTTTTTAAACTAGAAATCCAAACTAGAGAGCTTTAAATTGTAAACTCTCAAAGAAGTGTTATTTTACTTTTGTATCTATGAGACCTGTGCTTGAATTTATTTTTTAACAAGTCATATTTCTCAACCAAGAAATTAATCTTATTCCTTTCATTACTTAGAAGAAAAATAATAAAATAGAACTGTCATTCAGAGTTGATTAAATTATTTTAAGGCAATTCTTACTATTCCATTTTACTCAGTTAGTAACCCAACAGGTGGGCTCTCAGTCACCTTGGACATGTATCTTGCCCTTAACCAGCTCATCCATAATCTCTACATCTCAGTGGGTGGAAGAACCACAAACTCTGTTCCTTGTACTAGTAACCTGCTAGTTTCAACCCTCCTCCCCCTTATAATCCTCAGATACCTAGAATCACGACATACGACTCCTTTGACTTCACAAACAATATTAACACTGGGAACTCTTATTTTTTCTCGGATCTTCTACTGTTTTTCTCTAGTGCTTTCACTACAATGTACATGGGGTCTCCAAACACCTAGTAATTTAAAGATGTCTCTTCCTGGTTTACAGCATGACAGTAGACTGGTCACATAACATCTGAGCTTCTAAACAAGTCCCACACAAAATTAAGCTGGCTGTTTCATGTTCTATCATAGGTTACTTTCAAAACAGTACACAGCATATATGGTTCTCTTGACCCAATTTTTCTTCATCCATCTTAACCCTGATTCTGGAAATAATCTGTGTCTATCTACCCTGTCCTTTACCCCTGGATCACTCCTATTTGTAATTTATAACAAGCATTAAAACGCCCAGCAAGTCTCCTGGTGAAGTGCCCTTCCCATCCATCCTAACTCGTAATTATCTGTAACTTTACAAATACCATATACTATTGATGTTGAGCTTTTATGTGTCTTCTGCCCCCAAATTGCTGAGAATTCCTTAAGGGAAGATATTATATTTTATTTAATTTTTCTACCTTAAGTTACTAACATACTATGGACACTCAAATGTTTACTAGAGAAACGGATTTTGGATTTAACTTTAAACTCTCATGATAAAAGCACTGAAACTAAAGTGGGAAAAATATAACACATTAAATATCTAGGACATTAAAATATAAGAACACAAGACTTTTTCAAGTATGTTGTCATTATGATAATTATATACCAGAAGTGATAAAGTAGCTTTAGAATAAAACTTTAAAATTATAACTACAAATATTTAAGTTTAAAGCAATCCTGAACACATGTTTTTTATAATACCATGGCCTAAGATTTACTATGCTTAGATTTCAAGTAAAAAAGAATAGAAATCATATACATTTAAGTAATCTTTGTAACTAAAAAGAAACCCTCTGTAAATATCTCCTGAAGGTGTTGATCATTATTTCATAACAAGCATACTACGAAATGCCACATTCATTATACACATCATGACATTAAATACATTGACTCTTAAAGAAAGCTTAAACAACTTATTACAATTTAAACATTCAGATTAAATAAACTTCTTACACCAACAGAAATAATTGTTTTTTGAATGAAACCACTGAGTTTCAACCTCCCACCAAAAATAATTTTACTATAAAATTCCAATAACAAAGCTATAATATTTTATAAATGCAAATTAAAACAATAAAAAACAGATGGACAAAACAACCCCACCAGTATTTTTTTAAAATACCGAATATTAAGAAGGTCTACAACAAAATCTAAACTCTAGAATATCATTATAAAACAATTATGATAGAAATGTACAAAAGCAAAACAAGATTATAAAAAACCACAAAATTGAAAATTAATTGCAGCTTTGTTCAAAACATACAAGAGTAAATTGAAAGAATCAGTGCAAGTGAATGCCCAGTCATCCTTATCAAGCAGCTGTACTTCCGCTACTCAAATATTCTTTCTTCCCATTGTTCTGATTCTTGATGGGACTCCATGAAATAATAGACCATAAATTGCAGTCCCTAATTAATTTGCTATGTCATATATAATGATAGTTTTATTTATGTTGTTGTTTTCATATTATACTGAGAGAGAAATACCTACATTTAACATGAGAGCTGGAAAGATAGAAGGCAGGTGGAAGAAATGAAGAGGATAACCAACCAAAGGCCTCCAATAGGTTCCTGGCACCATCTCACCCACTATAGGGAGAAAGAAGCAGCCTTGTTCTCTACAACTATGAAGAGGGTATTAAAGGGAAGAAGGCAGCTTTCTAGAAGACAAAACTATATGCCTAGGAGAAGCATATATAAAAGAAAATCTTTTTTGCTTATAATAATTTAAAAATTCATTTGGACAAACAAGATATTCAAGAACATAGTAAATACTAAATAAAAAGAGGTACATGACAGAGATGTCTATAACAAAATGTTATCTCAAACTATAAAATGGTTTTTAGTATACATATAGGACAGAATGATATTAGCTGCTTTTTAATGTGTTCCTGGGTAAATATTAAATATAAACTGACCAAATTTCAAATAAAAATAATTTTCAATTGTGGCTACTAGACACCAGGTAAGCCTCAGTAGTACTGGACTTCATATTACTGGGCTTGAAAAATTCCAAATTTTTTCCTGTCTAGATCCTTCCTTGAAATTTAATCGGCCTTTTCAATTCACATTTTCAAATTAGAATTTATCTTCCTTCTTGAATTTGTTCTTACATCTTAGTAAATGATTAATCATGACTCCTCTCTCAATGCCCACACATTTGATCATACAACAAATCCTGTTCACTCTAATTTCAAAATGCATTCATTTTCTAAGTACTTCTTTTTTTTTAATATTTTTTTAGTTGTGGATGGATTTTTATTTTATTCATTTATTATTTTTATGTGGTGCTGAGGATCGAACTTAGTGCCTCACGCATGCTAGGCAAGCGCTCTACCACTGAGCCACAACTTCACCCTCTAAGCACTTCTTACAATCTAGGTGCACCCACCCTGGTCCAGACCAACATTCTAACCTCCGCTGGATCATTTTAACAACCAAGTAATTTCACTGATCCATCAGTTTCTCTACTCCCCCCCGAATATAGCAGCTTAAGTAAACCTCTGAAAATTTAAGTCAGATATTACTCTTTCCATCAAAACCTTCCTTTGGCTCCTCATGTCAACATAAAATCAAAATCCTTACAGTGGACAATGATGTCCTGTAAGACCTGTTACCTTTGTGACCTAAGATCCTCTTATTCACCCCTTCTCTATCTCTGCTCCAACCAGACTTTCTTCCAGATCTTGCAGCTTCTATCTTCCTCTTCCTCTGTCTAGAATGTGCTTCTCTCAAATACCAAAATACCCTGCCCTCCCATGCCTCCTTTAGGTTTTTGCTCAAAGGTTACCTTCTCTAACCACTTAATGTAAAACTGCAAAAACAGAAAAACAAACAAAAAAGAGACCCTTGCCATGGCATTCCAGTGCTAGCAACCCCACACAATATGCACTGGGTCCTTTCTGTGGTTCATGTTCTGTGGCTACCCATTAACACAGCAGAGATTTTTCTTTTATGTTCATGGCTCTATTCATACCTAAAATGATGCCTGGGATAGAAGATGCACTCAGTAAAGGACTGATCCTTGTTAATACAAGTGCATAATGTACTGCCTGCCAAGCAGCAAGAGGTCAATCAACAGTTTTTGAAGAGTCTATTCCTTATAGGGTCAAAACATATAATAAAATTAATGAGCAAAATTCTATTTCCCATAAAACACATAGTTTGAAAGGAAGATTCTGAGAAACTGCCATTACATTGACAGATATATTTAAAGGACAAAGGGTTCTCCATGCTGATCAATTTAAAATCTTTCCTAAAGATGACCCTTCTGAGGAAAGGGGAAAGAGAATTCAAGATCATATTTTCTTGAGGCATTCCATTAATGTTAATAAACATTGTTTTAGATGTTTCTATCACATATATCATTTTATCATAAGTTAATTCATATTTCCATATGGCATTCTGTAATAATTCTGGGCTGGAAAATTTGCTTTTTAAATTGCATGCAAATGTCTCCAGAAAAACCTGAAATTCAAAGTGGTTAAAGAGTTGCTGGAGTTGAATTGTTCTTAAACATTGTTTAGTACTGGGACTGCTTTTTCAAAAGCAATCTTATGCCAAAGTTCAAAATGTGAAATAAAAATAGAATGTTTCAGGATAAAGCTGAAGAGAAAAAATAGAAACCACTTTCCAAATTCCATTCCCTGTGTTAGTCTGTCCAACTGGTAAAACTGCATTGAGACATACACTTAAGATCTGTGTAATTTCCTGCAAGTATGCTAGTTTAATTTTTAGAAAAATGCAAGCATTTTTCAATAACATAAGTCTACAAAAGTCTTCGTTGTACAATCTAAAGCTTAAATAAATTTCAGGCCACACACAGTTGGAATTCATTCAAATAACTTCTATAAATACATGTTAAAATTCTATGATGATATATTATTCATATAGAATCATGTTTACCTACATCATTAATGACAGCACAGGCAGATGTGTGTCAACAAGAAATAATCACTGAAAAACAACAGCAGCAACAACTATGCCAATGTAGGGAACATTTATACTGTGCTTATAGAGTGCTGTTTAAGCTTTATATTTATATGTATATATTAACTTATTTACTTCTCATAAGAAACCTCTAAGATAAGTATTAATATTGTCTGCATTTTATAGGTAAACAAACAGGTACAGAGAATAAAAAATTTGTTTAAGGTCATACCTCTAGCACTCTGGGATTTGAACCATAGCTGCCTAACTTCACAGATTACAGTCAAAATAGCCTCTCTCCCACAGTATAATGCCTCTATCATCCAAAATCACATTTTTGTTTTGCCAACCAAAATTATCAGGGTTATTATAGTTATCATTTCATATCAGTAAGAAATTCCTTAAATTCAGAGGAATAAATTAACTTCAATTTTAACTGTTTTAGTGTTTTCACAAAACAAAAGGGTGTTTCATAAGCTGAAAAACAATAACTGTTTAAAGCCAAACTGCTTCACAATTTAATGACAAATGCTTTCCAAGTATACTTATTAGTATAATTTTCCTTAAATATTTCATAGCATTCCAAGATGATGGAGCTAACTCCACAAAATTATGGGAGTGATGACAGGGACAACAGTAGGGGGTTAAAAAGCATCCCTCTCAGAGGCACATCCTCCTAGAACTGTACAATGTGACTCACTTGGAAATTGAGTCTATACAGATAAAATTGGTTAAGCATTTTCAGATGAAATCATCCTGTGCCATGTTATCCAATAACTGATACACATTAGGGGAAGTGACAATACCAGAGACATACAGAAGGGAAGAGTGAGAAGATACAAGCAGAGACTGAGGTGATGTGTCTATGAGCCAAGAAACACCAAGCTACATTCTAAGTCACTACAAGTTAAGAGGGAAACAGGGTGGTTTCTCCCTCAAGCCTTCCAAAGGTACCAAACACCTTGATTTCAGAATTCTTGTTTCCTGAAACTTGAGAAAATAAACTTCTTTATTTAAAGGTGCACAGTTTGGGGTAATTGGTTGTGGCAGCCCTGAGAAACAACTACTATTACTAATTCAAGATTTGTAAACTGCCTAAATACAGCCTGGATTCTGGAGAACAAGAGGCAATTCTGCCTACAGCAGCAACTGATTAGCTCCTTGCCTCTTCCTCCCATAGGATACATGTCAACTTTACCACCAAAGAGATTCAGGAGATTGCCATAAATGTGTTGGTTCCATCTATTGCTAAGGGTTTTTATATTTTTTTCAAAATACAGATTTGTGATGTTAAGCCACCCTTCAGAATGCACTACCCTGAAATCATCTCCCATCTACCTTGTAATTCCCCACTTCATGTTGCAAACTGAGGTGCAGTAAATATTGCTTCACAGAGAGCAGCTTAAGAGAGCTCCAAGACCTTGGCTGTCACTGTTGAAACTGTCCTATTGCTTGATGTTAGCTATGGCTCATACGTGACACTGACAGAACAGCTCGAGTAGCTAATTCAAATCTGTAGCTGGCCAAAAATCTGCAAACACTGTAAACTGTTAGTTTCTAGAAAAGATTAATGCTGTATTGATGCCACTTTCAGTCTGTTAACCTCCAAAAAGATATAGAGGTCTTCCTGATGTAGTTTTCTTCTTCATCATCATCTATCAACCCAAGCGGCAGCAGATTCAGGAAATATTCCTAGCTCAGTATCTCAAAAAGCAATCTTTAGCTGCAAGTAGTTCCTCCATGCCCAGTGTTCTTCAATGTCACTCTACAGAATCCTTAATTCTTCTAGTGATTTTTGGCCATGCTCTTTCCATTCCACTCAGATGCTTTCCAAAATACTTTTTATTTGCACAAAAAAAAAAAAATGATTACTCCCACAACCTAAATTCATTCTTGAATTTAAACATTTGATGCCAACTCCACAAAGATAATCCTTGGAAATAAACTGGCAGGATTTATATACGTGGCCCCTGACCAGTATACCATGCCTGCAACATGCTATAAATATCCTTCATAAATCCTATGATTACTTGGGGAATGACTTAGTTTTATCATAACTTTTTGAAGTTAGAGTTAATTTGCTGAACTTAAAAATTCTTACATATTCCACCAGTTTAACAAGTATATACAAACCTTATATGCAAAATACATTTTTACAATAAATTCATCTTTTATTGTACTTGGTTTGTATTAATAATAAAATCACTTTCAAATTCTTAAGTATCTCATTGGCTAGCTACACACAGTCAAATTAGATCATTAAGACATAGCATAGCAGTCATAGGCTAGTTTTCTGGACATGGTTTTGTACTCTATAGTCTTCCTATAGAACCAGTGCTACATAGCTCAAAGACAACAAATATCTTCATCATTTCCATAGGAGAATAAATAAATGTGAAACAAAGTCTCCCGTTTGGAAAATGCTAACACATAATTCATAGCATTACAGGCTTGTATCAGATACTTGCTTATATTAACATTACACATACTACCAAAAAAAGGGATAAGTAGCAAAGGAATTAGATACTTAGAATGAGTAAGCGAAAACAATAAAACAAAACTAAGTAAACTTTGTAAATGAATGCATTCGAAAACAAAATCTAGGATATGTCATAGATAAATCACTGAAATGAAATGTGTATGCTCCTGAATATACTTATTAAGAATGCCTTAAAATTTTCTTATACATGTACTAATTTATATTGAAAAAAAAGAATTGAGGTATGTTATGGTATAGATATAAAGTGTCCCCCAAAAGCTCATATATGAAACAATGGAAGAAAGGTTAGAGGTGAAATGATGGGGTAATGAGAGTCTTAACCTAATCAGTACATTATCCATAGATAGGGATAAACTTGGTGGTACCTATTGGCAGGTAGGCTGTGGCTTGAGGATGTGGGTGGGTCATTGGGAGCATGTCTTTGTGAGCTGAACTTGGTGTCTCTCCCTGTCTCTCTCTGCTTCCTCCTGTGAGTTCCTGAGTTGCTTTCTTCTGCCACACCCTTCCACCATGATGTCCTGCTCTACATCAAGCCCCAAGGAATGGAGCCAGCTGTCTCTGGACTGAGACCTCTGAAACTGTGAGTCCTGAAGTGAACTATTCCTCCTTAAAATTGTTCTTGTCAGGTCTTTTGGTCACAGCAGTGAAAACCTGACAAAAACAGCATACTTTGAAGTCATGTGGTAAAGGCAGTTTGTACAAGAACCTTTGGTATTCCCAAATTGATTACTACTGAACATCCAACACTGCAGGTCTACAAGTGCTTCCTCAACTGGTCTGATAAAGTTAAAAAAAAAAACTCAGTATACAGTGCTCTAGTCTGCAGGCAAGGAACTACAAGTAATCAAGAAAAATTTTGTCTTAAGTTACTATATTAGTTTACTAGGGCTACCATCCCCAAATACAACAAACTACATGGCTTAACCAGTAGAAAGGTATTTTCTCATGATTATAGGGCCCACGTTCAAGGTGTTAGCAGATTTGGTTTCATCTGAGGCCTCTCTCCTTGGCTTATAGATGGTCTTCTCATTGTTCTCTCACATGATCTGTCATCTGTGCAAATATATCCCTAATGGCTGAGAGTCCAAATTGCCTTTTCTTTTAAGGAAAAAAAAGATTTGACTGAGGCTGATTAAAGTGATTTCATTTTAACCAGTGAGCTCCTATCTCTAAACACAGTAAAATTCTGAGTATTAGAAAACAGGCCTTCAACATATGAATTTCTGAATGATACAGTGAAGCCCAAAATAAATTTTTTTGCTTTTAACCAATAATTCAGTAAAAGTAATGTTGCCTATGATTATCTTCTATATTGTTATAAGCATTCCCACAACAAACATATAATCCTGCCACTTACCTTCATTTTCATTATATAAACAGAAATAGGTAAAGTATATTTTTATCAAACTCTAATATCAAACAACTAATTTGAATCACTAAATGATTTATGTAACCATACAAATCATGAGGCCCCAACCTTCGACCTCCGTGACATAATGGTTCTAACTATCATGTGAGTCATGCTGCATGGAATATAAAGTGAAAGTGAATTAATAACTAATATTTAATATTTGAAATACATATCAACCTGGCTAACAAATTTTAATTGGCATTTTTGGAAGGCTGTAGTAAAAGATTAATAGAACTCTTTACACTATCTGCTAGTTATAGCAGATGATTTTGAAATTTTCAAACACAATTCAGTTTCCAGGTGGCAGCCACCTGGAAATTAAGTGGTCTAAGCACTCACAGTAGGTGAATAAAGATAAACATTTGGTATTTAGTAAGGCATTCATCATAAAATGTTGGAAACACATCAGGCACTGGAAATGAGGACCTGTATTTCAGCAATTATTTGGGTCAGACCAAAGAATTGCTAGCTAAGAGCATACAAACAGGGACTTAGAAGCAGAAAGAGGTATATAAAATAAACAAGATAAAAACTCTTAATATAAGATATTAAGGAGTGCCCCTGAGAGCTCAAAACACAGAAATGTAACAAAAATGAGGGGAAATGAGTAATTAGAGAATTCACTATAATAACATGCTGAATATTGCATTTTTCCTAGAAGCTACTTCTATTCTCAGCAGTTCCAGAAGAGTCCTATTTCAGTGCAACTGTTCTTAAATAATGGTGTGAGGATTTCAGGCAAACCAATGAATTTATCCTTAAGTAAAGAGTGACATACTCAGAAATTTAAGTGAGGTTCCTAGTAAGCACCAGGAAGAAGCATCAAAAAGAGCTTGAGACCTTTATCTTCTTTAAGTTCCTTGCTGAAGGAGAAATCCAAAGAATATTTTATATGCAGCAGCTACTTCCCATAGATTTTATTTTGGCAAAATCTATCAGGCAGTCTGAGTTGAATTCCTAACAGTTATACTCAGATGTGACAAATCAGGGAAAGGAAATCAGAAGAAAGAGGAACAGGAAGGGTTTTCTCAAGTATATAAAAGTTGGGAGCAGGTTAAATATGTAGGGATCAAGACTCGTGTCTTGTGGTATATTATGATCCTGATGCCTATTTGAGATATAGATGGAAATGGCAAAAGGTGTTCGACACAGAAGAGTGAAATTTAGAAGTAAAGTCTGGGACATAAATTTGTAAGTCATTAACATAATTAATGGCTTTTAAGTCTTGGGAACCTGAAGAGAATACCTCAGGAAAAGTTATGGGTAGAAAGAGAGAGAAGGAGGGGGACAGAGGGAGACAGAGGGAGAGAGCTAGGGGGAGAGAGAAAGAGGGAGAGAGGGAGGCTCAGTTATTAGGCTAATAGCAGCTATACACAGAGGGAGCATAGAGAAGAGGAAGAAAAGGATATTGGGAGTAAAAGGGAGGAGTTATTAGGGCCAGACACCTGAAGTCAGTGAGGAAGACCCGGATGCATTTAGACACAGAAATTACACACCGGACCAACACAAGAAAACAGTACAGTTTCATAGACAATAATCCTTAAGTGCAAGCTTATTAAATGAATGGGTGAATAAATGAGTTACAGTGTGGGTTAGCATGACATTTCTGAAATTCAGACTTGGCTAGGAAACAATAAAAATATTTTGACCACAATTATGCTGTAAACTTTACCTTAGTTTTATTTTAATACACCCTCCTAAAAACAATGAAATTCCACCCCCCCAAACAATTAGCTTTGTCATTATCTACTCATTAATAAAATAGCATTTCATTTTAATACCAAAACAGCTTCTTGGGAAGTAATCAGTAAGACCTTTGTAGTCAATTAACTGTTTAGACAAGGAAAAATGTATTCAACCCCTAGAAGTCCATACAAGAAAGAAATATTACAATGCTATACAGAAATACAATAATGAACCAAAATGTTTTCACTGAAACGCAACAGAAAAACTGTTAGCCATTATCTCTTAGAAAAGAAGCAGTTCTAATAAAGTAGATTTTTGAAAATTGTCATATGGATAAGCTCATTAGTTGCAATGAAAGTTCCTCCTGCTGATCTAGGAGTACCTAATGACCAGGATTTATTATGTCTCAAAAACAAAGGTACTTTTTAATTCATGTGATAGCTCACCAAGAAGATTTCAAGTCTATAAACTTAAATGATGATATATAAGAGCAATGAAGTTCTCCAAAGCAAACAGAGATATTCCATTTAAACATTTCATTTACTCTTCTGAAATCACATTCATTAATTGGGCTAGAAAGAATTCAAGAATCAACTATTCTATTAAACAAAAAAAAAAAAAACTCAGTGATGGCTCTTCTATTCAAATATGAAGTTGGCTGCTCCCTGTGAAACATATTAGCAGTATATGCTGACCCATACACATTTGTGTGTCTCCACTGTAACAGATGGAAGCTAAAACCCCCAAGTCCCAAAATGCCCCACTGAAACACCAAAAAAGAAAACAAAGAGAAAATCAAATTACCAAGTTACAAGCTTGCAAGTCCTCATGAAAGTTAAATAATTTTTTAAAGTATCATAATATTTTAAAGAATTTTAAGTATAACTAAATAAGTCAAGATAAATATTTCAAAAACTTAGTTTAAAGCAAAAATTCCTAGAAAATAAATTTTCAATAAAAACAATGCATCTAAAGAGCGGTATGTTCCAGCTCACCATTCAGTTTTAGAACTAGTATGAAAAATGGGAACCAGAAATGCAAACCGTTACTATCCAAAAGTGCTTGCCTGATTCTTGTAAAAGTCCTAACACCAATTAACACTATTAACCACTCAACCATCTTTTTCTCAGAAAAAGGTCTCTCTATTTCAAGGAACTTTGTGCCACTACTCCTATCTGCTAGTCCTGATATTTATAAAATTGAATGTCCACCAAGACTACCCACTTTCAATTTTGTTTTCATCTCATTTGATTAAAAATTCTAAAATGTCGGAGATCTCACTTTAGGAAAGTCAATTTCCCTCACTTAATGAACCAATCAGCTAAAAGCTAGTTTTAATAACACCAAGTTATTTTAGAACCATTCAATTCTATTCCCTTTTGCCCTGACACATTTTAATAGAAGATATATTTTCTCTTCTTAAATTCTAAAACAAAAATATGTGCATGTTTGTACATATACATTATATAATCACCATGTATGTGTGCATATTTACTATATATGTAATACTCCATGTATATATACATATATACATTTATATATACAGAGAGAGACGTTTTCTTCCTATTTCATGAATATTTTAAGATAAGACAGGTAAAAAGTAAATAATTTAGTATCATGAAACATTAGGATAAATGTGAAAAATAGAGTAAGATGCTTATTATTGGTCTTAAAAACCTATACTAATTATTTCCAACAGGTTGTATAAAATATGTCCTTCAAAGAAATACGTATCATGAGATAAAGTTACACAGAACATCTCATCCAAATATCTCTTTGCAAATAAAGTACTATAATCATAATTTTATAGAAAAATAAATATGAAAAGAAGCAGAGAAATCACAAAAGTGTTTAAGAACAAATATTCATTCCAACGTGGAAGAGAATAAAATACACTTCTTTAAGGTCAGAAATTCCAACATTAAGAAGGAAAAAGGGGCTGAGACTATATAGCTCAGTGGTAGAGCATTTGTGAACATATGGAAGACCCCTGGGTTCTATCCCTAATACAATGAAAATAAAATTAAAGAAAGGAGAAGGAAACAAAGAGATTTAAAAAATTGATGTTATTAATGACAAGTGCTCAACATCAAAAAACATAGATACTCCCCATTCCACACCTATGGTCCGCCAGAATGTATTATAAATTGGTTGTACTTATAAACCAGTTAAAATTGTTTACATAAAATGAATGTGAAATCTAAATAAAAACTGGGTATTTAAGTTGGTAAAAATCTTTATTTAAATCATAATATAACCAAGCAACAACATGGGTTCTATCCTTTCTGACCTTCAGTAGGAACTAGAACCAGGTTAGAAATTAGGACATTAGGAAGGTGCGCATTGAGATTCTGGCAGTCTGGTGTCCTCATGGAAAGAGAGTTCCACTTTAGATAGATCTTGAACTTGGGACAAAACTGATTACTACTTCTGGGATCAAATACATAACAGTCATTCAGTGGTTGTAGATGACATGGAATCAAAGGAACCACAGTAAAGGAGACAGCATCAGAGGGTGAGTCCAGCATGTATCCATAAAATTTAAGCCACAAGACAATGTGTTCATAAATAAAAAGCCTCATTAGCCAAATATATTAAACTCATAGCTCCAAACATGACAAGTCCTAAAGTAAATATCCTACAATCTTCTATTTTTAAAATGTGACACTGAACACAAAATATTTTTGACAAAGTGAGAAGTACGTACAAATAAAAAGCATTAGATTCCTTTAGAATTGAAGACCAGGGCAATAAAACATTTTTTCCTCAAAGTACAAACCTTTACTAGCTTTGTCTAAATGTTCCAAATCATCCACAAAATTCAGGATATCAGGGTACTTTTCTTCACATATTTCTACCAGGAAATGAAGTAATGTTGTTTTCTGGTCTGCTGATTTTGTGTCCTTTAGCTAAATAAAATGAGAGGGAGACAAACATCGTCAGAAGTATTTTGATAATCTACCTTCCCAAATAATATTTATACTGTATTTTGAAGATAAGAAATAAGCTGTAAAATTAATTAATTCCATTTCTGAAAAACAAATATTTCAATGCTTGAAAAAGTACTTTTTATTTGCTTGGTCAAAATCATTAATATTTGTTGTAAATGAAAAATAACTTTAATTCAACCAAGTATGCAATGTTTTATGATAAAAATTTTTCAAATGCCTTGAAAAACAGAATAACCTGAAAGTCTATGTAATAGCAGTACCTAAAATCACCCTAGGCATTCATCCATTTATCATTTACAGATATTCAGAAGCATTCTAAGAGATACTGTAGGAGTTAGAGACAAAAATAAGTTTTTCCTCAAGAAGCTGTTTAATTTTTTAAAACATTTGCCCTGATATGACAAATAGTTTAGTAAAAGCAATCACAAAGTAGTTTTAGGTGACATGACATGTGAACTGAATGAACTTTTGAAGGAAGTTGTATGGAGTTAGGAGAGGGAAGAAGAAAATTCAGAAGTGCATGTTGCAGAGAAAACAGCATTTGAAAGGGGCTTGGTATGGTTTGTATTTGATTTGCCCTTTAATGGTCCATGCATTGGAAAACTGATATTCACTGTGGCTATGGTGGGAGGTAGAATCTTAAAAAGAGATGGGGCCTCATGAGAGGTTCTTAGAGATTACTAATAACTAGTGGGTAGTTCTCACAAAAGTGTTGGGCAATAATAATTGGAAATTAGAATTCTGAAATACAATATAGTTTGTAGTATCTACCAGTTTAATGTTAAGTACTTCTGGTCAAACAGATTCAACTTATTTAGAGACAATATAAAGCTAGCAGTAATTTAGGGAGGGGGCTAATTTAGCACAGGCTGTCATATTGAAATTGCCCACTAATTAGCAAGCCACAAAGATTTGTTCCCAGGATGTCGGCTCTCTGTTCACTTCATGGATTATTTCTTTTGCTGAGAAGAAGCTTTTTAGTTTGAATCCATCCCATTTGTTGATTCTTGATTTTACTTCTTGTGCTATAGGAGTCTTGTTAAGGAAGT
>CM053404.1:96409229-96442018 GCA_028644305.1 Xerus rutilus | reverse complement strand
TATGAAGAATGTAATCTGCTTATAATTTTGTGCAAAGTTAGAAAAATTATGATTGTAACAATTTTTTTTCTATTTGCCTCAACAAATGTTTTCAGTGAATAGTGTGTACAGCTTCTGAAAATTTGTTTTTTTCTGTTATGTTTGATAACATGTATTAAAATGCAACTTTTGAGAAAAAAAAATAAAGTATAAAAAAAAAGATAAAAATAAATAAATAAATACAAAATCTAAAAAAAAAAAAAAAAAAAAGATCAACCCCCTCCAAAGAGAAAAACTCCAAGGAAGAACAACTAAGTAGGGCAGGGTTGCTGTGAGACTGGCATTTTCAAATGCCATTATTGGGATGTGCAAATTAGGAAAATCTTCCATGAAACAGTTGAGTAATACATGCCAATAATCATTAAAATATTCTTGTTTGAGGTAGTTTCAGAAAACTCATTGGGGTCCAATGTTTTTTAACCAAAGCTAGGTAACTCAAGTGTTATTTTAGCATTAATAATCTAATACTACAAAATTTTCTTAAGAATATACAATAAAAGTTGGAGTAAATCCTACATATGTAGTTAGTATAAATGGGCTAAGTACATTAATTTTAAACTGAGCAAACTGTCACCTTTACTTTTTTATGTTAACAGAAGCCTTTTTAGGAATGTTTCAATTTTATAGAAAAATAAGCAAAATACAGAGAGTTCCTATAAACCCTTACCACTTACATAAGTTCTACTATTAACACTTTGCATTAGTGTTGTTGGTATGTCTGTTAAAAATGACATATCAATACTGACACTATTGTCGAATAGTGTTTTAAATTAAATACTTGATTCATTTTCTTTCCAAGACCTATTATTACAAAATGTATTTAAGTTCTTCTTCATTTCAGCAAGGTTAACACAGTCTCCCAAGCTTTACTTGTTCTAGATTTTTAACTTATTATGGTATGACTAATTAGTATAAATAGACTGTGCCTTCTTTAGTTGTTAATATCTACCAAAAAAGTGAAAAAAAATATATAGAGCAAATAGATGAAATTTTGCTAAATACATTTTGTGCATGTGTGTGTGCTTTCATACTTTTCGAAATCTTCCTTTGTATTTATTTTTAGAAGGGACTATGGGGGAGTGAGAAAGAGAAGAATAATTGAGGCAGGAAGACTACTCTGGTGGCATTGTGAACTTTTTCCTGAGAATGTTAGAAGATGAATGAAGTATCTTTGCCTTGGGTTTTAAAGCTGCAGAGCAAATAAATAAATAAATAAGATACTATGAATTTATCAACAAAATGCATCTTACCTGAGCTTTGCATTTATTCAGTTTAGTTTCAAATTTGGACATTTGAGTAAGAATTAAAATGTTATGTATTCATCATTAGAGTGCCATACAGAATAGTTCCTCCACCATAAAAACTGTCCCACCCAATCCTTCTACTCTCTCCCCGGAACCGTTGGTAATCACTGTTTTTTTTTTGTTGTTGTTGTTGTTGTTGTTGTTTTGTACTAGGGACTGAAATCAGGGGCACTTTACCAATAAGCCACATCCCTAGCCACAGTTTGTATTTTATTTAGAGACAGGTTCTCATTGAGTTCTCAGTACCTTGAGGATGGCTTTGAACTTGTGATCCTCCTGCCTCAGCCTCCCAAGCCACTAGAATTACAAGTGTGTGCCACAGTGCCTGTCTTGTAATCACTGATCTTACTAGCTTTATAATTCTGTCTTTGGAATGATACATTATGCAGAAATTTCAGGCTTTTTTTTTTTCTACTTAGAAATATGAACATAAGTTTGCATTGTATCTTTTCTTGGCTTTAGAGGGCATTCACTTTGAAGACCAAGTAATATTCCACTGTAAGGACATACCATGGTTTATCTAGTCACTATTAAAGGACATCTTGTTGCTTTCACATTTTGGGAATTAGGAATAAAACTGCATTAAAACATATGGAGGATTTTGCATAGGCCTAAGTTTTCAACTAATTTGGGTAGAGTGTGACTACTGTGTAAACTGAGATATAATTTTGCAACTGCCAGTTTTCCAAACTGGATATACCATTTTGCACTCCCACTAGCAATGAATAAGGGCTCCTGTTGCACTAAATCCTCATGGGCATTTTATATCAGTATTTTGGTTTTACTCATTTTAACAGGTATACAGTAGTGTCTCACTATTCATGTTATTTAGTAATTCCCTAATGATGTGTGATGTTCCACATTGTAGGGGTGGAAAAACTCCATCTCTATTGACTTCAGATTCTATCTGGGTTCGACAATCAAACTGACATAGGAGAGATAAACAAGACAAAATCGTAGATTTCAAGTGGCACAAGAGGACTAGCAAAGAAATGAAGGCTCAAAGCAGCAGCTAACACCAGGTACTTATGTAATGGATTAGACACAGAATATTCAATGGTGAAGAAACAACTAAATTATGTGGAGAGACTTAAAACATAAGTTATTTTTAATAAGGTCTATACAAAATTTTCTCAATTTATTTGTCTCATCCTTGAAGATGAAGACAGTGCTTTCTTTCTTTTTTTTTTTTACTAGAGGGAGGCACTTTTCACTTGGGAATATCATCTTTTGGTTTTAAGAAAAAGCAGGGAACCAAACTGATCTTTTCACATCTGCTATATTTCAAGAGACTTTACCTTAAATATTCCACATGCCAGGATAGTTTATTTTATTTAATTTTTTTATATTAATTTATTTAAATGCATTTCAAGTCATAGTACATAAATAGAACTCAGTGTTTCCATTTCTCTGGTTGCAAACCAGATAGAGTCACACCAAGGATAGTTCATTTCAAGCCTTTCAGCATCTTTTCATTAGGATTATTTGCTCTTTGTAAGTCTTCCTTGGTGGGGTGTCTGTTTAGGTCTTCTGATCATTTTTCAACTCATATTATCAAGTTTTAAGAGTCCTTTATTATGTATTTTAGATAAAAGTCCATCAAATATGTTTTGCAAAGATTTTCTACCAGTTTGTGCTTTATGCTTTCCTTCTCTTACTTTTCACAGAAATTTGGATGAAGTTCACTTTATCAATTTTCTTCTTAGATACATTATACTTTTAGTATTATATCTAAAAACAAAAAAGCCATTGCGAAACCCAAGGCCATAGAGGTTTTATGTAATGTACTCCTCTGCACAAAGTACATCTCAGTGACTCATAATGCTGAGGCAAGGGAATTGTAAATTCAAGGCTAGCCTGTGCAACTTAGTGAGACCCTGTCTCAAAATAAACAAAGGCTGGAGATGTAGATCAGTGGTAAAGTGTCCCTGGATTCAATACTTAGGAAGTGCATGTGCTTACACCGCACGCACACACATAGTTTTTCAAGCAGGTCTGTGATACTTTGGAGTTAGTTTTCCTGAAAGACATGAAGTGTGTTAACATTCTTTTGGGCTTTTTTTTGGTATGTGAAGAATGTTCAAGTATTCCTGCACCTTTTCCTTAAGAAACTATTTCTATCTTGAAATACCTTTATTCATTTGTCAAAGATTTGTGGACTTTATTTATGTGAGTCTATTTCTGGGATTTCCTCTCTGTTCCATTGCTCTCTCTTTCTCACTTTCCCTCCCACTGAAATACCACAATGTTTTGATAACTCTAGCTTTACACCAAGTCTTAAAATCAGGTACCTTCTTAGTTGCTGTTCTTAAGCACCGAGTTAGCTCTTCTGGTTCTTTTACTTTTCCAGGTAGACTTGGAAATCATTTTGTCAACAACCACAAAATAACATGTTGAATCTATAGGTCAAGTTAGGAAATAGTAACATCTTAAAAATATTGAGCCTTTCCATGAATATGGAATATCTATATCTTAATTAGATCTTTGGTTACTTGCATCAAATTTTTATAGTTTTACTAATACAGACATCATATGTATTAAATTAATATCTACTTTTGGGGGGGTAAGAAAATGATATACCATGATATAATTTTAATATCCAATTCCAATTGTCAATTATTGATGAAAAGAAAATCAAATGAGTTTGTCATGTCTTGAACCTTTGTTACAACTTTCTTACAGGACTTTCTTTTTCTATCAATTTGAGAGGAGGGCTCTATAGACAATTATTTCATCTATGAACAATCATTTTTCTTCCTAATCTAGACAAATTTATGTGCATTTTTGTTTTATTGTGCTAACTAGGATTTGCACTATGATGTTGAGAGGTGAGAGAAGATACTCTTGCCTTGTTCCTGAATATCTGGGGAAAACATCCAGTTCCTTAACATTAAGCAAGCCATAGAGCTTTTGAAGACATTCTTGAGTAACTTGAGGAAGTTTCTCCTCCATTGCTAGTTTATTGAGAATTTTTATAATGAAAAAGTATCAAATTATATCACATTGTTTTTTATATGTACTGATAAGATTTTTATCCTTGAGCTTGTTGATCTGATGGATTACATGGATTTTGAAATGCAGAACTAACTTGGCTTCACACAATGAAAATATTTCCTCTGCTTAATATTGGCCAGACAAAATATACAGAACTTGTAATGTTTTCCTTAAAAGTTTAATAGAGTTAAATAATGAAAGTATCTGGACCTTGTTCTTTATGTTATAGAAGGGTAATTATTAAATATTTGATATAGATCTCTACTTCTTGTATAAGGTCTTTGACACATTAGATTATCTTCCAAAAAACTGTCCATTTCCCCAAGGCTATCAATTTGTGAGCACTGAGTTATTCATAATATTCCTTTGTTATTCTTTTAATGTCCATGGGATCAGCAATGATAGCCTGACTTTCTTTTCTAATATGGATAAAGTTTCTCTTTCTTAGATTAACTTCACTAGAGATTGATCAATGCTATTGATCTTTTTAAAGAATAAGATTTTGATTTCAATAATTTTCTCTATTTCCTTTTTTCAACTTCATTGATAACCGCTATAATGTACATTATATTTTTTTTGCTTTGCTTATTTATGATTTCATTTGTTCTTTTTCTTCTTTCCTAAGGCGGAAGGTTAGCTTATTGATTTTAGATCTTTCTTCTCATCTAACATTCAATACTATAAATTTCCCTCTAAGTATTGTATTAATTGAAACACTTTTTGATAAGCTATATTTTCAATTTAATGATTTACAGAGGTGGATCAAATGTTAACTTTAAATATTTTTAAAACAGCAATAAATGTAGGAACTTGTGAATTTTCCATTAAAAGCACTTAACAAAAACTCATACTGGATATATCTCAAGTGGTATTTTTTGGAATTTGGGGTGGTAGTGCACATACCTCACAATGCTGGAACCACAGCTCAGCACATATGCCCCCGTTTTATCACCATACTCTTGAAGAACAGGTGGTCATAAATATCAGTAAGTATTACTATGTAGATAATGTTACATGTTTTGACTCTTGTGCAAAATATGTATAAACAATGAAGCCCTTTGGGGGAGAGGTTTAAAAAAAAAAAAAACAATAAGCTTCCTAGGATTATCAGAAATGGGTTGTCTTGTTTTTAACATTTTGTTTATGAAATGTAAAAAAAAAAAAAAGAGGGCACTGAACTAAACCAGAGATAGCAGGTGATATTAATGGTGGATGCTCCCTCTAACGGGTGGTACCCAACTCCAAGAGTGGTGCTAAGAGGATTGTGAGGCTGGATGTTTGGGGAAGGTTGGTTTGGCAGAGCAGCAATGCTTGTTATTAAAGTGATGAGATGACAGAACACAAGCAGCACATGGCTGTGCATGAGCAAAGCCACTCTTTGTATTATACTAAAACAATAATTCTAATTCACAATGCTCTATAGCAATTCAAAAACAACTGTAAGGATAAAAGAATTTATCAAAAACACAACTTAGTAAACCCAGTTAATATTTCACAGAAAATGCTATAGATTAAATGTGCTAATGAATGAGTCAAACGGAGTTAAGCATTCTAAATAGTTTCACATTCTTTGAAATCAGAACGTCAATGACTTAATTGGCTGTATGTAAAATAAGAATGGCATTTGTTATTTGCAAAACTTTGGCCCATAATTGCTTTATATAAAAGGGTGCCAAAATGTACTAGAATGACTTTGCCAATCTTGTTAAAAAATTTTTTTTTCTTCCTTCTCTGAAACATCTTGTGAATTTACATGGAACAATGGAATATTTGGGGTCCTTTTCTTGTTTTGTTTTGTTTTTGGCAGGTAACTTTCTTAAAAATAACTTCGTAAAATAAAGGAAATAGTAAAAGATGAAGACCAAAATTTCATAAAAATTATATTCATCTGTGTTACTTTGACAGATACACAAAATACAAATTTCCTGGGATAGACAGGTTTTCTGACACCTGTACAATGCAGAGACTTGCCCAATGACTCAGGACAAGGGCCTTCAACTGATTTCAGTTCCACTGTGTGTCTCAAATTCACACTCCTCCTCAGTCTTCATTTTCAGAACAGTGTTCAGCTTGGCGTGAAAGAAAAACAGCAGTTTTCGGAAATATTTCACCACTCATCCTTAAGTTGTTTCTTTTTTATTTTTGTTTTGGTGTTGGTTAGTTTTCATTTCTTTGTTTGTTCCTTGATTGGTTCCAGACCATCAGTCAGGGATTTTAATTTTTAGCATATATAAGCAAGCCAAAAGTCATAAAATGATTCTCAGTTTGGGTTGAGCATTAAAATCACTTGGGGAACTCTTTTTAAAACACTACTCATGCTGGTCCACACCACACAATTCTGAATTAATTGAAATGATAAAAGGGCTAGATATTTTTTGTAGGGTACTAGAGGCTGCAAATCAATATAATCTAAGAAAAAGCTGTTCACAATTTCAAAAAGTCAATCACTAGAGTAGGTGGACACATTCAAGAAAATGGAAATTCAGTGTTCTCATTTTAAATCATTCCCATCACTTCTATGCTGAAGTTATTCAACTTCTGGTTAGCCTGGGCTTGTTAAAACAAAATAATAAATTGGGAAGACCACATAGGAAATTCTGTACTAAAAAAGAGAACTGACCCATAAATCAGAATTACAGCAATCCCCTTCCATATTACTAGTATCTTTTGATGACTTCAACATTCAAATGAACTTCTTAATGCTCTACTGCCATAGATTATAGAAAGTTTTCTAAAGCGTATAAATTTAAAATGGAATCAATACTTAATCTTTTCAGTGATTTTGCCAAATAACAGTACAAATACTGATAAAAATTGGTTATTATACTAGGTGACTTCAAAACTTATAACTATTCTCCCAATATAACATATACCCCAATATATTATCTAATTTTATTGATAAGAAAGTTTTTCAGAAGTCACACATCTCATCAGATACTAGTAAACATCATACTCATTATAGACATAACGTGTATCTATAAAATGCTTCTTAAATTTTCAAGTCAAAATTATCCCATTTATGTTAATATGATGCTGAACTTTCATGGCTGGATCAATTCATTCCTTAGTTACAATGCTGATTTACTGAGAGGAAAGAAAAAAAAAGATCTTGGTCTAGCAGTGAGTTCTTTTAAAGAAATACATTTAACAAAAGCCAGATACAAATTTTTTTCCAGGTAGGCAGGTAGGCATTTTGGTCTGAGAAGTATCTACCATCTGATGACTAGATTTCTAAGGATATAAATTGAAATTTTATGAATACCAATTGGAAAATGCACATGCATGCATACACACACAATCTCACAATGCCAATTATTCAGTTTTTATCTAAAATTCCAGTAAAATCTTCGGAATATTTTATGAACGATAAGCAGTACACCATTTACATTCTAAGGCTCATATTTTTAAAAAGTATGTCTTATATTCTAAGAATAGGATATAACATTCTAATATAAATATTCTAATATGATAGAATATAAGCTGTTTACATTCTAATGCTTATAATTAAAGAAAGCATGCCTAGTTCCTTGCCAGAGTTCCTGCTGAACAGCAGATGCACAAGAGAGGGCCCAAGACCACCTTCAGGGACCACCGCAGGAGCCCAGCCAAGGGCACACCCTCTAACAAAGAAAGAGGAGAGCAAATAAAGGCAACCATTGAACACTCTAACAAAAAGATAAGACAGCAAATACAGGTAGCAAAAGATTACTTTAAGAAAGAGCTAGAGATTGTGAAAAAAATATTTTTAAAAAATCAGAAATTCCTGAAATGAAGGAAACAATAAACCAAATAAAAAACTCGATAGAAAGCATCACCAGGAGACTAGATCGCCTGGAAGACAGAACATGGGATAATGAAGACAAAATATACAATCTTCAAAATAAAGTTGACCATACAGTGAGGATGGTAAGAAATCATGAACAGAACATACAAGAATTATGGAATAGCAAGAGAAGACCAAATCTAAGATTTATCAGGATAGAATAAGGCACAGAATTTCAAAACAAAGCAATGCACAACTCTTCAATGAAATAATATCAGAAAATTTCCCAAACATGAAAAATGAATTGGAAAATCAAATACAAGACACTTACAGGACACCAAATGCACAAAATTACAACAGATCTACACCAAGGCGCATTATAATGAAAATGCACAGCGTACAGAATAAGGATAGAATTTTAAAGGCCCCAAGAGAGAAGAATCAGATTATATATAGGGGGAGACCAATTCAGATCTCAGCAGATTTTTCAACCCAGACCCTAAAAGCCAGGAGATCTTGGAACAACATATACCAAGCTCTGAAAGAAAATGGAAGCCAATCAAGAATCTTATAACCAGTAAAACTGAGCTTCAGATTTGATGATGAAATAAAAACCTTCCATGATAAACAAAAGTTAAAAGAATTCACAGCAAGAAAGCCTGCACTGCACAGCACTCTCGGCAAAATATTCCATGAGGAGGAAATGATAACCAAAGATAAAAATATACAAAGAGGGGAACTACACTAAAACAAAAAAAATGGGGGGCCAATCGAAGGAGAAACCAAGTCAAAGTAAAAACCAAAAATAAACTAAAATGACTGGGATTACAAATAATATTTCAATAATAATCCTGAATGTGAATGGCCTAAATGCATCAATTGAAAGACATAGACTGGGCTGGAACTGTGGCTCAGTGGTACAGCACTTGCCTCACATGTGGGAGGAACTGGGTTTGATCCTCAGTACCGCATATAAATAAATGAATAAATGTCAATCAACAACCAAAACTTTTAAAAAATTTTTAAAAAGACAGACTGACAGATTGGATTAAAAAAAAAAAAAGACCCAACAATATGCTGC
Source organism: Xerus rutilus (assembly GCA_028644305.1). Lineage (NCBI taxonomy): Eukaryota > Metazoa > Chordata > Mammalia > Rodentia > Sciuridae > Xerus > Xerus rutilus. Next base: position 96,432,837 of record CM053404.1, on the reverse strand, counting down.
CTTCAAGAGACTCATCACACAGGAAAAGACGTCCACAGACTAAAAATGAAAGGGTAGAAAAAACCGTTTCATTCACATGGACCTCGTAAACAAGCAGAAGTTTCCATTACTCTTATCAGATAAATTGAACTTCAAACCAAAGTGAGTAAAAAGAGATAAAGACGGACATATCATACTTCTTAAGGGAATCATGTATCAACAAGACATAACAGTCATAAATATCTATACCCCAAACAATGGGGCATCTACGTATATCAAACAAATCCTGCTCAAATGCAAGAATCAAATAGACCACAACATAATAATACTTGGTGACTTTAACACAGCTCTCTCACCACTGGATAGATCTTCCAAAAAAAACTAAACAAAGAAACAATTCAACTCAATGAAACAATCAATAATTTAGACGTAACAGACATATATAGAGTAATCCATCCATCAATGGGTGAATATACTTTTTTCTCAGCAGCGCCTGTATCCTTCTTCAAAGTAGATCATATGTTATGTCACAAAGCCAGTCTTAGCAAATACAAAAAAATAGAGATGCTACCCTGCATCCTATCTGAATAAAATGGAATAACATTAGAAATCAATGACAGATTTAAAAATACAAACTACTCCAACACCAGGAAACTAAATAATACGCTATTGAATGATACATGGATAACAGAAGACATCAAGGGAGACACACAAAAATTCTTAGAGGTAAATGAAAACTTCGATACAACATACCAAAATTTCTGGGACACCATGAAGGTAGTGCTAAGAGGAAAGTTCACTGCATAAAGCTCATTTATTAAGAGAACAAAAAGTCAACAAATAAATGACTTGACACTACATATCAAAGCACTAGAAAAACAAGAACAAACCAAACACAAAAGACGAAGACAAGAAATAATTAAAATCAAGGCTGACATCAACGAAATTGAAACAAAAGAAACAATTCAAAAAATTGACAAAACAAAAAGCTGGTTCTTTGAAAAATTAAAAAAATTGACAAACCCCTAGCCATTCTAACAAAAATAAGGAGAGAGAAAACCCAAATTACTAAAATTCGTGATGAAAAATGAAATATCACAACAGACACTATCGATATACAAAGGATACTTAGAAACTATTTTGAAAATTTATACTCTAGTAAAAGAGAAAACTCTGAAGACACTAATAAATTTCTAGAGGCAAATGTCCTACCCAAACTGAACCAGGAGGTCACACACAACTTTAAGCAGATCAATTTCAAGCAAGGAAATAGAAGAGGCCATATCAAGAGCCTGCCAACCAAGAAAAGCCCAGGACCAGATGGATTCTCAGCTGAGTTCTACAAGACCTTCAAAGAAGAATTAATATCAATACTCCTCAAACTATTTCATGAAATAGAAAAAGGGGGAACCCTTCCAAACTCATTCTATGAGGCGAATATCACCCTGATACCAAAACCAGACAGAGACACATCAAAGAAAGAAAATTTCAGACCAATATCCCTGATGAACATAGATGCAAAAATTCTCAATAAAATTCTGGTAAATTGCATACAAAAACATATCAAAAAAATAGTGCACCATGATCAAGTGGGGTTCATCCCAGGGATGCAAGGTTGGTTCAACATATGGAAACCAATAAACCTAATACATCACATCAATAGACTTAAAGATAAGAGTCGTATGATTTTATCAATCAATGCAGAGAAAGCATTTGACAAAATACAGCACGCTTTAATGTTCAAAACACCAGAAAAACTAGGGATAACAGGAACATACCTCAATTTTGTAAAAGCTGTCTATACTAAACCCAAGGTCAACATCATCCTAAATGGAGAAAAACTGGAAGCATTCCCTCTAAATATGGGAATAAGACAGGGATGCCCTCTGTCACCACTGCTATTCAACATAGTCCTTGAAACACTAGCCAGAGCAATTGGACAAACGAAAGAACTTAAAGGGATATGAACAGGAAAAGAAGAACTCAAGCTATCATTATTTGTCAACAACATGATTATATAATTAGAGGATCCAAAAAATTCTACCAGAAACCTTCTAGAATTAATAAATGAATTCAGCAAAGTAGCAGGGTATAAAATAAACACCCATAAATCAATTGCATTTCTATACATCAATGATAAATCCTCTGAAAGCAATTACGAAAACTATCCCACTCACAATAGTCTCAAAAAAAAAAAAAAAAAAAGAAAAAAAAAAAAAAACTTGGGAATCAATTTAACAAAAGAAGTGAAAGACCTCTACAATGAAAACTACAAGACACTGAAGAAAGAAATTGAAGAAGACCTTAGAAAATGGAACAATCTCTCATGCTCATGGATAGGCAGAATTAATATTGTCAAAATGGCCACACTACCCAAACTGCTATGTAGATTCAATGTAATTCCAATTAAAATCTCAATGGCACTCCTTATAGACATAGAAAAGACGATCATGAAATTCATTTGGAAGAATAAGAGACCCAGAATTCTTAGCAAGAAGAGTGAAGCAGGAGGCATCACAATATCAGACCTTAAACTATACTACAAACCTATAGGAACAAAAACGGCATGGTACTGGTACAAAAATAGACATGTAGACCAATGGTACAGAATAAAACACACAAAGACAAACTCACTTAAATACAGTTATCTTATGCTAGACAAGGGTGCTAAACACGTACACTGGAGAAAAGATAGCCTGTTCAACAAATGGTGCAGGAAAACTGGAAATCCATATGCAGCAAAATCAAACTAAATCCCTATCTCTCACCATGCACAAAATTCAACTCAAAGTGGATCAAGGACCTGGGAATTAGACCAGAGACCCTACTCCTAATAGAACAAAAAATAGGCCCAAATCTTCATCATGTAGGATTAGGACCTTACTTCCTTAACAAGATTCCAAAAGCACAAGAATCAATAAAAATAAAATAAAATCAAGAATCAATAAATGGAATGGATTCAAACTAAAAAGCTTCTTCTCAGCAAAAGAAACAATCAATGAAGAGAACAGAGAGCTGACATTGTGGGAACAAATTTTTACCACATGCACATCAAATAGAGCACTAATCTCCAGGATATATAAAGAACTCAAAAAACTTAACACCAAAAAACAACCCAATCAATAAATGGGCCAAGGAGCTAAACAGAAACTTCATAGAAGAAGATATACAATCGATCAACAGACATATGAAAAAATGTTCAACATCTCCAGCAATTATAGAAATGCAAATCAAAACAACTCTAAGATTTCATCTCATGCCAGTCAGAGTGGCAATTATCAAGAATACAAACAACATAATTGTTAGCGAGGTAGTGGGGGAAAAGGCACGCTCATACATTGCTGGTTGGACTGCAAATTGGCACAACCAATCTGGAAAGCAGTATGAAGATTCCTTAGAAAATGTGGAATGGAACCACCATTTCACCCAGCTATCCCATTTCTTGGTCTATACCCAAAAGACTTAAAAACAGCATACTATCTCAAGGAACTACCCATACAGTGACGCAGCCACTTCAATATTTATAGCAGCTCAATTCACAATAGCTAAACTGTGGAAGCAACCTAGATGCCCTTTGATAGATGAATAAATAAAGAAAGTGTGGTATATATATGCAATGGAATATTACTCAGCAATATAAGTGAATAAAATTAGGGCATTTGCAGGTAAATAGATGCAGGTGGAGAATATCATGCTAAGTGAAGTAAGCCAATCCCAAAAAACCAAATGCCAAATATTCTCTCTGATAAAAGGATACTGATCCATAATGAGGAGGAGGACATGGGAAGAATGGAGGAACTTTGGTCAAAGAGGTGGGATGGGGGAAGGGGCATGGGGACAGTAAAGATGGTGGAATAAGATGGACATCATAGGGGCTGGAATTGTGGCTCAGTGGTAGAGCGCTTGCCTCGCATGCGTGAGGCCCTGGGTTCGATCCTCAGCACCACATACAAAACAATAAAATAAAGACATTGTATCCATCTACAACTAAAAAATATTTAAAAAAAAAAAAAAGATGGACATCATAGCTCTACCTTCATGTATGACGCCATATATGATGTGATTCTACATCACATACAACCAGAGAAATGAAACTTGTGCTCCATCTGTGTATAATGAATCAAAATGTGTTCTGCTATCATGTATACCTAAATAGAATAAATAAATAAATAAAATTTTTAAAAAATCATCTCAATGTGTTTCACTCCTGAAAAATCCTTTGTTTATCATCCTCAAGGTACTACCCTTTTCTTCTCTGGCATACTGCTTGAGACAGTCATCTCACTTTCTAATCTTATTAACCAATTATTGGCCTGTTATCAGCTCTTGCTGTTTTAATGAAACTACACTGGAATTTGTTACCAATGACCTCTGAGTTGCTAAATCCAATAAACAGTCCTCACAGAAAGAAAGAAACAAAGAAAGAAAGGAAGGAAGGAAGGAAGGAAGGAAGGAAGGAAGGAAGGAAGGAAGGAAGGAAGGAAGGAAGGAAGGAAGGAAGAAATTATGCCATAAGGCCAGGTGAGGTGGTGCACATCTGTAATCCCAGTAGCTCAATAAGCAGGAAGATTGCAAGTTCAAAGCCAACCTCAGCAACTTAGTCCTAAGCAAACTGGAGAAGCCTTGTCCCAAAATATGATATAAAAAGGCCTAGGGATGTGGCTCAGTGGTGAAGCTACCTCTGGATTCAATTCCTAGTACTTCAAGAAAAAAAAAAGTAATACCATCAGAAAATCAGGCATTTAGAGGATTTTACGAAAACTAGGAGAAGCAAGCCTAATTGTCACTGAAAATTATATCTGTACCTTACCATGAAAGCTTCTCACGAAGTTCCAAGTTAGTAGGCAGGAGAACAGAGAAAGTGATGGCTCTAGAATAAAGATCCACATGAAATTGATTCTTCTTCCATTGTTTCTAAGAACAATGCTCACCATCACATTTTTTGCTTTTATAAAGATACATTTGCAAATTTCTTATGAAATTCAGCTTTAACCACTCAAAGAAAACACTAATTTTAGCTCATTAAATTTTCAAGAAAATGTTTGCACTACACTTTGACCACCAGAAATCCCCATGTTGGCCTACACATCAACTATAAGTTTTATTCCCATCTTATTCAAAGAGTGCAATTTCTGTTTACATTATATCCCATGTTTTACTTTTGTAATTATATGTCTTATGCCACATCGTATATTTGGGATATAAGAAAGTGAGCCTTTTCTCTCTGAACTCAGAGATATTATGCTTACCAGTCCTGATTACAAATGTACACAAAGATGTAGCTATTAAAATGAAACTATGTGCATGAAATTTACAATATCTATACTTATTTCTAAACAACACAATGTTAATATTTAATATAAAGTTACATATATTTTCTGTACTTGATCTTAACATATAAAGAGTATTTAAATGGATTTTAGATACAGAGTATTAAGTGTCATATAGTTACTTGGCATGTTTTAACAGATGCCAAGTTAATTTCCCTAACATTCTACTGTGAAATAAATATGGAATTCCTGTGTGGAGGCTTATCAAACAACTGAATGCTTTATATTTGGTGTGAAAAATTCAATCACAATTGTCAAAGATCAAGCTGGTACCTCTGATAACAAACATGATGAGATATCATCTTGTTCAATATGTGCTTTCAATTTGACATGTAGGCTAATAAAAATATGAAGTTGTATTTGTTTTTGCACGACAGAAGGCTCCTCAGAGGGATGATCAAAATACCTAGTCATTGTATGAAAATACAATCAATTCTTTATAAGGAGACTGATTAAATGATTTGCAGACTAATTGTAATAAAATAGTAATGGCAAGTATTGCATTGGTAGATGATTTTAAAATTACTATGCAGCAGTGGCTATCTCAATGAAAGTGTCTATTTTCAACTACAAAATAAACAGTGTGTGTTGTAACAAGTTTCATTCACTCAATAGCTATTTATTATTTACTAAGTATCAAGTACTATCTAGAGGTATTCCACCTCACTAATCAGACCTAGTCTTTTATCAACTTTTCTGTGGAGGAAGGCAAGAAGGAGGACATACAACCAACTTTTTGTGAGTCAATTATGTTTCTGAGATGCAAAACCTAAAAAGGAACAGACATTTTTCACAGAAAAACAAACCCCAGTAGATCTGTAAATGTGGACTTAACTTCTCACCCACCTTGCTCCACTCCCTGTTTGGCTTCCTCTGCTTTCCTTCTCAGGTAAAGCCTAAACTTGGTAGTTTCACTTGCCTTTCTCAGCCACTCATAATCACTCCAGTCTGATAACCCCCAGTATATTGCTGAATTTACACAGTTCATTCCATCTCCTCTACTATTCTACCTCAAACCCCTCTACCATGTCCTTAGCTAAGAACTCTATCATATAAAAGTATAGTGACCATTATATAGTAGACATTAAAGTAGATGCTAAATAATTGAATAAGGCAGCTTCAATCAGATTTTCTTTAAGATACTGAGGTAAGCAAAAGAAGTAAAAGAACAACAAAAATGCCCTGAATGCCTTCCCTTTTGAGAAACCACTTCCAACATGCCAGCAGGTATAGCACCCCCCACCTAGCTAATATAGTAACAATCCCTCCCACTTCTCCCTCACCTCCCACACTATCTTCCTTATCCATCTTCTTAATTTGATATTGTCACTCTTCTAAGTCAGATGAAATGTTAGCCAGTCACCAAGTATCTCCCAGTTAGACTCCTCTAACCAGCACTGTCCAACAGAACTTTCTGCAACAATGGAAAGGGCAATAGGTATAAACATTGAGAACTTAGAATGTGACAAGTATTACCTAGAAAATAAATTTTAAAAATTTATTTTAAAAATCAAATATTTTTCATGGCAACACTACCGAACAGCACAGCTTAACCGTCGTTCATGCTGTTGATGGAGTTATCTTCCCACAAAAGAGCTGAAGGCATTACTTTTCTTTATAAAACTAATATGTCTCCTTACAACCTTTACCACTAAGCGTGGCATTCAAGGCTATTCAGCATTTAAACCAAATACTACCTCAGTCCAGTTCCCCCAACTCCTATACTTTGCAGGCTCCAAAGATATTGGGCCACTCAGAGCACTTACAGAGTACACACTACAAGATTCCATGCAAACATCTTTCTTGTACTAAGAATGCCTTGTCTTCTGTGGAACAGCTATTCATCTTCAAGATACAGCTCAAGTTTCTATTCCTCTGAATACTTAGCTGTCCTCTCGCAGCTAAGCTTGCCACTCTGGCCTAACTCTGCTGCAGTAACATTTTGTATATAGCTCCATCAAAACACTTAATCATAATTAATAGTTTACATGTAAAAACTGTGAGTTCCATGTGTGCCAGGTAAAACTTAATCACCTACATTAATGAGATACTCTGGAAAAGCATCTGGCATAGGGTTTTACCCTGAGTAAGCATTCAATGGATGTTCAGTGCCTTCAATATGCCTTCAATATGTTTTAGGAATCGCGTTGCTGATAAAAAGAATCTTAACCAAAGTACAAAAATCTATGAAAACAAAAGCATGAAAATAAAAAGAAGTGGGGAAAGGGAAAAAGCTCACATGGCACTGATGATACCAATGGAAGACAGAGGTCAGGGAAACAGAAAATTCATGTGAGTACCAAAACAAAATAATAATAATAACTATCAGAAACCCCACAGCTCAACCTGAACTTGTTTCTCACCTTCCCTACCTGTCAATGGTAATAATTAAATTCCTTAATCAGGGAGTAGAGATGTTACAAGGTCAAGAACAAGAGAAAATTTTTCTTGTGATGTGTAACTGAGAAGAATCTGTTGTAAGCAGATCAATAAAGCACTATTCTATGGCCCACTCCTCAGGAAAGAGCTCATTAAATAAAACACTGAATATATTTGTTGTAAGAAAATTCAACCAATAGAAGGACTCATTTAATTTTCATATCCTCTAAAATAACAGATGGAACCATTTTAAAATCATCAATGGCATCTGAGGTATGTTTATTCCTAATATAATCACTTCCCTTTATATAAAGCAGTCTTATTTTTCTTTTTAGTTGACTTCCAAAAAAAACCAATGCAGATAAATAAATAGTTAAAGGTAAACATTTAGGCAATCTGAAGCAATACTCAATATATATATCGTGTACAGGTACCTAAACTGAAGCACTATAAAGCTTAAATAATATTTTCATGTTCCATTTCATTGGTTTGAGAAAGCATAGGTTTACAATATAATTTTATTATTAAACAAAATCCTTCCACTGAATTTGCAGATCAGAGAAAATTAATATTTGGATTTAGTTCAGAGGTTGAGTAAATTAGCTTAGTTCACTCTGGGTTTGAGTTCATGATTCAGTTCAAGTTCTTGATAATGAGCACATCAAAATAAAAATATTTAAATAATGTAATCAGGGCTGACATTTACGAGTAAGTGTTCAGGCAAATATGTGTCTTAAGAAAACAAACTCACTTTACAGAGAGAGCTAAGGTTAAATCCGAAGGTTTGAGCATTCCGGGAGCCAGCGTTCATGTAGTTTCCCATTAGCAATACAAGTTCCAGCAATGTGCTAAAGCTTTTGCTCTTCTTTATCTCTTCACAGGCAGTACTGACAGCCATGATGTCAGGTTTGATGTTGTTCACCTGCTCTTCAAACTGAAGCTTAAAGAGAATAGCACTGAGCCGTGGCCGCAGTCTCTTCACATTGCTCATCTGATTGAAAAGAAAATAGCAGATTTCCTTTAAAATGCATGGTATAGTTTAGTACTGTACGACTGCAAGTAATCTGGGATGATTTATTGGTATGACAGTACCGAAGAAGCATTATGTCCTCTGAAACTGATGGCAAGAAGAGAGAAAAGCGCTGCTTGTTTTTGTAAGGAATCCAGAGTCATCCCTCAAAAACAAAATTAACAATTTAGATGTGCAATGAAAAGAAATCTTTAGTGAAACAATAACCTCTAATTTAGCAATAAATTAAATACATTTTACACACTCAATTTTAAAAAGGTAACAGTATACATAGACAACAAATTACAAAACATATCATTACTTTAAATAATCTTTGATCAATACTGAAATATACTAGGTCATGTTTAAAACATACTCAGAAAGGTCTAAAGAGGGTTTGTTTTCTTCAAATAGCAATTGCTGTCCTCAGAAGCCCTGCTGACTAACAGTATGTGTTGGATAGAGGGAGAATAAATAGGTCCCAATTTGTACTAAATTGACTTTCTTCAGAAACACAGAAAGCAGAATGACTCCTGACACATACTAAATTAGCAGAATCAGAGTTAGGAAACATGGGAGTCACAGGAAATAGAAGTGGTGCAAAGCGACAGGTCTATCACATGCCATGTTAACCCTCTTTGTGACTCTGGGTTTCTCTGCTGAGAATGTGAAGGACTAGAGGTGTCAAAAAGAACAAAAGAAGCTGAGTGTCCAGATCTATGTGGATAGTCCCAGGTACTCTGGAGGCTGAGGTGGATCCCTTGGGTGCAGGAGTTTGTGACCAGCCAGGGAAACACAAGAGATGCTGGCTCAAAACAAAACAAGAAAAAAATGAGAGAAATTCTTACCTTTAATGCTTATTCCACTATTCTATAAGTATATGTGAAGGGAATGACCACTTATCTGTAGGCTAGGGACACACTATATTTTAGATAGATATGAATTTCTTGACTAAAAGGAAGATATTAGGAATTGAAGATTTAAACCATACCAGTGGGGTAGTAATAGTAAAATTAAGGAAGTTCAGTAACTAGTGTAAATATCAAAAACAGTTTGAGACAAGACCTAACTCCCACTCCCTGCAAAAAAAAAAGACAGAAACAATAGGGTTAAAATAGAAACTAGCTTAGCAAAAAAAATGGAGTCCTAATTAGAATAAGACATATCCCATGCTTGTATAATTATAACAGAAAACCAATCAAAAATAAAAAATAAATAAAACTAGTTCTCTTTGCCTAAAAGAAAGGCTAAAAAACAATGCTATATATGAAGCTCATAGGACAGCAAATACAATGAAAATCATGCTTTTCCAGGAGAAAATTATGTACTCATAATAATGATTACTTAAAATAAAATATACTATACAAAGTTTTATTAAACACAAATAAAATACTACAGATATTGTATTGATGATAATATAACCGAATCTACTCATTTAAAAAAGTAGAACAGGAAGTATTAATAGTAAAGAATAGCCTCAGATGGATCAAATTCTTATAGTGGCTGAAAAGTTTCATTAGTAAATAATATAAATATCTAATTTATACCTAGCCTTCTCACCATACACATAACATGTTTAGTGTTTACATTCACACAAAGAGAATTCTAAGAACTCAACTAATGCAATAATAAGCCCGCCTTTCAAAATGTTCTCAAATACTTCAACTTTAAAAAACATCTTCACATTTACCTGTCTAGGAACAATATGAGTTTTTTTCCTCCTACAAGAGAGTAAAAAAGACTACAAACTTGACAAAGATATTTTTAAAATTTGTTTTACAAATTTAAGCAATATAAAATTATAGAAGACAAAGGGTAATCCTGTTAGAATACAGATTTTAATTGGGAATGAATCACTCTTTTTAAATAGTGTACCTCTACCACAAAAATTAGTGTTAAGAAAAAATGCTTACTTCTCATAGTCATTGTTTTAAAATATATTGTATGCTTTAGTATGAGAAATCCTAACCTGACCTTTATATAAAATCTTTAGCTAATCTAAGGTAAACTATATTAAACTAAATTGAGGCATGCTTTTTCAGGGGGAGAGATATTTAAGTTAAAAAGGAGAGATTAATTTTTCCCCCTCTTTTTTCTTTCTTCCCAACTGTTCCACAAGATAACATGGTGGAAAAGTTGGGCCTTTTGCCACTTTCTATTTCTGAAGCTTTGTACCAATACACAATGTAGGCCTCAGTGTACATAAGGATAATAATAGTTATGTAAGAATAATGATAATTAAATTTATTTCAATAAATATGTTTTGAACTCAAATGTACATATGCTAAACCCCAAAATGGATTCCTTGATTTTTTTCATTTTTTGCCCTTACACACTGCTAATGGCAGATACAGCATATTACATTGGCAATATGAATAATACTCTACTATAGCTAAAGTATTCTTAAGAATACCAAGACACACACAACAGCACTTACAAGTAGTACATGTAATAACAGCCATTCAAAAGGCATATAATGGGCCCATGGAATCACTGTTTTCAATGGATGTCCTTATTCAATTTAAGAAGTCATTTGACACTTTGCAATAAACATGATAAAGAATTCTTCAGTATCCCATGCAAAATATCAATGTTACAACATGTACTGATTCTAACATCTACTAATGTACTGTTTCATGCACAAGGAAGAGGAGGAGGAAAAGACTGCTTAGATGCCTACATTATACCACCTGAAATATGTTAAAGCTTTCCTACTGACAAGCAAGCCATATGCAGCTAGCATAAAGTAATTAATTTTCCTAAAAAAATATAACCCAGATTTGTATGAGTAATGAGTCTATCTTGCTCTAGGGACAGATACCTTGAAAAGATAAAGCCTATGATGTAATGCAGAACAAATTGCTACAAGTTCATGAAAAACCCTAACAAAGCAAAGTCAAGAAGTGTAACCTAAAACAGAGCTTTGAACAACATTTTTTAAAAATTAAGTATCTCTTTCATATTATTCTTTCTTCTAAATTTAAATAAACTAATATTTTGATTATTATTAAATAAATGTATTTTTTTTTAAATTACTGAAAATGGAAACTGAGAGGTCACTTGGACTGGTTACTATCTTTAGTTCACTATTGTGTGATACAATGAAGTCCTAGAACAAATGATTGCCCTTTTAAAACAAACAAAAACCTCAATTGAAGTTAATATAACATGGCCCAAATCTTGGGATCTATAAAACTACTAAAAGGATTCTTCATCTTATGACTTAAATCAAAATTTGTTTCTTCAGATAAAATAAAAAAAGTAAAATAGTATGAGAAAAAATATATGTATATATAATAAGTAAACTTGAAAAATGTTCCAATGTCCTCACCACTTTGAATAATTTATCAACATTCAGGATTTACATTCTGTTCTCCTGCTAAGAAAATCAGAACTAAAACTTGGCTGTTGTAGATTAACAAGCTAAACACAGAAGTGGGCCTTTATGGTGCTCAAATAATATTTTGAATAATAAAAGAAAATGCTTTTAAAAAGAACAAAAGAAAGATTACAATAAAAGTGAACTGCAATGTTAGAAGAAATTAGAATTTCATTTTTATGAAAATACTTTTTAAACTTATTGTTATAGAGTCTCATCAATATAACCTAAGGTCAATGTAAAAAAGCAAAATACTTTGTTTTCTTTCATAGTTTTTGAAGGCAGTGAGCACTATGCCTAAAACCTCTCACATACTACCATGAGGAGATATCACATGACAAAGTAAGAAACCTTAAAGCCAGTGACTAGTAAAAATCAAACAAGAAGCGATGTTCAGAACTGTATGGGTAATTTTTATTTCATTAACAACATACGCAATAGAGCAGAGACAAAGCAAAATGAGAAGACCTTTAGAAAAATCAATGAACCAAGAAGTATATACTGGGCCCCACTCAGTGCTGTGAGAAGCACAGAAGTCATAGTTGTGGCTCTTGCAACAAATATGCTTGAAGACTTTTCCTCTCTATTAAATAGCAAAAAGTAGAAAATATCCCTGAGAAGATGTAATCTCCCATTTTCTCATCACCATTATGTTTTTCACATATAATCTTATAAATTATTTTATGGGGAGAAAAACAGAGCCAATTTGACATTTTTATACCAACTTGGTTTAACAATGTATCTAGTCTCCTTACAGAGTATTTTTAATTAAATAAGAGGGTGTCAGGAAATTTTTTCCTGACAAACATGTTTCCTCCACATTCCATTGTGGGTATTTGCATAGGGTCAACACCAAAAAAAAAAAAAAAAAAAAAAAAAATTTCTGGTTCATGCTCAATGTCTTTGACATTCTTCACTAAAGTCATTATGAAACTAACCCTTCATTTAATTTTTCAACTATTGATTTAAAAGTTATTAGCTTCAGTCCTAAGAGACATAATACCCTAAAGCTGTAGTTTGCAAACTACATAAATGCCTATCTATAAGGAATAATAGAACACAGTTTCAGGAAAGTTAAATGACATCTTCAAGTCACATGGCTAGTAAAACCTGCACATAGATGTAACTTGCTATTAATGAAATATTCCAACTACTCGGAGCATCAAAATGTGAAAATTAATACCCACCATTTGAAAATCACCCAGAACACAAATTGCTCTCTACTATGCTTTCTTCTGAGACTGAATTTTAATTGCCCCACAGTAGTTTTTAGGTAACACATTAGGGAACATGACACCTACTACTGCTACTTGCCTGCTACTTACTAAGTCACTATTTTTGTCATTTCTCCTTCATACACCCATGAAAATACTGTACTGAGCTGTTAACACTTCTGTCTTTCCACACTGCACTCACTACTCATAGTGGTCTACTAAGTAAATTCTTCAGTTCCCTGCAGAGAGGTATGACAAGCAAGAATAAGGAAAAAGGAAAAAAAAAAACATCTTCCTGAAGACAGAAGAGTGTGCTTCAGGAAAGTGGTATGATCGAATAAGAGAAGGAAGACACTCAAGAGAAAAGTTTGAAACCCAGTTTTTCTAATTATGTAAAAAATATGTCTATCTATCTTCCACTGCTAGTGGGCCAATATGTTCATGATCTTCAGAATGCTAAGGAGAAAAAAAGTTAACTTCATTTGAAGAAAGGCTTCAAAAAAAAAAATAGCTATTGAAGTGCCTTATGTCTGGGGAGTACTCAGAATATCAAAAATGTTTTTAAAATAAATGTGCTCTTATGATATTAAAGCTGCTATGCTAAAATTATTTAAGAAAACTATACAACAGCAAAGTACATATGGTACATTTTTTACATGTTTCATAGGATCAAAGTAAAGCCAAGACTTGTACTTTCCTAAGATAAAATACTCTTTATAAATCTGCCTTCAAAATCATTGACTCTTGTACTCTCTCCAATGTACTATTAAACCCATACATTAAATTTTTCAATTTAGTTATTGAACTTTTCAGTTCAAGAATTTCCATATGGAAAATATATATTTTTCATTTCCCTGCAAAGATTTCTTAATTAAGACCATCTTTTCCTTTAATTATTTGAGATAATTTGTTTTACTTCTTTGAACATATACATCATAACCACATTATACCTGTGCAAGGGAAATAGAAAATGTGGGCAATTTTGAATGAGAGTCTACATTTTATTCCCTAACAATGTATCCTATTTTATTATTCTTTAATTTGTAATTCAGCATTAAACTTTGAACATGTAAGATATCACAGGAACCCTGAGTTCCTTAACCCTTTGAAGCCTGTTTGTTCATACTTTAGCAGGCAAATCACACCTTAACTTGTACAGGCTTCAATTTACATTGTTAATATAGCTCTGTGGAACCCAAGATATTTCCCTAGTTTCTCTAACTTAATGGTATTTAATCACCAAATTGTCTTCCCTGCATAGTTCATCAAGGGACTTGATGTAGGCTTTGTTGCAGGTGGTCTGGAGAAGATCCTTCTTTCTGCTGTGACCTCTCATTCTTAAAAGCAACTTTCCTTGTTCAAATGAATACCACCTATATATTGATGATCTTTTCTTCTGACACAGCCTGAAGTCTAGTGCCTTCTAGAAATGCTGGCCGGCTAGTTAGCTTTGTAGCAGTGGCTACCTGGAAAGTCCTGTTCAAAGTCTGGAAACAGATTCAAGCAAGGTCCTCACAAGGATGAGTGTCCCTTTCTGCACAATTTCTTCCACTTTGTGCACTGCCTTACAGACTCGCTATTTGGCTGCTATAAATTCTTTCCTCCTTAGGTAAGAAAGGACCACCACATCATCTGCTACAATTTGCCTCGTGCTTTAACTGGAAATTTTTCAGCAGGTCAAAGACTGAGTATTCATGAGATTCTCAAGGATTGTGACTTTTCTCTACTGGCTGTCCACTTTCTGAAAACAAATGAAGCGCATATTTCCCCTAGCTTTACCATTGTTAATACTTTATCTTTCATTAAATTTACTCATCAGTATTTTAAATTTCTTGATGTTGTTAAGAATCTTAAAAATATACCATTATAATTTCAGTTTTTAGAAACAAAACACCAAACTCTTCACACAAATTAACCAATTGTTCACATTTTGACCCATTGATCATATTCTTTATTTTCTCTGTAGGTATGTGCATGTCTGTATGTGTAAGGTGGAGTCTATATATTTTTCCAATAATATTACTTTTTTCTTTTATAATTAAAAACTAATTCAGAGTAAGAGCCTTTGAGACCCCCAGAGAGGCTTAATGAATATAAATGTAAGTAGTATTTATATAAAATATACTCTTCAAATGTTCACATTTGTATCAATAAAGAAAACAGAGTAGAATACTGATTATAGCATCTACTCAATTTTATTAAAACTAAACTTTATGAACCTTTCTAGAAACAATGATGCCTTCAAGAACATAACATAAAAATACAAATAACTGCAAGAAAATTTCCTAACTCCATAACAATTTAGTTTCTTAAGTCCAGCCTCACCTTTTCCATTATGTTTCCAGAACAATCTGACAAGAATATACAAAGATCCACATAATGAGGTTTGCCGAATATATAGTGCTTCACAGGCACTAGATGACAGATCTAAAAAGCAACCTTAAAACAATGCTTTTTGTAAAGTGATGATTCATAAGAGACCTTTGTGCTTATCACTGTAAAGTGCTGTAAGGCTTTATTTCAAATGAATGATGCATGGCTAGTAATTAGTATGTGACTGTAAGGATGCTTTGTTTTTCCAAATGAAACAAATTAAGCAGATTGTGCCATAAAATTTCAGTACTACATAGATGGTCTGAATAGAAAGCATCATGTTTCCATACCAAAAAAGGAAAAAAAAAAAAAGCTACCATCAAAAAACTAACCCGCAATTCTACTACTATGGACTTAAAATGTCTCACATTTTACCTATATACATAGACAATTTAAAATCCCAAAGTTTAAAAAGCAGAAAATAACCAGATTTCCAAAAACTTATTTTAAATTAGCAACATTTCAAGTTACTACTTGGATATTTTAAAGTAATTTGTATCTAACATTAGCTTCAAGTTAATCTTCAAATATTAAATGATCCAGTAATGAAGCATACAGAACATCATCACTAAAAGCAACTTTGAATACAGAAGACACCCACAGCAGATTGCTACCATAAGAAATAAAAGATGGCCCTTACTGTAAAAAGCAATGGTTCCTAGCTGGGCTGAAGTATTACTGGTTGAGTGAACAAGTTGAGGGTCTTCATCTATGGAATGGTAATGCCTATTACTGGAGTTATATGAGAATAAGATATAAGTATTCATTCATATATAGAATATTTATTGAACTCTAATTACATGTCACACAATGTTTTAGGTTTCAGAGAAGACAAAAAAAGAAAAAGACAAAATAAACAGATATTATTATTTTAAATAGGGATAAGCATTATGAATCCATGAAAATGGGATAACAGGTAGAGAATGATGGTGATCAGCATCAGTATAATGAGTACTTCTATAAGGAAGTGACAATAGAGCCCAAGTAGAGGGAGCAGTAAGAATAAAGACAATCCTGAATTGGTAACAGAAAATGAAAGACACTGGAAATGGCATGCATGTCAGCAGATCCAGAAGACTTTTTAAAAGAGACTTAAAAACTCTTTCAGAAATATATACTCCAAACTCTAATGTAACCCTTCATAATACAGCAAAACAAAGAGTAGGAGCTAGTAAGCTGACAAAAAGATAAACAACAAGTACCAAACCCAAGATCTGGTACACTACCACCATCCATGGGAGTGTATCTTCTCTCAATAATATTGTTTTTAAGATTGATAGCCATATTATATTCTATGTTAAATTTAGTTTTCCATTGCTATTTCATTAACACTAATGGAACAAATACAACAGAAACCATGCAATCCCTGCCTGGTTTTCAGAATTTCACTTAACAAAAGAGGGATTTTGAGAAATCATTAAAATACCATGAACATGATACTTCCATTCAAGAGTCACTTTGGCTAAATCCTCTGAACTTGCAAGTGGTTAATTAATTACATGTTCAAGATCGATCAGTGGATGAAGTCAAGGTTGATCACAGAATAAAAAGGCAGGCTGGAGCTCAAAAAAGGATCCAAACAAAAAATAAAACAACACAGTCTGGTCCTGGGAATAGACAGCTGACCTTTTTATCTCTATCTCCCAAAGCTAATATCTTTAGTTAATATTCAAGTTTTGGTGGTACTTGTAGAGGCAGAGTCAGGGCAGATGAGCTACAAACAGTGACACAGAAAAGTCCTCATATTACACATTAGCTTATTCAAAAGTAGTAAATATGAGGAACTCTCCCCTATGATATTTGCTAACTAGCTTATACCTCCAAACAATAACTAACCAAAATATTTTGAAATGACTAATTCCTTGCCGTTTATTTTGTCTATACCATTTTACATAATTAGCTCTTTATCTGATGCCACAGTATTAATGTCAAAGGTGTTTTGAATTTATTTCAACCATAAACCCATTAACAGTGACACTTTGCTGTGTTTCTCAGTCTTGACCGCCCATGTTTTTTATTCTGATACTGCAATAGCACAAATAAAATTCCCTCAGGGACTTCTAAAAAATAAATCACAAGCCTTTCAGAAATTCATTCGGTGCTTGAGTTCATGCTTCAGTTCAGGCCATTGGAGTATTCTAATTAAATCATTGAGATGCCAGAGTAGCCGGGTCTGGGTTCTGCAATTTAAGCAGAATAGGAGAATTGTGTAGATACTAAGGTGTGGGGAAGACAAAGGAAAGCCTGCTGAAGCCAAGAGAAAAGAAGATTTAGAGAGTGAATGTAATAAAAGGTGAGACTATGACTAAGACCAATAGTCATAAAAATCATAGGTAGAAACCTATATTTTAAGGAGGGCAAAGTTGGAGAAAAAGAAGTTTCTAATTGTAGATAATTACTCCAACCAGCAGCAAAAGTCATGGATAATTTCAAAGGAGGTTACAAGAATCCAGTAAGCAGTAGAGAGCAGACATGGTCCTTCCTAGCAAAAGAAACAAAAGAATAATAGAGAAAAGACCCCAAAAAGTCACATAAAGAGAACAAAACAGTATGCAGAAAATAGAGTCATAAGGGAAAAGACCATGAAAAAACTCACTCAACTAGCTTTCTTTTAATTTCATTCAAAATTGAAAATGCTTTTTAAAATTCTGAGCTAGACACTGGATAAAACATAAATAAAGATAGTGTCAAGGAAAACCATAACATAAAGCTGTTAGACACTTAAATCCTTTCAGAAAATACTACCATTCAATTGATCTGAATGATTTAGGTGCTTTATTGTGGCTAGTAGTTCCAAGGGGAGCTAGTTACAAAGGAAACATTGATAAAATAAGAAATAATCTTTCTTACAGCATTACATTTCAGTAAGGTCATATGGCTCACTACAGAAAGAAGAGGCACATAATGGGATATCAATTAACAAAACACTGACAGAGCAATTTCAGCATAAAGTCACAAACAATGAGAACCCTTAAATTAAAATTTGTACACTGAGTCTTCGCTCTTTAATGTATAAATGTCAGTTAGTGTACTGCACATGGTATGGTGCAAGCATATACAAGAAGGCTGCCCTAGCAGAAGGCAATTTGGACAAAGTCTTAGATTTTTCCAACAGATACCAATTTGGGCAAATAGAGGAAGTCAAATGACTTGGAAGCGGTGATACTGGTGGCACATAAATTCATGTTAGCCTTTGGCTAAAGGCAAAAAAAATCACTTTGACTTCTATATCCTCTCCCCCAACTAAATATAATATCTGGACATGGATACAAAATTTATATCCCTGTATAAAAAAGAAAAACAGTAGTAATAATGGATAATAGCTGAGTTGCAGGATAGGAAAATTGACCCAATGTTACAGGAAAGAAAACAAACATATTTATCCTTTCAAAAGAGCAAAGTCTGGTATAGAAGATAAGGATGTTTAATGAAACATACAATTGAATGAAAAATAAAAAATAAGCAAAACAAGGAACAAGGAAAAAAAACTCAGGCAAATACTACAATTAACCACATAAATAAGGAACCACCACACTCTATTCCAAAAGCCACATGGTAAATTAAGTTACATAAAACTTTACACAATTGGTTTTGGACATCCTGGAGAAGTTTTCAACTGTTCACCCATCACGGCATCAGTTTCTCTGTTAACCTAGAAACAGAAAATGGGGAAGATCCCAAGGGAAGTTTGATCACATCACAAGAGGGAACTGAACAAAGTGGTTCTGTCACCAGGCTCTTTTCAGGAGGACTGAGATTTCCCTCCCATCTGTGCCCTGTGTTTTTAAAGAAAATGTTACTTGGTTTCTTCAAAGAAAAGTAGAGACAGGACAGGGCCTGAACAAAAATACAGTGTAGGTTAAAGTCTGTAAAAATCTTTCCCTTTGTATTCATTTACTTTGCTCACTTGTGTGCATGTACTTCCTTACCGATATAGCCAGAGTCCTGGACCTAGAAACATAATATGGTGGGGAAAAAATGGAATATGAGAATGTATGCTCAGAAATTCTCAGTATAAATCCTTCTTTTCGGCTTCTGGTATGAGATGGTTCTTTGTTAAGTCACTTACTGGTATGGATTTCACTTCTTGCAACTCTAAGGAGTTATAGTAAGGAATATATCAGATAAATGTATATAAACATAGTTTGCAAAGTGTAAATCACTAAACAAAACTCAGATAATGTAATTGTTACATAATTAGTTGCCTGCTCTATAGTGGCTTATTTGATGCAATACTTATACTCTTAACTTAAAATTCCAAAATTAATCTTTCCTCCTCTTCCTATTATCCAAAGTGTAATCTTTTAAAAGTATAACAAGTAACAGATACCGCATTTTTTTTAAAATTTTTTTTTGGTTGTAGATGGACACAATATCTTTATTTTATTTATTTTATGTGATGCTGAGAATCGAACCCAGTGCCTCACGCATGCGAGGCGAGAACTCTACCACTGAGCTACAATCCCAGCCCCAGATACCGCATTTTTAAAGAAGAATCAGACCACACTAATGTAGAACAAAATTTTAATCTCCCCTATGGTATATCATGGCTTACGAACATCCCAGATAGTTAAGTAAATTTGTAGGATTTTTTGTTTTTGTTTTTTAAATTTTGGTCCTTGGGATTTTCTATAACAACCATCAATCTATTATTGTATGCAACTGGATGGTTTTATTTTCAAGGGGATTCCTAAAGTTAAGGTTCTCAGTTGCAATTACCTAGTTACAGTGTTAAAAGTAGAAAGTTTTAGCAAATATTTTTTGGCTCCGGCATATACAACTGATATGAGAAAAGAATCTTACCCTAATCAGGGTTTTTGATAATTTGAATGATATTCTTGAAGAACATTCCCATGGAAAGAACTTGTCTCAATAAGAGAACTGAGAGCCATGATAGTTGATCATAACTGAAATGTTCTTTGGTCAATACCATATGTCAACCTTAACTCATTCCCCTTACTACTTTGCACATTTTTTAAAAATGTGTATATTTAAAAGCCAAAGTACAAAATTGCTTGATCTAATTATGGGGTCTATAAAACCATAATTAGAAACAAGAAAGTATAGAAAGAAAAGACTTAAAACATCTAAGTAAAACCCTTATTCAATGTTAGACAAAATGGGACAGAGCCAGAAAGGTGTCAGAAACAAAGCATAGGAGAGAGAACTAAAGAAAGTACATGTAACAAATAAGGTGAAATGCTGACCAGAAGTCAAGAGCAAATAAGATGAGAGGTGAAATGATATAAAGTGCATCTGAAATTAAAGATTGTCTCTAACAACGATAGGAGCAAAAGCACAAACATAAAATATGCTCAATAAATAAAACATGCTAAAGGATCAAGAAAATTCTAACTCTAAGATAAGGTGCTTGAAGAAAGTGGGTCCTGAACTGCATTATAACAGATGAGGAAAAAAACACACAAAATAATACCAGGATGATGACAGCAGCAAACACAACTGGGTACCACATATATGGGCTTTCCAAAACCTCACCACAATTCTATGAAATAAGATTTGCATTCGTACATTTTCAAAATAAAATGAAATTGAGAGATGCTGAGAAATGTGTCCAGTCTCACAACCAGTATTATGGTTTGTATCTGGAATGTCTCCCAAAGGCCCATGTATTGAAGGCTTGTTCCCCAAAGAAGCAGTGTTCAGAGGTTGGGCATTTGGCAGATGCCTGGATCATGAGGGTTCTGACCTGATCAGTGAATTAATCCAGAGGAATCAATAACTTGATAGCATTCGTGGGAGATGGTGGAAACTGTAATACATAGGGTATAGTTAGAGGAAATGGGTCCCTGGACATGCCCTGAAAGGATATATCTTGTGCCCAGTTCATTTCCTAGTTATCTCTCTTCTCTGTTTTCTGTCTTCCATAAGCTGACAGCTTTCCTCCTCCACGCACTTCTGTCAGCATGCTCTGCCTCACCTTAGGTGCAAAGCCATGAACCCAGCTAACCACAGACTAAAACCCTGAAAACCATGAAAGACTACAAAAGCTACAATATGGCAAATGCAGAATTCAAACGTAGCTCTGTCCAGTCAGACTAGAAATGCAATGAAGAATACTGAGACAAAGTTATTTTAATCAAGATTTAATACCAGGAACATGTTGCCTGGCAAGCTTCAGCAACCTCAAGAGCTAAATGGTTTTAGTTTTCAACATTCAAAACAAATCTTGGGGAATGTCTTGGGGAAATTGTTTCTTTATGTATCAGATATTTATTGGGTGCTTACTATATACTAGGCAATGTTCAAAACAATAAGAATTCACATAGACACCTGAAAGAATTCTTACCATCATGAACATTCTTATGGCAGAACAACAGGCTAATGGACAGAACACAATACAATAAATGACAAGATGATGAGTATTAGAAAAATAGAGCAGAGAAAAGGGGAATGTTGCTCTATATAAAATGGAACAGTGCAAGCATTTTCAAATAGGGGACTTGGAGAAGACCTTCAGAAGCTGACCTATGAAGAAAAACTGAGAGGACATGAGAGAGCAAGCTATCTGGATAACTGGAGAAGGCATGGTCCAAAATGGAGTAAACAAGTATGCTACGGTGTTTGAGAATCACACCCCAAGAATATAACTCACATGTCTGAGAAAGAGTACAGAGGCCATGTTGTTCTAGCTGAGTTAGCCAGAGTTGAGCAGTATAAGATGAAGCAAGAAACACTGGGGTGGAGACAGATTATGTGGAGCCTTAGACCAGTGCAAAGATTTAGGATTACCCTCAGAAGTAGAAAGCAGTCACTGTAGGGTTACAGCTCGAAGTAGAACATTATCTGACTTAAATCAATGACAGCTGTGTTAACAAGAGAATGGGTTAAAGACAAAATTGAGATAGATAATATTTTTCAATATCAAATTCTTTTGAACATTTACATGCACATTATAAAAAACAACAGCAAAATGTTGTAGCTTTTGCCATCAAGTAAAAAAAAGGAGAGGGGCTAATATAAATCACAGCAAAATTTCAAACTTTTAGAGAAACTAGTGTTAGCAACTATATAGGAAATAGCATATTATTCTGATCATGCTGTGTTTTTATTAGTTCTAATAAATTAAAGAATTTCAGAGTTATTTAATACAGCTGACATTCTACTAATTTCAAGGGAACAGGGCTAACAAAAGCTCATAAGAGAATTCATTCAGATCTCAATTCCACTTATCCTCCCACTCTACAGAGAACATAATTGGTAGCATGTGAGTGATTTTTCCACTTAATGGCAGGATTTGATATTATTATTTTGATGTAGATTTGAAATAAATGAACTCAATCTCTTGATTAAAAGAGTTATTTTATCAAAGTTATTTTATCAAAGTATGGCTGCATACTTTGGCATTTTAACTTCATCTTAATTTATAACATAGGTACTACACATTTATATGATGATGTATTAGGGATCATTCCATAGAACAAGGTATGGAGGGAAAGGCTGTTTTTGTTTTTGTTTTTCATTTTAGACATATGTTCTCATGACCACTAGCTTCTTTTCAATGGTCTCCGATGAATTACATACTCTACAAATGTCTAATAGACATTTCACCCCAACCCAAGCTTATGTTTTGAAATAAAATGCAATAGTGTCATATTATAAAATCACCTTGTACAATTCCCTAGATCAAGGATTGCAATGTTCCTCAGAGAGGTGGTAACCAGCAAGAAACACAAACAAAACCTTGGTGCTACTGAGTCCATCTCCAGGGAGAAGACTGAGCACAACAGCCAGTTTTGTCTTTCACTGCTTCCTGTGTTAAATTTCTAATTCACTCCCTCAGTGATATCATCTGGTCCCACATCTTTAAATATCACCCATATGCTACTGGCTCCAAAATTTATGCCTCCAGCCTTGAACTCTCAGTTCATATCCCAAATGAACACATGATATGTCCACCTGAATATCCACAGACATTTAAAAGTAA
>CM053404.1:96322708-96408729 GCA_028644305.1 Xerus rutilus | reverse complement strand
ATATATATACACACACACTTATATATAGAAAATCTTACAAAAATATATGTGGCAATTATAAAATATATATATAATTCTTTGAAGAGATAAAATTGGTTTGAGGCAAAGAACTTCCATGAATTTATCGTCTCAAGCTTCAGTCTATTTAAAGAGAACACATTTGCTAAGAAACTTCTAACTCAAATGATCAAATTAATGAATTTATATAATCTTACAGGAGATAAACTGAATGTTACTGATAAACAACATAACTGTAGATTTTTAACTAATTTTTAGCAACAAGAAAATGCTAGAGGTGCGCTCGGTAGTGCAAGCAAGCCTGTAATCCCAGCACTTAGGGAGGCTGAGACAGGAGAATCATGAGTTCAAAGCCAGCCTCAGCAATGGCGAGGCGCTAAGCAACTCAGTGAGACCCCGACTCTACATAGAACACAAAATAGGGCTGGGGATGTGGCTCAGTGGTCAAGTGTCCCTGAGTTCAATCTCCAGTACCAAAAAAAAAAAAAGAAAGAAAGAAAATGCTAGAAATCACAGTATCCATCTACAGAACGTGAAGATGAAACAGAGCTAAGAACAAGTTGCTCTATGGAGAGAAACAAATGAAAAGGCGTGGGGCAATGGAGCTAAGGCTAAACCAACCTTGATAATTTCCCATCTGTGCTTCTGTGATTTTTTCAGGTAGAAATGATTAGTACTTTAAAATCTAAGCTAAATCAAAAAGTAAACGTGCTTTAAAGGCAAGATGAATATCTTGTAGAAATCCACAGTTTAGCTTACCTTCATTGCTCATCTTTGATACAAACATTAATTTGAAACGTTGATGATTTAAAAGTACAACTTACTCTCTCAGGAATCTAACAGAAATATATGCAGCAATTGTAATAAATTTTCAAAAATCATTCAACTGTTTTATTGTTGATATAATGTAGATAAGCTGAAGACACATCATTCCTTGATCAAAATTAAAATTGAGTATTTAATTAAGAAAAGAAAAATATTTCAGTTATTCAATTCTGTTTAACATACAGAATTTGGGGGGGTAATTATTAATGACTATTTTGAGCTTCGGTGTACTTCCTTTTCATGTGTGTGGGAGTGGAAGAAGGGAAGAGCAGCGAGGAGAAGGGGTTTGAGAAGCAGGAGGAGACAGAATGGGAATGGTGAAATGACGAAAATAATAACTACTTTCTGCTCAATTTTCATTCTCTTTTCTCCACCAAAACAATTACCATTTAAAATGTTAGTACCACGCAAATCAAAACGTAACACAATATGTTTAAGAGTCTTCATAATCAACATCATTCATTATCTCCATAGGAAATCCTCTAAGCAGCATCACTCTTTCTATCCTATACTTCGTTTGCACCTAAATATAATCTCTTTTTAAATGTGTAAATTCCTGGTCAAGTCTAAATTTACATGACATGAAAGGGCATAAAATGGTCCACCTCTCCTCTGAAAATTGAAACTATAACCTTAGTCACTGGTTTCTGAGAATATTTTTGTTCTAGCTTTCTGGCTCTTAAGAGTACACTATTCATAAATCATAGCAATTTGATGTTGAATACTAGATTTTCAAAAGAGAGCATAATTGCTGATTTTAAATAAATTTTAAATATCAGTAAATTTGAGTCTCTTTCTCTGTGAATCACTAGAACAAAAGAATAGGTTTAAATCTTTTCTATGACAATCTGTGACATATAAACTTCACTGTTAAATGAGCAGTTTCATAAAACC
This sequence comes from Xerus rutilus, assembly GCA_028644305.1. NCBI lineage: Eukaryota > Metazoa > Chordata > Mammalia > Rodentia > Sciuridae > Xerus > Xerus rutilus. Next base: position 96,406,992 of record CM053404.1, on the reverse strand, counting down.
TTGCATGTGTTTCAAATTGAATGTATATAAGAAATATTTCAAAATTATAATTTTACATACTATTCTAGTTGAACAATCAAAAGACATGGGCAAAAAGCAAGACTTTTAGTCTATGGTTAAAAATTTAACACCAATTCTCTTTTATTCATCCCCTCTGATATGGAAGAAACAGCCAAGTAGAATATCAAATAGGGATCAAGAGAAAGAAAATGTGAACAGGAAAAACATAACAAAGAAATATGAGGGAAGGCAGAGAGGGGGATAATCTGGAAAATAGGAATAAAACTAAAAAAGTGGTTTTTTTAAAACAACTGAGTTAAAACGGTTTATAATAAAAATGATAAGACTGTCAGAATAAGGGAAAGCCCTGCTTGTTTTCTTTGGAATCTGTATGCAAATCTTTGAACTTTGTGGGGGGTGCGGGTAGTGTTGGTTTGAGTTAAAGGAAGGAGTTTAAGAGCAAATGCCTAACAACACGCCAATTATGGAGTACAGATCTGCCCAATAAGTTAGCCAATATGAATCTTCAAAATTATTTCAAATACAATTTCATCCTGGCCCTGGAGGTTGTTAATATAACTGAATATGAATGGAAAAAATAATAATCTTATTAAAAAATCACTACTTTAAAGTATCATTATGATGACTAGAGTAACCAACCTAAAAATGATCATTTAATGGTAGGAGAAAAGAGCAAAGAAAAGAAAGCTTGATAAAAAAGTAATTTTAAGTCACAATCCAGCTAATATGTATCACTGGCAAGTCTTTTCACCTCTTTAGACCCCAACTTCTATAAAATAGGAGAGTAGAACAAGATGATTATCAAGGTGCCTCAAAGATTTTTTTAAATGAATTCATTCTTCACCTTCATTGCTGAGAAGGAGACTATATTTCTAATTTCAGAGTCAAAAACATGAGATGAACCCAAGTGAGTGATTAAAACAAAAAATTGAAGCTACTCTTGCAGTATGTTGGAATGCACAGCTCTAGAATAAATCACAAATATATGCTTAAGGAATATAGTATTCACTTAATATTTTCATATTAAATCCAGAACATACAAAATTATACATACACTTTTTGAATGCCCCTTGGATTTCATTTAAAGACAGAGTTTCAATATATTACTTTAAATCAAGATAATTTCCCATGAATATCCTTAGGTTAAAAAAAACAGTAACAAATTAAATGCATATGGGTAAAAGTAAGGAAAATCTTTTCATTTTCTTTCTCCTATTTTGCACAGTATAAATAAAAACTATCAAAAGGGTTAACGCTGATAGTACTCACCACGACAGCAAACTGCTCAGGTTCACATAAGTTGTTATAGTCACTCTTGAACTGAGACAAAGAATTTAATTGCTCTTGATCAGGAAGATGCTTTAATAAGTTCTAAAAATTGAAACCAAAATAAAATATCTTCACTCAATGAGCTTCTCAAATTTTATGAAAATTAATAAACTATGGAAAGGAAACCAGTGAAGAAGATAATCTTTAGTTTTATTTCTAAGTAACCTCCTTAATACCAAGCCGTAAGCAACACTCTCTGCATCTTAGAAACAATTTTCTTTTTCCCTATCCCAGGATTATTATATATTCAAATCAAGCACTACTGAATGTTTATTTGACTAGCTTATAAATGAGAAAGAACTTATAGCAAAGGAACAGCTTTCTCACCTGGATAAATGTGATCCATTACATTTCAGCTTTAGGGAATTAAATGTCAGAAATTTGAGGCAAAGCCAAACATATTTTAACACTTCACTCAGGGGGATAAAAGAAATCCCCGTAAAAAACAAGGAAAAGGATATAAAAAAAGTCAAGGAAATTTTAATGGCAGTGCTTGCAAGATTTAACCAGTAGGGTTTTGTATTAAAAAAAAAAAAAAAACACGAAGGTATCTCTAAAAGACAAAGTAACTTTTCTGATATGAAAACAAAAATTTAAAGGCACTGCAGATACAGGATGATATACTCGCAGATAAAACATGTATAAACAGATCCTCTAGGAACTTGAGTGTCTATGGCTCAAAAGGTCCTTTAACTGTAGCGTCTGAATTCTAGAAACCATAGGTTCCTTTGGCTGCTCCAGATCCTTTTTCTATGCACAGCCTTTTCAATGCACACACTTAAACAAGAGAACTACTTGAACAAAGACCAGAGGAATACACATAATTACACTTTCCTAATAGAACATAAATGATTAAACAATATCTTAGACAAAGTCTATATAGCCCTCCATATCAAAATATACTCAACCATAATAGTGTTATAACTAGTTAATGTAGTGATATTAAAATTAAGGGGAAAAAGATTGGTTGGTTCCCACAAGACAAAATTACATCAGTAATTTTTGTACAAGCCCAAAGTTGAGCACCAATTATAATTACGCCTATAGCATGCTCTATATATTTATTGGCAGAAAAGACCTCCCAAGGTGTTATTAATCAAAAATAATGTTAGAGAATATTATACATCAAAAGAAGTTAGATCAAAGAACACGTTATTGACTCACTGTATGCCTTTGCACAAAAACTTGGTTGATTGGCCAAAAATAAAAAGGTGGCAATGGAGGATCATCTCTAGAAAAAGTATTCACCATTAATACTAGCAAAGTGAACAAAAACAAGGCATATGAATTTTCCACATAAGTAGAAATGTCTCTTATGAATTCCACATAAGTAGGAATGCCTGAGAGCCAAGACATGATCATTTATATTTTCTTTTAACCATGTGAGTTGACATTTGGATTGCCCATGTTATTTATTATATTAAATCTCTGAATTTCTTTAGCATTCTTTTAGATGAACATCAAATCTCTGTGAATAATTTTAATTAATATATACTTAGATTTTTAATATTTCCTCAGATATTTGTTCACTTTATTGTTTTTGTGTTCTAATGTGAAAAACTATTAAGATGTGTATGAGTACAGGCCCAAGCTACCCTTGCTTTTTCCCCATACCAAATTTCCCATGCCCTCTATAAATCTCAAGCTACTATCCAACTAAATTTTACAAGTTATACAAATATACCCAGTTTTTGCCTCCTGCCTCAGTGTTATTACTCCCAGAATAGTTGCCTATCACTATATTTTTGATACAATTCCCCCCCTTTTCTACATCCATGACTTATTTGCTCTTGAAGTGCCCTTGCCACCACATATACCACAGTGCATACCCCCATGTACTTCCTAGTTCTAAACCAATCTTAATTAAACTATGCTATTTTTTATTTTAATTATATGTATAAATGTCATCTCCTTTGGCAAAATACAAATTACAAGGTGAGGTCTACCTCTAATAGAACCTAATACAATGTATAGTGATGCAATAAAACACATGCAAAATAAATTAATAAAAGTCTGATGGGAGCAAGTCTTTTATTTTCATGTATTTATTTTAGGTTTTAAACTTATAAAACTGGTATTTACCAGGCATAGTATGTACAATAACACCTATCCCTCCATGATGCCCATGACACTCACAGAGCTTATGAAAATAGTAGATAACCATGGAAAGGGAAGTAAGTTTACAGAAGCACCAAGACGGCTATCAGCTGACTTTAAATTAGGGTGAATATACTGGATTATCTGATATTCCTATGTAATCACAGAAGTCCTCAAAGTGGAAAATTAAAATAAAGCAATGGCCTGGGAGGGAGAAATGTCCATGAAAAAAAGCAACAGAAGGCAACCTGGCTGATTTGGAAGATAAAGAGGCCCAGAGTTCGGGAAGGTAGGCAGCCCTAAGCAGCTAGAAGACAGATATGTAGTCTTCCCTAGAGCATAAAGGAAGGAACATAGGCCTGCCAGCACCTTGACTTCAGCACAGAGAGGGCAATGCCAGATTCTACACAAGTGTAAGATATTAAATTTGCACTATTTTAAACTAGTCAGTTTGTGATGAATTGTTGTAGCAGCAATAAAAAACTAATACATGAAGAAATTATTATTGCTAATTATTAAGAATTAGCAAAGTTGAAACTATTTGGACATAAATTTAAAAATGCAAATGACCTTTTTCTATCTCTAGACAACAAAAGCCACATGATCATCCAAAGCATTCATATAATCAAGTTAAGAGCTACTCTAAATATTTAACAAAATCATTATAAGAAATAAAAACATGTAGTAGGTAGAAAATTTTTCTTTAAGAACATCTATCTGCTCCCAGCAAGAAGCCACATAGACAATCAACAATAATAAAGACAAAAATTCAGTTGGAAAAAGATACTACAGTGAAAAAAAAAAAAAAAGCCTGAGAAAGAGCTGTTGAATTAGGTGGTTTATGCATGTCGGAGATATACAGCATAAATCCCAGATGAGAGCATATGACCATCAAACTTAGAAGACAAGATAAGGAGAAGCAAAACTTACAACTTTTAAAAATATTATTCCTTGATAAAACATCTAAAGTAATCTTAATCACTTGTTGATATAATAAATAGTCTATGGCTTTTTGTTACTAAAAATCCATTTTTGCAAACATATCCAGAGTAAAATAAAGACACTTTCTAAAATACAATTTGTATTTTGATTCTCTAACTTTAAATTCTTAAATCTTTTAAGTAGAATTCAGTAAGTAACTTTGATACCAAATTACCATTCATTGAAAAATATAATGGGCAAGACCATTTAAGAAATGTTCCTGCTGGACATGGTGGTGCACGCCTGTAATCCTAGAGGCTCGGGAGGCTGAGGCAGGAGGATTGCAAATTCAAAGCTAGCCTCAGCAACTTTGTAAGGCCCTGAGCAACTCAGTGATACCTTGTCTCTAAATAAAATACCAAGTGGGCTAGGAATGTGGCTCAGTGGTTAAGCGTCCCTGGGTTCAATCTCTAGTACCAAAAATAAATGAATAAATAAATTTAAAAAGTATTCCAGCCTTCTCAGTGAATTCAGAGCACCACTCCAACAATCTCCAGTACTTATATGAGCACCAGTGACTCTAGAAAGGGTTGGTAGTGAAGACGACCAAGTTAAAACCCCCTCAGACTCCTATACCAAACAATAACACAACTTCATAAACCTAAGAAAAACACAGTCTACAAAGGCTGTAAAACAAATTTAAATTAATATATCACAAATGTTAATGGTAACACAAATACATATGTAAAATTAAATTTGCCTTTTAAAAACATTCATTTAAAATAATTGAAATGTAATGATTTTGATAGCATTATATTTAGTTTGCAGTTCAGAAAAGATGCAGAGTTTTATCTTCTGGCAATGCAGAAGTTATGCTAAAACTAATTATGCAACAATGATTTTCCAGTTGAATGATTAGGGTTAAGAATTATGCTTCACTTACAGATGTCTATTTAATGAGAAGTTTGCAATGAAATACTGGAATTTAGGCTCTGTTTGTTTACCTGAATCATGGACTCTGCCAACCGTGTTTCATCCACTTGCAATATCATCATTTTTATTTCCTCATATGGCACCCGAAAAGAGCTCAGAAAGATTGCTGAGAGAGGAAAAAAGTTCATAATGAGTAAGAAAATAAAGAAATTTGAGATGAAATTCTATTTATAAGATCAAGTATAAATTCCTAAAGTGAGAGAACTTATTCTTTTAAGATGGTTATCATGGGAAGGGGGGCTTATCTTAGCAAATTTTATGCTCTTTTACACTTGTAGAACTAGGGTTTAAACAACAATCCAGTATTATGATGCAAGGACCAAGGTCACTTTTCAAATGCTTAGTTATTTCTCTAACAGAGGAATATTCCAACAACTCTGATATGATTTAAAAAACAAAATATGTTATATACACTCTAAAAAAAGCACACTATAAGGAAAAGAACAATAAAACCCTAATATGTAAATGTAATATTTGTCTAAACATGTGTTATTGGCTTATATCATATCTTCCAATCCTACTACATAGTTCAGAAAACAACATTTTTAAGAGTACTACACATTAACACTTTTACAAAGAATGTAGCTTTAGTCTTCACGAGTATTGTAGAAAATATGCTAGAGAAAGAATTTGTATGTAACTAAATCTTAAAATATACATTTTATAAAATCATTTTTCTTGATAAATTATCCAAATAAATTTGTAGAATAATATATTACTGAGAATTTCAAATATTACATATTTCTTGAAACTTAAATATCTAGTCTTATAATGATATTGCCAAAAGTTTTTGAAGGGGGGCTATAGGTATAGCTCAGTTTGGTAGAGTGCTTGCCTAGCATGCACAAGGCCCTGGGTTTAATCCCCAGCACCATCCTAAAAAAAAACCCCAAAAATCAAAAACAAAAACAAAAAAAAGCTTTTGAGGAATATAAAGATATTTCACGGAATTAGATATAATGCTTTTCCTATTCCCCCCTTATTCTAATATTATATTACCATGTTCAAATATGTAATTTTTTTGACCATACTCAGCACTGGCTATCAATCACCCTTATTTTTTTTTTTTTTTAACTTAGTAAACTATGTTATCTGGTCTATGGCTAACTGCACATAAAGACTATTTTTGAATACTGTTATCTGTTTCTTTCTTGGATTATTTTTAAATGTTGAGGACAGCACCTACCAATTAAAGATAAACAACAAGGGCACCTTCTCTATTCTTATCACCAACTTCATTTACACATTTCTAAACACAAGGAATCAAAATAAGTGATCACTGTTCTAAGAATTATAGACACCTGTAATCTTCAATATCCCATGAGTGAGATGAAATAAACGATCTAAAAGATCTATTAACAGATATTCATGTAGGAATAACTCCAGTATAATTATCTATCTGGCCAAAAAAAAAAAAAAGAATAAAACATATAAATACTATACATCACAATAATAAGTAAAACAAAGAAAACAAAAAAAATAAAATGTTAATATGAAAATTTGCTTTGCAGATGGAGATAGCTTATTCTTTTTATTTTCTCCTATATTTATCATTTATTCACAACTTTCAAGTTTCTATGATTAAAGCATCATACACTATTAACATATTTATCAAGATCAAAAAAAAAGGTTTTTTAATAAATTAATTGTCTTTTGGAAAGCAACTGCTGTAATAACTACAGGGGGAAAATTACTGAAGAATTGAAATTAAACTAGTGCCTAAGAGACAATTAGAAAGACAAGTATAGACTTTATTTTTTAAATACTTAAAAGTTACTGTGAATAACATAAGAGATATTCAGTTAAAACCTCCAAAAGGCCTATTAAAATGAATCTTTCTACTAACATACATCTTATCCTTCAAAATGTGATTATATAGATCCCAGTAGGAAGCTTTGGGTTCAGTTAAGGAGTGTAAAGTGTGCAGATTTTAGAACCAGTCATGCTTGTTTTCTGTGAAGGAATTTATAAATATTTAAACCTTTACATTAATTTGTAGATTCCAGGGTCTCTCCCTTTACAGCTCTTAAATTTACTCAAAAAAAAAAAAAAAAAATCAGGTTAAACTCATGAATCTTGTAAAACTCCCGAGACTTCTCTTGATCCTGGAATTCTATCACTAATGATGAGCCCAGAATCTTTGCCAAAACCTTTATGAACTCAAAATACAGGAAACCTAACCTACCTTTAAATGAGTAAACAAATCAATGAGTAATTTTTATATTCTGTCCTCAAAATTCTCAAGAATTTTCCTGTTATGGGAAATCTAAGAGAATTTATCTAGTACAGACCCATCATTTTTCTCTTCAATAAAATCTAGAAGTGAATCTCTCCATTTTAGTATATTTCTAATACTGACCACAGCTTTACTCCAAGTTGTCTCATTCAAAAACAGTATCACTATCTACACAAGACTCTTCTTAGAATTTATCATCTTAAGACTGAATTTTATAGACAAAACCCAGCTGTGAATTCAACTATAATTGCCGTAAAGATTATAGGCTGCCAAAGTTTCATAAAGCTTCAATCATAACACTTTTCCCTACAATCTGAGAAGACAAGAATAATCCTAAAATGGACTTCATCAGACATGATATAAATTCTAGATCTTTTGATCTTATACTTTGTAACATGTTTCTCAATTAAACAAATGGAATATATAATTTCTGGCTAAAGCACATCACAAACAAGATCCTTCTCTATGATAAGAAGGTGATTAAATAATCTGTAAACAGGAATAAATAAACCCTATACCTATTTAAACATTTTCAAAATGAGCAGCCTTATTCAAGTCACCTAACTGCAAAACCCTCCAAATTCTCCACCCACCTGAAAGAGTTGTAGTAAAAAGTAAAAGGCCAAATACCAGGGCCAGCACACAGAGTTAATCAGCAGTTATTAGTATATGCTATAACTATCTAGTACATCCTATTTACCACATGGTATGTAATGTGTAATAATGAATAGCCCTGCCCAACAAGTCAACTGAGATGAATACTTAAGCTAAGTCATAATGGCTGATCCATTCAGAAAGTAGTTTTCAAAATGATATTTCCTTAGGAACCATGACAAAGTTATTTAAAATTAAGACTAACAATGTGTAATGCAGGCCATGGATTAAAAAAAAAAAAATCTCCTGTTTCAGTTGACAGAGTTGGAACTTATAAATATTACTATGTTCTGGGGGTGCCGGGTGGGGGGGTCCTGAAATCCTGTACCATGTAACAACTCTCAAATTTTCGGGGGACTAGTGGAAAGAGTTCACTGAAGTGATCATCACCAATTAAACGTTTCCACCCAAAATTGATGCCACCTCCATTTACATTTTCATTGACCCGAATGTGTCACATGTTAATACTTAACTTGGAAGAAGCAGAGATGTGCAATATATACCCCAAAAAAGAACAAAATATTGTGCAACAGCATTAATACTTTCCACACAGTTCCATGTCAATGATAGCCAGCCTACACTATAGAAAAGTGATGACCCTATCTTATGGGGAGATGAAGGGAAGCCATTTCCAAAACCTTCATAAAAGGAATGTCAACCCTATCTTTTGCATGTATTACCTCTAACATAACTCTCTTTAATCAGTAGCCTGGATCTTTATCCTCTCACTGAAAAACTGTTTTCTTCCAATACTTGCTAAAAGCTCACTTGAGGAAGGTAATAACTGATAGGTGGACTAAAAGACATATTGACTCCTTTCATCCCTCTATATTCTCCACATTATATCCCTCATACACCATCATAAAGTAATAGTCATACTGTCTCAAGTCCGGCAGAAATACCCTTTATGTATTTAAGATTAAATGAGAAATGAGTTAGAAGCAAAATTATTTAGTTTATTTTCTCACAGTAACTCAGTCAGGAAAACAATTCAACACTAAGTATTTAGCTCCTATAACAGTAATTAAATCTAAAATATTTCCATTTCCAGTCAGTACTTTTTAAGAAAAGCTTTGAACTGCTGAAATAGGATAACAGAATTCATTTCATCATCATCCTTATTTCCATTAATATTCTAACCTCCTTCATGTGTGATCAAGTTTCACAAATAATAGATTCAGAGGTATATAAAAGAAGTGATGCATTACCAATTTTTTTAAAAAATATGATGTCATTACTTGAATTCCTGTCTTTATTTTTATACTTTAAAATGGGAATTGAAATAACTCTCTTTTCAGTTATAGAAGATAGGATTTCATCCTAAATCATTTTCTTATTTTCTAATACACACTAGTCTTTTGAAGAATTTAATCTCATGACTTGCAGAAGGGAGTGTTATCTTTGAAATTAAGCAAATATTAGAACTAAAATAACATAAAAAACAAGTCATGAAATAAAGAAACCATCTGTATGTGTTTTGATAATAGTATTAAAAGATGATACTTACAAAGGTTCTGGGCAACTTTAGAATCTAGAAATTTAAGTTCTTTAATCTTTTTCTTAATAGCTTTCTTCTCTTCAAAATCTTCTTCATCTCTTTTCTCTGTAAAATCAAGGACAGATCTATGTTAGGAGAAGTAAAGACACTGAAGTGCAAAAGGACAAAAAATAAACTTTCATCAAAAAAGCTAAAAAAAAAAAAAATCTCCTAAATCAGTTACAAAAAGAATACAGAAAGTCTGCTAAGACTTGAATGTTTCATATAGGCACTGGTAACCCTAGTAGAGAAACTATTAAGAATAAATATTTGAAGGAAAAAACAAAATTGATACACACTCTGGAAACTAACACATGCATAAGAATACAATATATAGCACATGATTATAAAATCAATATACATATGATTTGAATGCATTAAGAAGTTAGCACTAAGAGTGGTAAACAAAATCATATAGCTGTTTTATGTTTGATACACCACACTTACTTAAGAATACAGCTCCAGTTAAATTGAATAATTATTTAGGTTTTTTAAATCTAAAAATGGTCAAAATTTGGTACTTATCAACAAATAAATTTAACTACTTTATCCTTAACAAAAATATACAATAATAAACACATTATGCTATATAACAATATATGACCCCCGTGGTTATCACACAGCACATGATGGTCAAGATTAACAACTACGACTAAGGTGGTCCCGTCATCTTTCTTCTGTGTGTCCACAGACAACACTTCTCAAAGTCAGTCATCTTGAAAAATTAAGATTATGATAACACAGAAGAAGGGAGCAAATTGCTTAGATAGATAAGCATACAAAAAATCACTATTATTAGGGAAAAATAAGTTTAAAAAGCAAACAACTGATAATTGGTTACAAGATCTTCATGAGATGTAAGCACAGGATATGTTAACTGGTTACAAGATCTTCAGATAATGTATAAGATGGCACATTATAATTCTATTATTTTTTATCAGAAAGAGGCATATTATAATTATATGTTTTGGTGTAAGGTAACAATCAAGTTTTCTGTTTTACAAAACATTTATTATCTATTTCTGTATTGTTTTATAAATAACCATCTTTCACAAAAGATTTTAAATTATACTTTCATAAATGTATGTAGCTATAATAGGTCTGTTTTTCTGGGTTTTAACTTTGTCCCACTGTTGTACATGCTATTCCTATGTTATATTACTGTGTCTTAAGTGCTACAGATTTATATTTTATCAACTGACCATTCAAATCATCTATTCTCGCTTTATAAATTTTCATCTCTTTTCACTATTTTTATTTTTTTTTTATTTTTTGGTGGTGGTGCTGAGGATGGAACCCAGGGCCTTATACTTGCTAGAGAAGTGTTCAACCACTGAACCACGTCACCAGCCAACAATTTTCTCATTTATTGTTTTACAGGGGTAATGAAAAGATCCAGAAAGAAATCCATTTGAACTGTATTCAGCCACTGAAAATTTATGCATCTTGCAAGAGAAATCAAGAGAACTGCACTGAAAGAACAACTCAGTTCTGAGACTAGATTGAAAAAATGGCAAAAATAAAGACAGAGGAGAAAGAATTATAATAATACAAATGAGAGGAAATGATACCCTCACCAGGAATAACACAAATTCTAAAAGTAGAATCTACAGTGGGAACTAGTCTAAGTATTAGTACGACTCATAACTGTCTTCTGAATTCCAGACTTGACTATCCAGCTGTTTACTTTCAACATCTCCAACTTGAATATCTAATGGCTGCCTCAGCTTACCATGTCTGAAACCACACTCGACATTACTCCCTTACTACCACCCCATTTGCTCTTCTGCATTTCCTCATCTCAGGAGATGGGAACACTCTTTTTGCAGCTGCACAAGTCAAAAAGCTTGTACTTCTACTATTTCTCTCTCAACTATATCCAAGTCCATCAATGAATCCAGTTGACCCTAACCCCAAAACAGTTACCAAACTAATTTGTACTCACCACATCCCTAGCTACTTAACTCCTCCCCTACTTGGGGCTACTTAGATCCCAGTTTTTTCCTAACTAATATCTCCACTTCAAGGCATGACTGACTAAAGTCTGTTTACCATAATGCAGCAGAAAAATACTCTAAAAAGCTTTCTGGCAAAGTCTACTTTTACTGCAAACCCCTCACTCAGCACTCCCCACCACCACTACTCTACCTTCTTTCTCCTCCAAAGTACTTTCTTGGTATATATTATAAATTTGATACTGTCTCTCTTCCTTCATTAGAAAGTAAGAATCTTAAAGGCAGAAACTTTGTTCACCAGAGTATCCATATTACCAAGAGAAAGGACAGGAATTTGCACACTAAATATCATTCATATGGATATACATATTGTCACTTGTATGTAGGTAAGTAGATCTGCAGAATAAAGGAGAAAACTCGGGCTTAAGCACCCACTTAGATGGTATGGTTTGTTTAATTGATAAACAAATGATGAACACATCTGAAATAGCCCAATTTTAAACATGTTTAGGAGTTCTTCTACATCCACTTGGTCATGTATAAAAGGCAAATGGATACACAGAAGACAAGAAATCCACACTGAAGATATAGGCATCATTCTTAATAGTTACTTCATTGACAGTTAAGCTTCCCTAGGTACCATATGATGCACATGTATCTCCTTTCCCCAATATTTAAACCTTCAATATTATTATATTAGCTGAAATATTCAGAAAGAAACTAATAACAATACTAGTTCCTTTCCTTAATATGGCCAAATGACAACGTGCTAATCTTTAGAAAATGCATGTATTTTTTTTTCATCTTAATAATCAAGAGAAAGTACAATCCAATTTTAACTCAATTTTTTTCCATCATCATCAGTATCTCTCCTTTCACATTCTGAAGCATTTTCTAGTCTAACTAAAGAAAAAAGTCAAAGACACAAATAATCTTAAATTTTAAATTTCATTTACTGAACACCTACTAGGTACTGCACTGAACAATTTCTACTTCAGCTTATTATATAATTCTTGTAATCATCATCCTACTACTTTTATCAACATCTCTCTCATGAGAAAAAAATGCTTAGGATAATTTTGAGCAACAGATCTCATAAAAGAATGAAGATTACATAATTTGACTCTGATATTCCTTTTACTTGTTATAAGGTATATTAGTGTCACATTAAAAAAAAAAAAGTTTACAAGTAACTTTGACCAGTTCAACTTCCAAACCAGAGTCCGAAGTAATTTTGACTAATTCTATCTTTTTAATAAAAAATGATGACTCAATGAGTTTAAAGTACCAACAAATTCATGATGCAATAAATGTGTGGTTTTCTTCTGTCTTTAATACTATATAAAAGGACAGAATGTAAAGAGTGAGAATGTGGGCAAAGGGTTAGGAAGACACAGAGTTTACTAATGGAGAAAACAACAGGAATCAGTAAACCAAGACTGAAAAATGTTTATGTTAACATGATACCAGATAATGAGTCTATTATCCAAATAGACAGACTTGAAGGAGGGAGCGGGCTTTTCATATAGAAAATTCAGCTAAAAAAATCTGGCCACATAATGAACTGCCTCAAATGAATGGAAAACTAGGAAAATTGCTTAAGCATTAGCAGCATTTAAAATGTTCGCAACCACTATGGTTTGAGTGTATCACCCAAGAATTCATGTGTTGGAAGTTTAGTATCCAGTATGGGGATGTTAAGGGGTGGTGAAACCTTTAAGAGATAGGATCTAGTAAGAGGTTGTTAAAACTTTGGGGGTGTTGCCCTCTGAAAGGAGAATATAGCCCTTCTGGAACCCTTTTTAATTCTTATGAGAGGGTTGTTATAAAAAACTAAAACATGGCCCTCACTGTTCTGTGTCTGGCTTCCTATCTTCATGTGACTTCTCCCTCTTACACATGATACTGATATGATGCCATCTACCAAAAGGTCTACACTATAATGAGGCAGATACTGGTGATATGATCTTGAATCTCCAAAGCTTAGAAATAAAAAAAAAATTTAAAAAAAAATTCATTTCATTACATATTACCCAACTTCCATTATTTTGCTATAGCAATGGAAAACAGACTAAAACATCAACAATAAAAAGGATTTATTAAGCAGGACTAAAAATCAAGGAGGATATTTAGCGGGAACAAAGTCTTTACACAATTATTTCACTTATTGATGCTGGCAATCACTGTGTGATTCACTAGCCTGTCAGGACCCTGCAGTGAACTTGAGCTTGGAATGAGGGCACTAGGTTCTTAAGCATTCTGGTCCCATCACTCACCACTAAACCTAACGCTTAGGTCACTCATCTATGACACAGTATGACTGTCATAGATGAGTATTGTGACAGTGAAATGAGATAATTAACTTCAGATAATTCTCCCTGAACAGGGACACAGAAGGAAGAGAATCAGAGTATATTGCACAATTCAGAGCCAAGAGTGAAGCAAACTTCAGACTCCATTCCATCCACTGGTGAAGTTCTTCTAAAGCCAGTACAAAATACACTTCCACTGAAAGACTAGATTTCCTCATGTATAACATGAAAATCTGAATCATAAGTCAGATTATTAGTGCCATCTATACTTCTGATCTAACTCTTTTGCCATTAAAGGTCTGTGTTTAATCTTACTTCCTACAGATGCTGTGTAAGGCTCCAATTTTCCTGCAGAAGATTAATACTGTTCAAAAACAGTTCTGATCGCTAACACAGCATATGCCGCATTTTATAAGAGTTTTATGTCAGAATAAAGTCAAAGATGACAAAACTTTCTATGTTGCCGAGAGCCATGGACTAAAAAAGTCTTTTTTAATTACATTTCCACTTTATTCTTTTTTATTTTCAAAGTTTCAAAAATAGCAGCAAAATTATATGAAGAATATCCTTTCAAAATCTTTTCTTTCATACTAAATTTTCCATTAAAAATTATAGTTCCACAGTCCATGGTTATACATCTTATTTCAGTTCATCTTCCATTATGCTCTAATCGGATTGATTTAAAATGTGACCTTTTTAAAAATAAAATTCCATATAAATTTTATCATACATTATTTCACCATTTAAAAAATCCTAGAATATTTAGTTTTAAATGTGTGAGAAATCAAAAGAGGCACAAAAGCTAATAAAAAAGTTTTCTCTTTCTATAACGTATTTTAAATCAGCAAATACTAATAACTATTTATTACATTTTTGGTTGGTGCTTCCTAGGTTGAGTTTATCTCATGACAATATTTTTTAAAATATTAATCATTTCCAATTTTTTTTCTGGTAGTCCTTTTAGCATGAATATTATGAAATTTTTCAAGTTAATGTTTAAAGCAAATAGCTTTTTCTTAATGATATTATACACTAACCTTGAAAGGATAAAGAGGAGAATATTTTATTAAATAAGTCAAGTATTCTTTACAACACTGTAAAAAACCAACAAATTCAACTCAACAACAAAAAAATAAAAACTGACATTTTAAAAAATGCACGGTCCTAACAATCTTCAAATAAATTGATGGGTTCAGAAGAGACATCTATGAATCATTTGCCTAATTGCTCTTGTTTGTCTTCACTTCCTTCTAGGTACTAAGATTCAAAGATGCTAACAAAGAGTATTCAAATTGTCTAAATTTTAGAAGCAGGAAAGTCCTGGAGTATGGAATTCAATCTCCTTATTCTATGGATGAGGAAATCTAAACAAACAGAACCTGAGTTACTATCCAAAGGTCACAGAAAGTGTTTGGCTGTGACTAAATCTGAGACCAAGCCAATGGCCACCATACAACAGGCCAGAGAGGGAAAAGAAATGCTTGGCCTTCTGAACACAAGGAACAGGATTCGAAGCTTTGGAAAAAACAATAATTCCAAAAAGAAAATCAAGAATTCACCCACATTACCTCTTCAGTGGTGGCTAACTTTAAATAAGGTCCAGTTATTTAGTTATACATTGTGAACAGAACGATAAAGGTCAGATTTAGGCAACAGGCCAACGGTCCAAAGAGGAAAATGGATTTCTATGAGTTAACATTGTAGGTGGTTGTGATAATATCCTATGGTTTCAAAGAAGAATTAAGTAGCTTAGAGGCAGAAGATATGCAATACACAAGAAAAAATGTAGTGGGAAAAAAAAAATCACACCTCGGAATGATTTTTTTTTTTTTTAAGTTGGCGATAGATCCTTGGCAAAATGGGAAAGTAAATGCTTTGGTACTGAAAACCCTAATTGTATAAATTGCTGTAGTCATATCTGATCTGTCAAACACAGTTTTAATATTTCTAGGCACACAAATAAATGGCTATGTACTCAACTACATAGAAAATAATCAGGGAAAAAAGAGGCTGTTTTTCTATTCAACTATTAATATATGACTGCCATAACTAATCAGAGTATTCTACTTGCAAAAAGAAGTCTGTTTGACAATCCAAGGCTAAGAATTACGCAATATTTAAGAAAAGTGGCTGAAGCACTAAATGAAATTTTGTGAAACTGATTATTTCAACCATAGCAATCATCAGAAGTATCCAAATAAATGCATATTTCTCATTATGTGACATTCTATTTTAGTGGGCAATGTCAAAAAACAAACAGTTGAAGGTCTTTTCTCTATAAATCAAGTCTTACATGGAGAGGGAGAAGGATTTTACTATATAACAAATAATTAAAGTTACATCTAGATTTTTTGTTACCATTAGTACATGTACAGAATTAGTACATGTACAGCATTTGGACCATATTGTATAAAATGTACATCTAAAAATGAGAATGATTTCTACAAAGTTGATCCAGTTAATTTGCTTCCCTATCTCTCTATTTATTTAAGAAATAATAACAAATCAATCAAAATATTTTGTAAAAAAACCACCATAATCTCCAAAGATATTCTCAATCACAGAAATTAGCAACTTTTAAAAGAAAGTATTACACCATAAACTAAAAAAAAAAAATTTGTTAAGCTCCCCTTTTGTGTAAACACCTTCTAGCAAAACCTAAGATTTAGACTGCAGAAAAGCAAGAGTTTAAGTCAAATAAAAGATGAGCACTAGGGCTGGGATTGTAGCTCAGTGGTAGAGCGTTCGCCTCGCATGCGTGAGGTACTGGGTTCGATCCTCAGCACCACATAAAAATAAATAAAATAAAGATATTGTGTCCATCTACAACTAAAAAAATATTTTAAAAAAAAAGATGAGCACCTTTTAAATCCACACGTTAAATAAGCTTAAAATATCTTACATATGTTAGTGATAATTGTACCAATTACAAATGAGATGAGCTTCAATGAAATGGATCTAAAGTCAGAAGGAGAGGAAGTAATCTTTGAGGATCCAGCTAGAAGTCCCACTAAAAATAAACTGAATCCAGTTCTCACATGATCTTTCTTACCTCATCACAATTGCTAGGTAAACACCCCTATATTTATTACATATCTTAAGAATCTCCTCACCATAAGGAATCTTTCTAGTACCTGCCTCCTATAAATTCTTCATGTTCCCTAACATGGATTAATACATTTTTTCATAAAAAAGTTATTTTCCACTAACTACTGTTTTGGCCAGTATAACCGTCTCCCACATATGCTCTGATGATATTAAAAAGTAAAAAATATATCTCTGCTAGAAGAAACTACAAAGCAGATTCCAAAATTTAACACATGACACATTGATGCATATATAAGATAATATCCTGATAGAGGAAAAAACCTATTATAAAAAGAATGCAAACTCAGGATACATCCTTAATTTAAAAGTACTAAACTCTGATGAGGACATAGGTAATTCAGGATTACTAGCATGCTCTACATGGAAAGAATAAGTCAACTTATCAATATTTGTACACACAGTGCTAAGCAACTTTGAGACTGAAAAAAGTAAGAATAAATTTATTAACTAAAAGATAAAAAGCACTTCTGTATTAAACAATGAGCAGACCATCCCTGGTGCATCAGACTGTGAGGAAAAACACAAAACACAGCTTCACCAAAATGTACAGAGTTATTATTTCAAACATGATAGAAGAAATTTAATCAGACATAAAAATAAGCATTATTCCAAAATACTAAAAGAATTTCACTAATAGTAGAATGGTCAGGCTTAATAGAAATTTTGCAACAAGCTTACTCCTATTCATTGACCACATGCTTGTTTTTTTATCTAGCATCTGTGGAAACACCTACAGTGTGAAATGCCAATACAATTTCACAATAACATTTATTTTCCTATTAGAAAAATGAGGATCTGGCACACTGCCCCTGCCATAAGAAACACAGACTTGTCTCCACCCATGGGCTTAGCACTGGCAAAGGAAAAGGAATATAAATATCTGATCAAAAAGGGGAGAGAACTTGTACAATACCATGCAACTTTATTATCCAGTCTTTCTGATAGATACTCTGTACCTCTGATTTTGTATTCTTTTGTCTAATAGGTCACTTAGGAGTTCATTTCCTCCATTTTTGTTACTCAATCTTTATTCTTCTGTGCTCTGTGATGGTTCTAAGTAGGCTTTCACTTCATTCTGGTACCACTTAGCCTAGTTAACTGAAGCTCTATCTTTTGCCTGATCTGTTTTCTAGATTTGACTATTTTATGCTACTTTCTATTCTCCCTTCACCTGAACTAGAAAAGAAAAAGAAAAATATCAAGGTTTTGATATTTGTGTATATACAATATCCTTCCTTCTAGCTCGACCTTGTGTTATGTAGGACCCTACATAGCCATATATAAATGACTGTACCATCTAACTGCTATTTAAATGTTCCATATATACCTCTCTACTATAAGGAAGAGGTTATAGAAGGACTCACAGAGTTCATATTAATGGGAAAATAATATTTTATATAATGATCTTCAGATGGCAAAGAGAAAATGAAGAGTTAGTATTTAGTGTGTATAAAGTGTCAATTGGGAGAAATGAAAAAAGTTCTTGAGATGGTTGGTGATGGGAGTGTACTTAATGGCATAAAACTACTACTATGCACTTAAAAATGGAATAATGTTACAATGGTAAAATATTATGTATATTTAACTATGAATTTTATAAACAGAAAAAAATTCATCTTCATAAATCTTGATTTTAAATGATTAAGAATGTTACTTTGATCTCTTGATTTGTGAATATATGTAGGAATGAGGACAGTCAATATTTTGCTTTTCTAAGTGAGGAGAAAAAATCAAAGTGACCACTAAAGTGAGATCATTTAAAATTCACACATTCTTTCCAAAGAGCTGATCAAGGGCAAAGATGGTGCTCACTCACTCCATAATACACCTCTCAAACACACACACTGTTTGACTGGACACCACAGCCGAGAAGATGCTGTCACAGAAGAACTCTTCCTCTCCAACACTTAACCCTGTATTACCTCTCAAAAGTGTACAAAAATTTTAATTCTTAGACAATTCAGTGTTTTCAAGAACCAAATTACAATTCCATTTTCTTAAATGTTCAGCTCTCAGATTTACAGGAATATGTTAGCCCATGTCAATTGATCTACCATATGTCTTCTTTCTATAAAAGACAGAATTACTTCCCAATTTGTACTCCCTTTATACCTGTCCATTCTAAAAAGTCAGGGACAGGAATGCAGTCCTCTTGCCTTTGTGTCCTTTCTTTCTGAAGAGTTAGTAGAGGTTAAAAATAAATAAATAAAATTTAAAAGCCTGGCAGTTTCCCACAATGAAAGAGACACTCTTCAACTCCATTGGCACATGGATGAAGTACAGAATTAGATTCTAAAATTGAAATTTATACTGGCTTTGGCCTCAAGGCCACAGATAAGCAATCTATTTGACAAAATCAAACAAAGTCAAGTTAACAATAAAATGGTCCTTTATCTTCCTTTGTGTGGGTCCCAATGTTGAATATCTCACCAAGCAATGTCACAGGGAAAAATGGAGACCTAAACCAAGAGAGGATTCAGAAATCCTATGTGAGAGAAGGGAGGAAACTTGTCATTAATGGGAATGTAGTCGCTTAAATATTAGAATATGTCACCAGGCGTGGTGGCACATGCCTGCAATACCAGCAGTTTAGGAGGCTGAGACAGGATGATTGTGAGTTCAAAGCCAGCCTCAGCAATTTGGCAAAGCACTTAGCAACTCAGTGAGACCCTGTCTCTAAATAAAATATAAAAGGGATGTGGCCCAGTGGTTAAGCACCCCGGATTCAACACTCAGTACCAAAAAAAAAAAAAAAAATTAGAAAATCTCACTTTAAACTCATTCACTTCATGATTATGCTGGACACAGTGACACTTGGGCAGAGGAGTACTATACATTTAAGAGCCATAACCTAATCATTGGATTAATACATTTGCTGGATAAAATTTGAAAGGTCTATTGTACTGAGTGGTAACTATAGGCAGGAAGCTGAAGGAAGTAGGTCACAAAGGGTAAGCCTTTGTGGTTTACATTTTATCCCTGGCACCTCACACTGTACTTCTCAGTGTCCCTGAGGTAAGCAGCTTTCCTCCACCATGCCCTTCTGTCAAGATGTTCGGGCTTATCTAGGGTATAGAGCAACAGAGTCATTGACCATGAACTGAAATCTCTGAAATCATCAGCCCAAAATAAACTTTTGCGTCCTTAACTTGTTCTTGTCAAGCATTTTTGTCAAGAGATGAAAAGCTGATTAATACACCATCTTCATGGAGAAGGATCTTTATAAGAACTGAAGTATCCCCAACTGTAAACTCCTTGACCTAATTAAAAACTCTATCAAGTTTAAAATCTTCATGAAAATTTCAGATGGTAAGTTACCGTTTAAAAGACACATACCAACAGACAATGCAGAACAGGAAATGAAATACTAAACAGAACACCACTTTTGACATTTAGGAACACCTAATTGCAACCCTCTGACAAGTCAAAATTTTTAAATCTTTAAAATGTTTTACATGCCATATTCAAGTTTTTAGGACTATATTATTTCATGCTGAAAATAACAAATATCTATTTCATATGATCACTTGAATTTCTGAAAGCTTCAAATCATTTCTCCCCAATTAAAATGAATAGTGGAAATTCACCTAATAAAAAATCTACTTTCTTAAATTTTATAAAGTTTTCTAAATTTTTGATACTAAGAAAATTAAAGTATAGAGAGGCTAAGAGTCTGGCAAATGGACATGAGGATTCTCAACTACCATCCATGTGCTTCCTTCCACCCTGACTATTCAGAGCCTAGCCAGCCCATTAGTAGATACTTCAAATGTGATGACAAAGAATTGAATGGAATTAAAGGCAAAATAACTAAGAGTCATTCCACTCTTAAAGAAAGTAGGCTCAGATAATAATTGGAGATGAAAACTGGAAAGAAACTGTTGTATTTTTCCCCTGAACTCCCCACAGACTTGTCATTTCAGGACTAAAGGTATTCATTTCCTCTGGGGAAGAGAGAGATATCTTAGAATAAGAGATCATTCCTCAATGCCAAATAGAAAATTGGATTTTTCCTAATAACTATAGTGAGACAATAGTTTTGAAAGGTATGTGGTTCAATTCTAAGAGCTGTGTACTTAACGGGAAAATATTAATGCTCTGGCAAAATTTTCCTAGCAGTGGCTAGGAAGGGTGCAAGATATAAGGAAAAAAGCATCTCCAAGATAAGAAAGACACAGAAGTCCCTCCTGGGCCAAGGGAAACCTCGCAAGGGACCACAGAGACAGGATCAAGATTTATATGCCACAATATAGGGCGTGCTCCCATACTCCTCCCCTAGATAGAAATGGGGTGGGGAAGAAGTATCTGGAGAGTGACAGAACTAAGTGAGACTGGAAAGCCCAGAAACAGAGTATTTGTACCCAATTTCCTGTCTGGATTTCAGTGCAAAGACTATGTGTCTCATTAACAATACAGTCAAGCTCTAGAGAAGAAGAATGGTATGCATGGTACATTTAAACAGCAAGTGCTCCTGGACAGTGTATAAATTTATAAGAAGTAAAAGGGTGACATGCAAGTGTTAAAAGGGTCAGTGGACATACTTTCAGGATTATGTGTTACATCACAGATTTTTCAAATGACTAAGAAATTCACATTAGATATAAATTCCCCTGTAACTCTAATAGCTGGGGGTGGGGGGGGGGAGTCAGTACTATATCATAGGCAAATATCATATTTCAAATTCAAGTAATAAGATGGTGGGATACACTGCAAAGAAAAATCATTTCTTCCAAATATATACATGTAAATGCCCAAAGGGGATGTAACAAACAAAACATAATTTGCATTGAACTATATAATACTTAAGCTCAAATATCAAGTTTAAAATCTCAGCCCCATACTTAGCCCTCATTGTTTAGTTAGTGGAGTACTCATAATGATTTCTCAGCTTTCAGAAGCCTCCCTTTCCAAGCCTGAAGAAGATATGCAACTTTTCATTCCATCAATTACTTCCATCCTCACACTTGAGTAAGCATTCTTCAGGATAGCTATTACACAGATTTCCTTCATTATAAATGGATGTCCCTTTTGATCACGGACACCATTTGGCATAATTAACTCTCAAATATATTGCTTTCTAAATAGAGTTTCTGAAATTAATGGAACCATGTGTATATGATATACTTGGTAAAAATTTCTTTCACTTTGGAAAGTTAAGGACACTGCTAAGCCATGATTGTTTTATAATAAACAACGTCAGCAACCTAGCAAGATCTTGTCTCAAAAAAATAAAAAGGGCTGGGGATGTGGCTCAGTGCTTAAGTATTCCTGAATTCAATACCTGTTACCAAAAAAATAAAAATAAAACAAATGACCATATATCTTGTTACAACTTTTGAGATTCAAAGTTATCATTTAAATTTCTAAACAATGCTATATAAATAAGGATTTAAGGGAGAAAAAAAAATTCAACATATCATTCCAGCTAACAGCCCTACTATTCTGAACTTGTTATCTTGGAAAAGTAAATTAATTTTTTAAAAATTCATTGGAAAATAATTCTACCAATACAAAAGGGCATGAAAAATATAAAGTTGCACACATATTGCTACAAATATACGCCAAAGACAATCAATAGCTACTGGAAACATTCTAAAAGGCTACACAGATAAATGGGGTAGGAAGAAGGGGTGCATATAGACCAAAAAAAGATGTATATATGTATACAAATAAATAGTTTAGTTTTTCCTTCATAACCAAATGAGCTAGTACTATATTCATTATTTTGTGTTTTGCATATTTCACAAAGCCATAAGCTCTGGATATTTGTCCATGTTCATCTATATGTAGATCAACAACATTCTTCTCAACAACTTCATTTTATATTATAACATAATTTAGCTATAACACCATAATGTGGCTATTTTACTTACTAATGAGTATTTGTTGTTTCTAAACCTTTACTATCAAAACTATTACAGCAAATATTCTTATATGAATATTTCCCCAAACATGTTTTTGTTGTGTGTACTTTAATCATACCTAAGTAATAGTCTCATTCCCTTAGGAGAAAAGAAATATGATCAGTTTACCACTATTCCCACAGTTCCTCTTATACTGAGTCTGAATGCATTGGGCTTTTTTGTGTTTGTAAAAGTTCTACTTGGCCTAGGCATGGTAGCACACATCTATAATCCCAGCAGCTCAGGAAGCTGAGGTAGGAAAATCACAGGTTCAAAGCCAGCTTCAGCAACTTAGTGAGACCATGTCTCAAAATTTAAAAAAAAAAAAGTTTTATTCATAATGAAGATCAGTAGTTTCAAAGAATCCTGGAATGCTCAATGAGAAAGAACTCAGAGTTAGAGAACAGACCTCTCCAAAACAACACAGCTACCAAATAAATGGAACATTCAAGACTAGAAATCAGTTTCCTAATTGTAGGCCACTCTCACTGGATTCACACTTCACCTGTGTGCTGGAGGAGAACACCAATGCAAGAAACCTTGCTAGAAAAACAGCAACTGGAACTACAAGAGTTATTATTGTGGAGCTCCCCCAAGGACTCCCTTCCTGCCATGCAGAAAATCTTAAGTTCTTTTCTTTTATTCACTTACTCACTGAGTCATAAGACAGTGTTAGTGTCTCCAAAGATGGATATAGAAAAAGTAAAGGATGTGGCTTGTTCTTAAAAACCTTCAACTGAAATTGGAACAATAAGGTAGAAAGAGAGGAAAATTATACCATAATACAATCATTTAAATAAAAGGAAAAGTATTACAGAGGTCAGGCATCTTTTGATATTTATGCTATCAGAAGCCCAGTAAAAGAGTTTATGAAAAGGTTAGTAAATTTTTCAAAGGATTTATTTTGCCTCAATTCTTTGAGGTCAATCAAGGAAAAACATCAATGGGGAACTCTGGAGGTTCAAAGCTGCAAAAAATAACATCTCACTAGATGAATCAGAAAAGTCTTCATGGCGTAAGTGGTATTACAGGTAGCCTTTGAAAGATGAATAGGGGACAAGATTAAAATGTATTACTTTTGTCTCTCCTTTATGAAGTCACTTTCTAATTATAAACAAACATTTGCAATGTATACATCCATACATACAAAGAAGTCAAATACAATTCTAAGAAGTCATATAGATACAGAAGAAAAGTTGAGTAAAAAATATATAAATTAAAAATTTTAGGCAATAGCTTAAGGAATTTCCTGTCTGATTTGGTACAAGGCAACTGAAGAATAGAAAGTTTTGTTTAAAAAAAAAAATTACCAGGGGTACACTAATGGTGTGATTTTATCTGGTTTGCAACCAGAGAAAGGGAAAAACTGAGCTCAGGTTATGTACTATGACTTGAAACGCATTTAAATAAAATAACTAATAAAAAATAAAAAAAAAAAATTACCATCCCACATGCACTCCTCCTGCATCTGTAGGATGAAAGACAAACCAGTCCTCACAGGGAAGCAAAATTTTAATGATCCAATTTAGAGAGAGAAAGTGATTGATGAATTTGACTCATTGTCACCAATGACTCATGTGCTTTAGGATTTTTGATAGTTTCATTTAAATATATATATATATTTATTAACACACAGTTGGAATTAAAAAAAAAACTGTGTTTAAACTGGTTTCAAATAAGCTTAGCTGTGTGGTAGAGAGAAAACATCTCCAATTCTTTATACCTGCCTCTGAAGAGGAGAGAGGAAAGTCTCTGGAAAGAACTTTCCCTTTGGCAATCAATCTTTCCAGACTCATAACTGGCCACTAACTAGCCTTTAACACCATACTCCATCATGTAGGTCAGCAACACTATCATCATCATCTATGTTCCTGTGCCCTAAGCCAGTAGGCATTTTAGCAGTGTGACAAATCTTCCTCTGCCCATGTAATTCCTATCACTGGATGGGCTTTCTCCCTGTTTTCAAAAATCACATATCCATCATTTAAAGCAACTCAGATGTTCCTTTGAAGCTTTTGCAAACAAGCCAGGCCTCAACCCTCATCTCTTGTAATTGTCTCCATATAATACGTTCCAGCCATATAAAAATGCTCATGGATCTTAGATTCTTTTCAACTTGAGGATCCATGTACAAGTTATTTCCTCTACTCAGAGCTCTTCAGTTCCTTGGTTGGCTAATTCCTCCTTTTCCTTTGAGTCCCCATGTAAATATCATGACCAGAGGCCTTCAATGTGACCCTCTCCAAAATGGCACCCACTCTCACACCTTGTTCATTACTTATAAAGCACATTCAAAAACTATGATCATTTTTCTTTGCCTATTTAGCATCTACCTTCTCTATTAGATTGAATACAAAATAAAGACAAGAGGCATATGTATCTGTCTTAGCACAGAGTCCTAGGAGCTAGAATAATCCTTTCATAGGAGAGACACCCAATATCATTCTTGCTTGGCTGACTAGCTGGTCAGCTGGATAAATGATTTGCCATGATTGGCTCAATAACCAAAACCTAAGCTCTGCTTGTTGACAGCAGAAAATGGCAATCCTAGGCTCAAGAATTAGCATTAGCGAGCCGTGAAGGTATATGATTTGTATATCCAATTTCAGTTGTAGACTGAAAAAAAGCCAAAGTAGCACTAAGACTTAAACACTTAACATAATAGAGATTACAGAACTCTGAGGAAAACAGTCCTTAAGCATAAAGTCTCTGCAGGAGGAGATGAGAAAGCCCTTTTCAGCAGAGGAGTATGAATGCAAAAAGTGTCAGGAGGTACAGGTGAGGGTGGTAATGTGGCCCAGGGGTAGAGTTTGCCAACCATGTGCCTTGGGTTCCATCCCTAGAACCACTAAAAGCAACACAAAACAAAAATGAGGATCAGATATAGGTGAGTATTTCTGTCCTGTGTCATTCAGAACGAAAGTATAATTTATGAGCATTTTATATAATAACTATGAATTTTATCAGACAAAATATTAAAACCAATAAACAAATTTAAAAAGCAAGCTTCACATATGAAAAACAGGTTTATGTGAAAAAAATGAAGAATGACACTGACTCATATGTTAAGTAGGCAATGGGTTATAGGACTGTTTCCATACAGCACATCAATAAGAATATTTTTCAATGATCAACAAATAATGTCAAATGATGTTTTTCTATTGGCAAAGAATTTAAGTTTCGTCATGTAAAGCTCTCAAATTTTTCATCTATGAAATAAAACAATAGCTACAGATCCCAGCAACTTTACAATGCTATGATTATTTGACAAACATTCTCCTTTTGTACTTCTGTTACAAGATACAAAGCATTGTGATCCTTATGTGTTGTCCTTTCTACTGAAACAGGTTAGCTAAACAAATATTGATACAACATTTTACAGTTTATGTAGCACAAATTCCATTTTGTACAACAAATTCACAATTTGTGGGGGAAATGAAGAGAAAAAGCTTCACCGAGACAACTTAATACTATTCTATGCACTATCATTACTTCCAAAAAAAAAAAAATAGTATTTGAAGTCCATGTTCAATAGATAACACATGAAATACTTTTTTGACATTAATCAATTCAAAAAATTCTTAAAGTTATAGAGCTAATTTTAATTAGCCTACAAATAAGCAACAAATGCTAAAAAAAGCAGTAGGATCATTATGTCAAATACAAGCAAACACATGAAGAGGTGTAACACATGCCATTAACTACTTGTCCGTGCTCATCTACCTGGACAGCTATTGTGTGCAGTTGTTTTTATGTGATCATACCTAAAATTGCAAAATTATCCCCAAAACATAAATACATACCTGTTAAAAGTTCCTTTCTTTGTGTGTTTTCAACTATGCCACATCGCCAGGCACAATTTTAAAATAATGTTTAATACAAAAATGAGGTAATTTGAGAATCTGCTACAAGAGGAACAAAATTACAAGTGTAAAATAAAACCAACGCTGAAGTGTTGACCCAAGGGTCAACAACACTGTGTCTATTATTCAGCTGAAGCACAGAATTTGCCTTTAGATACCATTTTAATGTTAAATCAAGAACTGTCAATCAGCACCATTTGTTTGTAATCCCTCATCAGAGCCCATTGCCACAGTCTGAACATGCACAGGAAGAATGCAGAGAGCATATCTGCAACCACTTAACCTTCATCAACCAACATTCATGCATGCTCATTAACATTTTTTTCATCCCACTTTCCAGCATGACACAGCTCATACCAGAATAATAACTCGCTGATAATTGTTCAAGACAACAGCTGGACAGACAGAGTGCAGAGGTGAACACTCTCAAAGATTATGGGGTACAGTAATGCATTACAATTAGTATAAAGAGTCATATGCTCATGTTCAATAGTTTTCAAAAGAAGTTAAGGAAATGTCACCAGCACAAACAGCAATCTCCTCAAAATTTTAACTCTGCATAGCCCATCATCTGATTCTCTTAACACTTTACTATTCTGAAATAAAACAGTAATAACCATTGACCCTGGCTACAGTACTATCTCATGAACAGTAGTGATACTTTTGATATAGTACAGTCAGACATAAACTAAGCTTCTGATATAATTGAAAACTTATCACCAAAGCCAGGAGAACTTCATATCTTTCTAATAAAAACTGTTTAGTATTACATCTCATAAAATTATTATTTTAAAAAGCAGAATACTATGCTTAAAATTTCAATTCAGAAAAATACACAGAAAAAAATTGGAATGATAGCAAACAAAGACAAATCCTAGATATAAAAGAGAACTTAGAATATCTAGTTTAAGTCCCATTCATAACAACTATGAAAGCTTTTCTACTCATCTTCCATATTGTAATATAAATAAAATAAAATTAATGTAATGATAATACTAGTTGTCATTCTTGGAGTACTGTGAATCAGGTACCATGTTAGGCACTCACTACATTGTCTCTTAATAATCCTATGAATAGCTATTAATAATCTTTTTCAGATGAAAAAAATTAAAGCTAATCTGAAAGAGACTGCAGACCACAAGTAAAAAAAAAACTATGACAAGATTCTAACCAGGTAGTCTGATTCCAAAACTAATGCTTTTCACCTGGCTTCATTAATAATTTCCACATTATTTATATTTCCATTATTTTTTCCAAAACTTTTGCTGTACATTTTTTTGTAGAATTAGGACCTAATCCTAAAAGATCTTTATTACAAGATGTGAAACTTACAATTCCACATTTTTCTACTCGTCCTCAAAATCTATTCTTAATGCTAATAAAATCCCTAGTCATTGGACTTCTACCAGGTTTCCCTTTGGCAGGCTCCTACCTTTAATATTCTCATCAGCCAACTAGATTTTCTGATCTAAATTCTTATTATAGGTCTTACTATACCTTTCTCTGTCCTGCTTATGGACACTGTTTTTTGTTGTTGTTGTTGTTTTTTAAAGCAGAATTTTAACAAAGTTAAAGATCTCATTGGCTTTACAACAATTCATGAACCAGATAGCATCTCATCAAAAAAATTAGAAAAGGTGATCCAATGAGGTGAGCAGAAGGTGTTCACTTTATAGGTAGAAAAAGGGTGAAGAAAGCAGAAATAAGGACCAAAAAGTGAACTGGCTATTTCAAAGTTATATATTTTTATAAGTAAATAGAGGACTTTCTTATTATGCCAGCATATGTTAACTGTGTCCCTTTTCACTGACTGCTGGGAATCTCCTGTTTTTTCTGAAAACTGGACCATTTCAAAGTCCAGTTTAATTATGTGGCACCCAGCATGAGTTGCCCCATTCTGGTCTGTTGGTGGCCAGTGCAGAAGTTCATTTGAAAACAATGGCCTCCCATAAATTATATTTAACAATGCTTAGTTACAAAATTCTAGAAATTGGATCACAAAACCTAAGTACAACAGTCCTTTTCTACAGTCTACTTTTGATTAGTGACCATCATTGAAGGAACTTACATAATGCACAATAGGATCTGCTATGATTTAATAGTATAATCTGAAATAAAAGTTCAGCAATATGATCCAGGGTTGGAAAACAAAAGCACAGTGGGCCAAGTGGCATCTGCCACCTGTTTTTGTACATACACTATTACAGGAACACAGTCACAACCATTGGTTTACATAGAATCTACGGTTGCTTCCACACAACAGCATGGTTAAATAGCTGAGAGAGATACCATATGGCCGGCAAACATTAAATATTTACTATTTGGCTTTATATAAAAAAACCTCCATCAACCTATGATATAACCTATAGTACAAATCCATAAACTTATCTCCAGTCAACAGAATAAAAAAAACCCAAATCTATAGACATCAGCCTAATTCTCTCTATAAACCTAAGTAATTCTAAGCTATTTTCTTTGCAAAATCTATCAGCTAATGGTTATCTACACCTACTTGATTATATAAATATCTCTCATGTACTGTACTACCACTGGAACTAACCTAGACTCAGGGCACTTCATAAACAATCCCCTGGGTAAGTAAAGCAGTCTCTTCATTGGTTTTCTTGCCTCTGGACTTAACTTCCTCCAACAAAGAGCTGCCAAATAATGGGGTATCATGCTTAAACATAGGTAATATTTTACATACTTATTTAAAATGTTTGAAAATTTGGGACAGAATGTAACTTAAAATATTAAATGCATTCAATTTATAAATAAGTGAGAGAAGAAAATTTAAATATCTAAATTTTGCAAATAAAGACCTCCCTAATATGAACAGAGCTTTCCAGATTCATCTTCCAGCAACAGTACCCCATTTCTCTCTCCATCCACCTGCAAAATGAAGAAAATTCCATCACTGTTCTTAAGCTCCCAGGCCCACAAATTTTCCCAAAGACCCAGCAACATCTCAGTGTTCTCACTGGTTTCCCTCTGCTTTTTTGTTCCCTCACTGGTCATCTAACATGCTCACTAAGCACACACAGCCCTGAGTAAAGGGAACATAATAGAGAACAAATATAAACCCTGCCATGGAGAGCTTACACCCTGAAAGAAGGGCATTAACAAAAAACACAAAAATAAAGACTTGATTAGAATCACAAACCAATGCTGTGAATGACAAAGGGCACCCTGGGATGGAACTACAAGAACTGTACAGATTGGGGAAGTCACCGAACTCATTTCCTTAAAGAAGTGAGGACATTTAAGAAATGAAGTGAGTGTGAGGTCAGCCAGTAAATGTGCTTCCTTTAGGAAGTCTGTTTTGGTTACTCTGTCATAAACTAACAGATTTTAACATGCCTAAGAGCTGGAATACAATCATTAAAAGTAGTGCTATATGGTTGGGGAAGATGGATATCATAAAACTAAGTTAAAAGCATGAAATATGTTATATGGAAAGTAGTATGCATACGTGTTGACATACATTGTTAATAAAACATGAATTTTTAAAAGGATAAAAGAAAATATATCCAAATTCTACTACGAATTGAGCAGGGTAGTGGGGTTTACATAGAATCTGTAATGCTTTCTTTCACTCATTTTCTAAATTTTTTTTGTGACATTTTAGAATGAATCACAGCAGTTTAAATAGTTTAGTGAACTAATATAAGTTTAATTAAATGTATATCTTATATGTACTTCACTATTAACACATATATAATACTATATAATACAGAGCAATTCTTAACATATCTACATGTCATATAAAATTGCAAGCTTTTCAATTATACTTGTGAATCCTATACTACCATTCACTCCAACTTTTTAAAATTAAATGTATTGTATCCTGAGGTTTTCCTACTCACTTCGATCTTTTATTAGCTCCTGTAAGGACTTACTACACTTGATTTTCTTTGTTAGGTACAGTCAAACCTTTATAAATGGTTTGACTTTATAAAACCTTAATTTTTTTTTAAGTTTGAAATCAACACATATCCAAAACAATAGAACATAACAAGTGTTGGTGAGGATGTAGAGAAATTACAACCATTAAACATTGTTGACTCAGCCACTGTGGAAAAATTTTGGCAATGTTTCAAAAATGAAACATAAAATGACCATATGACACAACAATTCTACTCCTAAGAACATACCCAAAGGAAATGAAAACAGCTACCCAAAGTGCATATACACACATACACTCAAAAGTACTATACACATTAGCCAAAGGGTAAAGACAGCCCAATTACCTATCAATGGATAAATCGATAAACAGATCACAATATATACGGACAATGGAATATTATTCGGAGAGTAAAAGGAACACAGTCCTGACACATGCTACAATATTATTCTCAAAAATGTTACATTAAATGAAAAAACCAGACACAAAAGGTATATATTTGCATTTCCATTTATATGAAACATTCAGGAGAAGGAAATTCATAGAAACAGAAAATAGATTGGTGATTGCCAAGGGCTGAGGGTAGGTACAGTAGAAAGAAAATTGCTTAAGGAGCACAGGGTTTTATTTTGAATTGATGGAAATGTTTTGGAGCTGATTAGAAGTCATGATTGCAGGACACCTTGAATGTAATAAATGCTACTGAATTGTTCACATTAAAATGGTTAATGTTGTTTGATAAAAATTTTACCTCAATTTTTAAAAATCAAGAAAGGAGCAACTTTCAGGGGAAAATATATATATAAAAATGTATGACAATATGTTTGCTAACAATCACTCCTATTTTGTAGACACCAAGTCAAACTCCACCAAATAAAAACTAAATTTAAGCCAAGAGTAGTGGTGCACACCTGAAAACTCAGTGACTCAGAAGACGGAGGCAAGGGAATTGCAAGTGTGAGGCAGCCTCAGCAACTTGGAAAGACCCTGTATCAAAATGAAAAAAAGGCTGAGGATTAGCCTTTTTTTAGTAGGGATTAGTTTTTTTTAGGGATTAGTTCAGTAGGGAAGTACACTTGGATTCAATACACAGAACCCACCCCTCACACAAAATAAAAGTTACTGAAAACTCTTCCTCCTCCTTACAAAGATGCTTGCTACTACAACGGGAGGCGGTGGGGGACACACACTTTAGCATCTAGTTCCTGATCCTATCCCAAACTCAACTACCTTTATTACATTCTGAATTTTTTAATCTAATTTACAAAAAAGTCTGTTATTTACCCAGAATGAAAATCATCAGTGGTAGAGTTAATTGGAATCTAGATCATTTAAGTATTTCTACTTTCCTTCTAAAATTCCCATTGGTTTAAAATGAAAAAAAGACAATTTGTTTGAGGAGACTGAAATTATTACTTTTCTATTTATAAGAAAGGAAAAAAACATTCACTTATTCAGCAAATATTAATTTGGTGCTACTGTGTGTGTCAGGCATTCTTGAGCTTGGGATATATTAGTAAATCAAAATCCTTTTCCTCAGTTTAAATTCCAATAGGGATAGAAAGACAAAAAGACAAGCATACATTAGAAAATAAGTAGCCAACAAAATGTTAGAAGGTGCTAAGTGATATGTACAGGAAGCAGGGGATAAGGAATTAGAACAAGGGAGAAATGCCTGGAAAAATGTGCCAGTAGTAAATTGGAAGTTACCTATAGGAGCCTCACTGAGAAGGCAATATCTCAGTCAAGAATTGGATGTAAGCAGGTTATCGAGCAGATATGTAGAACACGAATATTACAGGCAGGAAGAAGACCAAGGCAGGAGTATACCTGGCCTGCATGAGGTATGTTACAGAGGCTGAGCAGAGTGGCTAAAGTCAAGGAACTGAGGGAAAGGTGGTTATGAAATGAAACTAGATGCCAAGAAGCAGGAGAGATAAAAGTTTCCACATTTTCTGGGCACTAAGCTGAACCATGTTAAGGTGGGAAAGACAATTAACATGGAAAGTGCAAGCCAGGGCTGATTGCAAAGTAGTCTCTCCAATGCCTAAACCACTGAAGGTCACATTGTCAAGTCAGCCACTCCCAGTGCTAATTTTCCTAGGAGATAAATAATGGGTAGGGACTAAAAGTTAAAAAAATCAAGACTACATGATGAAGACACAAGGCAGCAGCCCTGAAAAGCATGGCTAACATAGACCAATGTTTCTGATATACAGGTACCATAGAGCAAGAAGAACACAGCTAGAAATACAAGTTGGACTTGACTGCAAATGGATACAAATGCTGGACTAAAGTCTTTCTTTTTAAACCCTTTCATATGTGTACATGCATGGGATATAATAAATGTAATGCTTACAGGCTTGAGTCATTTGTAGATCACCTGGATTAGTGTCTTAAAATGAGAAGGAATATGAGAATGGTAAAGAATTTGGAAACAACTTTTTTAGAAAGGATTGAAGAAAGTAGGTAATAAATGAAACAGCTACCACAGCTTTCAAAAGTGAAAAGGAGGGGCTGGAGTGGTAGCTCAGTGGGAGAGCACTTGCCTGGCATGTTGTTGGGGGCAAGCTCTCTGGGCCCAGGAGCTGCCTCGCCCTTTCAAGATGGCAACCTGGCTGTATGCCAGAAACTTGCAGTAAACAGGTGGACAACTTAAGGAAGTGCACAGCATTGGCTGGCGGTAACATCACTGTGCATGCTTGGCTCCTGGGCAATGCCTGCTCTGATACAAGCCTGTATTCTGCTCATGCATTCCCCTCCTGCTTAATAATGCTATTCCTTCTGATTGGTTGTAACTCTGCTCTGTAATACTTCCTGCTGTATAAAAAGGAGATAGAAGGAGGCTGGGGAGGGAACAAGGAGAGAAGGAGGGAGAACAAAAGAGAGATAAGGAAGGCAAGAAGGGCGCTCAACAAAAATAAAGATTGCTTTCTGAGAATAACGGCGTGATTATTGTCTCCTGCCGGCGGGCAACAATAGCATGTGTGAAGCACAGAGTTCGAATTTCAGCACTGCATATAAGTAAATAAATAAGATAAAAGTCCATCAACAACTAAAAAATTTTTTTTAAAAGTGTAAAGTACCAAAATAAGACAAAATAGGGGATGTAACTGTTCTGTACATGTAGTGATGATATCAGGGTCATTTCCCTACCAACCAGGATAATACCTCCAATTTGAGCTCATGCCTTTCCCTCCCTCAGTTTCTCCAGTGTTCCCACAGGATAGAGAGAAAATGAACACAACTAATGAAATCAAACAGAAGTAAATTCTTGACTTTCAACTCCTTTCTAATGAAGTGACTTTCAAAGCCAGATTTTAACTTCTTTGAGTCTCAGCCTATACACACTCAAATGGGTGAAAGTATAAATCATACATTGCTAAGACCAAGCAAGTCCCAGGGCTTAGCAGGCACTCATTTTCCCCTTTATCAATAAATCAGCTCCTTTCTCTCCCATCATTTGCTTCCAACAGTTGAGATGGCCTTCTTAAAACTCTATTACAACCAGGAATAATGATAACATTTGGCTTATTGGAGT
This sequence comes from Xerus rutilus, assembly GCA_028644305.1. NCBI lineage: Eukaryota > Metazoa > Chordata > Mammalia > Rodentia > Sciuridae > Xerus > Xerus rutilus. Next base: position 96,372,618 of record CM053404.1, on the reverse strand, counting down.
TGCAGGTTCATTTTCTTCTTTTTTCTTTTTTTGGTAAGAACACGTTCATAAGTCAGGCATAGTGGCACAGGCCTATAAGCCCAGTGGCTCAAGAGGCTGAGGCAGGAGGACCACAAGCTCAAAGGCAGCCTTAGCCATTAGGGAGGCCCTAAGCAACTTAGCAAGACCTTATCTCAAAAAATAAAAAAATAAAAAAGGCTGGAGATGTGCTCAATGTAAAGTGCCCCTGGGTTCAATCGCTGATACCAAATTCTTTAAAAAAAGAACACATTTCCAAAAACAACTTTCTTGATAAAAAGATACTTGAGAGATTCAAGAGTGGGCAGAGGATGATTAGGTCAGGTAGTTATCTGCCTTTTCTTTTTCTCCACTCAATTATCTTACTGAGTAAAAAAGATGTGAATAAATGGAAAAAAAAAAAACAGTGCCTATTTAACTTAGGACAATCTGGCTTATAGAACAATACTATTTCATATATACACAAACACTTTTATATATTTATATATTTGTATGCATGTATGTATACATACATACATATATACAAATACATGGTAAGTTCTATTATAAAAGTATTGTTTCAAGGCTAAAGCGACAAGGCTGCAGTGTTCATTGCTATTGGTACTAAAAACATTAAAGCATGGAATAGAAATATGAATAATTAGCCAATTGTATTTATTTTTATACAGATACATTAGATTCAAAATGAAGTAAAATGAAACATGGGAAAGTAAAAGAATATTATTCATAAAAAGCATACGTTTAAAATAGAAAAACATGAAATCTCTGAAGATGAATGCCCCTCATTTAAAAGCAAACACAATTATCCCACTGACTACTTCAGCTCTCCTGGGTTGAATCTCATGCTACAGGAGCAGAGAGCTAAACTGTCCCACTGTGACCTGTGAGACCATGAAAAATAATTAGTTCTCTAATTGAAAAAGAAAAGAAGATTAAAGAAGGAAGAAGAAGGCTGCTTCCAGGAAGAAAGAGTCTAAGGCAATATGATGATAGAAGAGTAGACTAGCAAATGACTAAGAGCCAACAATTAAATTAAAATAAATTGCTTATTTTGTGTGAAATGTGGTTGCATTAGATCTTTTGATAAATGTGATTCTTCCCTCAGTGAGGAAATTTTTTTCCAATTAAAATAAACTTTTATACATTGTATTTTAAGTTATCCATTGAAATATGCAATTATAATAACATTTTGCAGGTGGTAATAAAATGATATATTTATATCCATTTGTAGATGCTCATTAGGTTTGAGTAACATTTGGACTAGGAAAAGAATCCCCATTCCCAATGTCCCTATCATAACATAAACATTATTCATGTAAAGACATTGTGAAATATCATAGGACAAGAGTAACAATATGTATTTTAAAATATTATTAAACTTTAAAATAAGAAAATTTACATTAATAGGCAACATAGAAACTATCATTGTCCAACAATTAATAACATATAAAATGTTTCTTTTTCCTAACTAGCACTAGTTTCTCTTTCATTCTTAAAATAAATAGTACAACGTAATAGTCCCAAAACTTGTTATAAATGTCAATGGCTCTTTACTCTAGGTTTTAAAGAGGATATTTCTAAGTTAAAAAGAAGAATGTAAAATACCCACATGCAAACACAGAACAATGCCTCACAGACACAATGAAAACAGCAGCATGGATTACAAACTGGAAAATATACAGCCGACTATGATACCTGTTGCACAATAACTAAATGTAAGAATAAAAAGTGGCGGACCCTTCCTGGCACTTATAATACACAATGTAAGGATTTTCCCTACAAATCCAGAAAGGCAACTTAGATATGGTTAAAAAAAAAAAACAAATAACAAAAACAAAAGTCAGTGTGATTGAAAATTACCCAAACTTCTATATATTTATTGAACATAACAAATTACTTAAAAAGTTGAGTCACAGTGTCCCAGGAGTCTAAGATGGCATTTCTGTAAAAGGAATGCAGGGCTAAAAGGAAACGACACAATGTTAATGAAGTGATAGCAACAGGGCCAAGTACCTGTGAAACATTGCAATTTTATGGCAGTTTGTCTTATCCTCTAATTCCTCTGCTAAAGACATACATGTCCTAATCCCTGGAACCAGTGAATATTTTATCTTGTATAGAAAAAGAAACTTTGCAGGTGGAACTAACATTAAGGAGTCTGTGATAGTGAAGGCAGCCTGGATTATCCAGGTAGGCCAATTTAATCACCTGATACTAAAAGTACCTTTCCAAAGCTAGGTCACAGGGACAGAGATGTCATCACTAAAACCAAGCAATGAAGACTCAACATGAGACTTACCCCACTATCACTGTTGCTGGCTTCTTTGAAGATGGAGAATGGGGACCACAGAGGAGGGACATGGGTGGCCTCTAAAAGTGGAAAAAGCAAAGAAGTAGACTTTCCCACAGAGCATCAAGACAAGAACACAACTATGCTGATGCCCTGACTGTAGCCCCATGAGAACCATGTTGGACTTTAAAGCTCCAAAATGGGAAGATAAATTTATGGATTTTTTTGAACTACTAAATCCATGCTAGTTTGTTATAAAAGCAATAGAAAAATAACACAAAGCCCCATTTATGAGCATGATTCCCCCTTTCTCTGCCAGATAAACAATGCAAAACTAGATAGAAAGCTAAGAAAATGAACAAGAAGCTAACACAGAGTCCTAAAGTTACTGAGATGTCAAATGAACAAACTCTGGGACCAACAACCACAGGACTTCTGGGATTTAATGGTTCCCTGCAGGCAAATCCCTCATCATTCACCAGAAAAAATTAACATATAGAAGTGCAGCATATAAAATTCCAAGGTCATCTTCTACTGATAGATTTGGAAGCTGTAAGTTATATTCTGAGATGAATAGCTTTCACATAAAGGGCTTTGTCCTCCTTTTCAATTATTTGACAAGCTAGTAGGGAAATAGAAGTAGTAGAAATACTAACCTCATTCTCAACTTACATACTAACTAAAAACATTTCTTGATGTATTTCATTAATTTGTTTAGAAACATGAAGTGTTTGATATATCAAAAAGAGTAGAATTGCAACAATTTTATATACTTCTTCCAACTAATTTCTTTTAGCTTACACCACACAGCTAGAGGAGGTAAAAAAAAAAAAAAAAGGCAATCTAGTCCCAAAAAATTATCACTGCTCTGAACCTTCTGCCAACACTCTATGAAACTAAGAAAATTAACAGTTATCACCCTTTCTGCAATCCCTGGGGAGAATTTAGCCTATAAGCTTTACTTGGCACTTCTATTTGCCTATCGACTAAAAGTTCCTAATGCCTTAATGCATCCCAGTTCCATAATTACATTAAGTCATCCATACCATCCTCACTAATCTTTGAAACTATAAATAACTGTCAAAATAATAATGAATTATTAAAAAGTACTAGTAAGGTTTTATAAAGGACTCAATGAGCTTTTCAAAAATCACTCTGAAGCCATCAGCTCAACGTTCTAGAATTAAATAACAAAGAAAAACAAAGTAAAAAATTACAGATTTAAATCTCATAAAACTACAAAAATTGCTAGGCCCCAAATCCATCAATGACTCATAAGCTGAAAGAAATCATTGAAAATAAGAAAACAAAAGGGAGGGGCAGCTAATAGATCTTTACATTCATTCCCGATTTAACAATTCTTTGCCTTAAGAAACTTAATAAAGCATTCAATAACAGATATTCAAAAATGAAAGGAACAAGATGTACAGGAGAATCTACTATTACCTTCTAAAGTTAATGGAATGGGCAAGTGAAGCTTCATAAGTGGCTCTTTAAAAAGGTAGCTGTGTGGTTTAGAAAGCTTACTTGGAAGCAAAGTCATAGCCAAACACAGGTCAAAAAAATTGTTACACTAGGTGTGACAATGGAACAAAATAGAGAACCTAGAAGTAAACCCACACATCTGGAGCCAACTGAATTTTTGACTAAGGTGCCAAGAAAGGCCTGGGGAAAAGGATAGTTTCTTCATTAAATGGTGTTTAAAAAAAAATTGGGTATTCACATGCAAAAGAATCAAATTACATGGCTATCTCTCACCAGTTAAAAAAAATCAGCTCTAAATGGATTAAACTATGAAATTCCTAGAATAAAATAGGTGAAACACTTCAGGGCACTGGAATAGGCAAGGAGTTTTTGAAGATTTCAAAAGTACAGGAAACAAAAACAAAAACAGACAAATGGGATTACATCAAAGAAAAAAATGTTCTGTAATAGCTAAGGAAATAATCACCAGAATTAAGAAACAATCTAAAGAATGGGAGAGAATATATATAAACAATACATCTGAAAGAGGGTTAATATCTAGAATATAAGAAACTTCAAAAACAATAGCAAAAAATAAAAAAAATACCTAATTTTAAAATGGTCAATAGACCTAAACAGACATGTCTCAAAAGAAGAAATACAATGGCCAAAAAATGTTCCACATCACTGATCGATCCAAGTCAAAAGCACCATTAAGTATAATTCACTCTAATACAAACAGCTACTATCAACAAGACAAACCACAAGTGCTGGCAAGAATGTGGAGAAAAGTGAACTCGTTCTCACTGTTGGTAGGAATGTAAACTGGTACATCATTATAGAAAACAGCATGGAGTGCCTTCAAAAAATTAAAAATAAAAACTGCCATAGGATCTAGCATTCCTCACTGGGCATATACTCAAAGGAAATGAAATCCATACAAGGAAGAGATATCCGCACTGCCATGTTCATTGTAGCACTATTCACACTAGGAAAAGGAAACAACCTGAATGTTCATCAGCTAATAAATCAATAAAAAGTGTGGTATATATACACAATGGAATGTTACTCAGGCATAGAAAAAAAATGAAATCCTAGCATTTGTGCAACAAGGATAGAACTGGAAACAATAATGTTGTTAAAGTTAGGCACAAAAAGGTAGCAAATGATCTCATTCTTAAAAAAGCCTATCTAAAAAATTTTATTTCATAGGTTTTTTTAAAGTAGAATGTTTATGACCAGAAGCTGAGGAAGAAAAGGTGGGTGAGAGAACAGGATGGCAAGAGGCTGACCAGCGGATACTAAATTATAGTTAGGAGCAGTAAGTTCTATTGCAACACAGGGTGACCATAGATAAATAATGTAAAATATATTTCAAAAAAGCTAGAAGCCAGGCTCAGTGGAGCACGACTATAATCCCAGAGGCTCGAGAGGCTGAGATAGGAGGATCCTGAGTCAAAAGCCAGCCTTAGCAATGGCGAGGCACTAAGCAACTCAGTGAGACCCTGTCTCAAAATAAAAGACAAAACAGGGCTGAGGATGTGGCTCAGTGGTTGAGTGCCCCTGGGTTCAATCCCCAGTATTCCTCCTCACCAAAAGAAAGAAAGAAAGCTAGAAGAAAGTTTTTTGTTTTTTTTTTTAATTCTTTTAGTCATAGATGGACACAATACTTATTTTTATATGGTGCTGAGGATTGAACCCAGTGCCTCACATGTGCTAGGCAAGTGCTCTAGCACTGAGCCATAACCCCAGCCCCAGAAAAAATAATTTTGAATGTTTTCTTAATTTAAAAAATCACAACTATTAAAACAGATAGGCATTTATCCTTATTTAAACAACACAATGGAAATGTATCAAAACATCACATGGCACCCCATTAAGTATGTACAATTTTGGTTTTTATGAATCAGTATAAAAATAAATTTGATCTAAATTAATAAAAAATATATAAACACTCAAAGATCAAGAGATATAAAATTAATTTTTACATTGTGTAAACTTCAGAGATGATATATAAAATACTTCAAGTGAAAATGAGGCCTGCATTCTCAAAATGTAATTTAACATTTCCTCAACAACACAATGAGCTGGGCACTGCAAAAGATGCTTTACGATATTCATTATATAATCCTCACAATAACCCCGTGAGATGGGTATTATGTACCCCACTTTACAGAGGAAAAAACTACAGCTATAAAGCCAGGGTTGTACACTTGCATGGTGGACTCCACAGAGTCCCTCACTTCTCATGTACACTCCACAGCATGGTGTTAGTATTTACAGCTCAAATACTTACAGAAGTGAATAGAGGTACCAAATGATGAAAGATGGTCTTAATAAAAAATGGCAAGTTTTTAAAGCCTTTAATATAAATTGTAGGATGAGGGTGAACTGCTGTGGGGCAGTGGTAAGGTGGCAGGAGATGAGAAGAAAATTATTTTAAATCAAAGAAGAGCACTTTAAATAAAACATAATAGGATTTCTTTTAATCAGAGAAGCAGTGTGCCACAGCAGAAAGAGCAATGGCTTTTGACTCAGATCTGTATTCTGTTCAGACTGGCTGCTCTTTTTAGCTGAACTTCACTTGAACATAACTTTTTCTTCTGTACAAAATATAATATATAATGTTTGCCTTGGTTCTTCATAGAATTGTTTTGGGGAACAAATAAAGCAATATAAATGAAGTGAACGTTTAACTGCTAAAAAAAAAATACACTATCATTACTGTTCTTGTATTATTGCCTAATGAAGGAGTTTCACGTTTTGTCCAGATCTCATATATACTTTCACTAACAAATGCATTATAGTAGGCTATTAAAGCAAGATTCAAAACTGAATAGGTGGGAGCTAGAGAGGTGGCACATGCCCATCCATAGTCCCAGCTACTCAGGAGTATAAGGCAAGAGGATCATTTGAGCATAGGAGTTCAAGGCCAGCCTAGGCTACATAGTAAGACCTTATGGGCAAAAAGAAAAAAAGAAATAGGCTGGTGCTAAAACTGCCTTAAAATATTATTCTAAGTTGTATGAAATATCCCATGATAAATAATGTACTGGTCTCTTGAATTATCAAATGAAAAGCTACATACATTTGAATAGGCAGTAGTCAAACCCAGACTCCCTGATATTCACCTCCCTTCTACCAGTGTACAAATCAGAAAGGCTGACTTAAAGTCCTTAACCTTTCCTGCCAAAGACTCCATTGTCAGAGAAATAAAAACCTGTTCAGGATAGATTTTTAAACCATAAAATAAAATAAAGAAGACTTCCATGAAAGTAAATTATACTCGAATGCAGCTATCAACAGTGTTCAGGAGTCTGCACGTCTGTCATGGAAGGTACGGAGATATACAGTGTGAAAGTGTTGTCACCAGTTACTCAGTGCAATGGGTAGCCTTGAGCTTAACCAGAATGGCTATAATCAATCATGACATCATGTTATGTAATAAAGAAGCCCTGAAAAACAGACCAAAAAATCCACCTTGTATCTTATCCTTTTTTGTTTTGTTTTGATTTTGGTACCAGAGATTAAACCCGGGAACGCTCAATCACTGAGCCACATCTCTATCCCATTTTTATACTTTACTTAGAGACAGGGACTCACTGAGTTGTTAAGTGCTTCATTAAGTTGATAAGGCTGGCTTTGAACTCCCAATCCTCCTGCCTCAGCCTCCTGAGCCACTGGAATTACAGGCATGCACCACTGTGCCCAGCTTATCCTTAACTTTTGTAAACCATGTTGTATGGATAACATCTCAATTTTCCCAAAGGCTGAAATATTTCAATATTTTGAAGGCATCAGTGTTAATTCTGAGTTGGCAGAGGTAACCTAACCAGTTACCATTATGTATTAGTACTAAGGAATGTGCTTTTCAATAAAGTTGTTGAAATGTAAATTTAAAAAAAGCAAGAAAGAAAAGCAAAAGCATTGAATACCAGTTTTCAAAAGAATAATGCACAAGTGAGGCAGCCGTGAAAATGTCCTGCTCAGATCTCCTTCAGAAAAGACTTTGTTCCACAGCAAAGAGCGCATTTAGCTGACAGGCTCCAAACTGTCTATTGTGGTTTGGATATGAAGTGTCCCCCAAAAGCTCTCATGTCAGACAGTGCAAGAAGGTTCAGAGGAGAAATGATTGGGTTGTAAAAGTCTTGACAAAATCAGTGATTTAATCTCTTGATAGGGATTAACTGAGTAGTAACTGAAGTGGTAGGGTGTGGCTCAGGAGGTGAAAATTGGGGCGTAGCTTTGGGTATATATTTGTATCTGGCAAGTGGAGACTGACTCTCTGCTTCTTGATGATGTGAGCTGCTTTCCTCTGCCGCACTTTTCCACTATGATGTTCTACTTTACCTCCAGCCCTGAGGAATGGAGCACGCCTTCTATGGACTAATATCTCAAACTGTGAGTGAGCCCTCAAATAAATTTTTCCTCAATTTCTACAATTTCTACAATTGTGCTGGCTGGATCTTTAAGTCACAGCAGTGAGAAAGCTGACTAAAACACTATCTGTACCTTTAGCCTCCTACTCAGCACTTCAGATCAGGCCAAACTCTTCCTAGGCATCACCCAGCCCATGACTGAGCATGGCATGGGTGATGACGACTAGCCATAAGAGCCTAACAGATATTCTTTGCTCCAAAGCATCCTCCTGGCTGAGTTCACTCTAGAATTTTGTCACATTTGCACCATTATCTAAGGATCTGCCTATCCAGTTCTGCCTCCTCACCTTTGACCTTTCAAATGCATTATCCACTCCCTATCCCCTTTACAAAAAAAAAGGGCAAGGAACTGGGGATGTAGCTCAGTGGTAGAGCACTTGCCTAGCATGCATGAGGTTCTGGGTTCACTTCCTAGCACTGCAAAGAAAACAACATGATAAAATAAATTTCTTTATAAGATCTAGCTGCAGGATCTAATAACTACCTGAATTTTGAAGTAAAGATGAGTTTAAATGAGATTTTCATGTCTCCAAAACAATTTGAATGTTATGAAAGTATGTATGAATTCTACTGGTGAAAAGGCCATAGGTACTACTATTTGTTGTTTATATTTATAATTAAAGGGAAAGCTAAATTTCATTTTAGAGGTTAGTCAAAAGAAATTATGTGATTTTTTTGGTATTGCTGTTGTTACTGAATTTCACAGACAACTGAATTCTACCCACATAACCTAAATTAAGAACTCAAAACTAAGGTTATGTTTAAGTTTGAAATAGCCATTTATGAATCAAAGGTGTTCTTGGACAAATTAGAGCTGTGATGACTGAAAGCCTCTAACCTCACCTTCTTATTCAGATGGCATGAAATGTGAAAGCTTCTATTAAGTACACAGAATATGTTCAAAGGTATAAGATCATATGCCCAAATCATTTAACCTTCACTGTACTGAAACACAGGAACATTCAGTCACCTCAAAAGCTAACTTATGTATTTTATAAAGTTGAATTTATAAAATACATAAGTTATTTTATACTGAAAGTTTGTTTCTGTTACAAAAAGATTTGCTATACTATTTACTATCAAATTCCTATACAGCATATAACCCATCTAGAGGTCCCCTGCACCTACTTTTGAGTGTTCTACAGTACTCTAACCTCTTCCCATGCTCCAAGTACAGGATCAATTTACACTGCAAACTCCAGGGAACTCTATCTGTTCCTAGCCAAACTATGTGTGTCTGGGGGGTGGGGGGTGGGGCGGACAGGGGGGTTAATAAAATGAAGTCCATTTATTTTTTCTAGTGAATGATAATGTACACTAACTTTATGTGGAAATCCTGAGTGATAAACTATGAGATGAAGTAGATCAGGCAAAGAATTGCCTGCCAGAGAGAAGTGTACTTCAAGCAATTATAGACAACAAAAGACACCTTGGTTAAATGGGGAATAAAAATCCTGAGAAAAAGGTGTGCAGGAACAACAACAGAATGTAACAATTTTAAAATTTGCTCAGGCTTGATAGCTACAGGCACACCACTGAAAACTGCTACCAGAATTACAATACAAGGTGAATTTTTATGAAAGAGAGGCAACACTCTCCAATGCACAACTAAATAAGTGACTCCATTCAAATCCACTACAATAATACTATTCCTTGCTGCAAGGGAAGGGGCGGGGGGAAAAAAAAAGCTATTTATTCACACACATGCCCAAGAAACACACATGCAAATCTCCCCATTTGCCAGCATGTGGGCAGTGTCCAAGACATGTATCTATATTCATGAACTTACAAAATTTCTATCAGTATACATCATAAATATGCTACACAACTAAGAATGTAACCAAAGTGTTTTGCAGCCCCAGATATTTGAAAGTTTACTGTGGCTCCAAGCCACATTAGCCTTTGAAGACACCAATTCTACAAGGATTTAAGAATAAATTTCTATTTCTTCAAGAATGCAACATAGAATACAATGTACCTAGAATAATACATAGAATACAATGGAATACATCCTAATGGTGGAAGAAAGCACTCTCAACGCATCTCATAATTTACTTATGTCTTCAGTTTTTTTGAGATTTAGCCACAGACAAGGACCAAGAGAATATTCCTAGAGAATACTTAATTGCCCATTTTCTTCTCCAATCTTTCCAAATTACTATTCCTCAAATGTTCTTTTCAGAAACTTCAGGATGTGTAAGATACAAAGATATGTGGCATTCACTTTGGCAGTATTCCTTTATTGCCATGCATTCCCCAAAACCATATTTCTCAGCTATAAATTGTACTGCTTGTCTTATTCTAGGCTTGGTGAGGTGACTTAGGACTTTGTATACACTGTATCTAAAATAAATAAATTGTATTTCAAATACAAAATGACATTTTGAACACAGCCAAGTCATTGGGATAATCTGTGGTTTATCACTTGCTACTCCAATGCTTTGTCCACTGAACTATGATGTCAGAAATCTAAGCTTGATTTGTTTTTAAGTGCATAATCCATTAACTGTTTCCATATGCCATAACTATTCAGGTAAGAAATTATTTATAAACCAGTTTATTGGCCTTATCTGCAAATATGATGCACCTGTTATAAAATGTGATTACTTCAAAAAGCTAACAATTGTGGAACCAGATTTTCATACTAAATCAGTCTAACTGAATTAGACTATTCATATTCTTCCAGAAAGCCCTTTAATCCCTATTAAGTTAACAGTTTGTGAATAATGAAAGTAATTAATATTAATTATAGTTGACAAATCCAACACCAATAACCTGTTAGTATACATCAATCCATTTTCCAACAGCCTGTTAAAATTAACCAACAGATGCTTCCAATCTGGTAAAAAATACACAGGTCATTAGCACTATTTTGATGATACCACATGTTCAATACGAATATTGTGATTAAATTTCAGAGAGATATATAAACAATGTTCCTTAATAACCTTGTTAAGTCTCAACAGAAGCCAAAGATAATAAAATATAGCATTCTCTTCTAAAATAAAAATAAATATTTGTTGTTCTGTGTTCCACCCCATTCTTGTGATTCCACAGAGAACTTGACTGAGCTTTATAAAAACTCTATAAGCAGTAGAAGAAGCATGATTCCCTTGTTCACTCCCATGCTCCCAGTCCCTAACTCAAGGCCAAGCGAACATGCAATGTACACTTGTCAACTGGAATACTGGCAGCCAAATGGAAAAACAGAAGAAAGGAAAGAAAAAAGGTAATCTGGAAAAATGCCTTTATATGCAAGCCCAGTGGCAGAGGCCTATAATCCCAACCACTCTGGAAGCACAGGCAGGAGGATCACAATTTTGAGGCCATTCTCAGCAACTTAGCAAGAAGTGGTCTAAATAAAATAATAATAAGGCTGGGGATATTGCTCAGTGGTAAAGTGCCTCTTGGTTTAATCCCTAGTACCAAAAAAAAAAAAAATTTAAAAATGCTCATATGTATTTTCAGAAGAATTTAAAATATGGAATAACATGTATTTCCAAAACTTAGAAAAGAGAAAAGCAAGAAAACCATACTCAACAGCAAAATCAAGTATGGGACAATGATACAAGAGAACTGGGGGGGGATGTAAATTTCATAGGAAAAGGCTGTACTTCCATATATATGACAGAAGGCCACAAAAATGTTAAAAATGGTCAGAGGGAGATTAATAAAGTAAGATCTAACTGGGGGGAAAATGCATGTGTGGGTGTGTATACACACACACGTGTATCTCTCTCTCTAAATATATATATACACACATACATACACACATATATATAAATAAAATAAAGCCAACAAGAGTTAAGAGAAAATATCCATGTCCTTAATAAAATATCTTGCTATATCTGTAGGAAGGTGAGACAAGGTGACACTGTGGAAAATAAAAATTGTTTTGTAATCAGAAGATAAGGAGAAAAGATCTCAGCTGAGACGTGGTAAAAATTAAACAAGGTAACAGAAAAGACTCAGTTCCAGGACTGGGACACCACAGGGGTTCTAGGTGTTAGTTCCTCTTCCTTCCCCAACTTTAGGATATTAGACCTATAAATCCCAGTAATCTGGATGTAAATGTTGCCAAAACCTAAAGCACCATCATACTGTAAGGGGGGAAGAAACCCATATTTATTGACAAAAAAATAAAAGATATGTGAGAAAATTTCAAGGTTCTAGTTTAAGGACTGATTCAGTTCCTTTGTTCTCACTATCCATTTCAAATGCTTTTAAGTGCCTAGGATAAAATGTCCATCTTCATCATCAAAGAAATAGCCATAGTTCTTAGTACAAAGAATCACTGCAATAAAAAATGGAGATACACCATTTCCCTAAAAATTCCATATTCTTCATTAATCTGAATGCTTGCCCCTCCCCTGCCTAGTTTCCAGACAGAACAATGACTAAAATCAGCTAGCAGCCAATGTCTCTCTCCTTCCCTTGCACGTCAAGGCATGGAGAAGCAACTGAATTTTCACCTTGAAATAATGTGTAAGCAGTCAGGTTTAACTCTGAATGCTTCAGAAAGTACAAAATGAATTCAAATCTTTGAAGTCATGGGAATAGGAAAATATTAATACTGGGACCCAGAGCCTCAGAAGCACACATAAATAAAGAGACTTCAAGGAGCAGACTATCCATTGCAATAGCCCATACTCTTTCCTAAGCTTTCTGAACATCTCTCTTTCTCTTCCTTATCTTTTTCTTGCTATACTACACAATAAAAATTATTTCTCTAAAAGCAGCAATGATTGCCTTTTCCTATTAAATACTTTACCAGTAATGCCAAAAAGTATACTTAGGACTCCTCATATAAAGCTTTCTAGAAATTATTCCTTGAGGTAAAGACAAAGTTACTTTCACAATTCATCTCTGGTTGGCATTATAAAATGTTGGTATTGCTTAGATCACATTGCTGGACTTCCCCCATCTTTTCTGTTTACCCTGAAAATATCATCCATGGACATATACACTGAAAAAAAAAAAAAAAAAGGAGAGCTACATTTAAGTTGAGGCAAAAGATGCTGTGGTCCCCTGCATGCTTTTAACTCAAGTAACAGAGATTCCAGTCAAGGGGCCAGAATGAAGAAAGACACCAAGAGGCCAAGGAGGATGGAAATAAGAACACTCAGAAAATGATCATCATTTCTCATCTTAAGCTATACAACTAGTACTAGACTGAGCAAATAGATCATTTTTTTAACCTTGAATCTCAAGGCTAAAGTTAGATGACTTAAGAATTTTTTAAAGGTCCAATTATTTCATTTAGGGCTAACACTAGAGTTAAATTAAAGACATGCTAACAAGTTTCCCTTTTGAGCCTCATTAATTAAGAAAGTAATCAGAGTAAAGAGAAGAAAAAAAGAAAGAGTAGCTGGATGGCAGCATTACTTAAATAGCTTTTAGGTACCACCATTTGCACCTACTAGCAAAGCAGAGAGAAAACTAATCAATTCCAGATTATGAAATCTGAAATTCTGAAGTGTTTTACATGTAAATACACGTTTTAACTGCCATATACTTTCCCTGATTGCCTTGAAGAGTGCACTAATCTTATTCAAAGAAAATTCTGATTCTCCATAATCAAAAGGTAAAATTAAGATCTGCTTACTTCACAAGTTTTCCTATGGTGAGCTTACTGAGAATTCTCCATTTTCAAAGAACACAATATTTTATTTTTAATATTTTAGTCAAAACAAATGATCCTCACAGAAATATCTGGTAAAGGGTTTTGATGTACCACAAATTCTAGAAAGCTACTTTATTTTATTATCTCTTACAAAGAATTTCTAATTCACTATGGACTTTCATAAAGCATTTCAAAGGAATACAAATAAGTTTTTAAGGTATCTGCCAATATTCTTGGGTTGCCGTGATGATCAAGTTAAATCAGGTACTTGGGGCATCTCTAGCATGACACCTAGTAAACAGTAAGCATTTTAAGAAGTCAATTCCTTCCTGTCTATACCCAGGCCTCCCACCTGCATCCACCCAACACAATCTCTTTCAGCCAGCTCTGAGTTCAATGAGGCCAGGGACATAGATGGCACAGAGCTATGGGGAAAAGGGTTCTTTTCAAAATTTAAAAGGTAACGATGGATCTAAAATGCCTTGTGCTACAAACCTAAAGTAAAAGTTCAACATATACATAAAAATTAACTTAACAATATATGTGAATATGAGCCATTGAATGTAAGTGACAGGTCCATGAGAGACTGGATAAAATGCATTCGATTTTCAGATAAGAATACAACTCAATTTCTTAAAAAATCACACTGCACAGGTTATCACAAAACAATTTGCAAAATGCAATCTATTGCTTTTAATAAAAATATCATAATATACTAAATACTTCTCTTTCAAGTCAACTTTGAATACACAATAAATTTGATATTTCTATCTCATTTGCTAATACAAATTAATTATGGAGCAATCACTACAATAATAAGTGTAGCAAAACTCTGACTAGAGAAAAGCTGACATTTTTTTCTATTTCTCTAACTAAAGGGAATTCTCATGCTAAAATTGAATCTGAAAATATCCTTCTTCACAAAAACCCTAACTTATCCTAATAGAACATCTTCAAAACAACTATTACACAAAAAAATTGGAAATGAAAGTTTATATTAATCATTTGCATTTTTAAAATTGCTCATTTTAATATAATGTACAACAAAATTAACTTTTACATATTCATGAGATCATTTATCATTCATAATGTAAACATATAAAAAATAGGATTCTTAAAATAATGTTTGTAGAGGTTAGTATATGAAAACTAGCAGTTAAAATTCTAAATACAAATTAATAAACAAGATGTTCAGCTTACCTTTTTGTTGGCAACAAAATGTATTCTCAAGTTTACAAAGTAAATCCATATTTTCATACTTATTTTCATTTACTGTTATCCAGAAACAGTTTTCAGTCATTTCATGAGGTCTGATCTGCAATCAGGGAGAAGACTGATTCACAAACAGCTGAGTGTTTCACCTGTCCCAGCCCAATCGCAACGTATACACCCAGGGTCCCAAAGCTGTCAGTGGATGTTTATAAACTAATCTCTGCAAGATTTTTCCCAAAAGTATGTTCAATGAAATACAAATTCTGAAGGACATTAAGTTCTGATGAGAAAGAAAAAGTTTCCATGATCAAATAGGTAGAGATTTGGAGCTGAATGAAATAAAGTTTAATTTATTTCTTCTCAATTGTATTTTGTAGAATCATTATTAATGTTCACCTGCACTACAACACCTGAAGGGCAAGATATGTTCATTATATAGCATTTCTCCAATTTATGTGACCATCAAACTATCTCTCTGCAGGATTCAGAATTCCTGTGATCCAAGTATTAGCTTCTGACAACACATAATATTTTTCCCAATAGCTACCAACAGAAGTAAGTTCCTAAAAATAGTAACATTTTTGTACTTTTGAAACACTCTACATAAATGTAAGTTTCCATCATAACAATAGTGAATCATCAACTTAATTGCAAATCACAACTCACTGAAAAATCAACTCTCATCAAATTATGAACCAGGACACCTTAAACCATACCACAGGGCTTTGTTTCAACATGTCAATTTTTAAAATATTAATAATATCATTTTATTCATTGTCACTTTGACTAGGGTTCCTACTGGAAATTACATATTAGTCAATTCAAAATTAAATTTTAATCTAGATAAAAGTGTGTTTTCCTCCATTTATACGTTTCACCTTTAACCAATTAAATCTTCTCATGCTGATTTCAGGTTTAAATTCTTTCTTTGGTTTCAACCCAAATGGCAGTGTTGGTGGAGGAGGAGAGTTTTGTCCACCAAAAAAGCCCAGAGGAGGAGCTGGAGGCACAGGACCACCGAATGACAAAGGCATTCCTGGGAGTGGAGGTGGTGGTGGAGGGGGTGGTGGAGGTGGCAGTAGAGCAGGAGCAGGAAGTGCTGGGTGGCCAGCTCCATCTTCTTTTGAAGGTGGCAAAGGAATACTGACATTAGCTGGCAAGGCACCAAACTAAAGGAAAAAGTAATAAGAGAAACAACTGAGAACATGTTTACAAATATGTACAAAGTGTACTTCACTCAAAAATAACATTTTAACCAAAATTAACTGAATATCAGTATGATTTAACCAAAGAACAAAATTCCAAGAACATTTCTCTTCTAATTTAAGAATTATATAGCTTTTGCTCTCAAGAAAATGTAATTGCCAGAAATACAATTCCCAATTTGAAGACAGTGATGGCTATCTAAGTGGAAATGCCCAGGAGGAAAATGGGTATAGAGATGTCTGAGATTTCAAAATCAGCTGTTTAAAAGACACCACAAACATACATTAGAGAAAAGATAGCCTCTTTAAGAAATGATGCTGGGAAAACTGGAAATCCTTATGTAGAATAAAATTAAACCTTCTCTCTCATCCTCCACAAAACTCAACTCAAAGTGGATCAAAGACCTAGGTATTATTAGACCAAAATCCCTGCACCTACTAGAAGAAAATGTAGGCTCAACACTCTAACATGTTGGTTGAGGAACTGATTTCCTCAATAACACTCCTAAAGCACAAGAAGGAAAATTAAAAATCAATAAATGGGACGATATCAAACTAAGATGCTACTTCAGAGCAAAGGAAACAATCAAGAACATGAAAAGACAGCCTATAGAATGGGAGAAAATTTTTGCCATCCACACCTCAGATAACGAGTTAATTTCCAGGATAAAAAAGCTTAAACCAAAAAAAGAATAAAATACAATAAACAAATAACCCAACCAATAAATGGGCAAAGGAACTGATATTTCTCAAAAGAAGAAATAACCAACAGTCAACAAATCATGAAAAAATGTCCAACATCTCTAGCAATTAAAGAAATACAAATTAAAACTACACTAAAATTTCACCTCACTCCAACCAGAATGGCAATTATCAAGAATACAAGTAACAATAAATGTCAGTGAGGATGAGGGAAAAGGGTACACAATTTTACTGGTAAGTAAAATTCATAAACCAGCTGTCTATAAGTAAAATCCCAAGCTAAGAAAGAAAATGTTAGCTCACAATATGTAGACAACATGTAGGATGAGAAAAGATCTGTCCAGAGAATTCTATGGAATATATGCATTTAAGTGATAAGTAAAAACAAAACAAAACAAAAATAAGAAACAAGAAAAAAAGATTAAATGGTATCCACATTATGCCTTTGCACAAGTCTTCTCCATTGTCCTAATGCACTTTAGGAAAAAGTCTAAAATTTGTAGTAGGGTCTACAAATGGGTATCATGATCCAGTCTCAACAAATTGGTCTTTTAAGGAACTTTCTTCTAATTACAAATATGTGACAACTCATAATACTGATTTCAGGGGCCCCTGTATGTTATTCTTTCTGCCTGGAAAAATATTTTCACTTGGCCATCTTCTACCAGCCTTTCCAGAATGAGTTAATATATTCCTTCTTCAGGAAAGCTTCATCTTGTCATTGATTTTACACTATGCTTCCTCTCACTACCTCTTATCAAAAGCATGAAATAATCAGGAGGCTGAACCAGGAGGACCAAGTTCAAGACAAATTGTGGCAACTTAGCAAGACCTTTACTCAAAATAAAAATTTAAAAAAGTCTGGGGATGTAACTTAGGGGTAGAGTGTGTACCTAGTATGCACAAGGCCTTTGATTCAATTCCAGGACCACACAGACACCAACAAGTGTGAAAAAAAATTGTTTAAAGAATCATTAACAATTATCTCACTGAAACATTAAAAATTGAATGAGGGAAGTGACTATGCTGTATCACTCACTACTCCTTCCCAGCAACTAAACCAGTGATTGGCACATGACAGTCACTGAAGAGAAGTATTGAATAAAAAGATTAAGACTGAAAGATGTGCAATCTCAGCTACTAGGGATGCTGAGCCAGGAAGATCACAAGTTAGAGGCCAGATTCAGCAACTTAGCAAGACCCAGTCTCAAACTAAAACAATTTTTTTTAAAGGTATAGGATGTAGCTCAATGTCAAAATGCTTGCTTAGCATATAGAAAGCCCTGGGTTCAATTCCCAATAACACAAAAATAACCAAAAAAACAAACAAATAAAATAAAGACAAGAAAAGTCAAGTTCAGAATCATAAACCAAAAGTAAAGAGAGTGTTCTGCTCTACACAATTCTACAGTCAAATGCACATAGAAGATAGGTGGAAATCAAGAGTAAAAAGCAAACAGCTGTGTCCACTGAGCCACTTTTGCCATTATGTTTGCAGAGTACAGTGAGAATTTAAAGGATGAATTTTTATGATCATTCAGAAGATCAACAGAGTTCGTAAGTTTTGGTAATACGGTTAATTCCTTCAAATTATTAACTTCAATTCTAAGCACCCCCCATAACAAATATATATATATATACATATAATTGTACACATTTAAGAAATATCAACGATATTAAAAATTTTATAATAAAATATTGAAAGAACTCACATAAAATCATGAAATTAATGACCTAACACCAGCACAAACAAAACTGTTATAAAAGACCACAAATCAAACAGCATGCCTTATTTAGAATATGAAATGCAAAGAAGAATCAGCTCAGTGTTGTCTGGGTTGCTGTGTTCAAGAATGGGACAGCCCACTGAATGCCAAGAATGCATACAACCTGTACTCACACTCATGTACATTTCATAGTTAGCTACCTAATATCTTAAAGATACAGATGACTTTCTGCTCCAGAAGAGTTCATTTGATAAAGTACAATTCATTAGAATATATGGTTCAAGAGACCAGACAATAACATGATGACTATGGGCCCAGTGGCACACTCCTATAATCCCAGCAAACCAAGAAGCTAAGTATGGAGGATCACAAGTTTGAAGGCAACCTCAGCAGCTTAGTAACAACTTATCTCAAAATAAAATATGAAAAAAAAGGAACTGGGGATGTATCTCAGTGGTAAAGCACCACTGGGTTCAAAAGAGAAGGAGAGAAGTGCCTTAACACAATGCACAGATTATATAAGAAGTACAAACATCTGAGGAAAGAATTAGCTAATGTTTTCTAAAAAAAATGAATACAAGGTACATTATTAAATCTCTTAATTCCAGGCTTTCCTCTGATAGCCATAAACAAGATCATCATTACATATAACTTGGAAGATTCCTTGATTTGTTTCAAAACATAAATTCATTCCATTTCATTAAAAAAAAGTACCACACACCAGTATTTTATTCAAAGATAGTGAACATATTTTTTATAACTGAATTTTCCAGGATGGATTTGCAAGTAATCCATCAACTGGCAAAATTAAAAAGAAAATTTTTAGATTTATATTTGCCAAGCCAAGAAAAATGTAATAAATGTTTTAGCCATTGCATACAAGCCACAGAAAAAAATTTTTTTAACAATATGAAAGATAAGGTTGAATAAGAGGAAAAACTTCAGTGAAATGTGGTACTTCCTCCTTATAGAAATAAAAAAAAAATCAATGAGAATGATTTTCTTATAAATAGTATTCAATTTTATTTTAAAAAGTTAACATCCAACAGACTACTATCTCTTAAAGGCATCTTCAGACAGTCCTTGTAATAAAACTATTCATTAAGTATTTAAAAGAAAACAAAATGGCCAATAATATAAGAAACAGTATACCTGAGACTCTTTCAACATAACCATAAATCAGGATGAAAAGAAGATAGCTAAACTATACTTATTGCTCATCACCCTGCATGTAAACGTACATGAAGAAATTTAGCTCTGATTATTCTATCCCCTTGCATCCCCATATAAAGCATGCAGATGATGTATTTCTTGCTATCCAATGTTTTACCTGTAAAGCATGTATGTGAGCTATCTGCTTCATAATCCAGATTTGCTCTCTTTTTTGTCATGTTTTAAATCTGTTTACTTTTGGAAATTGAAAAATTATCAGAAAATGGTCTCATTCAGCTAGAGGTTATCTTTCACTGCAAGGTACCCATAGGCTGCAGGTTTTGAAAAATAAATAGCTTGAGCAATAATTTCCTGTAGTAGGATGAAGATCAGTGATGAATGACAAATCTAAGAGCAAAAGAATTTCTTAACCTTTATGCTTAATTAGTTAGAAAACATGTGACATTAGAAAGAAAACCCAAATATTACACAAGGAAGTAGGGTAATTACTAAAATATTACATATTCCTAAAAATACGAATAGGAATAAAATAAAAAAATTCAAAAACAACAGAAATGTGTATAAATAATATTATGAAAATATATAAGTGAAATTCAAGTTTAAACATTTTGATGCTATGAAGATATAACATGACCTTTGTCCCCTTGGCGTGGTTTCCATAACAAAATCATCCAGGATGGCATTTTACCTGAGATTTAAAACCTTGTAACTGTACTTGAAGCTCATTAATCTTTTCCTCTTTTTTCTGCAATTGAGCCTGAGTTTCTTGGTGGTCAGTAAACTCTTTTTCAAACTGCAAAGAAAAAGAGAAAGAAAGATGGAAATAAAAAGCACTATGCTTCATATAAAAATATGACTCTAATGATCTGCAAATAGAACACACATTTCTAAATTGGTTTTATAAAACAAGTAGTAGATTTTGTGATTAGTCACCCACAGCCTTTCTCTAGGTCTCTCCAGTTCCAGGCAAAAGCATTCATTCACAAGGGAGCAGACCAAGCCAGAGATGCAGTATATGACCTTCTTCTCGCAGCAGAGCAAACTGGCTCATAGTTATCTACGCCCTTGGTATTTTTCTTAAAAGTCCCTAAATATCATTGTGATTTTGTGTGAAAGTAAAAGAACAAAGCATTATATTGAATTCCTAGCTGCTCCCACCTTTATAACCCTGTATTTGAAACTTATCTGAAGTTTATCAAGATGATTTAAAAGCATTCCACTTCAGGGCTGGGATTGTGGCTTGGTGGTAGAGCACTTGCCTAGCATGCGTGAGGCACTGGGTTCGATTCTCAGCACCACATATAAATAAATTTAAAAAAATAAAGGTCCATCAACAACAACAAAAAATTTTTAAAGAAAGCATTCCACTTCAATATATTTTATTAATAAACAACTCTGTTTTATAAATGCATCAGTTACTTGCTTTTTTCTTATAACAACATATCTCCTAGTACCTTTGAGAGATTAAAAGCAAGTTAATCTTTCAAAGTCCCTTGAGATATACCGTCAGGGAGGAAGGGAAACAATAAAATTTGGGGAATCTAATCAATTTTCAAATTTTTATAGCCACTCATCACAAGTTCCCATCTTGCATTCAAATGCCATTATCAGGATTAAAAATCTCTCCTAAGAAAACTGAATTTAAATAGGGTATTGTCTCATAATCAAGAACAAGTATTTAGCTCTTTTTTAAAAAAAGAAAATCATTATAAAAAAATGTAACTGCTTCGCAAATGTAGCATCTAGCCTATAAATAGTAAAAGTTCAACTAAGAAAATAACAATATAGAACTCAACAGTATACAAAGGGCTTTTATTTGTATTAAGTTTAGAAAGGGATCTTATTTTACCCTTAACACAAATAGGTAGTTCCTAGCAAAAGATGTGGGACTAAGCCGGGCACGGTGGCTCAAGCCTGTAATCCCAGCACTTAGGGAGGCTGAGACAGAGGAATCGTGAGTTCAAAGCCAGCCTCAGCAACGGCGAGGTGCTAAGCAACTCAGTGAGACCCTGACTCTACATAAAACACAAAATAGGTCTGGGGATGTGGCTCAGTGGTCGAGTACCCCTGAGTTCAATCCCCAGTACCAAAAAAAAAAAAATGTGAGACTAAAAAAGCCAGATTTTCTGCCTCAGATGAGACCATGCACCCTCCCTACAATTAAAGTTTAGATAATGCTTTTCAGTTTTCCTAACAGGCTACTTTTAAACAAGGTTTTAAGATCATGGCAAAACTGAACAAAAGGTCAAAATACTGCATATCCCCATGCCCACACAGAAGCATCCAGTCTCCTCTACACTGGAGTTTTAAGAACAGAAAGAAGCATTTTTAAGTTTTATAACCAAAACTCTATGAAATAAAAAATATTAATTTCCATTTACAAGTCAGGAAAGTAAATTACAGGCTACTGGTCCTTGCTACTAACCTGTGTTCCCTGTGTAATGATCACAGAAAGTAACAGGTGAAAACTGCCCAAATGTCCTTCAGCTCACCAGAACCACAAGAACATTACCACTCCCACTACCACTGCAGCTCCTCCAAGCCACCTCAACCATGGAGTAAGTAAAAAGATGCTAATCCTAAACCTAAAGTAAGCAATTTACAACCCCAACCACACTCAGAAGTCAACCTAACTTCTCCTGCCATACAAGGCTTCCCCAGGGACAAGCTAAATCAATTATCTCAGCACCCTGCTACATTCTCAGCCCACTATATATTGGTCCTTCATCTTACCCCTTTCATCATAATCTTACATTTTTGCTTCAAATACAACTTTACAGTATTCTTAGCCCATTCTCACTTTTCTAAGCTATTGAACTTCATTCACTTCAGTATTCACTACAACTTCTTAATCATTCTCTCTAAGAACTGTGGCTTTGCAAATTCTAAATCACAGCCTCACATTTGGTGGTACTTCCACAGCTGTGCAATTCAACTGGCCATAATTGGTTAAGTATAAATTTAAATTCACAAAAAACAAATAAAATTTAAAATCCAGCTCCTCGGTCACACTAACCATTATAAAGGACGCAATAGACACACACAGTGCCACTGGCTACCATGATGAATTCCTATAAGGGGTATATCTACTTTCTACCATAAATACTTACAAATAGAATATGCAATGTCTTTTCTATATGTTCCACTACAAGATCATCATCTGCTTCTCCTCCTACTTCTGATTTCCCCTTGCAATTTCTTTCATGTTGGCAATGTATAGGACTTTTTCCTCATCCCTCTGCTTGTCCATTCCAATTTCTCATAAGATGGTCTCTTCCACATCACCATTCCTATACTGAAGGCTTCCAAATCCCTATTACCAACACATCTTCTCATCTAAATATGAAACTACTAAGCAAGCCATAAATACATTTTCAATTGCTTAATGAAAAATGTTCAAGTCAAAATAAATAAAAATTAGAATTAGGGCTGGGGCTGTAGCTCAGTGGTAGAATGCTTGCCTAGCATGCATGAGGCACTGGGTTCGATCCTCAGTACCACAAATAAATAACAAGAAATGAATAAAATAAAGATCCATCAACAACTAAAAAAAAAATTAAAAAAAAATAGAATTAAAAAAATAAAAATTTTTCAAAACTAAATTTTACTTCTTCCCTCTATAAACCTTAATTTTTAAACACTGCTATTCTTTGTAAAGGAAATTCAAATACTTTGACTCCTTTACTCTTAAACTTCTAGTGGCTTCATTATCATCATGAAATTAATATCCAAGTATCCTACAGTATCTGGCTCCAAGCTATTTCCCATTATACAATAAATATCTAACAGTGTTCTTAGAACATTTCTTTCAGTGGGTTAGGTCCTGTAGGTGAGAATATTAAACAGGACATGGCCAGTGCTTCTAGTAAGCAGTCGGCTAGTAAAGAAAAAGCAAACATACAACTCCATGAGAAGTACCAGCAATAAAGCCAAGGAAAGACAGAATGCTACTGAATGATTCCTGGAGGAATAATATATAACATCAGTCTTGAAGAACTTGAAGAGTTAGTTAAGAAGTGCAGCTAGCATTTCAAGCAGAGGGAACAACAGTGTGCAGAGAAAATACAAGCAATCCTTTGTTAAGGGCACAAAAGAAGATAAAAAATCAGCTGTCAGGATGAAGCTGAAGATATATACAGGAACAAATTCTTTTCACAAGTTCAATTTTGTAATATTCTATTTTATTAATTAATTTACTGAGGAATTGAATTGTTGAAAGGAATTTTGCAATGAACCACTTTTTTTTGTCATAAAATTGTAAGGTTAAATATGCTATGAAACATGATCAATTTGCACTTTGGAAAACCCAACCAGGATCAGTGTGGAAAATGGAACAAAGAAAAATACTATAGTCATGGAGATTAGTTTGGAGGCTACTGCAGTTGTCCAAGCAAAAACTGAGGACCTGTCTGAATTGAGCTGGAGGAGAGGATAATGGAGAGGAAATGAGACTACAGAATCCAAAAGTGTTTGTATCTGACTGCAAGAAGAAAATAGGTGAGGAGGCTATATCTAAGATGAATACAGCATTTTGTTTTTATTCACACTGGAAACAAAGTGTTGTAACATGGGGTAGGTAGAGTTTATAAAATGCAGGGAGGAAAGCCATTTTTAGGAGGAAGAAAGATGACTTTGGTTTGATTTATTACATTATTCAGATGTGCATCACTATAAGGAAATAACTGGCAGAGGCTCCTTATTAAAAAGATAGGTTTGTCTATTTAGCTCATAGTTTTGGAAGTTCAAAGTCCAAAAGTTCAGGCTTTATTGCAAGGACCACCCTGAGCTATATCACCTCAAGGCACAGAGAGCAATAGAAGGAGAGTGTATGAGGAACGGGGAATAAAAAGGATCAGATGAATCAGACTTGCTCCTTTTATATCAGTCCTATTCCTATGGCAAGGACTCAAGGGGCGGTATAGAGAACTGTGTTATCATCCAATGACCTAAAGGCCTCCCACGGCCGCAACTCTTAATGGTTCTACCACCTCCCAACAGTGTCACACCGGGGGACCAATCCTTTAACACATGATTTGTAAGGGGGACAAAATGAAACCATATCTAAACTGCAGATATATCAACCTCGATATACAAGAAGAAATTCAAAATAAATTTCCATTTATCTCTTTCTTGGATATCTCAACTTGTTGCCTCATACTGACGCTTCAGGGCTCACATTAAATAACACGTCTTGGGTAAGTCTTCCCTGACCACCCAAGACTAGATGAGAAATCCTTCCCGTCGGCTCCCACCCCACATGAGATTTTTTTACCACAGCCAATTATCATGCTGTCATAAAAAATTATTAAAATATAGCATCACATGCCTGAATAACATTCTCCAACATGGAAAGTCATAAAAGTGAGAACCTTTCTATTCTACTTGTCACTTTTTGTAGAATGAAATGATGAGCCAACTCCTGTCAAATCTTCATGTGCTGAATGTGTCAATATCATATATTAAATTTAACCACTCCTCCCACATCAAAAATCATTGAAGAGGTCACTTTCTTTTCTCTCTTTTTACTTCTGAGACAAAGTTCATAACTACATTGCAAGAAATAAAATAAATGCTTATGAGAGTAAAAATGAAGAAGCCTTCTGATAATAACAATATGTACACTATCCTATGTTTAGTCTAAACTTCAGAAAGCAAAAGGGTTATTTAAGGGTCCAAAGAAAAAGAATGATAAAAACAATCAGTTATAATTAGTACACTCTGAAAATTTATTAAATCAACTTGGCAATACTAAAAGTATCTATAGTATTCAAAGAGATAAATTTCTACATCCTCCCACATAGAAGGATCAGATGAAATATAAACTTTACTTTAGCATTTTTGTAATATCTATAGTCAAATCACCACAGCCCTGGAGATAAAATGAGTCTCCATTAAAAGCATACCTTATAAAACCTGATATGATAGCTTTCCTCTCCAAAAAGAGTCGCTACAGCAATATTATACTTACAAAATTACACACAAAAATGTCAAGAAACACAGTTAAGGTTGAGGTTCTGCTTAATTTCATTCCCTAGGGTAAATGTATTAGTGCATCTGTACAAGAAGGTTGATAATTCAATATTCTCTATATACTACCTGACATTTCTGGTCTTCATTTTTCAAATTTATGCACCAAAATAAAGAATGTGTCTAGCAACTATGATTTCTTCCTGCCTAAAGCAAAGTATTTACATATGTCCTTATAAAGCTATCAGGACAAAGTTTTTGCTGATATATACAAAATGGTATGGTAATAGAAAACTTTTATGAAGCAAACAATATTTTTTGAATATACCTAAAACATATATAAATTTCTGACTAGAAAAAGATAACTAACCTTGAACAAGATCTTTGAATTACATTTAAACTTTGTGCTTTCAAAAAAATCCATTGAGGAAATATATAGTTCAATTCAGATACACTATATACCTGAAAACAATAACCAGAGCAAATAAACACTATCCGGGCCATATTCAACTCTAGTACTTGATATTACTACCTTCCCAGGAAGGCTGAAAGGGCTTACTGAGCCTAGAATACAAGGCACACTGTGGGAAAGGTCACACTACAACATGAACATCTATCAACAGGAACACTTTGTAGACTTAAGTGATCCATTAATCTGATTCTCCCAGTACACCAAGTCATTTCAAAGCAATGACAATATCATATTCATAGCTGTGATACAAGCCTAAGGCCAAAGTACTAGACTATAACCTCTCACTAAGTGTTTGGTGAGCCCATTACCCTAGGACTTTGCACACAAAAAAATTTTCAATGGCTAGGCATGGTAGAGCACACCTATAATCCTAGGAGCTCAGGAGGCTAAGGCAGGAGGATCACAGGTTCAAAGCCAGTCTCAGCAACTTAGTGAGGCCCTAAGGAATTTAGCAAAACTTTATCTCTAAACAAAATATAAAAAGGGCTGAAGATGTGACTCAGTGGTTAAGTGCCCCTGGGTTCAACCCCAGTACAAAAACAAAAAACAAAAAACAAAATCAATATCTTCCATATTAACTCATTAACAAAGAAAACAGTGCCTATTGTTTGCAAGTTACATTTGATCTTCAAGGTTTATGTAAAAGTACAATTCTTTCAAAATATAGTTAGTCCCTGCAACCCAATGGTGCTAACACATAACAAACATTCACTTATACATTTCTTGTGAACTAATTATTATTCTATTGATATGAGAAACCAGCCCCAAGAATTCAAATGAGAATGACTACTTTAATGAGAAGAATCCAACCAAGAAAGTCTAATGGGTACATGCCAAGCCAGAGATAAAAGGTCAAAACATCATTTCAGAGAAAAGTAGGGAATGGGTGGATAGTCAGAAATACTATTAGGTTGAAATTAATGAAGCTGACAATAGTCAACAGTTTTCACTATAAAAATAGCCACTTGGTTTAGTTCAACTTAATAATGAAGAAACTTTAGTAAAAACAACAATTACATCTTTCCAAAAATTTTAGATATAATTTCAGTCTGAAGAATCTAAACTATAATTTCTTAAGTATTACTCATCTTAGGATTCTTATTCTAAACATTTTGTTCAATTATTCATTCTCTCAAAAGATTTTTTTTAGTTCTTGCACAAAGTCAGGATTTGTTCTTGGTGCAGAAATAGTGAATAGAGGAAAAAACCTCAGAGTTTACTCTGGAGTGAGAAATAGTTAATACATAAGTACACATAAAAGTACATAAATTTAGTAGCATACCAGATTATAACAAATACAATGGAAGAAAAATAAGGAAAGAAAAACAAGAAAACCAAAACCTGGGAGCAGGGAATGAAGAGTTTTTAAATAACATGGTGGTCTAGGAAGTTTACATGGAGAATGGTGTATGAGTGAATACCTGAAGGAGATAAAAAAAAAGACAGAGGGAATAACAAGCAAAGTCCCTGAGTTCCAATCATGCCTTCAGTGGTTCCCCACAAAGTCTGGCAAGGTTAGTCAAAGTAACTTACTTTTTTGTGAAGTTCTGATGCCTTTTCTTCAAACTCTTCTAGTTTTGCTTGATCTATACAAACATCTAAAATTGCAATGACAAAAATATATTAATTGCAATACTACTTAAACTCATTGTAATAGCATAGAAAGAAATAGAAAAAAATCATGGAAAGGAACTAGAAATAACAGTAAGAGTGAAAAAGTAAACAAAATGGAGAACTGTATTACAAGGCTGAAATAGAGGTGGCTTTATAAAACATGACACCAAAAGAAAAACCCAAGTATGATTTTAAATTTCTATCAGGCAATAGAAGAGAATTCAATTATATAGCAGTCAAAAGTTTCAATTATCATCAACCCTAAATACTCTGAAGGAAGAAGGTAAAATGATACTAACACAGACAGGAAAACAGGCAGCAATGTTAAACGGAAAATTAGAGGAAAAATAACTACTAAAAGGTTTGTTACAACCTAATAATATAAAAATATAAAATTTTAAATGAAAACTCAAAGAAAAGATTAAATGGTCCATAATGTCAAGTACTGGAGTTGGCACAGAGAAAACTAACTCTCCTACTACATAATAACTGAAGTATAAGTGGAGAACATCACTGATTAAAAATTAGGCAATTCCTGCTAAAATTTTAAGTACATACTTCTTTCACACAACAATTCTATTTTTTAGGATTTTGCCATTGGGCAGAAATACTCATTAAAATATTGTTTATGTTAGCTAAAATAACCGGAAACACTTTAAATGCCCATTAATAATCGATTAAATAAATTAACATATATCTCTACGAAAATATATTATGTAGGAGAAATGATTCAAATGGATTTACCATTATATATATGTATATACACACACATAAATATACACATACACATACCCTTTTTGTCCTATTTATCCTTTTTATCAATGAAACTAATACATGAACATAGTTTATTATAGAAAAACTTATAATGAAAAGAAACAGTCAACCAAATCACTGCATCCAGACCTTAGCCTGCTTCCTAAATGCAACCTCTCATTGGTCTTTCTACATTAGATTATTCTAGTGGTTAGCTTCTTAATTAAAATAATATGTGCATGCAGTTATAACTTGATTGATCTACTTAAAACATTATAAGAACTTCCTATTGTAAAAGATGAAGGCAGTGTGCCTATCTAATCACAATTTTTTGTCATTCTACTCGCTAAATTGGCTGGCTCCACAGCACTAAATAATTAACTCTCTGGTTCCTATAATATAGATAGTATCTCTTGATTACTGTAATATATGAAATTATATGCACCCTATGCTTTTGAACTTTATCTCCTGTTGCTGAATTTTATCTCTTCTCTTGCCTATTAATATGAATACAACAATCTCTCCTATATTTAAATCTATGTTTATTCTAATCATTTAAAATTAATCAACAAGAAATTTATTAGAACTGTGTAAATATGCTTTACTCATATAGTCAAGCTGTGTTCAAAGTTTTCTACTTCTTTCTCAATAGTTCAGTGAAGAAACCCCACAGCTACTCAAGAAAAAACATTCCTAATGTCCAGGTAGAATATATTTTTCTATTATCATTCAAAATCATATCCCATTTTGGTTTGCTGAACATATAGAGCACATTTCTCTTAATATCTATGTCCCTCTCCTACTCCTTAGGAAATGCTAATTGTTTCTCTCCACAGAAACAAATATTTTCTTTATCAGTGTCACTAATACTATCTAGTTCCTTACTCTTTCTATACATTCCATTTCTCTTCCTGGGTGTAGAAGAAAAACAATCTTACAGAGACATGCAGTTGAAAAGGGGAGCCTTTTCAGATATTCCTGGATATTCTTTGCTGTTACAACAAAATTTCACAAATGATACTTCTTAAATAGCGTCATATATATCAATGAACTTGCACAGTTACTTTAAGATCATGGATCACTGTTAAGCATTTAATGGATCTTTTGTCTGTGCTAAATCTGTATCATCAAGTGCTGGTCATTTAGAAATGAGTAGTTTGCTGAGTTAAGCACATCACTCAAATTTTAACACATCTCTTTACACAATATCAAAATAGCCATATTGGTTAATAATCCCACTAAACACACTAGAAAGTTTTTTTTAGTACTGAGAAGCTGTCAAAGTAATAGCAATAAATATAAGTTTTCAAAATTCTAATTTTCATGTAAAAGCTCGAATTTTCTCACTGGTCACAAATTCCCTCAGTCATTTTCTTTGAAGTACAGGTTCACTCTATTTGTTACAAGAAAATGTGTGTTTAACACTTAGAGTAACCAGTTCACATGACAGTGTTTCAAACTGAAAGACTGTTTTGACTCTTTTGTCCTCTGGTACACACAAATGCTTTATGCATATAATTCATTTGTTAACATACAGTATTAAAAAGATGTACTCAAGCAGCAACATGTAATAAAACTGTTCTTAGACTACCTAGAAATTCTTATAAAAACTTGGCAGGTTTAATTTAGTCTGCAATTCTGGGGGTCCACCCAGGGGTGCATGAGCCATATCTTTGCCCCTTTTATATTATTATTATTATTATTATTACTACTACTACTACTACTACTACTACTACTATTATTATTTTGAGACAGGGTCTTACTAAATTGTCGTAGCTGGCCTGGAACTTATGATCCTCCTGTCTCAGCCTCCCAAGTACCTGGAATTACAAGTGTGTTGTTTTGTTTTCTATGTACAGTAAAGAATACACTAACTACAGTTCAGTGCCACTGTCTTGATTTATAAAAGTTTTACACCCCATTGCTTTGCACCACTAGTGTAATACATCAACAGAATTAAAAAGGCAAATAATAAATAAATATTGTAATGACTACTAAGATACCCTAAAAGGGTCTCAAAGACCCTCTGGAGGTCCATCATAAAAACCAATACCACAGAGCTAACCCAAGTCATAAAAAACAATAAGACATTTTTTTTAAATGGAGAAATACTTACCTACAAATTGACTTAAATCTAAATCTAATCGTTTTCGATATGTAAAATCTGGATCCATTCCATCTTTATGCAATACAATCTGAGATACACACTCATCGATTAATTTGAAGTACTGTTGTCTAAAACATAAGAGTAAATGTACACTTATTACATCAAAACAATAATTTTTATTAAGCTTAATTTCAAGTTCAACAATTTCTTACTATAGTTTCAACAGGTGATAGACTTAACATGAAAGAATAAATATAATTGAAATCACTCTCCATATACTCATTTCAACAAATATTTTAAATAATCTTTCAGAAAATATACAAGGCTTTAAAGATGACTTTCAAATAAAAGTCAGAACATTTACTTAATTTGTCAAGTTATAAAAGAGATTAAAATGAAGTGATATGTGCTTGAACATAGCCCTCAGAGATCATTAAACTTCACTGTGCCGCACCAAAATAGCTACTATCCATTCATTTTATTCATACAAACTAAGAAGCAATATTTCCTAAAAAAAAGTTTTATGAGAAGTTCTTAAAACCATAATTTGGACATTGTTTTCAGAATGTTTATGCAATCAAATTAAAAACTGATACCGCAGGAGCTGAAGATGTGGTTCAGTAGTAGAGCACTTACTTGTCTAGTGTGCCTGAGGCCCTGGGTTAGATCTCCAACACCACAAACACAAACAAAACTGATACTGTAAATGATATGTAATACCAAGCTAGTATTTCTTACTCAAAAGAAAACTAGAAACACTTAATGTGACAACAATGTACAAAAATTAAATTTCAACTAAAATCCCCAAGTAGGATCCATTTTGTTTCTATAGTTAAACATAGTTCATCTATATTTCTAACAGCCTAAGAACATTCCCTAAGAATCTATCTAGTCAACAAATGTGAAAGTAATACACACAATAAAAATTGTAAACAAAATCAGATTAAATCATGGACTAGGCAGTATTATAATGAGATTCAGAACTATATCCCCAATCACCTCTAAGAATTCTTTCTTTCCTCAAGGACTTATAGTGCGATTTTCTTCTCCATACCCTCTCCACATGGAAAGCCCCTTCGGCCACATGGGACTCCCTTCCCTATGAACTGTGTCCTACTGTCTTTGACCTATTTACCTTGTTTACCTATTTAACTTATACCTAATAAACAATACATTGTGCTGAATAAAATCTAGTATGGCTAAATATTAACAAAGACTAAATCATTAATTTTCATAGGGTAAAGTATTCAAGGAATAGTTCCTGAGTAAAAACTAAAACCAGAAGCTTTTGTCACTAATATTTGCCTCAATTTTCTCAATTTTTCTCAAAGACATTAAATAATGCCAGGCCTTAATAGTGTATCCTTTATAACCTCTTTTACACTTAGGTATACACATTTCAAACACATCTATCACATTTGAAATTTTCCATGATGTATTCCTTTTCTTTTCTGAATATCATCCTAGTAGCTTAATAATAAAAATGTTTTTGCTTTAAAACTGAAAGATATTTTGTCATTTTTTAAAACTGTAATGTTGTTGTGCTTTTTCTGAATTCCACAATGCCCAGTTGTGAGTTCATTAATGATGTGGCTCAAACTGCATGCAAAACTCTTTCAGCAAGCAAAAAGAGCCAAGAATAATGTGTCTCTGGACCTTAGAAATGTATATTTAGAAGATAATCTCTACAAAAAGTATCAATGAATTTGCCAGAAGAATATGTGAATAACTTAATGGATGAATATATAAATTGCCATTATTTCCCCAACACAATACCACTCTTGTTGGAAGATATTCTGAAATCATATTCATTTTCTCTGTAGTATTTTTAACAAGTATCAAAAATTATCTCCCTTGAGCATTCAACTAGCATCATATTTTGCATTGATAAGGCATCACTTATTTGGTCAGAATAGAATTTATCTCTTCCTCTTCCTTCCAAATATCTTGCTGTACTTCTTTTTCCTCTTTTTTCCTGTGGAATTGTGGCTGCCTTGGGTGTATTTTCCCCATACATTTCAACAAAATTTCCTTTTGTCCCAAAAGTGAAATTTTCTTTAAAAAACTCTTTAAAATTTACCCTCAACTAATTGTTTTAAATGAGAACATTTTATATTCTGACAAGATAATCTATTATTTATAAAAAATGAAGTTATATTCATCCATATCAAAAGTAGTTGAAAATTTTATTCAATAATAAATGTTTAGGTCATCGAAGATTTCCAAAAAGGCAAATTCCAAATCCATGGTACAATAGAGGAAACCAAAACATAAACAGAAAACCCAAAGAACATTCATAGAAAAGCTGTTTTACTCTTATACCAATAAAAGTTGTTTTACTGCATGGAAATAAAAAGCTTAGTAAGTTAATTTTTTAAAGATGAATGTATGACAAAAATATGTAACTGACCACAATTGTGACACAATAATAAAAGCAATAAAAATATAACTATTTTATAAGTGTGAACAAATAATAACAACAACTAATTGTAAGTTTGGGATCATGGAACAAAAACAAGATAGTTGTATTAAACTTGTAACAACTATGTTTCCCGCTAAAAAAATAAGATAAGCTGAACATTTCCCATGACAATTGTTTATTTTGATCTGTTTTGAAGCTGGACCTAACACTATGCCTCTTGGATACAACCCTTGTGGTACCACAGACACATTCAAACCACTGAAAGTTAACAGGGTCTTGACTTCCTGGGAACTTGTAACAGCAAAAACCAACCTGAGGCCGAGAGAATCGCCCACAAACAGATCAAGAAATTGATGGACTTACTTCAGAATAAATATGTTTCCATTTCATTTTGAAGTAAATTTGGAATAGAAATACAGTATTGTAATTAGCAGGATATAAACTGTACTTTAAAATCTTATCTAATTAGTATTTTTGTCTAGCATTTATAAAATGGTTAAATATTTAAGCTTTTATTTTATCTTAAATATCAGAAAGCAGCAAAGTAGGTTATTAAACTCATATTTTAAAACATTGATGGGTTCTTAGCTACAAGGAAGTTTGGTGCATGACCTCCACTCTTCCTAAAAGACCTGAAGTTCCAACATTTTGACTCTTCTTGCCTCTTGTTAGTTACATCAGTACATCACTGAGCTGCACGTTGCCATTACCCGGGGGCACAGACTGAAAGGGGCTTTTCTAACAAATCCCTCTACTTGAAAATAAGTAGGAAAGACACACTCCCACAATATTTGAGAATGAAATCTCAGCAAAGCTAAATTGGTGGCAATAAGGAGAACTTCTTTTTTTTTTTAATTTTTCTTTTTAGTTGTAGATGGACACACAATATCTTTATTTATTTTTATGTGATGCTGAGGATCGAACCCAGTGCCTCACGCATGCGAGGCAAGCGCTCTACCACTGAGCCACAATCTCAGACCAATAAGGAGAACTTTATATTCAAACATCTTAGCTTCTCTCATAAAACAGCAATAAACTGGAAAGAGAACATAGAGAACACTTATGGAGGAGCATGCATCATGTATCAGGGATTTGGCTCTGAGTTTTATCCATGTTACCACACTTAATCTTCCTACTACTCAGTGAGTTAGGTGCTTATATGCATATATAGCTGCATTATGATGTAGATGAGGTAGAGAAAGGGTAAACAATTTGTTATGGTCAGCTGGTCGGGATATAATCAAATCTGAAAAGCCATATGTATAGTTTTTCCAGTACATTAGAAACATTAAACACACCTATGTTATTAAGGTACTTTCTAGCTACTTAAGCACTAATAAAAGTTGTGTTTAGTACCCTTCATGTAACTTATGAAAAGAAACGTTATCAACATCATAACTACTACCTAAGGAATAACTAGAAAATATTATCCATCACATGATAAACTAATAATTTGTTGCTACTTTTGAATTTTTATTCAGAAGAAAGACTATAACCAAGAATCCACTGCAGTTTAAAAAGTCATAGTAATATAACAGTGTGTCACCATCATGCATCTAAATGTATGCTCAGAGGAAAAAAACACATTCTATAGATCTATATTATGACAGAAATAAAGATTATTTTTAGTTCAAATGAAATAGCAAGTGAATTTCACAATTAATAGATTTTTATTGGTAAAAGAAAACATTAGAATATAACTTCCTCTGACCTTATAAAATAATCATTTCGAATC
Source organism: Xerus rutilus (assembly GCA_028644305.1). Taxonomy (NCBI): domain Eukaryota; kingdom Metazoa; phylum Chordata; class Mammalia; order Rodentia; family Sciuridae; genus Xerus; species Xerus rutilus. The sequence continues at coordinate 96,337,695 of CM053404.1, read as the reverse complement.
AGCAAAAGATGCTGAAGAATAGAAATAAAATATCCCTCTGCTCTGGTTTCCTTAACTGTGTTCCAAACCATGTTGTAAACATCGGATGCTTCAGTAATTTCATTAAGGAACATAAAGACTTATTTATACTCTTAACACCAAACAACTGTAATAATATGATACAGAATTTGTTCTGAGAAACCATTATCTATTTTACCTTAATACAGGTACTAAAGACTGAGGGCAGAGGGATAACTCTGGAAATGGCAAGTTGCCCTGACACTTTCTTGCTTCCCTTTTATAATCAACTCCAACAGATCTGCCTTTCCTAAGTGAAAATGCTGCTGGGGACACAGGTACTAGGCAGCTTGTTGTGAACACCACCATATTGAGTTCTACAAATGCCCTGACTGACAGAGCCATGGTAGGTGTTATCTATCATGGACAGGCACTATTACAGAACAGGAACCTGTGGATCTTGGGAAGAATGCAGCCCTATAGAATGAACAAGGGGCCTAAATGAGTATGAACCCACTATGCAGGGAAGGAGGGGTGGAAGCTACCAAAGTCCTAGTGCTGGAAAGTATGGGTGCCAGGGGAGGTACCCAACATAAAAGAAACAGATAGTTACATATATTAAAAGCTGGTCTATCTAACAGAATCCATTTGTTAATTGAAATATCAATTTACATATGTATATGTTCACAAAAATGCAAAGAACTAATAAAATAACATTTTTCTGATGCAAAAAGGTTTGATTTCACAATATTTACACAAAAATGAGTTAAATATTTTACAGGGAGCAGTCAGTTATTTTGGATTTAGCAGTACTTTTATGTATCTTTTGACTAAAGCTCAGGAAAAAAAGGATATTCAAGTTCAGCTCTAATATCTTCGAGGCGGTGGGAGAACTCAATCAAGTCTTCTTCCTTATGTTCATCAAAGACTTTAAGTTGGATATCCAGGCCATCATTCTTAATACGTTTTAAATTCTAGAGATATTAAATAGCAATTATGATGAATGATTTTGTTTTTAATTATGCAAAAAATTAATAACATAAACAATAAAACAACCATTCAATATGATTTATAGCATTCAAACATATAAAGTGTTAAATAATACTCAAATCTTATCATGTATATTTCAAAAATAGATTTTTATACTCAAGCCTTTTCCCACAGATAAATTATTCTTGAGGGCAATTTATCTAAATTTCCCCCACTCAAGTACTCTTCTAATTTAAATATTAATAAGAAGACTGCAAGGCACTTACTGGCAATATCTCTTTCAATCCACAACGCATAAATTCATTTCTGATATGAAGCCTGAAGTCCAAATCATCAGGAGATGTAACAAGGGCATTTATGAGCTGCATACAAGCTACCTACAACAGACATACAGTGACACTTAGGCTCGGTTTCTAACATTAAAGAGAAAGCAACAAAATGGAAAGATTGAGGTTTTGTTCCAAGAATTACCAAATATTTTCTCTCACAGAAGAGCCTATTAATATAATAATTTGTATCTAAAATATTCTAGTCAACTATATATATTTAAAAGAAATAGAATTTCAGTAGTTTTTCTTTCTCATTTATTTGGGATTGTTGAGGAACAAGAGAGATGGAAGAATATTACTCATTGGTATTTCTCCATTAAAAAATTCACTAATAACCAAAAAGTAAGATCTTGTCCAACATCATTCCACATACATACAATAGAACTTGAACACATCCTGGCTGAAAACTACAAATATGTATTAGTGCATGGATAGCATCTAAACTGGAACAAAAAAAATTATAATTTTCCATTCATCAAAAGAAACATTAATTCCCGGGCTAGGGCTGTAGTTTAGTGGCAGAGTGCTTGCCTAGCATGTGTGAGGCACTGGGTTTGACTCTTAGAACCACATAAAAATAAACAAATAAAATAAAGGCATTCTGTCCATCTACAAATACAAAAAATTTTTAAAAAGCACAAATTCCCAAAGACCACAAGATCGAGAGGCTACTGAATCTGGTTAACAGGGTTATTATAACCAAAAACTATATAATGAGCATTATATAATTAATTTCTCAAAATGTACCAAGCAATGATTTTTATACTTTGGCAAAAATTCAAAATGACTGTGTTATTTTTATTAACACAAATTATATAACTCATTAAACCCTTTAATGTACAGCTTAAATTTTTTAAAAAATTGCAGAATTTTTCAGTTTAGGTTTAACAACCAGCTTTCAACTTCTCCAGATTTTTAGCCCTGGCTGAAATATATCATTCATTATCAAAAATTCATATAATTGAAGCAAAAGAGATTCTCTCTAGAGAAGCAAATCATTCTTTGTTGTTGTTGATGTTATTTTCTGTGTCTAGATTCTACTCAAAGTCTAACAAGAACTACTGGACTACTGATCAATATGTTTAACCTCATGCTGTTTCCTAAATTGTCTTTTCTCCATCCCTTAAGGCAAGGTTTATATGAATTTAAAATGTTGTTTTTGGATTAAGACACCAACAAAGGTCTCAGTTCCTGCTGGTTGAAATATATAGTAATTATTATGTTTGATATCAAAGCACTAAAATCTGACCAGCATGCTTGTACTGTCAAACCTTAAGATTGTTTAAAATAGGGGTGGGAAGTGTCCCAGAAGACACAGAAAGAAAAGGAAAACATACATTAAAAAACTTAAAACAGTCAACCTTTCTGATAAATACTCACTCAGCTATCACCAACCAGTTTGTGTCAATAAGTCAAGTTTAAAATGTTTTCCCTCCACTCCCTTGTCAGTCATTACTCAGCACCCACAAACTTTTATCAGTAAATACTATGCAATTTTTAAAGATCTCAAAGAGAGTGCACATACACACACATGTGTGTATCTGTGTGGTATGTACACACACATTTCTCTACATTCAGAGAAGCTAAATCAGTCTCAGTCACCCAGGTTCTAGAATGCAAACTAGGTAGCAAATAGAAAGAAGCAAAACCCAGCAACATTAAACTTAGTAGAAATATCACCTAAACTGAAAGCAGATACATGCAGGAAAAAAAAGTGGCATGAAATTGAGGAGAAGGAGGGAAAAGGATAACTTAAATTATTCACAGGAAATATTCAAAAAGATAACTTCCCAAAGAAAGAAAAATGGGAAACTAAGCTGATATAATCTATTTAAATCTATAAAACGTTTTCCCAGTTCTAATGCCCATTTAACATAACATGACGTACAACCACTCTTTGATTTATATCATGCAAACGTGTTTATGAATATACACATATACATTTCAAAACATACTGATTTTCCTTACAGATTAAAATATAATCAAGTTAAAGATCAAGTAGTTACTTCCAGATACACAGACCTGCAATCTCATATATCTCAGTATATTTAGACTTGTGATATCCCATAATTTCACACCAATTCAGCATACCAGCAGTAGATGTCAATTCAAAACCTATGCCATTTTAATTCCCAGAGACATGGGACAAGGTTAAGGGGCTACAAAGGGAAGCAGGACAACTGTGCAACTGCAGATCCATAGCTATAGTGGTAATTACAAGTAATTCAAAGTTGAGGCATCCTTTGAGCAGGGAGAGTTGGTAAAGGAGTCAAGAGAGATGATGCTGGACAGGAAGACAGAGGACAGATCAGACACACCTTGTTGTGTACCAAACCACAAAATTCAGATTCAAGTGCAAATAGTGAAAATCACAAAGGATATTATGAAAAGCAGGTACAATAACAGAGACAATAGATTGAGGTTAAGAAGCTATTGTAGAAGTAACTGTGGTGAGCAATGTAAGAAGGGCTTGAGTAACATTCAAAATCTGAAGCAGAAAAACTGATACAAATTGAACACCATGTTGAGGTAGAAGAACAGAGGTTACAAGAGGCCCCCACATTTGTTGTTCAACTGATAGGAAATGGTACCATAACAGAGATACAAAATGCAAGGAAGCCAACAGGATTTAGAAGAGAATTGGATAAATCCTTCTTTTATAAATGAAACTAATAGAATCACTCATTCATTAAAAAAAAAAAAAAACTAAGTTTGTCAACCGAGGATATTAATAGAAGTATTAATAGAAACTCAAGAAATGTGAATAAGTTGTTCATCATAAAAGCAATCACCATGCTTATAAAATATGACCTCTATAAACTTGTACTATGCTACAGAAATGGTTTTAATGACATGACAAAATTCACTTCCTTCTGGAGCTAGACACAATTTACTGTCTAGTACTCTACTCAGTACTATGACTTTTAACCTTTGGTTTCTGACCTTTTCTGGACAAACAAGCTAAGACACAAAATTCAAAGAACAAACACATTCAATGCCTGAGCCCATCCACAAGCCAGTCCAGACTGCTCCAAGGCCACAAAAGCAGATGCTTTCTTTCTTTCTTTCTTTCTTTTTTTTTTTTATTGGTGCCTAGGACTGAACTCAGAGATACTCGACCACTGAGCCACATCCTCAGCCCTATTTTGTGTTTTATTTAGAAAAGATGCTTTCTACATGGTTAAGCTGAAGGAATTCAGAAAGTAGTCTCAAGAATAGCAAAAGCAAGTTAGTTGTCTTTAGAAAGTTCACTCTTGGCTCAACATGTTCATCCTAGATGTAGGTAGATGATTTTACAAGTTAAATGATGGCCATCCTACATTGTGAAATCATAACAGCTTCAGGAGCTAAATCCAGATTGAAAACAAGTATCAGAAAATACTTAAATAAAAATTCTATCAGAATCTGAAAATACTTATTATCTGAGCCTGCAAGATACAGTTTAGAATGTTATTCATCTTCCCTACCCCATAGCAGAAATGAGCTGTCTCTCTTTGCACAATCAAATTTCACATTTATCAAGTTAAGATGAGTAACTGATGCTTACAGAGAAATATTTAGCCTCCAGTACAAATAAAGAAACTCTAATGATTTTTAAAGTCTATATACATATGCATTTATTCAGAATAAAAACTAAACAGACTACAAAATATAGTCAGACACAGAAACAGTAAAGTATATCAACAGATGTAAAGTTCTTTAATTTTATTTAAACTCCTAATTGAATGTTCTATAATGATAGATATGGCAAGACAAGAAGTCAGAGCACTAAAACTACATACGCTCCATATACGAACTCAAAGAAACAAATTGCAATATTCAAGGGGCTATAAGTTACATAAACAGGACCTCTGAATGACATGGGTTCTTCTAAATCATTTAATCATACTTCTCCAAGGCAGTATTAATTTTTCCTATATCCTCCTATGCATTCTGTTGACAATACTAAATCAAAAATTTCATATCAATAGTTAAATAGCTTCAAATTCATTCCTGAGTGTAACAGTCTTAAAGGCAGTATACTTCATTCATCTCTGTAGTTCCATTATCTATTGCATACCAGTCACTGGATAACTAATTGGTTATTCAAAAGACATTGTAGTTATCTTTGAGCCATAGGTTAAATTTTTCCTTCTAGTAGCCTATCACAGCATTAACAAAGATATTTATTATCTTTAAATTCTAGGGAATGTTAACCACTAAGCTTATTCTTAGATGCTCTCCATATGAAAATGAGTTCACATTAGAATATTATTTTACAGATATTATAACGTCATTTAGCATAATAGCATATTATTTACTGCTCCATTCTAATGTTTGGTGCTTGCATTCATTCATACTTACGTATTTATCCTATTGAAGTAAACCTCAATAAAAGTAATTGCCAAAATAGAGGAAATTAAGATAAACTGATCTCTCTATCCCAAATTGCCCCAATAATGATTCTTTAAAAATAAGGCTTCCAGTCAGGCATGGTGGCAGATGCCTGTAATTCCAGCAGTTCAGGAGGCTGAACGAAGAGAATCACAAAGTTTAAAGCCAGCCTCAGCAACTTACTGAGGCCCTAAGCCACTTAGCAAGACCCTATTTCAAAATAAAAAATAAAAAGGGCTGAAGATGTGGCTGAGTGGTTAAGCAACAATGGGTTCAATCCCCAGTACCAAAAATAAAAATAAAAAAAAAACCCTCCACTCATACTCTATATTCTGCATTTGTTTTTTCACTAAGTGTGACAACAATTTATTTGAAATTGAAAATAACTTTAGTTAATAGTGATGGGACAGCATACTTGAAAAAAAATAGTAACTCAAGATATGACCATTTATTATAGGAAAATCTTTCCTCAATCTTGTGCCAAAGAAAACTTGAATTTTGGGCATTTAAGGAGTAGACAGAACAAAAATCATACCAAAACAAACAAATTTGACTGAATCCAGAAAGGCAGTTTACCTCTAATTTGTGTCATTTGTCTAATAATAATTGCTTACCCACTGACAAATTTCAAAGTACGATGATTGCAACTCAAGAAAGATCTTCCAATGTTTTTAATATTTTAATGAACCAAAACTATTTATATAACGGGGAAAAGTTCTCAATTTTTTTTTAATTTGAAAAGATTCTGTTTTTTTCTATTTTCTGAGACACAGAAGAAATGAAATCCAAACAATTTTCAGTTATATTCTACAATTGAACTAAATGAAATCCAAGGATTGAAAACTTTTTAAGTTAGGAAAAGACGTAACGTTTCTTTGCAGTAGTTATAAAATGCAACACTAAGTACTCGACCACTGAGCCACATCCCCAGACCTATTTTGTGTTTTTTATTTAGAGACAGGGTCTCACTGAGTTGCTTAGTGCCTTGCCATTGCTGAGGCCGGCTTTCAACTTGCAATTCTCCTGTCTCAGCCTCCCAAAGTGCAGAGATTACTGGCGAGTGCCACTGCGTCTGGCTAATGCTCAGTCTTTGACTGAGGGAGCATAAATGGCCAAGAGTCCCACAACAGCATTTGAGCTGAGGCCACACTTTTCATCAGTCTACTCTCAGCCCCTGCCTGAACCAAGACAACAAATAAACTAACACATGGCTGCTGCTGGGACACAAGGGACTTTGAATCAGGGATTTACCCCAAGTCTTTGCCAAGCCCTCCTGGAACTGCAGGGCAGGTTAAGACACTTATTCAATCCCTCCCTCTCCTTCACCTAGGGTCAGACTTGCATGGAGTTGGATGGTTCTCCAGCCCCTCCAGTCCCCTCTTCCAAAGACCCTCAAAGGCATTTCCTCCAATCCCTCACACATCAAACCTCTCCTTCTCAGAGGAATCAGATCAACAATCCTTGTTTCACAAAGCAAATTCTAATGAGTATAGTTTTCAAATCATCTGATTGTTAAGTATTACAACTGAAAATATAACTCTTAAGTATTGAACAGAACATTTGATCTCCCTTTGTTGTCCTCTGTAGAGGACCATGCTCCACACTCTCATGCTTTTTGAGGAGGTGTGGGAATGCCCCATGCACACCAGACACTTGTGTAAGTCTAGAGAACAGCTTTCCACTAGTAAAGATCAACAGACACTGCAGGCTTGGTTTATAATCCTGGCTTTTGCCATTTGGGAAAATATATTCCAGGATAGAGAAATATCTACCACAGAGATTCTAGAAAGACATACCAACAACTAACCACTCCTGTTCATGACTGCATCAATGTTATCATCATAGCTTGAGAAATCTAAAGACATGATGGATTCAAAACAATGTGAATGTATTTAATGCCACAGAACTGCACACTAAAAGTGGTTCAAATGGTAGATTTATGTTATGTGTATTTTATCTCACACACAATCACACACACACACACACACACACACACACAAAACTGAAGAGAACAATGGCTACTTCAACAAAAGTAAAGAAAATGCATGATCTAAGTTATTTGTACTACAAAATAATAAAAGAGGTCCACAGAAGTACAACAGAAACCCATCCAATTTTCAATATCTAAAGAATATGCTAAAGCAAATTTTTTGAAGGCTAGAGGCAGTTCAACAAAAGGATTTTAAGTATATTTTCAGTGAGCAAGATCAGAAACTAAAGATCCTACAGATTCACATTAAAGTATCCAAGACAGTAATGTTACCCCTCTGAAAAACAAGCTTGCCTGTCTTTTCCGTTATTCACGTTTGCCCTCTGACAGAACTTTTCCCGCCTCTAGGTTCAGAAACTTTGGAAAGATGTTTTCTTTTTAATCAGTAACTAAAGTAGGGAAAATACTTTTGTACCACGTGAACCAGAATTAAAGGTTTCATTTCATTCATTCTACATTCCATGCACAATGAATGTATACAAACAACACTAGGAGCATCCAACTAAAGGGAAAGCAACCAAGAAGGTCACTCTAAGCAGCTCAGTTGTTTGTCCTATTTTAAGACAATTCTCCCTGAGTCTTGCACATTTCTGCATGTATTGTAGTGTAGGCGTCGATGGGCTTGTTCTAAATTTATGTATAACAAACTCAGAGGATAGAGACGGCATTCTACATCCCAGCAAAGGGCAGGCAAGCTCCCAATTAAGTATAATAAAGATAATGTCATCATTTGGCAAAGGGTCAGCATGCTTACATTACTTCAAAAAGATTCAGGTTCTGTAAGCTCAAAGTTCCTCTCCTACAACACAACTCACCATCCCATCAGGGAGCTCTGACCATTTGACCACCATTAGCTAAACTTTACTAAGCATTCTGTCAGACTAGCAGAAGATAGCTCTGGTTCCTGTACCTACCATGCATAATATCTTTCTGCATTTCCACGTGTCTGCCACATCTCAACTCCCATAACTCTAGGTCAATCACTCTAGGAGATGAGTGAGTGACACAGACAAAAGCAACAGACTGGACTGTCTTCAGACAGATACTACAAAAAGAAAAATCAAAATCTATTATTTTCTGAACTAAGAATCATAAAGATTATTATCCAGCTCGAAGGCCACGCAGATAGCCTTGTGTCCTATAGCGCTTTCAGTAACAATGGTTCCAATTGTGGGACTCCAACAACTATAAACAACACTTTCCTTCTAAGAATGCCATGTGTGCCTTCAAGAGAGAACAACTTACATGGAAAATAGGGATTAACTTGCCTCCTTCTTCAAAAAAACCACAACTGACACTTTATGTGTTTAGGGAAACACTACCAGTGTGCCATGCAGCCCTCAGACAACTTTAGAAATCACTTCAAATCAAGCTACCTTAGGTTGCTCTGAGGAAGCTGGGGTGGAATGGACTGATTCACTACGTTCCCCATCAGGCAGTTATCCCTGGAATGAAAGTCAAATATTTTTAAAAGCTGCTATGAAATTTGTTCTGGGTTTTAGCTGAGATAATCAATAGTACCACATTGTCTCTGACAGCACTCAGGGAAGCTTCAAGTCACTGGTCATGATTGCTGTGGACAAAAGAATTGCCCTGGACTTCCTCCTTGCTAAACCAAGGGAAGGCTGTGAGATCACTTACATATCAGTCTGTATATAAATTAATACACCAGCCAAGTGGAAAGAACAATTGAAAACTTTAAGGAGAAAGCCAACCAGTGTGCTAAGATGGTTTCCGGTGGTTTACTAGTATATAGGATTTGTTCTGCTGATGGGATCTGGGACCTGAAAAGCATGACTGAGGTCAATACTTCAGGGTGGACTTATTCTGCTGCTTGGAGTCCTGCTCCCCAGGAGTCTTCATTATATGGTCTATGAGGCAACTTGAACAGATTTCATCATAGCCTACATCAATTATCAGATCATAGTTAAGTGCTGTCTCTGTCCCTAAGGTCAGGGTTTATATCCTTCAACATCCTACTGCAACTGGTGTTCCTCATATTACATGATGAGCTTCATGCTCTGGAAATGGAGGCTGATGTAAAGCTAATATAAGACTCTTTATTCTTGACCTAGGAGTGAGTTTGTTGACAGAACCCATTAAACATGTCAGTTTACAAATAGTGGAAAACCTCAAACCCGTCAAGTACTTGACACTCCCAGACACAATTCCAGTGGGAATGGATCAGAAAGACACATGTGGCGGTGGGGGAAGGGTACATCATACTGTTACTTCAGACTTCAGAACACATACACAGAAGAAAACGCAAATGTCCATCCAAAAAAATAAGATTCACACACTTATTCCTTTCCTGACACACACATACTACAATTCAATCAACACTATGAACAACAGCAAGGGTTTCAACAAACCCTTTGGAATCCAAATAATGCTTTTGACACCCTAGCAAAATATATAGTTCTCACGGAAAAGATGGAAGACACACATAGAAAGGAGGAGAGAGAAATAAGATAACAGAACATTAAAGTGTGGCAAAAACCAGATTGGCTACTATATACTTATTCCAACCCTCTTCTAAGTAAGACCAAACCAACAAGAGAGAACTATCACACACATAAAGATTGGACCCATGACAGACAGTTTGGTTCCCCTAGGACATCTGTGACAGAAGGTATCTCTGTCCCTGGCATCTCAAGTGCTAGCCACACAAGTGTTTGGAGTCATATTTTCATTAGAACACTGTTGGGATGTGGTATGGCATTCTTCTTCTGTACATCACACTTATGGTTACATATTATCCACACATGGTTCCATAGGCCTTGCAAAAATTCTATAAGGTACTCAGTAACATTTTCTGTTTAAATGACCTAGAATGGATTAAGTTGCTTGCAGGTGAAAAATCCTATGTAATATATCTGAGAAAATAAACTGAAGTATACTAATTCTATGTCCAGTATTTTTTGTTTTAATTCATTATACATGACAGTAGAATGTACTTATGTACTTTGATATAGCATACACAAATGGAGTAAAATTTCACATTTTTCTGATTATACATGTTGTAGAATCACATCAGTCATGCAGTCATATATGTACATAAGGTAATAATGTCTATTGCATTCTACTATCCTTCCTATTCCCAGAACCCCTCCCCTTCCTTCACTCTCCTCTACCTAATTTAAGGTAACTCTATTCTTCCCTAGTGGCACCCCTACTCCATTATTGTGAATTAGGATCCGCATATCAGACAAAACATTTGGCCTGTGGTTTTTTGTTTATACTTTCTTTCCTGAAAATAAGACTCTCTAACATCTGAGAATAACTTTAAGGTATTTCAAGTATGTGGTTTTTCATTTTATTACTTAACTATATATAGAGAGAGAGGGAAATATGCTAATTTTCTATCAAAATTATAGGCAATCAAATTATCTATATTATGATCACACTCTAAAGAAAACCAAACAATTTTCCTTTGAAAATCACTTTGCTATAAACAATTACTCATTGTTCTTTATTTTACTATCTCCCATTTTCTTCAATTTAAAAGCAGACATTAGTTGCTATTTTATTCTGTAACAAACAAGTTTTATTTTTAATTTGATGATCTGCTAATATGACCCAGATTAATACATTTTAATACATGCAAATTAGGAAGATAATAAAATAAAATGGGCACTTAGAACACTAATTTTATGGGAAAACTGACAATCAGCTAGTTCTAAAATACACCAAATTTGTGAAAAATTCAGAAACACCCAAAGAATGTATATTTATATTAGTGAGGTGTTGCTTCATAATTTTAACAAAAATAGAGCACAATCAGTAATCCCCAGAAGAGAATCTATTTTACCTTTTTAACTGGGGGTGGAGTGGGGTAAGCTAAATTAACTAGCTGGAAAATAATACATTTTACTCTTAAGCTTACCCTTCTGCCAGTTTTTCATATATTAGGCTTAATAATGAGAAGCCTTCATTAAAGGGTGAAACCCACAACAAAATGAACAGGGGAAATTAGAATTTTAAATTCTCTTTCAATTATCTACTCTTTATCAGCAACATGAAATATAACCAAAAAAAAAAATGAGAAAAGGTGTTTTTAAATGATGCCAACATGACTTTTCACTTCTTGATACAAATTAAGCTTTAAGAACTGTATCAAGAAATTTATTTTAGTATTTGAAGGACATCAAAAAAGTATAATACCACTAAATGTAACAGAAAATATAATTACTTACAACTGAACAAATTAATCTTGTAAAAACCAATTAGTTTAAAATACAATCAGCCACCTATACCTTGGTAAAAATTCTCAAGAACAGAATCAAATACATGATTTCCATATCCATCAAAGAGCAGTGTTGCCAGGTACAGTAGAACATACCTGTATCCCAGCAGCTCAGGAGGCTGAGGCAGGAGTATCACAAGTTCAGGGCCAAACTTGGGAACTTAACAAGGCCCTGAGTTACCTAGCAAGACTTTATCTCAAAACTAAAAATTAAAACCCAGGCTGGGGATGTGGCCCAGTGGTTAAGCACTGCCACATTGAAGTGGTTCAATCCATGGTACCAAAAAAGAGGGTGGAGAGAAGTGTTGCTGCTAGCCTCCCTCTGCTACACTGCTATACAATTATCAAAAAATAAGGCCAAAAAGAGGTAGTTGAAAAAGAAACCATCCTCACAAATATCATTACCGCATTATTGGTAAATGACCCAAATACCTGCCAATTTACAACTGATAAATTAAATATAGTGCATTCAATATAAAATGGAATAATAGGGGAAAATAAAAAATGAACTACTGATACACATTCCAACAAAGATGAACCTTGAAAATATTATGCCAAATGAAAGAAGCTAGTCACAAAGAACCACACATTGCATGATTATATTAATGTGAAGTGTCTGAAATATGCAAAGTATAGAGACAGAAGGTAGGTGAAGGGTTGTCTGGGGCTAGAGAGAATGAAGGAGTTTTGGCATTACAGCTAAGGTGTGAGAGCTTTCTTTTGGGAGCATTGAAAATACTATAAAATTCATTGAGGCTAAGGTTACACTTCTGAATATTAAAAATACACACTTTAAATGAGTAAACAATACGACATCTGAACTTTATCCAAATATAACTTTACAAAAAAAATCACTTCAAAACTATATTGAATTTTGAAATAGAATTTTAAAAATTTCTTCAAGTGTTAATGTCTTAATCTTGTGGATAGTAAACCTAGAACAGATTTTGAAAAAGGCACTATTAAAAACATCAGATGAAAAAAGAACACCTACACAAAAAGAAATTCCAAAGTCTCAAGGAATAGAAGAGAAAGGAAGCCAGGAGAAGAGGTAGAAGAGACAGAAGAAGAATGAGAAGGTATATGAATTAAATAACTCCAGCACATGAAGCAACTGCAGGTGTCAGGAATAGTGAACACAGGCAAGTCCCCAACTACTCTGCCCTCTGCCAAGCGCAGGATGAGTGAAGAGAGTTTTTTTCCCAGGGCTGTGTCAGCTGGACACATGCTGTAGGGAGCATGCATTCAGATCTTCAGTCCTGCCTACTGCAGAGGGACAAAATCACAGCAACAAGGTCCCTCACCAGCCACTCACAGCACTGTCACCTGATATGTCACAGTTTATTAGCTTCACAGTCTCTAACATGATCTGATTTTTCTTCAAATATCATCTTTTAATTTTAATTTAATGTTTCTAAATTTTAACACTTGGTTTTTCTATTCCTATCACAATTAGAAACAATAAAAGGAACAAGCTTCAAAAAGCTTTAAAAATAAAAAAATACAATTATAGGCCAGGCATGGTGGCTCAAGCCTGTAATCCCAGCAGCTTGGGAGGCTGAGGAAGGATCACTAGTTCAAATCCAGCCTCAGCAACTTAATGAGGCCCTAAGCAACTTGGTGATGCCCTGTCTTCAAAACAAAAAAATATAAACAGGGCTGGGGATGTGGCTCAGTAGTTAAGCGCCCCTGAGTTCAATACCAGGTACCAGAAAATAAAAAAATTTTTAAAAATACAATTATGACTTTTACATATAATGTTTTTTTACATATAGTTTAAAATAGATTGCCTTCATGTTTATTAGCACACTGGTCTCCAAAAAATGTTGCTCATTATAATCACCTGAAGAGTCTTTTAAGTCTCCCAAAGGCCTGGTCACAACCAGGTCAAATTAATTGTAAAATCCTGGAAATGAGAATCAGATATCAATATGTTGTTTAACTATTCTCAGGTTTGATCATAACAAAAATCATACCATAAAATTCTCTTGTCTGTTTGCATTTTTTGAAGGAGAAATTAAATGAATATTAGTTATTCAGCTGAATACTAAAATGGTTAAGTCTAAATATAAACTTTTTGGAAGAAAATAGTTTAAGAGTATCTTATAACCCTGAGTTTCTTCTTTTTTTCTTCTTTTAATTTCTTTTTTGTGGTGCTGGAGATCAAACTCAGGGCTAATGTGCTCTACCACAGAAGTAAACTTCCAGCCCTTTGACCTTAAATTTTATTGTGACTCATATAAACTCTCAGCTTATCAGTAATGAAAATTAAACAATGAGAAGGCTCAATTAATATAATGGATAAAATTGCTTTAAAAACCATACTAATAATTAAGTCTAGTAGAAGGAACAGTTTATAGAACTATGGTAATATGTTTTATTGAAAAACCAGTAATTTTACTCCTAGAAAAGTAACCGAAGGAAATAATCAAAGACATCTAATAAGACAATGCTACAAACTGAAATCTAGACATTCACCAAAAATAACACTGTAAGTGAATATTAAGGAGCATGCAGTTTCATAATACAGTATTTACATATCAAACAGTCACAAATTAGTTTCACAAAACATATGTATGATGTGTCACTTAAAAATAGATTTCATATACTTGGAACCTACTTGCAGTTGAACTGAATTATGCCGAAGGCCCTCCACAATAGAAGAAAATCTGTCAATTTTTCTTTCTTCACCAGCTGAAGTTAAAGCTTCTAAAACTTCTTCAAGGCTATTGGAAACATGAAGTCTATTAATTAAATTGCAAGTTACAAATAAGACAAATACCATCTTACAACTGCTTCATCTTGCTAAGGAGTCAATATGCTGAAGCAACCAGTAACATTTTATTTTTTTATTTTTTTTTACTTTATTTTTTTTTCCAAAAGTTGCATTTTAATACATGTTATCGAACATAACAGAAAAAAACAAATTTTCAGAAGCTGTACACACTATTCACTGAAAACATTTGTTGAGGCAAATAGAAAAAAAATTGTTACAATCATAATTTTTCTAACTTTGCACAAAATTATAAGCAGATTACATTCTTCATATTAAACATCTTTA
>CM053404.1:96278123-96322208 GCA_028644305.1 Xerus rutilus | reverse complement strand
TGACTATGTCTGAAATTCAAATTTTATAGCGTGTTCAACATTTTTATTTGCTAAAAATAGCAATACTAAACTACGAAGACACCATTACAAACAAAGGAAAAATTAGTGAGTTATTTTGCTGTGTCAAACAAGAATCAGCAAGTATCGTTATAATACCAAAATTCAAGGTGAAATTCAGTCACACTAACAACTTCTGACTATAACTGTTCTCTTAAGAGAAAATTGTAACATTTTTAAAAATCTATAAAAACAAATTAATTCCATGAGCTATATATTACTCAATAATTAATACAGAAAGTACCACTGAGACTATTTCTTTGTGTAAATAAATATTATGTATTCGATTTTTACCTTGAGAAATTATAGAGGTATACCAGCTATTTATTTGAAAGCATCTTGAGGAAAATATTAAACAGATGTCATTAATTTTTCATTTGTATTTAATTTGGAAACATGCCCGGAAGATGTTGAGATAGATGACTTACCTCACAGGATTGCTGGTCAAAGACACCCGTAGGGACTCCAGGTATATCACAAGTCTCTCATCCTCAGACCCCATTTTCAGTTCATAGATGAATTCCTGAGGTGAAATCTGTTGGCTGCTTTTAAGATTTCCCTGCAAAAGAAATCAAAAATATTTAACTTATGCTGCATAAAGATTATCCACAAAATAACAAATTAATTCCGCCTCTCCTAACAGCAGCACACAACTAGTGTGATTACTATTATTTTGGAGGAACAATTTCATTATGTCTGCACATAAATCTATAAACTCAATCCATGATATTCACAAGAGATAGTAACATATCAAATGATTTGCAAGTTAACAATAATAATGTATTAAAATGATAATACATTTTCAAATGCAAAATGTCATGGATAACTATTAAGTGTGTATAAAAAATCTTTTATTTCAGTATAATTCAAAATACATATGAAAACTCAATACAAGAAATGCCCTATGAAAATTAGCACTGTGCTCAACATAAAAAAAGCTTCAGTCTTTGATTCTCTCAGTTGCCATTCAGAGTCTAGTTTTAGGAAATGTTGACATGAGGAATATCAAAACTACATGGGAAAGGAGGAACACAGCAAGGGAATAATAACTTTCAATGCGGTCTAATTTCTATAACAGAATCAAGAAACCCAAAGTAAGAACATCTGTCTTGACCTAGTGGATCAGGGAAGCCCAAGTCACACAGAAAAGGGAAGTAAGAAATTAGGAAATCAAATAATTAGAAAGGAAATCATAAATGAATTCAGCAAAGTAGCAGGATATAAAATCAATACCCATGAAGAAAATGCATTTCTGTACATAAGCAATGAATCCACTGCAAGACAACTTGGGAAAACCACCCCATTCACAATAGCCTCAAAAATTAAATAAAATAAAATATTCAAGAATCAATCTAACAAAAGAGGGGAAAGACTTCTTCAATGAAAACTAGAGAACACTAAAGAAAGAAATTGAAGAAAACCTCAGAAGATAGAAACATCTCCCATGTCCTTGGATAGGAAGAATTAATATAGTCAAAATGGCCATATTACCAAAACTGCTATACAAATATAATGCAATTCCTATTAAAATTCCAATGACATTTTTCATAGAACTAGAAAAAGCAATCATAAAATTCATTTGGAAAAATAAGAGACCTGGAAAAGCCAAGGTAGTCCTTAGCAAGAAGAATGAAGCAGGAGGCATCACAATACCAGACCTTAAACTATACTACAGAGCAATAGTAACAAAAACGGCATGGTAATGGTACCAAAACAGACATGTAGACCAATGGTACAAAATAGAAGACACAAAGACAAACCCACATAAATACGGTTACCTTGTACTAGACAAAGGTGCCAAAAACATACACTGGAGAAAAGATAGCCTATTCAACAAATGGTGCTAGGGAAACTGGAAATCCATATGTAGCAAAATGAAATTAAGCCCCTATTTCTCATCATGCACAAAACTCAACTCTAAGTGGATCGAGGATCTAGGAATTAGACCAGAGACCATATGAATAACAGAAAAAAAAGTAGGCCCAGATCTTCATCATGATGGCTTATGACCTGAATTCCTGAACATGACTCCTAAAGCGCAAGAAGTAAAATCAAGAATAAATAAATGGGATGAATTCAAACTAAAAAGCTTCTTCTTAGCAAAGGAAACAACCACTAACATGATGAGAGAGCCTATAGAATAGGAAAAATTCTTTACGACATGCACCTCAGACAGAGCACTAATCTCCAGGATATATAAAGAACTCAAAAAACACACAAAAAAGCAAATAATCCAATCAATAAATGGGCTAAGAAACTGAACAAACACTTCACAAAAGAAGAAATACAATCAATCAACAAACATAAAAATAAATGTTCATTATGTCTAGCAATTAGAGAAAAGCAAATCAAAACATTCTAAGATTTTTATCTCACTCCAGTCAGAATGGTAACTATCAAGAATACAAACAATAGTAAGTGTTGGCAAGAATGTGGGGAAAAAGGTACACTCACACATTGCTGGTGGGACTACAAATTGTGCAACCACTATGGAAAACAGTATGGCGATACCTCAGAAAACTTGGAATGAAACCACCATTTGACCCAACTATCCCACTCCTCGGTTTATACTCGAAAGACTTAATATCAGCATACTATAGTGACACAGTCACATCAATGTTTCTTGCAGCTCAATTCACAATATCTAAACTATGGAACCAACTTAGATGCCCTTCAACAGATGAATGGATAAAGAAAATGTGGTACATATACACAATAGAATATTAATTACTCAGCCTTAAAGAATGAAATTATGGCATCTGCAGGTAAATGGAGACTAGAGACTATCATGCTAAGTGAAATAAACCAATCGCAAAAAACCAAAAGCCAAATGTTTTCTCTGATAAGTGGATGCTGATCCATAGCAGGATGGAAGGATAGGGAAGAATAGAGGAACTTCAGTTTGTGTAGAGGGGAATGAGAGGAAAACAAATTAATAAATAATTTTTTTGAGAATTTAAGGGGAAAAAAATTTTAAAAAAAAGGAACTCAGTCCAGAATGAGAAACAACAACATACAATGCAAGATATAAAGGCTAGGTCACACAGTGGTAGAGCACCACTATACATTTAGCTTCCCCAGGGCAATTTTTGAACATGTGAAATACATACATGGGTTAAAAGAGGAGGAGTTCACTCATTATCTGACAAACATTATGTGACTACTAAATACCACACGCTGTTCTAACTACTGGGAATAGAGCAGTGAACAAAAGATAAGAATTCCTCCCCTGGGAAACCTTTATTCTAATGGGAAGAGGTACACAATAAATAATTAAAATGTACTGTAAATAACCATTATAGAGAAAAATAAAAATAAGAAAAAGAAATGAGCATACTATAAGGCACACGATTTACACAGGGTGGTCAATGAGATCCTCACAGAGATAAAGAAAAAGGTCTCCAAATTGAGTGTTTGGATAAAGGGCTGAAGAAGATAAGAGAGTCAACCAGACAGGATGCTAAAGAGGAGTGAGCGTATAAGCTTTGCAGGTCACCCAAAGAACTTGGACTTTTACTCTGAGATCAAAAAGGCCTATTCACTGGAAGAATGGAGGAACTTTGGTCATAGGGTGTGAGGGGGGAGGAAGCAAAGGGACAGTAAAGATGGTGGAATATGATGGACATCATAGCCTAGCTTTATGTATGACCGCATGGATGTTGTGATTCTATATCACATACAACCAGAGAAATAAAAAGTTGTGCTCCATCTGTGTACAATGAATCAAAATGCACTCTGCTATCATGTAAACCTAAATAGAATAAATAAATTTAAAAAAATAAAGATCCATCAACATCTATAAAAAATTAAAGAATTTATAAGTGAGTTTAATAAGGTCAGAGATATATATCAACTATATATTTACATAGTATCAATAAATATTTAGAAATTAAAACGAAAGCTCTAATCACAATACCATGAAATGCTTACAGATATGTAATACTTAAGAAATTTAACAAAATATGTCCAAGATTTGTAACATGAAAATAATAAAATATCACTGTAAGTGGAAAGACATAAAAAAATAAAAACAAAAATAAAAGGCCTATTCAGAGGTATGTTTATAGCCTGCATGGGAAATGATGAGGCTGTCAAAATATCGATAAAGTCCTAAATTATATCTATATAAATTACACATTAGACATTGAAGGGTAATAAAAGGAAATGTACGTGTTCCAAAGCAGATTTTTTGAGATGATAGGAAATTAGGTGTCTTTTAAATCCACTGTTCTTGTTTTATTAATTTGCTATAATGTTACTTAAGAAAACAGAGCAACAGAGGAAAACAAATAACCAACAGAGCAAAACAAATTAGCACTAGAAAGACAGGCTACTTTGTATTCATGTCAATATCAAAGTGGTAATTTATTAAAGAAAAATTCTATGGCAATATCTCAAAAGTACTCAAAATGGCAAAAAGTCAGGTGCGTGGCATAGTCTGTTATCCCAAGTATTCTGCAAGCTGAGTCAGGGGGATAGAAAGTCCAAGGCCAGCCTAGGCAACTTAACTAAAAGTAATTAGAACTACAGGTATCAAATTGTTTTCAGAAAGTAAAGAAGTACACTAACCACACACATGTGGTAGTATACATTCGCACTCTGTTAAGAGCTCGCTTGTGAACTGTGGTCATTCAGAAAAAAAAATGTGTCAACATAGCTTCTTCTCAGGTGCACAGCATGCTGAGGTGCACAGTGCAAAGGAGGTGGGCAAACAAGGACAAGGTTCGTATGGACAGAGAGGCAATGAACTGATGGTTTGCATTTAAGTACTGTGAGTATAAAGAGGGAAGGAAGGGTATGGAAGGTGGGTGACAGACATGAAATTACTGTGGAGTAAATGGGTTATTATTTCCAGTGGTGTAGAGTGCTTAGGAAAGGAAGTCTGCACATCATATTCAGAGGCAGTATTTTACTCTCCCAGGTAATGGTATCTGAGATTGGCTAGAGAAACAAAGACCACTGGGAGTAAGAAAGTTAAATAATTGAGAAATTGAAATGTTGGATAAATCACCAATGGAAATCACCATTGTCACAGACAATGACAGTGGTAGCAGGAGGAAGAAAAGCCATCAGCTAGAGACCCAAATGTTCTAGGAAGTAGGAGGAGTCTATTAGAAGCGCCAACATCTGCCTGTGATGCCCAGTAGTATAAACCTGACTGGGGCAGTGTCTCCTTCAGCTTAAACCATCATTCCATCAGCAATCCTTTGTAAAAAGTTTGTTCCAACAAATAGATGACATTATGATAAAATGGAAGTTATATGCTGACTAAGGATTAAAACAGGAAAGGAGAAAATAAGTTATTCATACACAAAAATATTCTGCAACAAATGTTTATTTAGAAAGGAATATCTGAAATTCAAGACATAGGAAATAGACCTGCTAATTGGGAGAATTGATTTTCAATGCAATTTCCATTCTTTTTTTACAATCATTATGTTGCTATCAAAATATGGATGTGAAAGAAAGGAAAAGGAAAGGAGAAAATAGTTACAAAAATCAGAAATGTTCCTTTTCAGCCCACGTCTTCTTGTGTTTATTTTACCTAACTTCAAAAGAAGTGGAAAGTAGAAGGAGTGAGGGGGAAGGACATTCACAGCTATAAATCTCCCAAGTCCATTAGCCATGAAGATGAAAATTCTTAGAAAGCTTTATCCCCTGTGCTATCAAAACACATTAGTGAGATAAGAATGTCTGCCTGGCATCACAAAAATTAGAAGAATATTTATCCAACATAATTTTAAATCTTTTTAATCCCTTAGTAAATTTTACTCTAAAATACCAAATGCAGGATTAGGAAAAAAAGTACACAGATTATACTTGTCATATTCCTTATTAAATGTATTCTTAAGGTATAAAAGGTAGTATGTCTTCACACATACTTATTTCCTTTAACATTTATGGTTCTCTAAAGCCAAACATTCTTTCCTTTGCTAGGCAACAAATAAAGGGAAAAGTAACCATTGCCCACCCAGCTGCATCTTAACCTGATTCCTTTGTTCTTGCCTGCCTTTCATCTCAGTTCTGATATGACTTAATCAGTTATGTTTCCTCACTATTCTCATTTATTTGCAGAGATACTGGGGATATCATCATCTAAGGCAAAATGAAAATACACTGTAATACCAATAGGCAGTGGAAAGCACTGAAAAAAATGATCTTTCACTTTTAAATAATTGAATCATATTACACAATCTTGAAATTACCATTTGATAATTATCTGACTTTGAAAATAATAAAAGTAAAAAACTAAGTCTAGAATGCTTATACACTGCAAAAAGGTGACACGGCACAACAACACGTTAGTTGCCTAAAACAAAAATCTGCCTAGATTGTCTGAGCCATCACCAGACTCACATGATTCTTAATTGCTACTTCAATGGCTATTCACTGCTATCCAAATCACTAAGACCACCTTATTTCTCCCAGAAGGCAACATATGCCAAATATCACCAGGCATCCTCAGCTAATACTCCAGTACTTCAATCGTCCTTAAACCTATAAAGAAAACCAAGATTTTTTTTAACAAGAAGACCCAAAAGATAATAGAGCCCAGAGATTTAAAAAATCAAAAGTTAGAAAAATTCATTAAAATCTTAATTTTCATGTAAAGTTAGTTATTAAATTACAGATAACAGTCCATGGCATTTACTTCATAAATTGCAACAAAAGAGAAAAAGGCCATCGAGATAAAGCCTAAGTTCCCATAATGTGTGCACAAATTTGCATACCTCACATAGTGCTATATGTCTATCTCTGAGCCTTTTAAGTCAGTAATTGTGAATTAACTGCATTAGTTTCTCTTTAGTATTGCTTTCCTGCATTCCTTGTACCTATGCAGATGATGAAACTTATTAAGAGTGAGATGACACAAAATGCCAAGAATGTTTAAAGAAATAGTTTGCACTGATAACAATATTTTAAGAAAACAGCAGAGTCAGCACAGTATCAAACAAGGGCAACCACAGTTGCTGCCAAGAGAATAATTATAATCTAAATTCCTATCATGATTATTACTATTTAAGTGCATGGAGACAATTTCTTTTTTCAAAGGAGTTCAAGCATCTCTAATATCACTCATCAACAGAAACACTAAGCTGTCACTGCAGCATGAATTACTTGTTTTCAGAAAATTTATAGCTAAACGTATGAATATGTAACAACAAATCTCACCATTATGCATAATTATAACACACCAATAATATGAAAAATTAAAAATAATAAAACTATAAAAAGATTCAATAGTAAAATAATTTTGTATAACCTAAACTGATATCTAGTGTCAATAAAATGTGTTATTCACATATGACTTTATAGAAACTAATAGCAAAAACATGCAAGGTTAAAAAATACTACAATAAAGTGCATCCACCAACAAAATAAAGTTTAGCAAGGAATTTCATTAAAGATCCTCTTCAATAAACATTTAATGAGTACTGTTATATATCAAACACCCTCTTTATATTTTTGGAAGCTGGTTTGGGCTTACATTAAAAATAGTATATGTTAAAAGTTCAGAATTACCAAGTACATTTTACAAAGAAATACAATAAAAAAACAGAAAATGTGCTGCTCTGCTTTTAGTTTCTAAAATATCTTCACGAAGATAAACTTAAAAACCTAACAATCCAACACAATAGACAATTAAAACTTAACTTGAAATAATAAAAATTTCAGCACAATACATTCTGTCATTATCTTTCCATACTTAATCAGAATTGACCTCCCTTCCACTGGAAGAATTCTTCTGCATTGGCCCATTACATTCAATAAGACACTAATATTTACACTATTTTACATATTTAAGAAGAGTTTTTCAACTCCTCAAGCAATATTTTCAAATAAAAAATTATAAAAGAATATATTTAGGAAAAATAAGAAAATATTTATGTTTGTTCATTTGTGCAAAAAGATACTAGAAAGAACAAGCAACTGTTAAGATTATACACCTTCAGGGGTAGATGGGAACAAAGCACAAAGATGAATGAAAAGAACACTGTAAAGGAAAGGATTGTTAGTTACGGCTCTTTGAATACACATCTCTTATGGTTCTGACATTCAGAAAGAATCATATTGATGTTTCACATATGCATACAGGAAAAAATAAAATCAAGGATACGAAATTAAATCTAAACCAAAGGAAACATATTGTACTTTGAATAATGATGTCAGTGAAATAAGTTAGAATATGAAAATCTGGAAGGCTAGAATTAACCCCATAGAACTCTAACTGAAAGTTACCAAAATGAATCTGTGGCCTTTAAATTTTATATATGTATATACAGAGAGAAGGAAAAGGAGGAAGCAGTAGACATATACAGATTATATATATATATATATGTGTATATATATATCTATAATGGTGTATGTGTTCATATATATATGCATATAGTTTATAAAGAGTATATACTATAGAATATCATATATAAATAGTATATAATACACATATATATAGTATATATAGAGAAGTAGATGTAGACAGGTATGTGTATACATATACCATGTGATTTCCATATATGTATATACAATCCGCCCTCCATGTTATCAGGTTCCACAGATCTCTAAATTCATCCAACAGCCCACAGGAAATATCTAAGGGGGAAAAAAACCTACAACCATACTAAGCAGATACAGACTTTTTTCTTGTCATTATTCCCTAAATAATTAGTATTAGAACTATTTATACTGTATTGGATATTATAAGTAATCTAGAAATGATTTTAACTAAATTGATAAATCTGCTAATAGTTAATCCTATTGTTCAAAAACAAAAAAAATGTGGTTTTCTTCAAGAAAGATAAAAATAAAGTATACAAGATGTATGTAGACTATATGCAAATACTATACCATTTTACATAAGGGATTTGAGCAACCTTAGATTTTGGAATCCAGGGTATGGGTTCAGGATCTAATTACCCCTCAAGTACCAATGGAAGACTGTACATATATATGATATACATATGTATCTCACTGTGCAAGTATGCACATACAATTTCCTGACTCAGTTTACAGGGGCATAAGAGTAAAGGCATGCCATTAGAAGACCTAATATCCAAATCTTAGTTGTTCAATACCAATCTCATAAAATAAAGCCTAGGAACATTGGAGAAATGGCTGGTTCTAATCCATATGTAGCAAAATGAAATTAGGCTCCTATCTCTCACCCTGAGCAAAACTCAACTCGAAGTAGATTAAGGACCTAGGTATTAGAACAGAGACCTTGTGCCTACTAGAAGTAAAAGTAGGCCCAAATATCCATCATGTCAGCTTAGGAACCAAATTCCTCCAAAAAACTCCTAAAGCTCAAGAAGTAAAATTAAAAAATCAATAAATGTGATGATATCAAACTAAAAAGCTTCTTCACACCAAAGGAAACAACATGAAGAGAGCCTACAGAATGGGAGAAAATCTTTGCCACTACCAACTCAGATAAAGCATTAAACTCCAGGATATATAAAGAACTCAAAAAAAACACTTAACACTAAGAAAACAACCCAATCCACAAATGGGCAAAGGAACTGAACAGATACTTCACAGAAGAAAGAAATACAATCGGTCAACAAATATATGAAAAGATATTCAACATATCTAGCCACTAGAGAAATGCAAATTAAAACTACACTGAGATACCATCTCATTCCAATCAGAATGGCAATTAGCAAGAATACTAATTAAAAATAAATCTTGGGGCTGGGATTGTGGCTCAGTGGTAGAACACTTGCCTCGCATGTGGGAGGCACTGGGTTCTATCGTCAGCACTGCATATAAATAAATGAATAAAAATAAAGGTCAATCAACAACTAAAAAAAAGAACTTAAATAAATGTTGGCTAAGATGTGAGAGAAAAGGAACACTCATACGTTGCTGATGGAACTACAAATTGGTGCAATCATCATGAAAAGCAGTATAGAGATTCCTCAGAAAACTTGGAATGGAACCACCATTTGACCCAGTTATCCCACTCTTCAGTATATACCCAAAGGACTTAAAATCAGAATAATACAGAGACACACCTACATCAATGTTTATAGCAATTCAATCAAAAATAGCTAAGTTATGGAAGCAACCTAGGTACCCTTTAACAGATTAACAGTAAAGAAAATATGGTACATATACACGATGGAATATTAACCAGCCATAAATAAGAATGAAATTATGGCATTTGCCAGTAAATGGATGGAACTGGAGACTATCATGCTAAGTGAAATAAGCCAATCCCAAAAAACCAATGGCTGAATGGTTTCTCTGATATGCAAATGCTAACTCACAATAAGGATGGGGGGTGGTAGAAGTTCATTGGATTAGACAAGGGGGAATGAAGGGAAGGATAGAGGTTGGAAATAGGAAAGACAGTAGGATGTATCAGACATAACTCCGACATAACTCCTATGTTCTTTTATGAATACACAACCAATGTAACTCCATATCACGTAAAACCAGAAAATGGGAAATTAAACTCCATGTATGTATTATAATACATTCTATTCTCATGTATAACTAAATAAAACAAATTTAAAAACTTTAAAAAAATATATGGCTGATTACAGAGCTAGTGTTAGGATAGTACAACATGATCCTAAAAGGTAATATGCAATGCAATAGGAAGTATTAGAAGGATGAAGAGGATAAAGAAGGACAAAAGAACCAGCTTGAATAATTCGGTCTCTACCAGCCAGAGATATGGGGGCAGAAATAGGGAATGACTATTACATAGGGAATGACTATTATTCTTTCTGGATTGACAAAAATGTTCTGGAGATAGATGGTGGTGATGACTGCATAACATTGTGAAGATAATAAATGTCACTGCTTTTAAAATGACGAATTTTGTTATATAAATTTTACCCCTCAAAAAGTTTTTAAAACATTTTAAATTGAGAAAAAATTAACATACAGTGTTGGAAGCCAGTAGAGGAGCAGTCTTTGGAAGGAAGGAGGACTATGACATTTCAATATCCAGACACAGTCTTATTTCCCAGCTGAATACTAACCACGTGAGTGTGAGTGATTCAGTATTAGCTGCTATGCTTAAGATTTGCAGATTTCACTATATGAACATGATCTAAAAGTACTAAAAAAACACTTTCAAATTTACCAACTTTTATGTTTTATGCTATTTCTAAGGTTTCAGTGATATTAACATATTTTGTGACTACTGCCAGATTAAAAGCTGCTTAGAAGATAAATATTAGTTTTATCTTTAAATGGATCCCAGAAGATAGGAATTGAAATTTTGTTTTTAAATCCTACCTTGATCAAAACTATGTTAGAGTTGTTGGTTAAAATGTATATTTGCATTCATTTATTCATTCTCCAACATTTGCTGAGCATCTGTTATATTTAGGTGATATTCTGTATGTTAAAGTGGAATGAACAAAACCAACAAAATTCCCACTAAGTTCTCAAAATGTACTGTTGGGAACTTTACTAACTTGGAGGATAATTCTTTCCAGAGCAGTTTTAGTTTCATTACTGCTTAGATCAGTGATTCTGTATATCATTTCAAGTACCTCCTAAACCTTTACATTCAGACATCTAACAAGCATACACTCCAGTCCCATGAACCACATAGATTAAAAGGATGTGTATCCTGGTAGGTGAAAATGTCTGATTCAAGTACCACAGTACTGGGGAAGAAATCTGCATGAAAGCATTAATAGTAAAAATAGTATGATTCCTTTTGTTCTCAGATTTGACCTTGTGTTACATATTCATTGTCTTTGCCACTAGAATAAAAGGCACATAAGGGCAGAGACATGATTAATTTTATCACAATCTCTTTACTCTCTAGAATAGTACCTGGAACACAGAAATATTTGTTGAAAGAAAAAACAGAGAATGAACAGATGAATGTGAGAAGAAACATTCCTACTAATCTAAGAAATATATTGCTGTTAAAATCACTCAGAGTAAAGACCTTGACTTGGAAATCTACTCTGTATCTATCTATCAATGTATTTTCATAAAACATTTAATAAATTCCTAGTTTATAAACAGTCTATCTTCCCAAGTGTCCTGTTATTAATAAAATAACTACTAACTCAAGAGGAGGGGAAAGGCCACCATTCACTTATTTTAGCAACAAAAAGTGATGCTCCATAAAAAATTGCACAAATTCAGGTATATGCAGAGGTGAAGTCAAAGAGAAAATGCAGTGGTCCTCAAAAGGAGGACACACAAACACATACACACACACACACACACACACACACACACACACACACAGGCAGGGACACCAATGTTCTGGCCAAAACAAGATAGGGAATGTCCTAGTATCAGACTTTCATTCAGGTCATCCCCAGCATCACTCTCATCCTTCCAATAAAATGTTCCCTTTTTGCTCAAATTATTTCAAGTTACACTTCTATCTCTATAAAGCAAGAGAGACTTACAAACATTGCCATGTACTAACCCAACTAAACTGTTATGTTGGATACACTGTTGTTTACATGCCACTAGTAGAAAATTAGTACCACATAAATTATTATCATTCTTACTACTCATGTGAGTATTAAGTCACCACATGTTTATACAAAGCAAATATCCTAACTTTTATTTTAAGGAAAATGAAATCTATTTCTAAGTGCATGTGACTGGAAGCTTTTGAAATGTGTATATATATATAAAAGGATTATTTGTTACTCCTAAAAACTCCAGTGATGACACACTTTAGAATTTCTATTTGACAGATTTTTTCTTAATATTCACAAAATATTTATTCTTTAAATTTTCTATCTTTTTGTACCCTAAATGAGATAATCCTCACTTCCATATACAGGTTAGAAAATTACCTAATTTTAGAAAGTACTTATGATCTTCCATGTTCGTTCTCTGGCCTTAACCTCAGGGTCACTTTTGTCTTAATTGCCAGATCAAGACTGTTCTGACATATTTGTAGTTAAGGAACGACTGGCACCAAGGTTTTCCATCCTCTTTATCATTTCCTTTTCTATGCACTCTACTCCTGTCCCACTACCATAGTCCTTTATCAGTGTTGAGAATTCTCAGGAACAGAGTGGTCCAATAGGAGGTGAGGGTGGCAGTGCCAACCAACCCAGGAATCAGGCACCGGGAAGCAGTGTTCATGACACAACTCAAAGATTTATTGGAATACAGAAGCTTATATACATAAGGGTGTTCAACCAGAGGATTACCTAATTGATTTTTAGCCAGTTACCTAAAAGGGCATCTTAGCCGGCGAGAGCCCGGGGCTGGCTGACAAGAAGCCAGGGCCAGTATCAGTCCCGGCCGGTATCAGTCTGGGGACTAGGGGAAGCTGGCAAGAAGCCAGGCCCACCAGCAAGGAGCCAAGGTCAGAAGAAGAGAAGTCTGGCCAGACATATCAGTTGGCAAAGAGCCGGGACCAGGGGGAGAGAAGTCTCCAGGCACATCAGTTGGCAAGGGGCTGGGGCCAAGTCTTGGTGTCCCAAGACCAGAGAGCTGGGTGTTCCCGCCTGCTCAGCCTGGCAGCTCTCCCTGTGTCACATTTGTGTGACCCGGTCTCCTACCAGTCTATATACCACTTCCCTCAGAGCTCTCAGCTTCTGTGAACATTCCAAAGAATTCACCATAAAAGGATTAACCATAGCCTCTGAGGTCCAACAGAATGCTTCCACTTTTTTCTTTCAGATATGGGCCAGAAGAAAAGCTGGGTAAGATGGAGTAGGATTCTCACACTATACAGAATTTAAGAATTATTAGTCTGCATTAGTATTTGCTTCTATTTTCCAACCTCACATGGTCCTTCACCTATTTTTACACATCTCCACTTCCTCCACTGCCTGTTCAAAACACATAAGCTCTTTACAAAATCATATTCCTTCCCATCCACTATTCACATGACTTTGCTCCTTACTTCACTGAGAAGAGTGAAGCCAGGCTACAAGAAACTCATTCAACTTTCCTCTTTCACAAGAAAATCATTTCCAACTCTCCATATACAACTGCCCTGCCCAGAGAAGCGTGTGCTTTCTTACTTTTAAAATGTCTAACTCCAAGCCCTCAATCTCATCCCAGCACATATTTTCCTCTTTTATCTTCCATCATTTTCTCCCTCATCTTTCCTTTTCCACAAATCTTAACTAGAGCACTCTCTCACCCAAACTTCCCCATCTCTGCTTTCCCTCAAGCTACTAAATCATCTCTCCTGTCACCACCACACAAATGACCCCTATGGTCTATGTTCACTATCCAGCTTCCTCACTCAATAATCACTGCATACATATTCACAGATTTGGATGCCATCACCATTAGCCCTCTGCCTGAGTTGCTCTTAAAAGTGACCCTTGAGAACCGCCTAATCCACAAATTTCTCAATACCCAGCTGCCTCTCTCTTACTTAGATTATACTCTCCCTAAACTATCCCACTTCCTTTGGGTCTTTAGAGTTTCTGATGAAAAATCTTCTGTCATATGCACTGATTTTCTCCTACAAGTGGCATTTCTCACTGCATGCAAGATTTTACTTTTCTATCTGTAGTCATAACTGCTCACTACAACAAGATACTGCTGAGTTTTCCCACTGAGTTTTCACCCTACACTACTCCATCAGGATTAAGTCACTGGTAGAGTTTCTTCTCCCTTATCCAAACATCAGGAGCTTTCACTTTATTTCCATCTCTTCTCTATTCCCTGTTAACTTAATTTCTACAATTGCTTATGTTCATTTGTGTAAAGATATGGCTGAAAACTTCTCACTAGCAGGTCTGAACTAATTTTATGAATTTCAGGGGAAAATTTATATTCCTTTTTGTTCTCTATGGATGACTATTCCTCGTGAGGTTTAGCTTTTATATCTAAAACACTGCCATCTTCCTTGAAATGGAGAATTAAATAGTACCAAAAACATTAGGTGACAATTTTATCTTTATTAGAGAACACTTTACACTACTTACTGTCCACTACTAAGGGTCTATAACAAACCTCAGAATAAAAGAAGTTGAAACACAATCAGGACACTACTAAAATAAAACAAAATAGAAGTAAGCCAGACATATAATGAGAATATACCTATCAGGTGCTGCCAGATGCTTGACCCAACACAGTACACACCATATATACAGCAGTGTTTCATTTATTTTACTCTCTACAACCACCCTTTGGGATTGGTATTCTTGCACTCATTTTTCAAGAATGAATAAAATTAACCAAAAATGTTATAACACCTGAGTGAGATTGGATCCCCCTTCAAGATGGTGAAATAAGGAGGTCACTTTCCTGGCTGCTTTGTGGCCTAAAACCAAGAAAGCAGATAGGCAGCTTCTCAGCAAGGTGTGAAAAGGGGGAGGGTGTTAACTGGGATTTAATATTGAACATGCAAAGCAGATCAGAAACTCACTCTGGAGGTTGGATATAATAAAATAAGGAAAAAATCTCCAGCACCACCACCGTTGCTAGAGGGGTCTCTCTGCATGCAAAGTGGAGGGATAAGGGAATTAGAAGAATCTGCATTTTTAGGAGGACTTAGACATGTCTGGGTAGGGAGAAATCAGAGATCAAAAACATTGCTCTACTAACCTGAAAGGCATGCTGCACCTTGTGCTGTAAACAAGCCACATTTCCCCCAGGTGCATAGTGAGGACAGAGTCAGGAACCCTTTTGCAGCCACAGCAAAGGAACAGGCAGCTGGGGGAGCCCATTCCTGGCAAACCTGAGTTTGGCCCAAAATACAGGCCTGGAAAACACATTGCACAACACAGAACATGCCTAAGTGACGAGAAGAAAATCAAACATGGAAAGGGGTCTACTGGACATGGACACCCACCCAGCTTCCTGCTCCCACAATCTGGCCACTTGCAAGACAAGTTGGGAGAGACATGTCTGCCCGGAAATTCAAAGGGTGGGGGCAGGAGATAGTAAGTTTGAAGAGTGAGCCCAAGAAACCAGGAAACATGGAGTCTGCAGGTGACAAAGAGGGAATGAGAATTGACTCTTCCAATGCATGAGTGGAACTGAGGGGAGATCCCTAGGGTACAGTCTTCTAGCATGGACTGGTAACTGCTGGGCCCTTGAGGTCCACTGATTTAAAAGCTCCAGATCAAATACCATTCCACAAAGAACCTGGAGCCTATCTAAGCCTAAACCTAAGCCTTGCCTTAGGAAGTTCCACCTGCAGGATTTCCTCATTCCAGCAACCAGATCCTAAGGGTGGAGCAGCCATCAACTTCCAGGGCACCCCACCCAACACTGCTCAGAAGAGATGCTGAGAACCTTTACAACTCAAACAGAAATAATTATTTAGCTTTTCATCAAGATCTTTTTGTTTGTGACCTGAATGGTTCATAGACACTTATACATATATTTTTTTCTCATTTCTACCATTTTTGAAACCAGTTCTTTTTCATAAATCAATATTTTGAGGACTGGGATGTTTGATAAGTATATATTGATTTTCTTTTATGTTCTTTTGTTTTTATTTTTATTTTTTTTAATTTTTACTTCATATATTTTTCCTCTCACTTATATATTTCCCTTGATTATTTCTCTTTTCTTCTAACAGTCAATCTCTATTTTTCTCTATTTCACTCTTCCTTTAATTTTTATTTTCTCTCCTCCTCCCCTGTAATCATCATATCCTACATCATTTCTGTTCTCTTCCGTCTACCATTCAAAAATGTAAACCCTTTTGAAAACTCATTGTTTTTACTGTGGACAATAACTGATCTCATGATTCCTGTTTATTCTGACAATTAACATTGTTGATGTCATAGAAGGAACTATTTGGGTTAATGCTGCATATTATCTGCATTCATTTTTTTTTTTATTTTTCTCTCTCTAAACTGTGGGGAACTGAAAACCATCAGGGACACTATAAAAGTCCACAAAGTAGAAACTGTACTGGCTCAGATCCATACTGTGTGATGGGCAGACATACAAACAATGTGAAAAAGCAAGGGAACAAATTGCCTCCAAAAAAAACAAGATATTTTAATACCAGAATCCACTGACAACACAATGAAAGAAATGTCAGAGAAGGAGTTTAGAATGTACATGGTTAAGCTACTCTGCAAAGTAAAGGATGATGTAAAGAGTGAAATCAGAGAGAAAATACAGGTAGTGAAAGATCAATTCAATGAAGACAAAGATTCTGCAAAAAAAAAAAAAAAATCACTCAAAAATCCTCAAAATTAAGGAATCAATAAACCGATTAAAAATGGAAAAGCATCACCAGCAGAGTAGACCACTTAGAAGACAGAATATTGGGTAATGAAGACCAAATTTATATTCTTGAAAATAATGTTGACCATGGAGAAAAGATGTTCAGAAAAGAGCTTCCAAGAAATACACAATTAAAAAAAGGTCAAATATAAGATTTACCAGGATAGATGGAGGCTCAGAAATATAATACAAAGGAATGTACAATCTTTTCATTGAAATAATATCATAAAATTTCCCAAACCTTTAGAATGAAATGAAAAATCAAATACAAGAAGCTTACAAGATGTCAAATATACAAAATTACAACATACCCACACCAAGGCACATTATTATGAAAATGCCAAACATAATGAATAAGGGTAGAATTCTAAAGGCTATCAGAGAAAAATGTCAGGTCACATTTAGAGGGGAACTAATTCAGATGTCAGCTGACTTCTGGACCCAGACCCTCAAAGCTAGGTCTTGAAATAATAAATCCCAAGCTCTGAAAGAAAATGGATGCCAGCCAAGAATAATATACCCAACAAAATTAACCTTCAAAATTGATGATGAAGCTGGGTGCGGTGGTACACACTTGTAATCCCAGCACTTTGGGAAGCTGAGACAGGAGAATCGTGAGTTCAAAGACAGCCTCAGCAACAGCGAGGCGCTAAGAAACTCAGTGAGACCCTGTCTCTACATAAAACACAAAATAGGGCTGGGGATGTGGCTCAGTAGTCAAGTACCCCTGAGTCCAATCCCTGGTACATCCATAAAAAAAACTGATGATGAAATAAACACTTTCCATAATAAACCAAAGTTAAAAGAATTCACAATGAGAAAGCCTACACTACAAAACTTACTAAATAAAATATTTCATGAAGAAATGAAAAATAAAAGTGAAAAACAGCAAAGGGAGGAACTACATGAGAACAGTCTATCAATGTTGAAACTAATTCAAATTAATAACCTGAAATAAATCAAAATTTCTCAATAATAAAATTGAATGTTAATGGCCTAAACTCATCAAACAAAAGACACAGACTGGCAGATTGGATTAAAAAACAAAATCGAACAATATGCTATCTCCAACAGATTCACCACATAGGCAAAGACAAGCACAGACCTAAGGCAAAAGGATAGGAAAAAACATATCACTCATATGGAAAGCATAAACAAGCAGGGGTTTCTATCCTCATATCAGATAAAGTGGACTTCAAGCCAAAGTTTAATCAGAAAGGACAAAGAAGAATATTGCATACTGCTTAAGGGAATTATACATCACAAGACATAACAATCATAAATATTTATGCCCCAAAAATGGAGCATCTACATACTTAAAACAACCCTTTTCAATAATCAAACTGGAGGCCGGGATTGTAGCTCAGAGGTAGAGCGTTTGCCTCACATGCGTGAGGCCCTGGGTTCGATCCTCAGCACCACATACAAAGCAATAAAATAAAGACATTGTGCCCATCAACAACTACAAAAAATATTTAAAAAAATAATAATAATAATCAAACTGACCGCAACACAATAATACTGTGTGACTTTAACACCATCAAAGATTCCATCAAAAGTCTACCAAGAAAGAAAACCCCAGGACCAGATGAATTCTCAGCCGCATTCTACCAGACCTTCAGTGAACCTATACCAATACTCTTCAAATTATTCCATGAAAAAGAAAAAGAGGGAACCCTTCCAAACTCATTCTATAAAGCTAGTATCACCCTGATACCAAAACCGGAGAAAGACACAGACACATCAAGGAAAGAAAACTTCAGACTAACATCCATCATGAAAATAATTGCAAAAATTCTTTTTTTTTTTGTATTGTCTTTAGATGTTGATGGACCTTTACTTTATTCATGTATTTACATGCAGTCCTGAGAATCAACCCTAGTTCATCATACGTGCTAGGCAAGTACTCTACCACTGAGTCACAACCCCAGTCCAAATGCAAAAATTCTTAATAAAATAATGGCAAACACATACAAAAACACATTAAAAAGATAGTGTGCCATGATCAAGTGGGGTTCATCCGAGGGATGCAAGGGTGGTTCAACATACAGAAATCGATAAACATAATTCATCACATCAACAGACTTAAAGACAAAAATCACCTGATTACTTCAACAGATGCAGAAAAGCATTTGACAAAATATAGCATCTATTCATGTTCAAAAACACTAGAAAAACTGGGGACAGTCAGGAACATAACTCAACATTGTAAAAGTTATGTATGTTAAACTCAAGACCAACATCATTATAAATGGAAAACTGAAAACATTCCCTCTAAAAACTGAATAAGACAGGAATGACCCCTTTTCACCACTTCTAATCATATAGTCCCTGAAACATTGGTCAGAGCAATTAGAAAAAAAAATTAAAGACATACTAATAGGAAAAGAAGAGTTTAATTTATCCCTACTTGCCACTGATGAGATTCTACATTTTAAATACCCAAAAAACTCCACCAGTAAATTTCTAAAACTCCTAAGAGAATTCAGCAAAGTAGCAGAATATAACATTAACACCCATAAATCAATTGCCTTCCTATGCATCAATAATGATTCACCTTTAAGAAATTAGAAAATATATCCCATTAACACACACACACATACACAATTCTCAAAAAAAATATTTGGCAACCAATCTAACAAAAGAGTTGAAAGACCTCTAGAAAGAAAACTAAAGAAAGAAACTGAAGAAGACCTTAGAAAGATATCCCACATTCTTGGATAAGCAGAATGAATATTGTCAAAATAGCCATACTACCAAAAGCACTATTCACATTTAATGCAATTCCTATTAAAATTCCAATAATATTCTTCATTTAGAAAAAGCAGTCATAAAATTCATTTGGAAAAAATAAAAAGGCCTAGAATAGCCATAGCAATCCTTAGAGAGAAAGTGAAGCAGGAGGCACCACAATACAAAATCTTAAATGATACTACAGAGCTATAGTAACAAAAACAGCACGGCATCAAAACAGACATGAAGACCAATGGAACAGAAGACACAAAGACAAGCCCACATAAATACAGTTAACTCATACTAGACAAAGGCACCATAAACATAATTTGGATAAATCATAGTCTCTTTAATAAATAGTGCTGGGAAATTTGGAAATCCATATGTAGCAAAATGAAATTAAACCCCTATCTCTCACCCTGCACATAACTCAATTCCAAGTGGATCAAGGACCTATGCATTAGACCAGAGACTCTATGCCTACTAGAAGAAAAAGAAGGCCCAAATCTCCATCATTTCAGCTGAGGAACTGACTTTCTCAACAAGACATCTAAGGCCCAAGAAGTAAAATCAAGAATCAATGAGATGGTAACAAACTATAAAAAGCTTCTCACCTGCATCTCAGAGCATTAATTTCCAGAACATGTAAAGAACTCAAAAGACCTAACATCAAAAAAAAAACCACCCCAATAATCCAATCAATAAATAGGAAAAGGAACAGAACAGACACTTCACAGAAGAAATAAGAATGGTCAAAAAATATATGAAAAAATGCCCAATGTCTCTAGCAATTAAAGAAATGCAAATTAAAGCTACACTGAGATTCCATCTCACTTCAATCAGAATAGCAATTATAAAGAATACAAGTAACAACAAATGTTGGCTAAGATGTGGGGGGAAAGGTACACTCACACGTTGCTGGTGGGACAGCAAATGGGTACAACTACTATAGAAAGCAGTACGGAGATTCCTCAGAAAACTTGGAATGGAATCACCATTTGACCCAGTTATCCCACTCCTCAGTATATACCCAAAGGACTTAAAATGAGAATACTACAGTGACACAGCCATATCAATGTTTATAGCAGCTCAGTTCACAATAGCTAAGCCTATGGAACCAACAGAGGTGCTCTTCAACAGATAAATTGATAAAGAAAATGAGTTATACATACATAATGGAATATTTCTCAGGCATAAAGATGAATGAAATTATGGCATTTGCCAGTAAATGGATGAAACTATAAGCCAATCTCCTCCCCCTGCCAAAAAAATGTTCTCTCTGCTATGTGGATGTTAACACACAATGGTGAGGGGTAGAACAGAAGTTCATTGAATTAAACAAAGGGAAATGAAGGGAAGGGAGGATGGGAATAGGAAACATAGTAGAATGAATGGGACATAACTTTCCTGTGTTCATATATGAATACACAACCAGTGTAATTCCACGTCATGTACAACCACAAGAATGGGATCCTAATTAGAATAAGTTATATTCCATGTATGTATAATATGTCAAAATATACTCTACTGCCATGTGTATCTAAGAAGAACAAATTAAAAATTAAAAAAAAGTTTAATCTGTTACTTCTGGTGGAAAAATTATGAATGGTTTGTATTTTCTCACTTTTATTTTCTACAATATTAATATATTACTGTTGAAAGGTATCTTAGGAATATGACATCAAGTTTTCAATTGAATGGCTGTGGAAGCACAAATTATTATTGATTGGCATTTCCTGGTAAAGGCAGGAATCAAAGAATTTCAGGAGTATAAAGTAAATTAGATGTTATCAGAGACTCCTCAAAATTTCCAGATTAAAAAATCAGTTTACATAATACTAAATTTGTAAGGCAGAAAATTCTAATACAAAATAATATTTTTAATATATACTTTAATGTAGTAATACACCTCTTTCCTAAGTCTCCAGGTTTCCTCTATTTTTCATTTATGGTAATGTTTATGGATTCTAACATATCACACGTTGGTAAATGCTTAATAAACACTATTTGGCAATGATCAGGAACTGAACGCTTAAATTATTCGCAAATCTATCCAGATGTTTCCAAAACTTTTAAGTTCTGTAAATAAGTGATTATTAAATGAGTACTAATTTGCTACAAGAATATAAAATGAATCTGTGTGCTATTCCAAGTCACATTTAAAAGCTTCACAAGTAGCAAACTATTAGCTCTGCTGATTTGTTTTTATTTTTTCTAATTGAAATGTGGTCCATGTTATCAGGCCATCTGCACCCTAACAACACGACTTGGTAAACAAGACCAAAATGCTGTTCTCTGCTAAGAACAATGTCAGATTTTGTTTCTGCTAAGAAAGTATTATTCTAAGAGAAGATTTTTTGGTACTAATATTGAAAATTTAGATAACAGAATACAAAAATAAGGGAAAGTGCTCCCTTATTTATATACACATATATAGACTCACACCAGTTCTTTTTAGATAAAAATTGGTTCATACCATACATATGCTTCTTAGCATTGTTTTTGTTTTCTTTTTAAATATATATTGGGTAACTTTTCAAATCAAATCTAACTCATTTGTTTTAATAGTCAATCGTCCATTTATTTTACTAATGTAGAATGAATTACTGAGTCTTTCTTTTTATGAATATTTTAAATAGCTTTAAATGTGGACATTATAAATAGCTTGACATTTCACACAGTGCCATAAGAAACACTCTCATACACAAATCTCTGTACTTATAAGCTACTGTTACAATATAGATGCAAAATACTAGGATTGTTACTTCAGTAGGGTATACAAGGTTTTGATAGATACTGTCAAATTATACTCCAAAAAAGGTTCCATTGATATATATTTCTACACCTTCACCAAATACTTCCTGTCAGCAATCCTTTTTTTAGCTCTTCTATTTTGACAAATGAAAAATGCACTATATACCTATTTTCATTTACATAGTGAGATTGAATGCCTTTTCAAAGGCAGCTAGCCATTTGTAATTCTGGGGTGAACTGCCTCTTCACTTTAGGTAAATTCTTTCCTATTGGTTTGTTCATCTTTTTCTTAATGACTTGTAGGTGTTCTTGATACATTAAAATATGGCAAATACTTTTCTTCCAGGTTTTTAAAATTTCTTCAACCTCATTTATTCACCTTGCCCTTCGCTACTCATTAAACATTTTTAATTGTTTATTAGCAAACATACTCATGTTTTCCCTTATCATTCATGGATATAAACTTAAGAACACTGTAAACTCAATATTATTTTTAGTGTTATCACCTCAGAATGATATTCTAACTTTCCCATTATTTAGCCTAGTAAGGAAAAATGATTTATTTCTTAAGCAAGGGTTCTAATACTTTTTAAAACTTAAATCTTAACTAATCTAAAGCTTGTCTCCTGCTTTAGAGACCTCACTCAGACTAGGAAATCTTCAGTGATGAACAGGGCTATGGACCTACACTATTTTTCCAACTTCTTCAATTCCCCCATCCTGGCTCATCAAGATTTCTCCAGCATCTTCAGGGCTAAAGGGAATAAGGAAGACGAGAGAGGTAAATTGCAGAAAACTGCTATAATCAGGTATCATTCTTAGTCTCTGGTATCACTGTCTCAGGAAGTGGCTGATATACAAGTGTTTACTGCTTCTGTGGGGTGCTAATGTGGGTTACTCAGTGTCCCCTGATAAAGATTTAGTAGTTGACCTTTCAGAGACTCTCCATTTTGGGGTCAATGCACATGCAGGTTGTCCCCTTGAACAAAACTTCCTCCACAAAAATTCAAAACTCCTGAAATGTCTAGCCAATATTTTTGTTTAAGTCCTACTTATTCCAATAATAGGTCTAATACTTTTTCCTTGCTCTGCCAACAAAACAGTTCATACTGCCTCTTGCTTTTAGAGCTTACCCATCTGCAAACAGAGTTCAGTTCCAGTATCTCTGTCCCCAAATTGGAAGAAATGCATATCTACTTCTGAGCAGCTCTCTCAAGTGCCCAGTCACTTGGCTTCAGGACTTCACAAGGGGTCAGAAATAATGCTGACACTATGACATCTCTCTCCAGAAAAAGCCCCTCTTTATCAGTCTTCCTTAAAAAATTGTGAACTTGTTCTTATTCAGTCTCAAAGCAGATGACAACCTAACAGTAGCACAGTTTCACAGACTCTCCACATGTCTACATTGTTCTGGTACCTGCTAGCCTTAGGCTCTGGACTTCTGCCAAAATTGTGACATAAGAGGAACAGTCATATTTAGTTTTTTGTTACCTTAATTTCACTATTGTAATATTGTTCTTTAGGCCTTTTCAAAATCAAAACAACTTTAGTGTTTTAGCCACATGTTTCCTGTTTTGAATAGTGTGATTTTTGTTTCCATCATGTCTCTTCTAAATTTTCTGCAATGCATCACTTTCTAGGGAAAAAAGATCATTAAAACTACTATATATTAAATACCTTTACAACATTCCCCATTACTCACATTCTTACCTTGGATTTTGTTATTAATATTAAATAAGTATTATATAAAATTATTCAAAGCCATTCTATTCACTTCTTTTTTTTACTTATTTATTGTGCATTAAATAATATTTGAATACTTTTCTGATCATATGTCACAGCAAAAGCATTCCTTCCACAGCACTGTTCATTTGTTAAGTATTGAAAAGTCATAAACTTTTTCATTCAAGTGGACCACACAATGCAATAAGATAGTAAGAAATTATATTACATTGAAGACTGCTTCATTAAGTGATATTTAAATCTTAAGATTTATCTTTGATTTGAATAATTTCAAATTTGAGCATTTGAATAAATGAATGATACTTGGGGTGTCACTTGATTACTAAATAAGTTGATCTTAAAAATTTCTAATCAATTTCTTTTGATTATTCAAAACAACCTTTATGTCCTAAGAAATTTCTCAAAAATGACAGGAAAAATATATGAATATTATAAAATCTAAACAGTGAGAAAATGAGACAATAGCTCCTGTCTGATTTTCCTCTAAAAGGTAATTAGGTTAAGAAGTATAGTTTAGGAAAGATGTATGTCAACTATCATATGCCCCCAAATATTAAGCTACAATATTACATGTCAATAATTAAGGGGGAAAAATGAAAATATGAGACAATATAAGCTTCCCATTAAAACAGTCCAAAAGATTTTATATATGTATAAAGATCAAGTATAACCTCAAAATAAAGTGAATTTGGGCTGGGATTGTGGTTCAGTGGTAGAGTGCTCACCTAGCATGTGCATGGCAGTGGGTTGAATTCTCAGCACCACATAAAATACAAGCAAATAAAATAAAGGTATTGGGTCCATCTACAACTAAAAAAATAAAAATAAAAAATATAGTGAATTTATTTTAATTATCATCAAAAAAGTATGACCTTATCAATTTCAAGGTACTCTTAAGAGTAGTGAGCCTGTGTCATTAGGAGGAGGCAGTCTGGATACAACTACAAATATGTCAAGAATTTTACAGAGCCCTGTTGAGATGCCCCAGAAAAAGGAATGCCCCAAATACTAACATATCTACTGCTATGTGATGTAGCAGGTATTCATGGCCCTCCTGAAGCTATAGTCTATCAGATTAATTAAATGGATGACTGTATGAAGTAGTAGGTCAGTTAAGATAGGTAAAGCAGGGCTGGGGATATAGCTGAGTGGTAGAGTGCTTGCCTAGCATGCATGAGAACCTGGGTTCAATTCTTAGCACTGCAAACAAAAGAAAATACTAAGATAGACAAGGCATATGATATTATGCTATGGGTACACACTTGAGCAGAATTTATTTTAGTTTAAAAATATGGCCTATTATCTCCAGATTATTCAATGAACCAAGTAAGGAATTCTTACCACTTCACTTCCAATATAATCTTACCTATAAGGCAAGAAGAGAATATAAGAATATTATCAATATTTCTGATTCTGAATTATAAAAGGGGAATTTGAATATTTAAACATCAGTATGTATCAGCTTAGATTGCATGCCTGCTCATGAAACACATGCTAAATCTCAGCATGTTGATCAACCAAATTTGTAAGCCTCCAAGATCTTTCTCCATCACATTGTGGAGCATGATGAATTAACCAAAGGTAATATCCTTATAAGGATCTATCTAACCTGATGACTCATAACCTGACTCATGGCTTTATGTCTTTTATCTTCAAGTGCAACACAGAAAGGTAGAGCCAGGGCATGATATCTTATTCAGCATCTTCTACTGCTAACCCAGAAGGAAAAGAAAGTAGCACTGCTGAAGTTAGAACAGCAAATTCAAACTGAGTGTTTAATTATATGTGGCTAAATTGAATACAGGATCAAGCCAGCAGCACAAGAATAGAGGAATCAGAACAGGCAAGAAGAGGAAAAGGGCTGGAACTGGGGATAGAGATGAGTGGTAGAGCACATGCTTAGTATGCACATGGCTCTGAGTTCCATCTCCAACCCTTCCCCACTACCACCAAGTGGGAAGGGCAGATGTAGAAAACACATGGGTTAACATGAATTTAGGAGAAGTGCAATTATTACTATGTACTTCTGCATGCTCCCAGAGCATTCCTCAATGAACATGGAAGGTTAAGTTACAAAAGATAGATAGAACAAATAATTTAAACCTCTAATTAGGAAGAGCAGAAGTTCTTTTTAAAAAAAATAAAGGTAAAAAAGGCACAAATTCAGGGAAGTTTTATAGATTTTGAAAATAAGTCATGAAGTAATTTGTAGAACATGTATAATTATTTTAGAGCAGAAAAAAAGATGTGTTCAGGTTGTCGTGAATCTAACATAGCTACAACGTAATAAAAACAAAATAAGAGAAACAAAACTGATTGTACAGATGAGGCAAAATTTAACCAAAATATTAACATATTACCTTGTGTTTCTATTCTCAACTCATATACTTTAATAATATATTAATCTATCATAGGAATATAATGAGGTAATAGTACAATGAACATGTTTATGGTAAACAAACATACTGGCTTAGTGAATACATGATCAATTTTTTTTAACCAATAGGGAAACTTATCTAAAATGTTTGGGGACTATTGGCCTAAAATGTAGGAGTTACACTGGGAGCTTGTGCTAACCATCCGGGTATACCATGAAAGAACCTGCAGGAATAAAGCCAACACATAGTTAAGGCAGGGCTCAGAGCCATAATGAATGAATTCTTAGGTCATTTGAAAACCTGGACCTAGGCCTGTCTAAAGCCAACAAATCCCTAGGCTTTTCAGATGCACACGCCAATATGTTCTGTTGGGTTTGATTACATTTAGACTTAAGTCATTTCTGATAGAAACAGGATAGAACAATTAAGTAGGAAGGGAAAAGAAAAACATTTTTTCACACAAAATGCAAATACATGTTCAGAAAATATATTTTTCAGAAATATGTATTTTTCGGAAGTTACAAATATATTTTTATGACCCTACTGGAGAGAGAAAGGAAAGAAATGAAAGTGACTTTAAAACTCTGGAGACAGACATCCAGCACCAGGTATTCCATTATTACATAACGGAGGTAGATGCCCAAAGTATAAGACTACACATGTGAAGTCCTACACATGTGAAGTTTGTGACACGAAGAATTTACTTTTGATACCTCCAAACTGTTTATCAAGTGTTGCGGTATCTGTATTTGTTAATGCAATCATATGTGAGAATTAAAAGTTGTTTCTGTGATATATCACATTCAGAATTAAGAAAAGTTATAAAAATTTACCTGAGAAAATTACTTTAAAAAAATATAGGTATGGCAAGATAACTAAAAAGGCCATACTGTAAAAAGAAGAAAAAAAATATACAAATCTCTTATAAAGCCTAAACTTGCATTGCTTCACAACTATAAATTCTTGGTCTACTTAAAACATACAAACAAATGGTGATCACAGATGATGTTTCATAAGCATGCCTTGTGTTGGAAAAACCAAAGTGGGAACCACTCCTACTCAAAGGGTTTGCCCTTTATCCAAAGATTCACATATAAATATATATATTTGTAAGTATCATGTGAAAAAATGCATTTTTGTAATGATCAGGATTATTAACTTTTATTCCAGGTATGAATCAGACTTAAGAAGCCTTCAACTGTAGCTTTTTATTTTTTATTCCTATATTTTGGTATCAGGAATTGAACCCAGGGGTGCTTAACCACTGAGTCAAATCCTCAACCCTTTGTATTTTTTATTTTGAGACAAGGTCTAAGTTGCTTAGGGCCTCACCAAGTTGCTGATGCTGGCTTTGAACTTGCAATCCTCCTGCCTCAACCTCTCAAGTCACTGGTATTACAGGTGTATGCCACTATACCCAGCCAACTGTAACATTTATTCACCCAGTCCCTATTGTACTTTATTTAGAATTTGAAGAACAACAACTAAGAAACTATAAGTACTCCCTTTATTCCAAACAATCCTAGAAAGGAATGGATTTCCCAAAATCACAAAACTAGAAGCAATAGAACTCTATTCTTAACTCCTGAAAACAAGGTACGGCCGCCCATGTAATGGTAATATAATGGAATAAAATAAACTTTTATAAATTATTGTGGAATACATTTAATTTTCACCATCTAGAAAAATATAAAATATATTATTTGTTCCTATTTAAAATCATTAATGTTGCTACACTTCAAATAATATTTTATTAATTTTCTTAGTATTTGAAGAACACCTAATTACTCACCGTTTCTGTGCTTTTACCACTGTCTATATAACAAAGTCCTAATGTCCATAACATTTTACAATGTGTTACAGAAATTGATGAGTTTAATTACTTAATGTGCATGGATCAATTTGAAATAAATTGAAAATGAACACACTGTACCCTCTACTTAATCTTGTTACAATCTTGTTTCAGAATTTGCTTCCTAATTTGCAACCCAGTATGCTATTTTTTAAAACAAATAGAAAACTTTCTTCTACATTTTAGCAGTTAAAGCAAAAGCAATTTAAAATAGGTAGAATTCTACCAGTGAGTGGTCTGATAGAGGAAAAATGATCCTAGCTTTTATAATCTAAATGCTTTCACTTGGTGTTTTGTCAAACTTTTTTTTTCAT
This sequence comes from Xerus rutilus, assembly GCA_028644305.1. Taxonomy (NCBI): domain Eukaryota; kingdom Metazoa; phylum Chordata; class Mammalia; order Rodentia; family Sciuridae; genus Xerus; species Xerus rutilus. The sequence continues at coordinate 96,293,220 of CM053404.1, read as the reverse complement.
AAAAATGGGGATGAAATAACATTACACTTTCTCTATACCTGCAGAATAACTTTTAAATGAATTATGTAGGCACAAAAGCAGATAAGCTAATGGATAGATAAATGAAATAATGAAAGAAATCATTCCTAGTCCATTCTAGTTGGTTAAGGGTGACACAGAACTACAAAGACTAACACATTTATTCTAAGTCATGCAAGTATCTGCTTTAAGGGGTCACACATCACTTTTACGTTTCTGAACCATTTTAAAACTGAAGCTGATACAAACTCTCAGATGCCTATGAATTCCATTTACATGAAGTATACCACTATAATTTTTAAAATGCATTCATATTCAAATCTGAGAAACATGATTCTTAGCTCATCAGGCCTGCTTAATTGCACTAACATCTGCAATCAATTTAAATTCTTTAAGATAGTCTTTTATAGTACTTGAAGTGAGTTCATGCTGGGATAGATTTAACACACTCACTAATTTATAGACACACATAGGCAGGGGAGACCTATTTTTCTGAGGTGGGGTATAACAGTGAAGGAAAGTCTGAATTTTCCAGTTATCAATGGTATACAGCAAAGGATGCATCCTTAACTTCCTGAGGCTACATGAGGAGATGACAGCACTGTACAAACAGCATGGACATTAAGGCTAAAACTAGCATTTTATTTGAATCTTTTTGTAGGTCATGAGCCATTAAAAGGTTTGATAAAAGTTTACAGATGAAATAAAGAGCAAAACCTAGAACTATCAATTGAAGTTAGAGAGAAGGCTGGGGTTGTGGCTCAGTGGTAGGGCGCTCAACTTGCATGTGTAAAGCACTGGGTTCGATCTTCAGCACCACATAAAAATAAAGATATTGTGTCCATCTACAACTAAAAAAATATTTTTAAAAAAAAGTTATATAGAAAAAATGTTGTCCTTAATAAATAATTTTCACCCTTGGAAAGAAGGGGGGAAATGAAAGGAAATGCTAATAACTCTGAATTATTTTTTAACCAAAGACCTAAACTGGCGTAAAATAAAAGAATATGAGACTTTAAATCAGGAGACTAGAGGACCTGTTTATGAGGTGCAGCAGAAGAGTTTTGGAAATTCCCTGGATCCTTAGAAAAAGAGACAAAAATAACTAAATAGCAAAAATCAAAAACCCCAACCATATTGAACAGCAAAATTATCCTCTCACAGTCCTGAAAAGACAATCAGTTGAACACAAAACCATGAGCAAACAAATGGCATGCACAATACAAACATTTGTGTGGGGAAAAAAAAACAGGAACCAACAAGGCATCTCACAAACAGGAAAAGAGAATTCCAAATTGACCCACACATGCTCACTGGAAATCATGGTAGGCCAATTTGGGACCAAAAGCTGAAAAAGGGAAGGGTGGGGGGTGGCCTACCAAAACTACAAATGATGGGAGGAGGACAGAGAGGTCTACATTCTACGATCCTCCAGCATTGCAGACCACTGAGGAACAAGTGCCCAGAATGTCATCAAAACTAAGAACATGCCTACAGAAGATAAAAGGCATTTCAAAGACAATTCCATAAATCAAACTATAGTTTACAATTTCAAAATGAGGAATGAAAGTCAAGAAACAAATATTTAAAGCAGAATATTAAAAATGAGGTGAGGGAACTTGGGAAAAAAATAGGAGATAAAAATCATTTCAGAAATGAAAACTAAAGTAGAAGGAATGCAAGAATAAACATAATAATGTCACAAGAGATTCAGAAATAAAGTTTTTAAAAATCAAAAATAAGATAAAAAGCATTGGAGAGAAAGTAACATTAAAGATAGACCAAAATCTAATGGATAGTTAAGAGATTCCCATAAAAAAAAAAAAATTAAATAAATTTTTAAAGTTCACCATGAAATAGTACACTGCATACCTGATCATCCCACTCAGACATCCAGATAAAAGACAGTAAACTATAAGGAATGAAAACTAATTATCAGCAAACCTTTGGGATAGTAACACTACTGTGCTTTATGCTAGAAGGAAGCAGCATAATTTATGCTCGGAGGGGGGAAGTATGTAAAGCAAAGATTTTATATCCAGTAAAACCAACCCTTGGCAACAAATAGCATATACTGTTATCAATGTACAAAACTCAAGAAATATTGGAATATAAGCAATCTACTAAGGAATAAAGAGACAGACAAAATGTCTAGATGAATATAAAAAAAAGGACTAGTAGTGAGCATTCAAAACAGATATTTATGTAAGTGAAGACTAAATGAAGACTTGAAGAGTGTGAAATGTAATGGCTGTATGCTTAATCAACATGAGTACTGGTCAAGAAAAAAAAGAAGCTGGAGATTGAAATACCATATGCCATACGCCAAACTTCTTAAATACACAAACCACATCTTTCTGTTTTTGCTATCCTGCACTGAAAAGGCCTAGAAACAGCAACTTACCCATTAGCACCAAGCAGCCTTGGCCCCCAGACTGCAATCCTGAAATATCACTCCCACTAAAGGAAATGACTGGTGAAAGATCTAGTATGAGAAATACACACAAGATGCCAGGATTATCTTACCAGGTACTAATGGAACAATTCAAAGCTGCTAGGATCATGCCAAAATGACTAGAAAACAACTAGACAAAGTCCCACTGACCCCAAAGACAGGACAATCTGAGCTTCACTAAAAATAATTGTGATGCATAAATTGTTAATAACTTAAATATCATTAAGAATTTATGACAGGGAATCAATTCAAAGGATGGAACCAATTCAGTATCTAGAAAACTGGCAGAAAAAATCTAGCATTTATTCTAAATTTCCTATATCACTTGGTAACCAAATAGTATGAGAGGAAATGTCTTTATAAAATTATTCCAACTGAAAAATGAAAACAAATATAGAATTTTAATTACAAACCAGACATAAGTAACCACTGATAAAAGAATATTGTATTTCCTGAGTCTGATTCAACCTTGATCTAACTGCCATTTTGTAGGAAATACAGAGGAAAGAAAAACAATTTCACCATGAGTACACAAATTAGCAAAACCCATGCTATACTAGACAAAATATAGGGATGAATGGGGAACCTGGGGATTTAAAGATATTCCAGATTTTAAAATGAAAGAACAATCCATGGTACCCTGGGATACACTTTGGTATGTTAAAACCATAAAGAAACTCAAGAAAGTTATTCTTAGAGTCATTGATTTCATGAGAAAACCTACACATATCTGAAGGGGTTTTTAGACTGGGGCAGGGCAGATGGAGGGCCTCCTGGGCAATGTTCTTAAGATAATTCACCAAACCACATATTTGTTTCCTTTTAGCTTCTATATGTGCTTTATTTCACAAAAGGTTTAAAAGGAAGATGGGACTGAGGGTGTAGCTGAGTGGTGGAATAAGGGGAAGAGGAGAGAGAGGAGGAGGAGGAGGAGGAGGGGAGAAAGGAGGGGGAAGAGGATGGGGAGGGGCAGGAGGGAGAGAGAGAAAGGAGGAGGAGGAGGCTACATGCTAACAGAAAACAGATTAGTTGAATCTAGCGGGACAGTTTCATATTAATGTACAAAAGAAAATTGGGGGAAAAGTCAATCCCTAATTCACTGGTGAGCAAGGGCTCATCTCTACTGAAGGGTCCCGGGGACATAACACATTACACAAGATAGCAGAAAACTTTCCCTTTACATTATCAAAATCCCTTTACATTTCTCACTCTCTCCCAGAAACCCTACATCCACCATAGATATCTCACAGGTATCTTTCAGGTTCTCCTTTCCTAGTCCTAAGACTTAACTATCTTCATTCCTCTTGACTCCTACTCCCTCTGATCCTCTTCCTCTGCAGAGGATCTTCCATTGCTTTCAGGGAGTCACTTGCACTCTTCTGGCATAAAGGGTTTTGCCTCTCAGGCCTTCTGCAGTTTTACATTGACACAGATTAGCCTGAAAGATCTCGGAGTGAAACAACAAATAGAAGACTCTCTCCTCTCAACAGATAGAAAAGCACAGCATATATTGTCTTTTTACTAATCCTTTTTGATAAAGAAAAAAAGTATCCCTGTCATAGGAGACTCTATTACATTATTCAGACATAATTATACATAGAGACAGCTCACCCTAAGCACAACTACTCAAAAACCAATACGAAAATAAGCACTAACATAAACCCTGGTGATAGACACAGTGCTTGATACACCCAATACAAGAGAAAAAGAAGACAAAATCAAGTGAAGGCAGCAACTATTAGGATCTATCTCCCAAGTCTCGTTTGTCCACTTAAAGCACAAGAATCCTGGCTACAAAAACTATATTTTAACAATATCTGAAGGACTGCTTAAAGCATTTTAAGGGGAGATAAGAATGAAAAGCCACAATACAAAGAAATAAGAACTATATTTATGGTTCAGTTAATCATTTCTCGAACCCTTCTATTTGGGAAACAGTGAAAATCCTATGCAGTTTTGGCTTAAGAGACCATACCCTGTTCTACTACAGATGTTTTTCTCTTACATTTTCTAGCAACTGTGAATCATCTTCCATTTTACCTATCTCTCCACATCCACTTTAGTTTTGATTTTTTTATTTTTTATTTTATTGGTTCTTTTAGTTATATATGAGAGTAGAGTTCATTTTGATAAAATTATACAAGCATGGAATATATCTTATTCTAATTAGGACTCCAGTTTTGTGGATGTACATGATGGTGAGATTCACTATGGTGTATTCACACATGTATACAGGAAATTTATAACAGATTTATTCCACTGTCTTTCCTATTCCTATCCCTCTCCCTTCCCTTCATTCTCCTTTGTCTAATTCACTGAACTTCTTTCAAGAGCCTTACCACCAACTGCACCCTCATCTCACTCTCCAGCTAGATAATCAAACCCAAGTAAATTCTGTATTCTCTATGAAAGATGTTTTCTCCAGTGAGTCATTTACCAGAGAATGAACACAGGGCCAGTAGTACCTCGGTAATCTATTCTCTGAGTGAACACATGCTGGGTAACGGTAATGTTTTTATAATGTCCCTTTGAATGAAAACAGTAATTGTCAGAGTGAATTAGAATTAGATCCCACATAGGCAAAAATGTATGTGGATAACATACCAAGACATTACATCAGCAAAGAAAAAAAAAAACTCAAAGCAGCTTAAATAAGAGCATGCATCACTTCACATAATGGAAGGGGCTAGAGGGAGGATTGCACTGGGCCAGAGCAGCAGCTCCAGAATGCCACACTCCAAGCACCTCACAACCTTACATAATTGTCTAGTGCAGAAAAAGCAGCTCTCCAAAGTGGGGTTTGGCTTAAGAGACTATAATAAGGAAGGGGAAACATTTCTCAGAAGCCTCATACCAGACTACAGGAGACAAACACATGCCCGTGCCCTGTGAAATTAGACAAAAGTAAATCTGGCATTGTCAGCCACTAATATGAGACTTGCTTAATTTAATAAATCTTCCTAACCACAGAAAGTCAGCACTGCATCTTGACCAACCATATTACCAAGTCTTGATAATAACTAGTTTGAGTGATGGCATTTTTCCTTCCTATTCTGAAAACTAACCTTATCTACTTTAGGCTTACTTTTAGGGTTAATATTTATACATATTTTCAAATCAACTGGAGGCATCAGTGATAATCTTAATGACTACCCACTAAAAACAGAACAAAAAATCTCAAAGCAAAAATCATATAATAGTTCATTTGACACCAACTCCCCATTATCCTCTCTAGAGCAACTCATCTATGAATTTGGTTCTGTTTTCCTAACTTTTTCAATATGCATTAACACAAATAAAGTGGCATGACAAAGTCTATACCCTAGGGTTAATAAAATGTGTTTCTACTTCCAAAGCAGAAACATGAATGGTCAGTTTGAACTTTCTATAATGTTAACCATCTGCCAAATGATTCAGAACCCTCCTAGAAAAAGCCATGATCCTCCACACACTAATTAGATGAGTCAATGCTGTAATGATCCTCTAGATAACTAATTTACTCAAGTCTGATAATTTAATTACCCAATTCTGATAAATTCTAACCTTAGTTCAAAATGATTAGAGGATTAAAGGTTAAAATCAGTGAATGCAAACTGAATAGATACACTATTATGAAGTTCAAAACAGTTTGTTTTTCTCTTAGAAGTTTATTATCTCAAATTCCAGAATTAAAATACATTAATACATCAAAGTTTTCTAAACCAGTTCCGATGTAATATCTCTTATGTTCTATTTAGTAAATTCATGGTTGGTAGATTTAAAATAGGGTATTTTAAAGAGTTGTCTTTACTGACTATTCCACATAAAACATTTACACCATCTCTACTCACTCTCTTTGCACGTCACATTTCACCTACTAGTACATGTGCCCAATGCAGCTTCACATGACAGAGTGGTAGAATATCCTGGTGCCCCATTTCCAGTGCCTAAAATACTGCCTGACATTTGGACACTCAGTAAACATAAGCAAATGACTATCTCAAAGACGTGAACTTACAAATAGTAAATTTATATTATTACTCATATATTTTCCCCATACTATTAACTATGTTATGATGATTTCAATACCAAGAATAACAAAATCACAAGGAAAAACAATTGCTACTAGCACCACTACCACATGAAGTAGTCATCAGTTTAAAATTGGCATTAATGATTTAGTGCTGATAACAAGGCTATAAGTATTCCCATTTTAAGAATGAGAAATTGAAGCTCAGAGAAGTAAAATAAGATGCCAACAGGATAAAAAAGCAAATCAAAACAAAAGAGCTCTGACTCCTACACCCTTAATGCTGACCTGCAATGTCTATGTGCATCATTAAGGAGCAAAAGCAATTAGAATCGGTATGTAAACACCAGGGATACCCAGTCCACCTATATAAAGAACTAGACAAAGCACAGTACTCACAATGATTTCTACAACTGAGGATCAGACTGGGCTGGGTATATAGCTCAGTTGGTAGAGTACCTGCCTTGCATGCACAAGGCCCTGGGTTCAATCCTCAGCACCACAAAAAAAAAAAAAAAAAAAAAGATCAGACTGCCAAACTCTGAGACATATTTAAAAATTAAACACCACTTGAGTCTTTCTTCCAGAAGAAATAACAGAGTCATGGACTAGTCTAGTAGATAAATGGAGTTAAAGTATAAATAACTCATGTTCTTGTAACCTGGCCTTAGGTTAAAGTATTCAGTAAAAACTAGTGTGATACACTGCTCTTTTCTAATCCAATTCTACTTTAAATTCAGCCACAATCATTTTCTACTGTCTTTCACTTCTTTGTTGGTGTCCATTCTATATTTCTCATCCAATCCATTTATTTACAATTTTTACATGACTAGTCAAGCGCATTTATTGCTCCATGAAATAAATGCAATTGATTCTGTATGCCAGTCATGGCTTCTTAGACATTTAGTCATTATTTCTGCCCACATATCTCATGTCTCCCTGAAAAACGATTCTTTCAATACCTGCACTTATAATTCGTAACAAGACAATTTTATCCTTCAGAAAACTCACATTAAAAATATACGCATTATAAATTCTGATTTAGGTAGAATAAAATTAGTCTCATTTTCCTACAATACAAATATTATCCTTGTTTATAGGTGACATTGGAAATCAATGACATTCTTAATTCACCAACAAGGAAAGGTCTCTTAGAGTAGACCACAGTGTTTCTTACCAATGTAACTGGCCAAAAAAATAGTTTTAATAGTGATAAGATGGGCAATATTTTTAAACAAATATATTGCACTTCCTGTGCCTTTAATCATACATTCAAAAGCCCTCTGATTACAGCTGCACACATGCTTCAGCACTTCATTAAACAAAGGCACTGTTTTCCACACAACATCATGTTTCAGCAATATTTTTCAATTTGACAGTTTTACTTACTGTCTTAGAAGCAGTATTAATGTACTGCATCACCATCTCTTTTTTGATACCGAAGTCCTTTTCCCGCAATGGTGCCTTTTTATCTTCGTTTAAATTCATATCTTCCTGGAAAACACAATTAAAATGCCTGATTTTAGAATCTAAATAGTGCAGCAATTCTATATACACTATAAATGAAAAATCAATAATTTGTGACTAAAGCAGCATTAATTGCTTTGAAATGATTTACGTGTAATTTTGCCTAGAGGAAGGAAGAGAGAGGAAAGCTGGAGAGAGAAAAGAAAAGTATTCTAGGTGAGTTTAACAGGTAAAATGCTCACCAGAAAAACTTTAAATTCACAGCAAGCTATTAAAGTTATATTCACATCACTATAGATAATTAGACAGTTGCAGATTTATGCCCTTCCTAAGGTTATAGGATTCTTAATTTTAATTATTTTATAACAGCTGTACCTGAAACTATCTGGTACTGTTTTGAAAGAGTTGTTGTGTACCAGAAAAATTAGAAAGTAAATAAACTTCCACTTTCCAGATTCTGAAAGCTACAAGAACACCACACAATCAAATAGCTAGTACTGCTTCCAGCAAATGGCAAAGCATCCTATGGTTTTAATTGTCTTTTCCCCATTCCTATCGAAAACATAGAACTAGTTTATTAACTAAAAGATCTAAATCACATAAAAGTTACACTCAAATAAGCAGGTACCACCTAAAAATCTAACATTCCTCAAGAACACCAACCAAAATAAGAGTTTAAACATCATAAATGTCCCTATGGAAGTAATTTTGACTAAAAATACAAGTCAGGCATATCCACGTAAACCTACGAATTGCTATCAACTATGTTGCTTAAGAGGCTGTTCTGGAAGAGGAAAGGGAAACTGAGGTAAGACAGAAATGACTGAAAAAGGGAAGCTCAAATGGATTTCCTCCCAGCCTCAGTCCTGGGCCATATATGATAAGCAATGTAAGTACTTGAATATACATCAACTCCATATCTACTCAGAACAGGTCCATAAAAACCAGGACTTTGGATCACGTATGGACCAGGTTATCCAAACTTAAACTTAACAATAAGGTAAGTTTCTGCTAACTTATAAGTGAGCTACATTCATCAGACACTGCAGTTTATGCCTTTATCCAACTCAGTTTTGGGCCACAAAACCCTCAAGCACTTAAAAGTCAAAATTCCCTTATCATCATCCTGATAGAAATATTTGAGATCTTAGAAACTGTTCCATTTGACACCTCAATAAAAGGTAGTTATTAGTAATTCCATTCTTGTCACTCCAGTTAGAAATATCCTTAAAATCAGAGGAATAATAGCTTGTTTTATATCATTGTTTTCTGTAAACTAGTAATTCTCAATAGGCCTTACTACCACGTAGCAGTTTTGGAAATTTCTAGAGGCATTCAGGTTAGAAGTAACTGCTTTAAGTAAATGCTTTAAGCATTTTAGGGGCAAGCCCACCTAGACTTTCCCCAGTTACTCCTACAGGACAAAAAACTGTCCTGCACCTTTAAGTGATTCACTGACCTTTAAAAATAAGATAATTAGCAAAACCTAGAGTCTAATTCTGTGAAATTAGATACAAACTGTAAAATGGAATCAATTTTTAAATTGTAACATTATATATTTTGTATTACCTGCTTTTAATACACCAAATTTCTCAAGAATCCAACTATTCTGTAAATTATAATTACAATGCTTTATTTTTTTTTAAGCTTTACCAACAGCTGTACTCCATCTCTGAAACATAGGTATCCCAGGCCAATAGTGTTTGTGGCACCTGAATCCTCAAAATAGCACACTTGTGTCAGTCTGTACTGTAGCTGTTGTAATCACAGTTATGTGAACCAGAGATTCAAGAATGTTTCTTTACTATACTTTCTTGAACAGTCAGTGCCATTTTACATTGAAATACAGACTATTATATAGTACAGAAAGGTGACATATTGATTTTTTAATTATGAATGTAGATAGCTTGCATTATAGAAATAATTTTACTGGAAATATGCCAGGCATGGAGGAGACAAACACTGCCTGTTTTCCCTCATGTGTGGAAGCTAAAAAAGTTGATCTCACAGAAGGTACAGAGCAATGGTACCAGAGGCTGGAAAGTGGTGAGGGGAGAGGGAAAAGAGAAGGGCTGTTCAATGGGTATGAAATAGAGACAGGAGGATTAAGTTCTAACAGTCTATAGCACAGTAGGGTACTACAATTAATAATTTATTTTACCTCACAATAACCAAAAGAATTTTGAGTGTTTCCAACACGAAGAAATAATGTTTGAGGTAATAAATATCCTAATTACCCTGATTTGATCATTGCTCATTGTATATGTGTTAGAATACCACACCATACCCAACAGTATGTACAATTATGTCACAAATAAAAATAAAAAAAAGAATTTACTAGAAACAAGTAATGGGGAAGTTATGGAATAATTGTTATAAAAGGGGGGGTTAAGCATTCTGAGACTCTGTTGTAAATTATTCACTATTAATTTCTAATTGTTAAACATAATTCAGCCTCTTTAATCAGCAAATTAAAATAATAGATACAGAAAACTAAAAGACAGAAAGCCCATTACTTGTGGCCAAAACTAAATTAAAATTTCAAAAGATCAGTAGTTGAAAGAAAAGGAAAAGCAGCCACTTTCTTTTTTAGAAAGGCACTTCCAGAGGACATGAGCTCACACACGGAAGTGGTCCTGATGGTTAAATGGAGGTTCATTCCTGGGATTCAGAATGCCCAGGCAGCTGGTGAAGCAGCATTTCTGAATGATGCCTCTTAAGGTGATTCCTGTAGAGATCAACACTTGAATCAACGGACTGATTAAGAAGATTCCCCAAGTAGTACAAAAAGGCAGAGGAAAGGTGAATTCATTTTCTCTCCTCTAGGTGGGACATCCTTCTGATGTCAGATTTTGGGAACTGCACCAATGTCTACTTCACTTCTCCCTCACCCAGGTTCTCAGGCCTTTGGCTTTGGACTGAGCCACACTTCTGATTTCCCTCATTCTCCTGCTTGCAGAAGGCCTCTCAAGTGACAGTTTCCATATTCTCTCAAGTCAACTCCTTTAATGAACCTCCTCTCATGTATCCATCAGTCTGTCTATATTCTATTGCTTCATGCCTTTCTAGAGAACTCTGGCTAATGTTTTATTTTGGAATTAAGGAAGAGACCCAGAATTCTCCAACTGTTTTCCTCTGGCTAATACCCCTCTCTTGCTGGTATATGGCACTAATCTTTCTGACTGTGATGATAACCTCAATGTAAAAACAAAATGGAAAAAAGAAATGAAGCCACAAAAAAATGAATTGACTACCTAACACCACAAACAGTCATGGAGCACCCACTTGGTACAGAACTGCATCTAACAGGTCATCTCTCTACATGTCCTTGAGGAAATGGCATAGCAAAGAGTAAGCTTTTTTACAAAAGAAACAAGAGAGCAATGGAGAGAAAAGAAAACATGTACCAAAGTATAAAGGTACAAAATTTTTAGAACAGATTTTTATTTTCAATCCATGAAGAAACAGGCTATAGGAAGAAAACCTCATGAGACAATGCTACTTAACTTCTGGAAATGGTAAAGTCCTTGGGAAATGTACTGGGAACTTTTTCCTAGAAACTTGGTTTGTGTCCATGTGTTATGTTACAAGTCCAGAAGAATCAAGTATCTCCCACAGCTACTGGGCAAACTAAGCAGCAAAAGGTCAGTTGGGAAACACAGTGAAAATGTCTTCAATTCTCACATTTCTTAGTTTCTATGTGCTCAAAATTATATTGCATCTCCATTGTCTTAGGTCAGATTCCTTAGAGGCAGAGACTGGGACAAGGACAGATACAGGTTATGTGTGGTGGGGATAATCTCTGGAATAAGGTACTTCCTGGCAACTTACTTTTTTTGTATCCCACAGATTTCCCCTTAGACTGAAATACTTTTTATTAACACAACCTAGCTAAATCTACACATGGATATTTCCTGCCTTTTGTCCCACTCTGATTTCTCTTCTAAAAGCTTTCCTTGCCCCTGACTCCTCATTTAGATTCATTACAGAAAGGTCTCCTCTTCTTCCTCAGAGCCGACTCTGAATGATCCTACTTTCTTGTCAACCTACCTCCAGATTGTTAGTGTAGCAATGAGCAGGAAAGCCCTCCCTCTGTTAACAGTTAACACATTACTTACTCCCTAATAATGATATAATGAGAAGGGTGTATGGCCTCTACACTATTCTTCCCTAAATATTCTTCAATCTAATCATGAGGAGGGAGGAAAGAAAAACTTATAAAGACAAACCCAAATTGAGGACCCTTTACACAAATAACCAGGAGTGTCAAGGTCATAAAAGATAAAGAACTGTCCTTGATTGGAGGTGACAAAGAAGACAGAGTAACTAAATGCAAAGTGTGGTCTGAACTGGAACCTGTAATATAGAAAGACATGACTGGAAATTAAGTCTATAATTTAGTTAGTAGTATCTATGTTCCTTTCTTAGTTTTAATAATTATCCTAATGTTATATAAGATGCTGACATTAGGGAAAGCCAAGCAAATTATAGACGAACTCTACTTTTGCAACTCTAAAATTCCAAGTCTAAAATTATTTCAAAGTAACAGTTGTTTTAAGAGATGAAAATAAGCCAGGAATGGGGGTGCATGCCTGTAATCCAAGTGGCTCAGAAGGCTGAGGCAGGAGGATCACAAATTCAGTCAGCCTCAGTAACGTAGCTAGACCTAAATGACTTGGTAAGACCCTGTGTCAAAATAGAAAAGGGCTAGGGATGTGGTTCTGTGGTTAAGCGCCCCTGGGTTCAATCCTCAGTATTGGGGGGCAGAGAGGGTGAAATTAAAATATTTTTAACAATTTTTATGAGTAAATTGAAAAACAATAAAAATGAAACATCACTATTGATTTAAAAAAACTGTCCCCAAAATTTAAAAAAGATAAATAACTAGGTTTTTGGAGCATTTGCTACAGCAAACACACACTAACTGGATGGAAGAGAAGGGAGGAGAGGGGAGCAGAGAGAAAAAACCACTATTAAGACAAATCCAAGGCTACCGAACCAAGAGTTAGAAGATGGGTAACAAATATCCATTCCAAAGCTAGAAACCAGGCACCCTTGAGTTTCCCAAACACAAAGTTCTTGGCTATTCCACTTCATCCCATTCTCATCCAACCCTACCCTCATGAACTGTCCTTCCTACCTATTCACTCAACAACCTTTTCCGAATACACCTAGTATCCTATGATCCTATATAATGGTTAAATGGTTGAACTAGGCAATGTGCTAAATTTATAAGCATTATTTAATCCTTATCAATAACCAATTAAAGTATCCCCTTCTCTATACCTGTATATGTCAATCTTTACCTTCTCCATACTTCAACTTGAGATATTAATGAGAAAAACTTCAGGGAAATTCTTTATGTTAACCATGGTCCTATTGCTTAGATTTGAACTCAAATCAATCTAGTCTCTCCAATCTTATTTCTACATTTTTTGGTCTCCATTATCATTAAATCCCATTTCCTGGGTGGCTAATACTATAGATCTGACCACTGAGGTTGCCAACACTGTGCTGACTCTTGATGTCTCATGCTTTGCTATCACAATGAAGACTCTTCAAAGTGTTACTGACATAAGGTAAGCCAAGCTAAAATCTATCGGTTTTTTAGGGGGCACTAACAGAACCACACAAAACCTCAGAGACATAGAAAAGGATTAATGTGTGATTAAACACTGACCAGTGGCACCTGGTGAAGGGGTAGATGGGGCTGAGACCCCCCACATCAAGTCAGCAGCTTCTAAGACACTCCAAAAGATTCTATGGATTGAACAGGGCCAGAAATTGCCATAAACCAGACAGAATAATACCAGCTTGCTACCACTGATTTTTGATTCCATATTAGACTAAGGAAACACTGGCACAAAATAAATGTTTCCACATTTTCTTTGGTAAAGCTAAGGAAGGAAAAAAATGTAATATTTTTAAATTTATTCATTTATTCTATTTAGGTTTACATGATAGCAGAGTGCATGTTGATTCATTGTACACAGATGGAGCACAACTTTTAATTTCTCTGGTTGTATGTGATGTAGAATCACAACATACATGCAGTCACAGGGGTGGGAGAAGGGAGGGGGCAGGAGGACAGTAAAAAATGTAATCCTAATACCTGAGTACGTACATGCTAAGGAGCTATCTATCATGCAGAGAATGGCAATAGAGAGTGGACATTTTTTCAACTGAATTATAAACATTAGGGATGTGGTTCATTCATGGATGTAGATTTTCATTCATGGATGTAGATTTTCCAAGACAGCATGCTCGTTAAATTTACATACATCAAGTTGAGTGGGATAGTTAATACCATGGAGGGTCGAATTAAATTTAAAATGATTGACTATTTGTAGAATTACACCAATACATATAAGCAGCAAGTTGTTGAAGATGGTCAAGTGTGGGGTAATTCAGTTAGAAAGGAAAAACACTACAGACAGAGGAAAGACAGGAGTTACAAAAAGATTGCTGTCTAATAGTAGATCAAACATCTATACGAATCAGTAAGCGTAATATTGGAAGATAAAAACTACAAACAGCAATAGTAAAAGAACTCATTTTTTAAATTAAAGAAAGTCAATAACCATCTCATTTCAATAGTTTTGTCTCATGGGATAAAATCAACATAATTATTCTTGGTAACGATCTCTATCTTACTATACATTGCTACACCCACATCTTCAGAAGAGGCCCACACTTATCCCCTAATGCTGTCTCCAGGGAGTTACCCATAGTTCTTCTCAAAGTATAATTCTGTTTTTAACCACATTTGAATTCCTCTTCAATATCCACAATGTCAAAGGTCTTACTGATGTTTATCCCTACATTCAGGTAGATGTTTATTATCATGAATGGTTTACTGCTAAATATAAAGTAGATTTCATGACCCTTTCCAGGTCATTATACGCTCTCAAGTAGGACAGACTAAATGAATCATATCTAGTTCTGCAATTCAGCAATTTTTTAAAAATTTTAGATGGGGTTTAGAAATAATTAGAATGATCCTAAACATAATTAGAACCTAGAACTCAAAATAAAACTTATTACTCTCTTTCATATTCAAGATGTCAATAAATAGAGGAGCCGCAGAGGGCCCAGATCCGCCCGCAGGAACCAGCTAGGGTGTCCAGCAAGAGAGCGACCAGGAACTG
>CM053404.1:96254329-96277623 GCA_028644305.1 Xerus rutilus | reverse complement strand
ATTTACAACAGTCTCTTTTATACAAATGTGATTATAAAGAGGTAAATAATTGATAAATTTTATCAACAGTTGGGTTCAATTTTTACAGTTCTCCCCACAGTCTTTACTCAATCTCCATTAAAATTAATGGGAAGTCACATGGCCAGTTAATTAACAGAAGAACCACCATAGAAACATTTACTCAGAGATTGACAATAAATTCATAAACAGTACTATTTAACTAAATATGCAACCTGGAATTTATGGGAAGAGTGTGAATTATTTTAATTCAAAAACAAATTTCAATTTGTCCTAATGCTGATATCAAGAAAAAAGTTCAAGTGCCCTGTGTCTTATATAGTATGAATTTTAGTAGAACAGACAAGAAGCAATCTAAATATGCAGAGTGTGGCCTGAGTCTCATTTATTTAGGAAGAGAACCTTGCTTGAACAAGAACCATTCAAGCACATGCATGAGTATCTACAACTGCAGACAAGTTTCTGTAACTCTGCAAAGAAGAACGCTGCCACTGATGGAAAGAGCTTCAGTCACTCATCTGCTTTTCATCTTTTCAAAATAAATGACCATTTCCTTGCAAATTACATACAGAAGAAGAAAACAGTTGTTTGACTTCACATCCAAAGAGTGACCTTCCTACAGAAAAAAACAGGACTGAGAAATGACCTTCCCAAACCTATAACATTTATCTTTTTAAAATTCCTCTCTAACCATTTCATTGTTGCTGCAAACTGCTACCAGGCAAAATCACAGCTTTCCTAAATAATTTTCTCATTCATCTAGATCTAGAAAAAATAACCACACATTGACATTATTCTCCAACAAACCCAACGCATGAATCCGCCTGACAATCTCCTTGTACTACTCTCCTCTTTCTCCTATTTGGATCATTTGGATTGTTCTTAAACCACCTTCCCTTGAACTTTTTGACTTATACTCAATAGAGAAAGAAAAGGGTGAAAACCAACAGATAAGACAAAGCATTCCCACAGAACCTCTCTCATTTTATCTTGTCAACTTGAAATATTTTTTTTTAGTTGGTAAGATATTAAAAATGCTCATGAAAAAAATAAAAAATAAAAAAAATGCTCATGATATAGGAAAGTAGAATTGTAAGAATATTAATACTTCAATAAAATTAAGTGCTGGTGGGAATATACAGCAGTCAATAAACACAAGAAGTGACCAAAAAGGCCTTGGTTGGTTTTTCTCCCAGTAACTCTTTACAATGTGTCTTATGTGCTTAACATAATAGGCACTCATTTATCTGTCTACAGAAATAGCTATGCATAAATCCCTAGACACCAAGGATTAAAAAAAAAACTGTCATTAGCAGGGCATGGTGGCGCACACCTGTAATCCCAGCACTCTGGGAGGCTGAGACAGGAGAATCGCGAGTTCAAAGCCAGCCTCAGCAACGGCAAGGCACTAAGTAACTCAGTGAGACCCTGTCTCTACATAAAACACAAAACAGACCTGGGGATGTGGCTCAGTGGTTGAGTACCCCTGAGTTCAATCTCTGGTACCAAAAAAAAAAAAAAAATTATCATTAGTGTGTTAAAGAATGGCAATGTAGACCAAGTTTAGCTAGATAGCTACTCGCACCAACAGTATTAAAAAGTATCAAGTGTACATGGTGGTATTTGATTTTCTCTGTTCACTTGAGTTCTTCTTTCTTCCTCTGGACCTTAAGTTCACACCAGGCAAAGATACTCTGCTAAATGGACTACAAAGCTCTCAAGAACACAAAGACAAGCCAGGTGCAGTGGCACACACCTGTAATCCCTGCACTTTGGGAGGCTGAGACAGGAGAATCACAAGTTCAAAGCCAACTTCAGCAACAGCAAGGTACTAAGCAACTCAGTGAGACCCTGTCTCTACATAAAAACACAAAATAGGGCTGGGGATGTGGCTCAGTGATCGAGTGGTGCCCTGAGTTCAATCCCTGGTACCAAAAAAAAAAAAAAAAAGAACACGAAGACAGTGGGAATGAGCTCAGTGGTGCTTGCCTAGTGTGTGCGAGGCCCTAGGTTCAATCCCCAGCACTGCCAAAAAGAAAGATAAACACAAAAACATACTAATATTTAACTCTATGGAGACTTTCATATCATTTGATTATTTCAACATGGTATTTATCAAAGCAAGAAAGAAACAAATCAAAACATTTGACAACGCACTACTGAATACATGCAATGTGTATGAGGCACTATGGGCCTGTTAACGAGAAAGATTAAATGTTTATAATCCAATAAAATAAGATTCTGATTTTTAATAAAAGACTGGAAAATCATCTAATGAAACAAGAAATGAATGTAGCATACACAGTTTCACTCATGTAATCAATAATAGAGGATGTACTCGGTTTGAAGGATAAAAAATTACCAAAGTCAAGTGTCTACCCTAGAGGACTGCCAGTCTAGTGAGGACAAGTCAACTTGATATAAGTGAAATGCAAAACTGGGGGAAAAAAAATAAAGAACTTTACTAAATATTTTGGGATCAGAGGAAAAAAGATATTATGTTTTTTCTGGAGTGTAAGAAAAGGCATCTTAAAATTGGCCAGGCTGAGCCTCATTCTGAAAGCAGAATAAAACTCTGTGGAGAATAAAGCAAATATCAGGCGAGTACATAGAAATTTTCAGCAAAGAACATCTTCTAGCTCTAATTCAGGTTGTTTAATATTTAATTCTATTTAGAATAAAATCTATGATCCAAAAAAAATTCTAAATAGTCAAGACAACTCATATAACTTTTAATTGTACAAAAGTACTCAGTGCAAAGAAAAAAATTGTCAATAAATGGGGAAAAACAGTTGTTATTCACAAGAATTCTGGTTATATACACAGAATATTTGAGAGAATCTACAAACAAAAACTAATTAGAGTTCAGCAAGGTTACTAGATACCAAAGTCAAACAAAAAATATTTTTTATTAGGAAGAGTGCTTAACCAAGGAAGTAAAAGACAATGGAAATTATAAAACACTGAAGAAAGAACTTGAAGGAGAACTTAGAAGGTGGACAGATTTCCCATCTTGGATAGACAGAACTTATATTGTCAAAATGACCATAGAATTTAGATTATATTCCAAAACAGAATAGCAATAAACAGATTCAATTCAATTGCCATAAAAATCCCAATGAGTCTTTAAATTCATTTGGAAGAATAAGAGACCCAAGATAGCTAAGTAATACTGAGCAAGAAAAGCAATGCAGGAGGCATCAAAATACTTGATCTGAAATTATACTACAGAATTGTAATAAAAAAACAGCATGGTATGGGCATCAAAATAGACATGAAAACCAATGGAACAGAACAGAAGACTCAGAAAAACCCACATACTTATCACTGATATTTGACAAAGGTTCCAAACTTATATTCTGGAGGGGGGGGGGGAAACCTTTTTAAACAAATGGTGCTGGAAAAACTAGATAGCTATTTGGAGAAAAATGAAACTAGATCCCTATCTCTCACCCTGCACAAAAGTCAAATCAAAATGGATTAAAGACAGGAATTAGACCAGAAACCTTGCAACTACTAAAAGAAAACATAGGGTCAAAACACCATCAACTCAAGAAATTAAACCAAGAATCAATATATGGGATGCCATCAAATATAAGGCTTCTACACAGCCACAGAAATGATTAAAAACATGAAGAGAGATCCTACAGAATGGGAGAAAATCGTTGCCACCTGCTCCTAAGATAGGGCATTAATATCCAGGATATACCAAGAACTCAAAAAGGTTAACACCAAAAAAGGAAAGCCTAATCAATAAATGGGCAAAACAACTAAACAGAAACTTCTCAAAAGAAGAAACACAAATGGCCAACAAATATATTAAAAAATGTTCAACATCACTAGCAATCAAAGAAATGCAAATCAAAACTACACTAAGGGCTGGGCTGGGGCTGTAGTACAGTGGTAGAGTGCTTGCTTAGCATGGGTTCGATTCTCAGCACCATATATAAAATAAATAAAATAAAGGTTCATTGACAACTAAAACATATTTTTTAAAAAACTACACTAAGAAGCTGGGCACAGTGGCGCACGCCTATAATCCCAGCACTTTGGGAGACTGAGACAGAAGAATTGCAAGTTCAAAGCCAGCCTCAGCAACAGGGAGGCACTAAGCAACTCAGTGAGACCCTGTCTCTACATAAAACACAAACATTGGGCTACGGATGTGGCTCAGTGGTCGAGAACCCTTGAATTCAATTCCCGGTACCAAAAAAAAATACACTAAGATTTCATCTCACTCTAGTCAGAATGATAATGATCAAGAATACAAACAATAATAAATGCTGGCAATAATGTAGGGAAAAACAAACACTTGTACATTGTTTGTGAGGCTGCACTCTGGAGTACAGTATAGAGATTCCTCAAAAACGTAGGAATGGAACCACCATATGACCCAGCTATCCTACTCCTTGGTATTTTTCCCAAAAACTAAAATTAGCATACTATAATGATACAGCCACCTCAGTGTTTACAGCAGCACAATTGACTCTAGGTAAATTATGGATTCAACCCAGATGTCCATCAATAGATGAATGGATGAAGAAATAATGATATATAGATATATATATATACACACATATATATATAAACAATGAAGTTCTACTCAGCCATAAAGAAAAATGGAATTATGACATTTGCTTGTAAGTGGATGGAAATGGAGAACATTATGCTAAGTGAAATGGGCCAGACTCAGAAACTCAAAGGTCAAATGCTTTATATCATATGCATAAGCGAGAATAAAATAAAGGAGAGGAGGAAGGAAGATCAATAGTGTAGGAGACCAAGAGGCAAAGTGAAAGGATGGGAAGAGGGAGGCAATACAGAATGAATTCTTAAATCATATTATGTGCCTATACAGGGAATTTCACCTTTAGGTAGAAGTAAAAATAACCAATGAAATATAAATAAATAGATGAGTGAAAAGAAATCTAACAGAGTAGAGGGTAAAGAATGGGAGAGGGAAGGGAGAATGGGAGAAGTAAGGGGGAGGGGAAAAGGGGAATGGTAAACTGAAATCAAATTCCATGCATCTATGATTTTGTCAGGATGAACCCAACTACCATATGTGTAACAATAATGCTCTAATAAAAGTAAAATGAAATATATTCTGATAAAAAAGAAGAGTGCTAATGTTTGAAAGAAACCACTTATATATAAGCAATAAACCTAGGAATAACTAATAAAAGATGTGCAATACTTTATAGAAGAAAAGTTTTTGCTGTTCAGGAGCAGAGAAATTTTAAGTAATTTCACCAGAATGGAACAAGATATCTACAATAAACATAAACTGTACTTGTGGGTATTATTTATGATATTATTTATGATGAATTTTGTGAAAATTCCACAAATTGATATGAAAAAAAAATACTCTCCCCCCAAAAAATGGGTAAATGATATGAACAGGAAGTTCACAGAAGAGTAGACCAAACAGTTAATAAGCATGTGGAAAGATGCTCACTTGTCCTTGTGATTAAAAAAAAAAAATTATTTAACATACAAGGCATCCCATTTACATACAACAGACCTGAAAAACTTAAGAAGTCTTATAAAACCAATGCAAAAAGAGGGACATTCTACAAATTGACCACCCGAAAATCTTCAAAAGCATCAAATTCATAAAATCTGAGCAAAGACAGATACTATTCTAGACTGAAGATTTTTAAAACATGCCAACCTAATATAATGCATGACTGTGAACAAGATTATTTTGTTATAAAGGGCATCATTGGTACTACTGGTAAAACTTGAACAGTGTCTGAGGATTAGTTGGTAGAAATCGATCAGTGTTAACTTTCTGATTTTGGTAGTTGTATAACAGTTATAAGGATGATGTCCTTATTCGTAGGAAATATACACCCAACCATTAGAGGATTATTGAACTCTGAGTCAACAACTTATTGATCATGTCTTAGCCCAAACCTTACTCTTCAGCTGATGTCTGAGTCTGCAGATAACTAGTTCTAGTCTGAGTCCTGTCTTTTCACTTTTGGTGGGGTTTCAAGTACATCAATGCAAAATTCAATGTGGTCACATTTGTCAATCATTTTATGATTCATGCCTTTGTATATTATTGAAGAAATCCTTTTCTATCCTGTCATTGAGTCAGCAATTTATCATCAAATAGTTTAGAGGAAAAAAGGGGTTTTTTTATACATTTGTGATTACTACACAGAAAAATGTTTAGTTCACAAATGAGTATGAAAAGTACCCACTGTTCACCTCCAAGAACAAAGAAAGTGGAAAAAATAAGATTGGAAGCAATACACAAAGGACTTCAATTATATCTATGGTTATATTATGTTCTATACTTTTTTATATGTCTGAAATACTCTAATGTGGAAAATACCACTGAACTGAAGTAGATACCACTTCATATTATACATTAAAAATTATTTCAAAATCAAATGTGAGTGCCTTTAGTATTATCCACATTGTTTTCCCTCACTAAAAAGGCAATGTATGTATTAGATAGGTCATCTAAGCTCTTAATGCAGAACACACTTCAAACACATGCCTAAGAAATGATGATGGCATAACATTAATTTATTTTCTCCTACTTTATGATAAAACTTGATAAATATCTTCCCAAGAAAAGATTAAGGTATCACTCTTCATACCTGAGTACTTTAAGCAATTTGATTAGACCATTTTCCCCCACATAATTTTGGACAGGAAGTCCAGAATTTAATTTTTGTCAGAATGATTCTGATGTGATTGGCACTCATTTAATGCCTGCTAATGACAGCATTCTGATAGATAACCCTGCTTGCAAAGCTTCATTCTCTCAACTGAAAGTGAGAAAATGAAAAAAGGTATGAATGCATGAAAAATCTCTTCTACTCGTTATTTTAATGTTTTTGTGTTATTGGGAAGACTAGCAATTAAAGTTAATCTCCATCTAATCTTAAGGTCTGAATAGAAATACAATATCTTACAAATCTTAAAAGTTAGGAAATTGCACATAGCTTAACCAACTCAACAGACATTTATTGGGGATTCTGATACTGCTTGAAGTTAATCTTGTGTGGAGAAAGATATATTTTTAAAAGGATGAATTCCAAAAGGGATTCAACTCAAGCACAGCAGCTCTGACAAGCAGGGTAAGCAGTGCTTAAATCTGAGAGGGGATGGAAAGATATTAAGGAAGAGTAATGTTTGGGCTAAGGCATAGGTGTAAGCAGGAGTTCACGAGCAGAGTAAGAGAGATGAATGTAGAAAGCACTGCAATACCCCAGTAAGAGTTAATAAAACTTTAGTGAAAGCAAGGGGAAAATGTAATGAAAGTTAATAAGGACATAGAAGTAAATGGATAAGACCAATGCTTTAATGAGATCAAGTTGATTCAGATTTCAGTGTGTGCTTCCCAGTCAGGGAACAAAGAAAGGGAGGAATAGAAATCTATTGTTATTTTTTAGGGAATATAATGCATTCAGTTTCTGTGTGTTGAGGTTTAACATCTTTTAAAGAGCTGTATTGAAGGTGCTTTCTGTAGAAGACACAGCAAAGCATCAAAATATAGGGGACAATTTTTTTTTCTATTTGCCTCAACAAATGTTTTCAGTGAACAGTGTGTACAGCTTCTGAAAATTTGTTTTTTTCTGTTGTTTGATAATATTTATTAAAATGCAACTTTTGGGAAAAATAAATAAATAAATAAATAAATAAATAAATCAAAAAAAATATAGGGGACATCTACAACACAGAAGGGCTCCAGTCCCCCACGAAGAACACAGAGAAAAATGGAGCGGATAAAGATAATACAGGGGGGCCATGGACCAGAGGCAACACTCAGAGGAAATAAAAGGACAGGTAGAAGAGGAGACATGGAAAGAACCAGTCAGAAAGAATGTAAACCAGGCAAGAGAAAGAGGCATCATACTTCCCAAAGCAAATAAAGCAATGCCAGTGAATGAAAATGGTCAGCAATATCACATGTTGCAAAGAGGATTCAAATATTAAAAAGTTGTTTACAGTTAGAGGGATAAATGCCTGAAACGAAACAGCTGGAAAAATTAGAAGGTATTGGTAGAAACCATCAGAGTAAACCACTCTTTGTAGAAGGCAGGATCTGGAAGGAAAAAGATCAAGACCAGATTATTAGCTTCCAAAAATAATATGTATCCCAGGGGTGATTCATGACTGAGCCATTCAAGAAGTACTGCTTCCAAAAGGTAACCTCAACAGAGTAATGGACTCACAGAAGACAAGGCAGATAGCCAACAAAGGAGAAGTCACCAGTGACATGGGAACTACAGGTGAGATTAGGAGGAGGCAAGCCATAACATTAGAGGAACAAAGAATCAGCATGTGTAATCTTCTACACCTGTGGTAGGCAAAATGTCCCCCACAAAGAAGCATACTGCCCTAATCTCTAAACTCTGTATATGAATTATATTATATGGCAAAATGGACTGTGCAGATGTAATCAACATAACGAATCTTATGATAAATAAATTACCTGGGTTTATCTGGCAAACATAACCTAATAGGAGTCATTTAAAGCAGAAAACTTCCTCTAAACGGAGGAAGAAGATTTGCACATCAGAACAAGTAGTCAGAGAAACTGTAAGCATAAGGCAGATTCAATGTATCTGAGATACAGAGAATCTCTAGAAACTAAAAGCAGTCCCCAGTGGTTAGTCTGCAAGGAAACAGGAACATAGTCCTGTAACTGCAAGGAATTGGATCCTGCCAACAACATGAATGAACTTGGAAGATCTTTCACAAAGCCTGCACTAGGAGCCTAGCCAGTTGGCACTGATTTCAGCCTCAAGAAATCCACAGAACAAATGGGGCAAAGATGGATTTCTAACCTACAAAACTATTGTCCATTTGTGTTGCTCTGAACCCCTAGATCCATGGTAATTTGCACCAACAGCAATAGGACACTAACGTTAACACCCCAGGACACCAGTGGTAGCATATGATACCCAGGAAGTACTTGTCCCTCCTCTCCTCACCCTCAGTTTAATCCTGAAGGAGACAGATTCAGTCCAGAGAGTAGGGGAGAAAGGCAAGGATAGGAAACAGAGCCCAATCATATTTCAACAGCAGAGCCTCCTACAGGCTCCAAGTGGAACAAACTGGCAAAAGAAAATGCAGCTGCTTTCTCTGGATGAAAACGAAATTATTTATCCTAAGCCATGGTTTTTACCACCTGACTACAGCAGTAAAGCCGTGGGACCCACCTGAAATTTTATCCAGGGTTAGGAAAAAATAAGTTGAGAGAGCCAGAGTGGAAGGCAAAAGCTGGAATAAACGAGTCACTTTCAGCTTCAAAACCCTACTATGTGCATCTACAAGGAGTACAAAAGGAACCACTGGAACACACTTCAGAAATCAACTACACAAACAGTGATGAAGACAACTACTTCACATTATATCTAAGATCCACAAAGGAACCAAGATGGGCTTTTGGCTAAAACTCCAAATTATACAAAAAGACAAATGGGGGAAGAGTCTTTAAAAAGTAGAACCAAGAGTTCTTCACTACTTTAGGAAAGCATACAGAAACTAGGCTCTATTACAGAGACCTAGTAAATACATATCCTAAGCAAAAGCTAAATGAGTACAAATGTTCAAGTCTTACACTGTATTTCACATTCGTTAAGTCATCAAGTCAGCACAGTCTTCCAAAGGACTGTCTTGAGGAGGGAAAAGAAGCGTTCTTCAAAACAAAGTTTTTACTTCATATAAAAATTAAATACTTTTGAAAAATTGGTAAGTAATAATAATAATTTTTTAAATTACACAACAAAACCAAGAACTATATACAAATTTTAAATAGCATGAAATTTCCAAAGGTACAAGTGCCAAAAAGTTAACATGGCCAATTACCAAGTGTGGCTTTCTCAAGACAATTTTCATTAATGAAGATATGTGCAAGAAAAAACTCAGATCCAGTTAAAAACTAGCATTCTTCACATAGAAGCAGTTTTAAATTTGTTAAAAAAAAATTTTTTTAAATGTGGCACCCTGAAAAGTCTGAGGAATATCACTAATTGACATTTATTTAGAGGAGGAAAAGATCCTTCTCAGCTTCTTCAGTTTTCAGCTTTGAAATCAACACCACATTTCCCCTTCAGAGTACTGTACTATACTCACGGAGTCAGTAAAGTAATAAAAGAATCTATTCCTTATTTTTGAAAATTACCTTAGTAGGGACAGACTCATTCCTTAGCATACTGGATAGTCCTACCACAGCAACAGTTTCACTTTACTTCTGCTGTGTGAAGTGAGACCTTGAATGCAGAAGATCTGCTGCCTCGGGCAGACATGTTCGAGGTTTAACAAGTGATCTGGCCCACTGAACAAAGAAGTATTCTATAAATACTTCAAAAATGCATATTTCCATCTACCCCATACATCTTATTAAAAATGACAAATCTTACTCCTTTCCTGGTAACAGCAACAATAAAAAAAATAAACTATATTCGGTACCTCCTGGGTAGTTTTCCTTTTTTTTTTTAATTTTTTTTAGTTGTAGATGGACACAATATCTTTATTTTAATTTTTATTTTTATGTGGTGCTGAGGATTGAACCCAGTGCCTCATACATGAGAGGCGAGCACTCTACCACTGAGCCACATCTCCAGCCCAGTTTTCCTTTTAACTGTGTGTGGTAACAAAATGTGGTCTCCATAAATGTTTAACATCAATAAGCTATTTCCTCTGCTTATTCATATGGCACCCACTATCATGACCAAAAAAATGTAAGGTAGTCACAAGTGAGCCATAAAAGTACCATTCCAAAATTTCATGGGTAATTAAGGTAAATGATTCCAATTACAGCGCATGAAGAAGAAAAAGAAAAAGGCACTTTACCATCCTGAGTCCCAAACGGTCCACTAAAAACAGCTGGCTTCATACAAACCTCAACAACAGTAGCAAAGGTTAGTAAAAGGAAAAAAGATAAAGTTTTTTTTGTTGTTGGTTGAAAATGTATCAACTCGTGGTGCAAAAAGAGTGGAGGATTTATACATATATGGTTAACAAACCAAAACTAGCACTTCATCAAGAACTGGCATAGCCTAGGGTTCAACCAAAAATACAACTTCTAAAAACACACACTCAGTGATGAATAGTTAGGAATCACTGGAATTTATGAAAAACCCTGTGAAGAC
The DNA here is from genome assembly GCA_028644305.1 of Xerus rutilus. Lineage (NCBI taxonomy): Eukaryota > Metazoa > Chordata > Mammalia > Rodentia > Sciuridae > Xerus > Xerus rutilus. The sequence continues at coordinate 96,266,482 of CM053404.1, read as the reverse complement.
ACAAACTAGGCACTGATTCTTTCTGGGGTCTTCTGAAGCTCCATGTATAACACTGGGCACAAATGCTTGTAATAAACAGAAAATAAGGCAGCATAACAGCAAATATATCGCTGATTTCAGTTGATTAATGAAATCAACTGTTCACATTTCTCAAATTTCATGCACATCTTATACTCTTAATAGGTGAATGCAAAAATTTCTCTAAAAATTAATAAGGCAGTGAAAACCAATACAGAGGAACAGACAAAAACAGAGTAAATCATGATTCAGAAAAAATAGACAGCTCTTCAGGATGACACACAAAATCTCCTAATCTGACTCAAGTTATCACTCCAAACTAAATTACAACATTACAAAGGCAAGTTGCCTAATACAGTGGTAACATGAAATTAGTACTCCATGTCCTGCTCCCAGACCACTAGTTTTGACCTAGCTCTACACTTTTGCTCATTGTCATTCCTTCTTCTCAAGAGGTTTCCCACACCCTCTGCCTAATCAAATCCTATCCTGAGTTAAGACTTGGCCTCCTTCACCATCTCTATTAAATTTTCCTAAACTACTTAATATTCTATCTATTGTGATTTTCACATAAATTAGATATCTCAAAAACTAATGTAGTTCTTACTACACTGAACTCATAAGGAACTTAATTATTAAATACTACTTTCTGGCATTTCTTACTCATTTAATTTTTCAAATATTTGTTTGGAATCCTAGGAGATAAGCAACTTGGAAGTAGGAAACATATGTAAATAAATCTATTTAGATTAAATTAGCATTTATTTATAGCAAATGACGTGAATGTACTTAACATGTGGGTAATTGGTCAAATTAGTTTGATTGGCTTAAATACCACAGGTTGACTCAGAGAATCACCTGGCCTCAAATGACACAACGTGTCTCCCCAGAAGGCACACACTAAAAGGAGTGGTCCAAAAGCCATTTATGGCTGAAGTGCTATCTTCAGTGACATCTGGAATCGCCTTATAAAACCTAACTTGCAAATATGCTTTGAGTCCTATTCACAGGAACAAAACAGACTTTCACCTCATTTGATAGAGAATCAAAATTCTTACCATCATCTCTTCAAAAAGCTGTAGGACTTCATTCTCTGACAGTGGCTTGGGGATATTTCCCATGATCTCTGAAGATGCTGATGAGCAGTCATGGCCTGCAAACACAGTCTTGAAGTTGGGAAGTGGAGTTCTCTCTTTCTTGCTCCCCGGAATTCTTATGCTGGCAAATTTGTCTAGCTACCATAGAAAGATAAAAGAGCACACATATAAGCATTTCCTCTCCCAACATTTATCTAATTCTGTGGAAAAAACAGAGCCAATCACATTGTCACTGTGATTTCAAGAGGCATTCAGAAACACAGTCTTTAAAATTAATATACAAAGTGGTGAAAAGTTTTCAGAAACAATCTCATCTAAAGGCAGATGAGAAATTGAACAACCTCAAAAAACATTCCTTCTAATCTTAAAGTCATTCAATTACAGCTTTCAGATTCTAGTAACAAGTGATCCTTGCTTTATAGAGTAGAAAAACTAAGCAGTTTTACAAAGGCAAGTTGCCTAATATAGTGGTGACATGAAATTAGTACTCCATGTCCTGCTCCCAGACCACTTCCTGGGAAGCTGGAATGGCATAAATCTCTTAACAGGTTGTGGGGTGGAGGGAAGGTGGTGACAGGACATGATTAGGAATTGTATTGAATTCTACTTATATCTTCATAGTGTTAGCCTGATAAGACATTTCTCCTTGCTCAGGTTGGTTTGCCTTTGAACTTCTAGAACATCTACAGAGCAGATATGTTCAAACCACAAGAAATAAAGCTAGATTTTTGTTCTAATGAGGTTTATCCTATAACTAGATCAAACAGTTCACTGATATTTCAAAATGCACTAATACTAGTTTACAAAGGTAATTGTTCCTTCGAAGTTGTTTGAATTTCACAAGTTCTATTCCACACAAAGAACCCAAACTCGTATTTCAAGATTCATGAAATGTCAACAATCAAAATGGCAGAACATTTTAAGTATTAAAAATAGAAGTATATTTTTAAAACATGATCAATGAATCTGTGAAGTGTTCATCATGGCTACATACAGTTTAATAACTTGTTTTTACAACACATACAGAATATAGACCTATACCATTAATTATGATGGGCTGTAGTTATAGATAGTTATTGAATTAAATTGACATTGAAAATTCAGTTCCTTAGTTGCATATGTAGCAAGTGGCTATGACACTGGTTAAGATATACATAAAACACTTTTTATTCCAGAAAGTTCTATTGAACAGCTAGTATAACCAGTAAAGAAATCTGACACCTAAAAATCTCAATTTAGAAGGACAGTGAGTCACAGCGCTAATTGTTAAAGAAGTGAAACTAAAAACTAAAAGACTACATTAACTACATTAACCCTAAAAGTGCACATTAGAGCTTTAAAGCAGAAAGATATATCCCACAGTTTTGAAAGCCAGTAACACAGTTGTAAAGTCATAGAAGAGACTGCCAGATTCTCAATCACAATCAGATAATAAGACCTCATAACACACAAAGCCAGAGATGAGGGCTGGGCTGTAGCTCAGTGGTAGAGCACTTGCCTCGCAAGCAAGTGTGAGGCACTGGGTTCGATCCTCAGCACCACATAAAAATAAATAAATAAAGCTATTATGTCCATCTACAGCTAAAAAAATATTTTTTAAAAAAGTTTTAAAAAATTGTTTTTAAAGAAAGCCAAGAATGAGCTGAATTAAAACTACAGAAGCAACAAAAGCCCAGCCCTAGATCAACTAGATATCCAATTGACTCAGCCTCCCCCGACCCACCACAGCTGCCATACTCCTGCAGCCTAAAAGAAGGGCATGGCTTTTAGAGGTCAGAGGGAATATTACTTTCTTCAGTTTCTTCTTGTACTTAAATATCTACTGTATAAACATTGCTAGACACATGAAGGAGCATGACAGTGTGAATCACGGTCAAAAAAGAGAGACCTAGAGAGGACCTAGATGTTGGAATTACCAGACAGGCCATTTAAAAGTAGAAAATAAAAAAGCTCAAGACATAATGTAAGAAGTGGATTTGACAGCATGTGAGAGATGGAAAATTCATTTCAGCAGTAAAGTCACAGAAACTTTCTTAAAAATCCATTCGAAATGAATACTCTATCAGGAGTGAAGATTTCATTAAATGGTCTGCACAGTAACCTGGACATAACTGAGGAAAGAATCCATAAACCTAAACACATATCAATAGAAAGCACTCAGACTAAAACACAAAGAGGAAAAACAGAGGGAAGCAAGGAATAAAGGAGCAGCCAATATCTGAGATACAATATAGAATGTCATAACACAAGTGTAATTGGGGTGCAGAAGCAGAAAGGGTGAGAACGGTGTGTAAGAAACATTTCAGGAAATACACAGAGAAACAATGACTGAAATACATACATACAGATCCAAAATACACACATACAGATAGATCCAAGCAGCTCAGGAAAATGCAAGAAGAACACAAAAAATAAATCCAAGCACTTAATCATTCCACAAACTGATAGAAATTAAAAATAAAAGGCAACCCATAGTAGTGTAGCCAAAGAAAGAAAGACAAATTATATAGGAGAAAAAAAATGATACAATATAACAGCTAATTTCTCAGCAAAAACAATGACAACAGTGCCGAAAAACAAAGAAATGGCATCTTTAAAATCTGAAGGAAAAGTACTGCCATTTTGGGATTCTGTATCAAATGAAAATATCTTTCATATGTGGAAGCAAAATAATAACATTTTCAGACAGGCCAAAGCAAAGACAATCTATCTCCAGTAGACCTGTACTATAAAAAGTGTTAAAGTAGTTTTATAAGCTAAAGGGAAATGATACTACATGGTATTCCACACCTATGAAAAGAAATGAAGAACAATGGAAAATTAACTAGATGTGGGTGATATAAGAATAAATAAGCTGCATAGGACTTACCTGTGGAACAATCAAGTAGACTAGCACATAGGCAGTAATTATATGGCTATAAGAAAATGTAGCGAGGAGTATGCAGAATATATTAAAATAGCAAATAAAAGAGGCATCTGACTCAGGAACACAAACATCCTCTACTCTGAAGTAACCCAGAAACAAAACTGTTTCTACATGAATGTATGTGCAGAAGTTACTGTCCCTATGTACATCTGTAAACGCATTCTTGATTTTTGCCTTAAAATACTGGGAGATGAGAATGGAACTGGTTCCTCTATCTTCTGAGTTGCGACTCTAGTACCATCACTTCTGTACAGCTACTATCAATTCCCAAGCATAGAAACTATCCCAAGTCTTCACACAAAGTAAAACTTGATTAATATGCCAAACTTATAATGAAGTGAAATTAAGCAAATCATCATTAATGCAACATCAATATTATAAATGTAAACATGTCAATAAGTGGTAATAGTCAGCTTAAGCACTTAAGCTACTGTGTAAATGCATAACCTAATTGTTTCATCAGGGATAGACTGTGTAAAACTTTAGTTTCCAAAAACAACAAAAATCTGCTTTTTAAATACAAATATCTAAACGTCATGAAAATAACAATGGCTAATAAGTACTGAATATTTTCTGTATGTAAGGTACCAGCTAGGAGTTTGAAATGCAGCCGGGTGTGGTGGCTCAAGCCTGTAATCCCAGCACTTAGGGAGGCTGAGACAGGAGAATCTTGAGTTCAAAGCCAGCCTCAGCAACAGCGAGGTGCTAAGCAATTCAGTGAGACTCTATCTCTACATAAAACACAAAATAGGGCTGGGGATGTGGCTCAGTGGTCGAGTGCCCCTGAATTCAATCCCTAGTATCAAAAAAAAAAAAAAGAGTTTGAAATGCAGCATTAGGTTGAATGTATTTGTTTAATCCTTAGAAAAAACTGCATTTCTAAATAAAGAATAAGCTCAAAAACTCCTCCTACATAAAAATTTCATAGTATTTAGCTTCCCAAATATACAAAGGAAAAAAAATCTACATATTATGTTTTTAGCAGTAAAACCACATTTATGCAAGTAAATTTAAAAACTAAAAATTCGAAAAATAACAATAAAATGGAACTAAACCATCTCCCCCATTTGCTTAGCATCTAAACCCTGGGGAAAGGTTGGATTTTACCCAAATGGAAAAGCTAATTTGAACCTCACCAGCACATAGCTGGCCAAAGGCAAGATAGGAAAAATTAGCACATCCCTTTTCCAGTTTATAAACTGACAAAGGCCCATATAGGAATATAAGATGTAAGATAGGAATATATCAGCTTTCACATTCTCAATGTAAACATTTTATTTACTTTCCCTGATTAGAAGGGTGAAAGACAAAATAAGGCAAGCTCCATAGGAGGAAAAGAAATACAATCCTGTTTGCATACTAGAACAGTAAACTAAGCCTGTCAAATACCTTAGGCTTATAGTAAAACCACACCCAGGTATGTAATGCTGTTGATCACTCCAGGTAGACTGCACAAAATCTGGACATTATAAATGTAGGGCAAAGTGGGCCTATCAAATCACTTTAAAGTGGTGTTAAACAAATTTAATTTTTCAAAGAAATGTTACTTTGATTCTGCTCACAAATAGATTTTTCTTTCACAGAGTTACACAATTTGCTTAAAGCTAGGTACAAGAAACATGAGCAAATTTTAAAAATAATTTTGCACATAAAAATATGATAGAAATCCCCATGATAATGACTGCAAGATGGCTGTTACCTTGTTATTTGGCAATTGTCTGGGGATAGTTTATGTATGTTTTACAATATGTGTACTGTATTTTTTCATATAAAAATTTCATAGTTTTATATGGAATTCTCTTAAAATCAAGCTAGAAACTCAACTCCAGCAAGTAAAGTACACAAATGATTCACATTGAAGAACTGGTTAAACACACAGAAAACAGGGAATTCCATGATAATGTTCTTTGGAGGTGGTATACACAATTAAGACAGCTTTGACTGTGTCTGGGGTGTACTAAGCTTTATAAATTAACATCACTTATCTTCAGGGAAAGTTAAATGAGCACCCTACCGAGTATTATTTCATACTGAGTAATCACACTGATAATCAGTAATGACAGCTTAAATAAAATTAATTAAACAACAAAAAAAGCAAGCTCTATAAAACTATCTGAATTTTTAGCTATATTATATTGTACTAGCAAAATCTCAGTGTTTAGGGTTTCATTTTTACAGTATTGCAAATATCCAAAGTGCAGACTGAGGTTTTTTAAAAAGGAAAGATAATTAACAATCATTGTACCATTTTGCTAGTTTGAAAAATTACATATGATCATAAATGTATTTCCTTAGAAGCCAGAAGTGGAAATATTCATGCAATCCAGGAGAATTTATTAGGCAAACAGAAGATCCTTCTAGCTACAGAATCAATTTTAACCAAATATACCTAAAACATATGTTGCTTAAAATTATGAATTTTCATGCAATTTTATATTTTAAAAGATTCAACAAGCTGACAATTAAAATAACCTAACTTTTTAATTAGCTTTCTCACTAACCTGATGACTTCCTGATGAAAAGCATGGCTCTAGAGTGTGGCTTCTGAATCCTGCCTGGCCATGGGCTTGCTGTGTTAACCATCACCACACTATCTAAAGCCTTGCATGGTAGTGCCTATCACAGAGAGTGTTAACTAAAAGAAAACCCGCTCCTTGCCTTTCAAGTGGAGGTTAAAAAGCCTGAAATGCCTCCCCTGACCACTCTATCTAAAGCAGCACTCTATCTACCCCATTCTCTATCACAGTTCTTTCAAATGACTGAAGAGAATGATTATTTCATTCACTGGTAATGTTGATTCTCTCTCTCACTAAAATGTTAAGTGCTATGTTAGACAAACTATCATTTGTAGCCAATCGCTGAGCTGGCCCCCAATGATCCACTGACTTGTACAACCAAGAGGATATTATAAAAATCATGGAGCATGGCTTACAAGCAAGATCAGAAAAGATTAAAGTTTTTGTCTTCTTCCTTCTTGGATCACTCACTCTGGGGTATGCCAGCAGCCAGATGATGAGAACACCCAAGAATACCTAAGGGGAAACTCACAAGACAAAGAACTGAAATCTAGCAAAAGCTAAAGTCCCCTTGCCAACAATCATGTGAGTCATCTTATAAGAGGGACTTAAAGACACTCCCTTTATTAAAAGCAGTGACTCTCTTTATAGGCTTGCAGATGCCCCATGGGTAACTATAGCAGGATGAAAGCTGGCATCTATGTCTTCATTTTGTATCTATCTTCTTTATTACCTTAAACTTCATGATTTGCTCAGTTCTACCTGTAGGCATGTTAACCCATTTTGTCCTATCATCCTATGCTTAAATATAGTATATAATATGCAATTATTTAACAATTGTATTATAACAGTAAGAATGTAGTTACATAATAGTTACAGTACAATACTAATATACTATTAAATATTAATTATATATTGATGGTAATATAATTAACAATTATATATTGATATATTACATTAATATAACACTATTATATATGCTCTAGGTTATGATTTCCAACCTATTTCAATGCACCTGAAATGCAATCTATTTCAATCTGTCAATTTTGTTGAAATATCTGCAAAACTGAAAACTTGGGACAACAGGTTAATTATTTAAGAAATGTTCATCTAAAAACTACTAGCCCTAAATTTATCTAACCTATCTTGTCCCCTTGAAGACTGAGGCAAGATTTGCAGCATTCTGTTTCAGACTGCTGTAGTGGTGCTTAGTAGTCTTCAGTTATTGCCCTGCACCTTCCAAAATAGTGGGAGGCTGGCACATCACCCCATGATGAGACTGCCCTAAGCAGGAGCAATCATCTCATGAGAACTGAACTGCTCCCTTCCAGGTCCATGGTCTGACAGATAAACATTCTGAGCATAAACAAGTGAAAATTGCCCCCTCAAGTGTTACAAGACTTCTCTGGAGCTACCTGGCAAAACCAGAAGTGAATGACCACCAGATCACAGTTTGACCAAGCCTGCTTAATTATGCAGATCCCTCATGCCCCAGCACCCAGGCCCCATCATGTCAGTAACCAGAAGATATAGTTGAGATACTGGATCTCTCTTTGTCTTCCCAGTTTGATCATATGGTCTAAAGTTTCCTTTCCTGCTTTTTACCATTACTTTTTCTGTTTGGACTTTGGGGCAAGTAGCCAGATCTGTTTGTTGGGACCCCCAAAATCAGGTCTGTGGCCTATGCCTCCAGTATATTGGAGGTCCCAAAAAAGGCTTTAATTCACCATTAACTATATCTTCGTTACAACCTCATGAGAAACCCCAAGCCAGAACCACCCAGGAAAGCAACTACCAAATTCCTGACCCACAGAAGCTATAAGAGAAAATGTATGTTTGCTGTTTTAAGTCATTAAGTTTTGGGAAAATTTGTTTCACACCAACAGATATTATAGTCACTGTTATATATTCAGCCTATATAATAGTACCTAGCAGACACCTAGCAGTCAGCCAATTGATACTTGAAGGTATGAATGAATTATTACTGAATAATAAAAATACATAAAATATAGTGCCTTATCTGCAGATGGCACCACTTGGAGGGAAAGTACATGATAAAGTATTAAAATGAAGATAAAAAGCTTTCAGTGCCCCAAAGAAAATCATGAGCCAAGTAAATTAGCAACAGATAGGAATGAATGATTAATTCTGGACTGGAGAAAGTACCTCAAGAGAGGCTTTGAGAGCAGGCACGTGAGAGGAGCCCTGATGTAAGGCTGACAGAAGAACTACACGAGATGGTTTATATTAACCACCAAGCAGAATGCATGCCTGCCTGTTCCACAGTCTTTACTAAATGTTAGTGGCATCACTATTACAAAGACAGACAATAGTAGGAAGAAAACTGGCCACTGTGTCAGGTGTAATAATATAAATATCCCCCGTGTTAAGCCAGTCTTATTACACAGTAACAATTCCTATCCCACCAACTACTGCACACTCCAATATTCTTCAACTTTACCAAAGTGTTTCTCCACCTCTTATTTTATATTTTAGAGAAATTTCTGAGTAGTTCCTCAGTCAGAAGCATCTTCAAAAAGGAAATTTACTGCACCCCTCCATAAATCACTTAATTTACAATATTTTGTTCACATTTAGGTTTCACATGGTATTCTAATATTACTAAAAGAAAACATTCTTAATTATGGTCTTACATTTTTCATAATGTCTTGAAAATAAGTTATAACATGTAACATATATTCTACAGACAGCTGCCACACAGTAGAGCTACCTATGGGGATTCCTGCAGAGGGAAGAACTGGGGGCTCTCGCCAACAATCAGCATCACCTTGCCAGCCATGAATGAGCCACCTTGGAAATGGATCCTCCAACCCTATCAGGGTTTCAGAGGAATGCAGCCTGAGCCACATCTGATCATTACCTTATTTAAAAAAAAAGAAAAAACTCAAAATGTCACCATCTTGCTGTTTCTGTTTCTGCACCAAGGAACTATATGAGTAATTAAGTTTCAAGAAAATCTATCACATAGTAATAGATGATTAGTATGGAGCTCCACACAGAGTAAGACTTTTTAAGTGTCTAAAATAAAAATATATACAATTACAAAAAAAAAAACTAAAGTAAAACGTTATCAAAATATTAAAATAAAGATCAATACAGTAATATATGTTCTTCATTGCTACACTAAACAAAGGGTAAATGCAAGTTTAATGTCAACATGTTGAATATGAACGATTTAAGAAATATATTTAATCACTAATGTGCTTTGAAAAACATTTGATTTCTGCTGGTGACAGTCACAGGTAAATACTATTAGGCTTGTTTTTTTGTTTTAATACACTGATGGTTTTTTTCTCCCTATATTCAAAATAAAAAATACTGAATTTCACTTAAAAATTAAGGAAAATAAAGATTTTTTTCTGATACCATGAGTTCCACTACAAATCCTTTCCTGATCCACAGGCCCCAGGTTAGGAACCCTGGTATGGATACAGACTGATCACAGAAATAGTGGTGGAAAAGAAGAAAGTAGCTCAAATTCTAATGCCCTCAGTAAATCAGTGGGAGGTAACAAAAGACCTACACTTGAGACCAATAAGAATGCAACAAGTTCCCAGTGCCTTGGGAGGCTGAGGCAAGAATATTGCCAAGTTCAAAACCAGCTTCAGCAACTTAGCAAAGCCCTAAGCAACTTAGTAAGAGACTGTCTCAAAATCAAAAATTTAAAAAAAAAAAAAAAAGGCTGGGGATGCAGCTCAGTGGTTTAGCGCTGCTGGATTCAATCTCTAGCAATAAAAAAAAGAATGCAACAAGCTGCATACTCTCATGGTTTGTGTTTCAAAAAGAGCTGCAAGCTTTTGAAGGAAGAAGCCACCAGGAAAAAAAGCCATCAAACATCATCCAGTTTTCAATTAGAGCAAAAAGGAAAGAAAACATTAGAATAACAGACTTTGAGTTCCAAAGGGCAAAGTTAGAGGGAAGCCTGGAGGAGATAAGATAATGTCAGCTTAAGAGATCATCCAGACCTGAATGGGGAGATATAAAAAGGGGTGCTTTCTGAATCTATGAATTAAGACGTCTTGTGTTGACTTATGCTAGCTGAAAGGTGATCCGAATTGTGATAATAATGAAAACTAGTAAAACATTAGGCAAACTTATGGATTACACTTTATTAATTCATCTTCTCTCTATCCCTACAGGAATTACCTACCCTTGTATAGGCCACTAGAATAATTGCTACAGCCTCTTAACCAGTTTCCAAGTCTTCACTCCCCTTCTACCCCCACCACTACAAGCAATTCTCTATACCATCATTGCTTTGATCTTATTGAAAATGCAAATCCAGTCATGCCCTCACTCTTATTTAAAATCTTTCAATGGCTCTCTATTGCACATAAGATGGCATTCAAATCTTAACCATGATTTCAAGGTCCACCTTGATGTGATTCTGACTTCCTCATCAGACAATCTCTTCACCATTATTCTACCACCTCCTACTATAGGATCTAGATGAAAGGAACAACCTCATCTCTCCAAAACATGCACATGCTGTTTCTTCTTTCCAGAACTGATCCCCTGCCCAATCTTCTTCATCTGGCTAATGTCAACTCAATCTCCAGCTGTCAGTTTGAGCTACAATTTATGTAGGAGCTCTTCCTTACTCCACAAGAATGGAGTAGATGCCACAAACCTGAAGCTTGCCACTAGGTCCCCTGTATGCTATTCTGAACCTGACTGTTAACACATATACTTACTGGATTAGGCTTTAAGTCCTTGAGAATAGAGATTGTCATTCTACTCAGTAAACCTCCCCTGGAACTTAGCATGACTTTAGAGTGAATGTTCTATTAATATTTGTTGAATAAATTAGCAATTACCTTCCAATCTTCCAGGCCTTGAATACCAGTCATTGCTTCTTGCCTTGCTAAATTATTCTCAACAATACTTTAAGTAACAGTATATTAGGGAGAATGCCAGGTATTTATGCTTTTAGATATTCCATAAGAGTCCAGGCTCATCTCAACATTGTAATTCACAGAACAGTCCCTCTATATTAAAAACAAATATGAGTTTCTGTAATTGAATGCCATAATATATGGTAGTAATATAGTTTGGATCTTGAATGTCCCCCAAAGGACCATGACTTAAGGCTTTGTCATCAATCTGTGGCACTACTGGGAAATGGTAGAACTTTTAGGTTGTAGGGCCTAGTAGAAGGAAGTTACACCACTGAGATTGTGCTCTTGAAGGGTATAGTAGGATCTCAGCCTCTCTCACTCCCCTTCCTCCCACCACCACCATGGGGTAAACAGGCCTCCTCTGCCACGTGCTCTTGCCATGATGTACTGCACCATCACAGGCCCAAAGCAAGAGCACCATGTTACAATGGAATAAAAACTTTGAAACTGTGATCCAAACTAAACTCTTCCTTCTTTAAGTTGATTAGCTCAAGTATTTTGTCACATAAACAGAAAGTTGGCTAACACAGGCAGTAAGGATGTACCTAAAGGAAGGAAAACAAAAACCACTAAAAAAGAAAAACTCAATGTTGTATCTAGCCACAATTATTTTAACTACACATGTTCAACTATAAAGTTAGTACAAATTAGCCCTCTAAATAAACATTACTATTTTT
>CM053404.1:96216907-96253829 GCA_028644305.1 Xerus rutilus | reverse complement strand
TACTGTTCATTGAAAGTGCATATAAAGGTGTTTAATATGAAGAATGTAATCTGCTTATAATTTTGTGCAAAGTTAGAAAAATTATGATTGTAACAATTTTTTTTCTATTTGCCTCAACAAATGTTTTCAGTGAACAGTGTGTACAGCTTCTGAAAATTTGCTTTTTTTTCTGTTATGTTTGATAACATGTATTAAAATGTAACTTTTGAGAAAAAAAATAAAAAAAATTTAAAAAAAAAGAAATTCTAAATGAAAAGCATAGATGGAACGTATATGTTATAGGGGTGGCATACTTTAATTAGAAAACATACTGCCAGTACATATCAAAGCACCATTGGCAAGTGCTTCCCTGAACTCTAACACACCATAAATAGTTTAAAGAGTCCTCAAAAGATCCAGCTACACTTTTACTTCTCACAGCTCCACATTGATCTATACCACACATCTCCTGCAAGGCTCAGTTACAAATGTGTCACACCACCTCTCTGTCCATATATCAGGAAATGTTTGTAAAAAGGAGTAAAAAGGGACATAGGAAAGACATAGGAACTGAGAACCGCAGTTCAATGCACTTCTGCCTAAATGAAACTCATCAAACCCCTATGAAGAAGGGAGAGATTAGCCCTGCTTTAATACAATAATGGATTTGTAAAGGTCACAGAGCTAAGTAGTAGGGAAGTCTGTCTCTCAACAAGACTCTTCTGATTCCAAATCCAGCACTCTTTCTGCACTATGTTAGTTAACAGCAAGTAAAGAAGAATCTACTCCTTGGTATCTCCAGTCCAAAATGGCCATGCTTATTTTCAGACCTCTGTGACAACAGATCCAGCTGCCAGAACTAGACTACCTGCTTGATCCTACACTAAAGACAAGATCAGAAAAGAACAGCAAGAGGGAGGAGACCGCAGTTCAGTCAGCAAGTCCACATAACAGTGGCCAAGGAGGAATCCAGAAGAAATGGTCATGCATGCACCTAAGGTGAAAGCAGGGCAAGACAGCAGTCATCACGCAGGCAGGTAGTCAGAAAGACTGGCAGGAGGTCCTCAAAAACAAACACTGAAAGGCTAACTAGTGCCAGACAACATGCTGAGTGCTGGACATCACTTTTGATGTCCCTGCTTTCAAAAGTGAGAAAGTCAGATAAATGATGAATTGCTAAAAATATCCACTAGGTGCCCAAAATGCAGACCTTACCAAGGGCAGTTGCAAGGAGGAAAGTAGTGGTAAAGAGTGATAACAGGATGGAGAAAGAATTAACAGTCTCCACTGAGAATGAACCCATTTGTTCATCTAAGATAGAGCAAGATGGTTTCTGGAAAGGGCAGTTGTAGTCACTCTATCACCATGTAATATATGACTCCATTTATGTGAAATTTCCAAAACAGGCAAATGCACAGAGATGGGAAATAGACTAGTAGTTACCTAGAGCTGAGTGAAGTGAAGGAAAATGAGGAGTGTGAGCTCATTTTAAGGGAATAACTTTTCTTTTGAGGATGATGAAAATGTTCTACAGTTGATTGTAGTGGTAGTTAGACTACCACTCTTGCGAATATACTAAGCACTAAATTAAATTCTTTTAGTGGGTGAATTGAATGCTACATGTATTATCTGAACATATATCTCAATAAAGCTGTGATAAATGCATGATAAATTGTATGGTGATATGTTCTTGTAAAGTTTAAACAAAAATTGCAACTGGTTTTATTGACCCTAAGAAGTCATTTGAGACTGGGGTGAGTCATCACAATAAGTATATATAGGACTTGCAGCTGCCTGTAACAAGACTAGAGCTATGGCTGCACCACTTGCCAGCTGGGCATACTACCTGGCCTCAACATCCTCAGCTGTACAAGACAACATCTGCCTTGCAAGGTAAAAAAATAATTATGTAGGCTACATAAGTGCTCCATATCACTATTGCTTTCTAAATACTAGTGCAGTCACATACCACATTTCAGTCAACAGCGGACTGCATATACAATGGTACGCATTATACAGTCTAATGTGTAATAGGCTATACCATCTAGATTATGTAAGTACATTCTATGATGCTCACACGACGAAATCACCTTACAATGCACTTCTCAGAACACATTCCTGTTGTTAGGCAACAAATAACTATTATGTGAACTACATGTGAACAAATGTTATCCAGAAAATTACATAAATATCCTTTTCTTAGATACTATTCAGAGGGAGACATAAACATTCTAATTTTTAAAATCATTCCTGTCAAGGACTATGTCTCATTCACCTTTACATGTGCACTTTACCCTGGTGCCAAAGACAGCACTTTAGGTATTGAAGGTGCTAACATTTTGAGTGCTTAGTAAGCTGCAGACATTCTATTATGCTTAATACATAGTGAAGCTGAATTCCAGGACCTGGTCAAAGCAGTGTTGTGCATTTTCCTCTATATTATGCTTACATAATGGTAATATTATTCTTTATTTGGGCTTTGTTCTTCTTTTTATTATTTTACTACTTGGGCTTTGTTCTTGTTATTTCTTTACTATTAACCATGAATTACATTAAAAAATGCATTTCTCAGAAAACTTAGCTATATATGCTAGTATTTGTATTGTAAGTATCTGTAATGGCGCTTTAAGGTATTAATTACCTATGAGAGACTCTATTATTAACAACATGAAGAACACACACATTCAGGACATGTCTGGTTCTCATTTTTAAATAAAATTTCTAAAATATATGCATATTTTAGTCTACTCTACTTTAATTAGCAACTACATATTTCTGAAAAGCTGACACATCTCTAGCAATTTTTTCTACCTCTTTTTGAAGTGTGCAATTCATCCCCAAAGAATGAGAGCTGATTTGAATGATTCAAAGTTGACTAAAAATTTGTAATTAAACAAATTTTTTAAATTAACATATTGACTATTCCCTTTCTCAACTTAAAGGAAACAACTTAATGTATTTTGTCAGTACTGCCTCTTATTTTAGCACTATAAACAGTAAATTCCCAATACATCAGTTTTTAGCAATTCCAAAGGAGTTAACACAGCATACCATGAGAATTACATGGTTAGTTAAAATTCACAACAAAAGAAATGTTGACGATAACCTTACCATATCATCTGTCAATGTCCTAATATTTAAGTGCTGCAAATGAAAAAAAAAAAAACAATGAGTAATTTATAACAACTTTTTTATTTTAGTTAATAGAAGACATTTGAAATTCTACAATAATAACTTGAAGGTAATTAAATTCCTGACAGTCTAATAAAAATGCATTATAATTGTTTTAATCTCTCAAAAAAAGATGGACAAAAGTTACTATACACACAGTAGTTTCAAACATTTGCTAAAATTTTTTGCTTTTGTGAACCTCACAAATTAGAGACCTGTGTGGTACAATAAATATGTTTTCCCAATTAATCATATTAATTACCATTAAATATACAGACTTAGAACAAGGTATAGATAAAGATTTAAATATGATTTTCAGAAAATTTCATATTATAGAACAGTGAAACTTTTAATTTACCGTTAGTATGCAGCATAATAGATAATGAAGTACTTTGCTGGCTTAATTAACTTAAACAATTTTAGTAACGAAGAAGAATGTGCTGGAATGATTATTCGCATCTTTAACATCAGTTTGATTTATCACCAGGGGTGACAGTAGACACTTTTCAATTTCATTGCTAGCTTTTTTGAGAACCCTTTTGCTGAATTTCTTACTAGACAAACATACAAGACTTTAGAAAGTGAATAAATTAGTTTCCCACAAAGCACAGTTCAAAAGAAAAAATATTTAGGGAAAAAATCTATTTTATAAATCTAGGAGTAGAGAAAAATTTAATATTGAGTAGCTGGAATCAATTACCAGTTCTCTTTCCTCTCATTCATTGGAGCATCAGATCTTTCAAAGAGCAGAAAAAGTGTTAAATAAAATGGGAAATCAGGAATATCAGTTCTATTCCTTTATAATTATAAAAGGACAGGCATTAACAATCATCATCTAACACAGTTAAGTGGCACATAGTTATTTAAATTCAACATTTATGAAATGGAATGAAATTTGTTATTCATGTTTGTATACTGAAGTATTTCTGTGTTCATGACTCTACCTCAATGATGAGCAGGATTAGAAATCTGTACAGTGTAAATCACTACTACAAATTCTCTTCCTTCATCAAGATATTCCTTCCTCAAATACAAAGGAAGAAAAGTAAGGGAAAGAACCTAAAATGAACTTAATATACACCAAAGAGAATGTACCAAGTTAATGACATTAGTCACACCCCCTCTGATATAGGAATAAAGAATAACATGGAACCGATTATGCATGCCAAATGGGGGCTACAGAATTTCTTTTTTATCGATACTATTTTCAGCCTTTGAAATGAACAAATATGCACAGTGGTCCTTCAGAATGGGCTTGATCCTTAGCAAGACTGAAGTTCCTAAGACACTTACAGCCCATGTCACCCCAGAGACCATTATCACAATTAGACCCAAACCACAGAACTCTCAAATTAGAAGCATAAAAACACCAACACAGAGGAAATGCTTGCTCTGGGCTCCCTTCCCTGCCTCTGCCTGCATACCTACTGTAAGTGTCAATAAAGGTTTCCAGACCATTGCATTTGGTAAACTACATCTCTCTTGTTATTCTACAATTGGAGGTTATCACCCCAATCACAACTCATCACTCCTGAAAGGGGTCATTTCAAGCTCCTGTTACAAAAGGAATGTAGTTAAGTTCTAACAATAGTATGCCAATGGTCTAATGCTTAAAAGGTAAAGTCAAGGAACTCATATATAAAGCTGAAATCCTATTTAGAAGAATATGCAACAGTGAAGTGAAAATATTTACACTAATGAAATAGTCCCAAAGACCAATACAAATAAGCTGCTTCAGGAAAATGCCATAAAAACTATGTTTAAAAAAAGGGGGGAAGGAAGACAACGAAAAAAATTTAAGAGAAATGAGAATAGGGCCCATGCAAGATTTAGGATGCAAAAACTGCATACAAGTCACAGATATGAAAATAGAAAATGAAAATTACACAAAATCCAGAAGATGTAAATATCCAAGAGAAACATTTTTATACATCTTCAAAGACCTCAAATTGGTGCTGAACCTCTGGCTGGGCCAGGGATGTGGTGGGGGATCTGGTCAAGCAGGTACATGCTCCCAACCCAGGGGGCACCAAAGGTGAGAGGCCTCAGCCTTGCTGAGTGAATAGACTCCGAGGGTCTGGGAGAGGGGCTGGTCCCCACCCCCGGAGTCTCCTGGTCCCTGCTGCCTCCCACTCCACACACACAAGGCCAGAAGCACCAATGTCATGCTCCCCCTGGCGCCTTCCTGCCACTTTTGGGAGTCTGGATTCAGGATTTGTTTCTAAAGTCCAAGACTTTGACAAGAAACTGACAGAGGCAGATGTTTACCTATGAATTTTGATAGAACTAAAGCCTTTTGATGACAAGCTTCAAAACTGTAAAGATGAAGAACAGAGAAAGAAAATTTAAACTCTCATACAACAAACAGCCTGGTAGAATCAATTAAACACTTCAATGTGTTGCTGCAGATTGCTTAAAGTACTATTAATCCTATAGATGCAACATATCAACCTAGTCCCTTGGAATCTGTGATCAGAACAATACCTTCCCAGACTGTCTTACCTCCAGAACTAGCTCAGTTGAGTAATTCAGAGCAGCATCCATCTTCCCTACCTGCTGGACCTATATTAGCCACCTTAGGACAGCATCGGACTCCAACATCATATAGTACTGGCAGTAGGCATTTACCACCTAGTAGCAGTCTAACTTCTCCAAGTCAAGTAAAATGTTTCTAAATACAGTCCCAGAGTTCTCTTACTCTAGCAGTGAAGATGAATTCTATGATGCTGATAAATTCCATCAGGGTGGCTCATCCCCAAAATGCTTAATACATTCTTCTGGATCTCTCACTCTTGACACACAGCAGTTTACAAAATAGCCTAAGTGCCCAGATATCATTGAATCACTGAATTCTTCTATGCCCAATGGGACAAGTGATGCTGATCTTTTTGATTCATATGACATTAGAGATGATGACAGGAAGTATGATCAGTGGAGGAGCACAAGAGTGTTATCATGCACCTTTTGTCACAGGTTAGGCTCAAAATAGATCTTACTGAGGTAGTTCTTCCAACATTTATTCTTGAAAGAATATCTCTTTTAGAAATGTATGCAATTTGCAGTTTTTTGTTTTGGGGGGTTTTTTTGTGGTTTTTTGCACATCTGGACCTGTTTGTGAGTGTTAGTTACCAGAAAGATCCCAGGGATCAAATGTTTCAGGTTGCCTTTCATGCAGAAAGATAAGGATCAGTTGCCAAAACGCCATACAACCCTATCTTGGGTGAGATCTTTCGGTGTCATTGGACATTACCAAATGATACTGAAGAGAATGCAGAGCTAGTTTCAGAAGGACCAGTTCCCTGGGTTTCCAAAAATAGCCTAACATTCCTAGCTAAACAGGTTTCCCATCATCCACCCATTTCAGCCTTCCGTGCTCAATGTTTTAATAAGAAAATCCAATTCAATGTTCATATCTGGACTAAATCAAAATTTCTTCGGATGTTAATTGGGATGCACAACATAGGGCAATGCTGTGTCTAGACTATGATAAGCATTACATTCTCATATTCCCAAATGGTTATGGAAGGTCTACCCTCACAGTACCCTGGGTGGAAGTAGAAGGAGAATGCAATATTAATTGTTCCAAAATGGGTTATAGTGCAAATATTGTCTTCCACACTAAACCTTTCTATGGAGGCAAGAAACACAGAATTACTGCTCAGATTTTTTTCACCAAATGACAAGAAGTCTTTTTGCTCGATTGAAGGGGAATGGAATGGTGTAATGTATGCAAAAATGTGAAACAGGAAAATACAGTCTCATAAATACCAAGAAATTGCCTATAATCAAGAACAAAGTGAGAAGTTGGAAGATCAGAATACGTATGAGTCCTGCTGCCTTTGGAGGGATGTCACTATCAATTTAAAAATCAGAGACATTGATGCAGCAATTGAAGCAAAGCAAAGACTTGAAGAAAGACAATGAGTTAAAGCCCAAGTAATGTAAGAGAAGGAAATTCAGTGGGAGACAAGGTTATCCCATGAAGATGGAGAATGCTGGGTTTATAGAGAACCACTATTGAAATATCTTGGTGCTGTGAAGTATTAGGTTGGGAAACACAAAAGTTTACACCCAATGACCAGGGCAAGTTGTCCTAATTAAGCAACAATCTTCCTCTGGGAGAACCTATCATTCCCTTCTTATTGCAGTGATTCCTATCTCAGGGATACTGGACTTTCAGACGCAGATGAACAATTAAAGCTGGAAAAGCTTCCTTTTTCGCTATAACAGTTAAGATTTTGACTTCAGTCCTGAGAAAACTTTAGATTTTGAAACAAGATATCCGCTCCTTTTCTAGACCCCATGCTTTGAAAAGCTTTACTCTGCACTCTAGTTCTGCTGTTAAGACATGACATAAAAACTCCTGTTTCCTAGTTCATTTCTATATATACAAATACATATGCACAAAAATATACCTGATAGCAGATTTTTCATAAATATTCCATCTGTTGTAAATATTAGTTCCTCAGAGTTGTTTTAGAAAATTAGTGCAATGTATTAAAATCAAGTGTTAGGAAATTTCATGGCTTCACCTCTGATAACTTTTATTTTGGAAATGAACTACTATTAAATTGTATTTAAACCTGGCTTACAATTGAATTATACTTAGTGCTTAGGGCTTCTTCATAATTTTTCCAACTTAAAAAAAAAACAAACTCAAATTGGATTATCTTTTAAATTAGAATTATACTCACAATTTTCTGAAACAAGCAGTCACTCCTGTGTAAAAACAAAGCAACATAAGGCTCCATTTTTATCATAGTTCAGGTTTATTTGTTTTAATTCTTAAACTATCTCACTGTGGGTCAAACCTCCAAGGGGATTCAATTAATTTGCTAAAGGCTTCATCTGTTTCTCAAGACTATATTGGCACGTGGAACTCCAGTTACAACTTAAGAGGAATGCACATATTTCAAACACACACACACACACACACACACACAAAAGTGATGAATCTCAATAGAATACAATGAAGGGGCAGTTAACAAGGAAAAAGAAAACTCAAAGGGATGTAAGTGTGAAAAGTATTGTTATACTAAGGAAAAGAAAGCAAGAAGCTAAGGTCAAGTTCATTATTCCTTCTCTTCTGGAAAACACTTACCTATCGATTCTCACTGCCAACAAGAGAAACCAGTAGGCCAGAAAATGACAGCAAATTCAAGGATCCAAGACAGAACTGGAAGTATTGACTAACAGCAGCTAGAAAGTTAATCTGAAAAATTTGTTTCTATGTCAAAACAATACTTTCACTAGCTACCTGAAGAATAAAGCCCACATAGTTGCTTACACACAAGCAATCTTTTTTTTTAATTTTTTTAGTTGTTGATGGATCTTTATTTTATTCATTTATTATTTATATGTGGTGCTGAGGATTGAACCCAGTGCCTCATGCATGCTAGGCAAGCGCTCTACCACTGAGCTACAGCCCCAGCCCCACACAAGCAATCTTAAAGAAACCTACCCCTGGATCTGCAGCTTCTGGGAGGCTTGGGCCTCAAGTGGAAGAGAAGTGGGAATCAGGTAGGGTGAGCAGGGGAGGGGCAGGGCCCAGCAGAAGAGGCAGGGTACTATAGAGAGATGGGCAAAGCCTAGAAATGAAGGGGATTCTGGGCCAAGGATTGCAAGGGGCGGAGTCACAGCAGGTGACTGATGCTGAAGTACAGCATGGAGAAGGTGGTCAAGCTCTTTATAAACCTGGAAACTCAGCTGGCCTAGGGGCTTCATCTCTGCTGAAGAAAGAAGAGTGGCTGGCAACACGTATCTCAGTACCGGTCACAATTCTTAGAACTTCACCTATCAAAATGGGCAGAATTTTCCTTGATCATATTGGTGGTACCCACTTGTCTTCTTGTGCAAACTGTGATACAATCCTAACCAACAGCACACAATTCATCTCTACTCTGTTCACAGGTGCCACTGGTAGAGCGTTTCTTTTTAACAAGGTATTTAACTTCCAGTACAATGAAGTTCAAGATAGGGTTATGCTCACAGGCCACCACATGGTTCCAGATGTGAGTTGCAAAACTTCAATACCACATCACTATTAATTATTTTCTCCTATTTACATCTTGAGGCAGAAGAGTCTATCTACAGCTATATGGTGTACTATGTGAGGAAAAATTATCTGGGCTATTGGAGTGAAAATGCATGTTTTATGAAAATTTTCAAAGGGGAATATGTCAAGATCATGATTTTTAAACTTATTTGGGGTTCACTTTCAAACTTTAAAAAAAAGTTATTTCACTTTTGATATGTTAGCTTCAGAGAAGAGATTCAATATCTGTGCTCAGTGCTAAAGGCTCAATATTAGCATGGCTTTTGCTGGCCAGTGTGCCATATTCTTGTTGGAGATGATCCATAGCATCAGAGCCCATTCTTCCTTGTCTCAATCCAAAGATATCACCATTCCTAGTTGTCACCACATGACATGTTAATTGGAAACTTTTTCTAAAAAAGAATAGAACTGCTTAGTTCTCTTTTACCATGTAACTTAAGCAAGTAATTTGAAGGGGAACCACTAAAAAACATGCTAGTCCGAATAGATCTAAGTAGTAGTTATTTCCCCTAAAAACTGTAGTGTCCAATAAGTCTACTTCAAACATGAAGGAAAAAGAAATGAGTACTAACTACTTAGTGAAGAAGCATAAAGGCTGTATCAAGTGGCAGACTTCTGTAGGATTTTTGAATGTTAATATTAAATTCAAGTTTATCAATATAGAATTTACATTATCTCAGGCTCTGCTTGTTTGGCTTATACACAAATAAAATAAAGACCATACATTAAGTTGAAATGACTGAGGAGGAACAAGAAAATGACCAACATAAAATCTTCAGACAATTCCATGTGGTTTTGGCCTTTTGTGATTTAAAACTATGAGGTGAGGGTAAAATCCTTAATTTAAAGAAGGAAAAAAAACAACACAAAAATATTGCTTTTATACTGGTACTTGAGGTACGGTTTAAATGTCTAGTTAACCAAGACACTTAAGAAATGAAGTACTTCTGTTTTATAGCCACCAGCAATGGTCTTTACTATCCTCCAGTTGGAGGAAATAGGAACTGCACACATCAATCCAGTTCATGAGTAGCATCTGCTGACAGCCACTCCAAGAAGGAAAATGTCATGATTATTAATGGAAGCAAGCAGGAATACCTTTAAAAATAATAATTGGATAGCAACTTTTTAGGGTTATTTTTCCCACAAAGAAGAAAAAGTTAAGAACATATAGCTTTAGACATATTAATGTGACTTTGTGACATTTAGTTATGTTACCTGGCCTATGACTCCATAGGTGCTATTAATGCTTTATGGCATTGGGATACAATAAAATGGTGACATTAAAATACACACAGTTCTGTCCATGGGACCATTGGGATATAGTTAAGACATGGTACTAACTAAAGGACACTGGGGCTCTTTTCCTAAGTCAGAAACTCACTCTTCTTCCTGTGGTCCTACTCTCAACTTGATAATTCTACTTCCTCCCTAAAAAGTAAAGAGCACAGCATATAGATGGGTAACAATGTTTTCTGCTAATGACAATTCCTAGGACGAATGGTCAAAAGGGTCACTGTGGAATTCAAAGAGAAAAAAAAAGAGACTTTATAGATTTTTCTTCAAAAGGAGATAGGATGGGGCGAGGGGTAGAAACACAGAACATAGGTCTCTATATTTCCATTTAAGCAATGCATCAAAACTTTTTATTGAAGACAGTGTACACTGTCAAAAAATAGATTTAGAGGTTTCGGAACAAAATGATGCTGTGAATATCAAGAGGTATGAAGACACAGTTACTCCCCCATCTACTTAGTTTGCAAGTAAATAACAAAGATAAATTACATAACATACAGAGAAGCACACAAACCCCTGGCACACAAACCCCTGAGGCCAACATGCAATGGAAAAAGCTATTATCCCAGATTTTCAGCAAGTTTTAATATTTTCTTTCATTGGTTAGCTCATATGAACTACCAGATCAGCGAAGCAAAAGATTTGTCCACTGATGTTATTAGGAACACAACAGCCACCAACTGTCAACCTCATGGGCTTGGACTAATTGTCATTATCATCACAGCCAAGTATGATGATATTTTAAAATAATTTGCCAAACACGATTCAATTCAATTAAGTTTGTATCATTTAACTGGGTAAGGAGGGATTCCCAACAGGAGGGAAAACTGCAAGAGGAAGGCCTCCAAACACACCTGATTCAGGTACAATTTTCATAAACCAATACCCTCTAGACCAATTAGTTTTCAGTTTTTCAATGTGAACAAAAGTCATGCCGAGACCTACTTTGAAAGAAACAGATTACAATGCCTAGAGCTTCCAAAATTCTGATTCAGTAGGCCTAGGTGGGACTTAGGAACCCACGTGCCTAAGGGGCACATTGGTAATGCTACTGAACCAAACCCAGAACCACGTGAAAAATTCTGTTCCACACTACACCTCTATCAGCCATTAAACATTTTCTCAGACTGCTCGTATATTTATTCCTCATCATATGGCTTACTTTAAAAGACAGGTGTCCCTGAGACAAGCCATATGAAGGGTATAGATAAGAAGTACAAGAGGATTTCAAAGAAGGTAAGGAGTTGGGATAGGCTTTACTGCCAAGAAATGACAGGAAGCAGTTAGGAGTTACAAGAGAATTCAACAATCTTCTGGTACGCAAGAAGAATTATCAAGTGCATCATTTATTCAAATGGTCTATTTCTAATAATCTCATAAATGTACATTTAGTGCCTAAATATTGAAGATTACTCATATCAAAGCATGATACACTATTTAACAAAAATAAGCAAATGACAAGTTATTGATAAAGCAAAGTTAAACCTGAAGGGGACAAAAGGATCAGTCTTTTCCTAATCATGATCTGTGATTGATGATATGGCAAAATGCTATTTGCATTTTTTTTTAAGTCCAAATCATTCCTTTTCACCAACAACTTATGAATACATACTTTAACCTCATAACTTCTGGTCCATATGCCTGTGTTTAGCTTAATGTTAACACCAATTATAAAGACAATAAAAATGTAAACTACTACACTTCTAATCATGACACTAAACATACCTTGAAAATCTAAGGATCATCTCCCAGGCAACTACAAAACACATTGATGTGAAAATATTCTTCAAGGGCCCTGAATTTAACATTTCAGAAAGATCCAAAAATAACACTGAAGCTTTGCTACCCCTTAGGACAAGAGTAGAGCTGGCTCTTTGAGAACAAAGAAAAACTTTTAAGTTGACTGGCTCTTTATGTGGTTAGGGGCGCTATTTTTATAGTCTGTGTGGAGAAAAAAGGGAAAAGTTACAAACAGGTTAGAATTCAGAAAAACTCTCCAGACTCTCTTCTTAATCATTCATTCAAAACTGTAATCCTGCCTACCTCAGAAAAACAATCACCATACCCTTACCCAGGATTCTCTACTGCAACACATGGAGGAATCCACACCTCCCTTCTCCATAATCCCAATTATGTGAAAGGAGACTCATTAGGAAAGATAGCAAGCAGGTACAGGGGAACATGCCTGTAATTCCAGCTACTCAGGAGGCTGAGGCAGGAGGATTGCAAGTTCAAGGCAACTTAGGGAGACCCTATCTAAAAATAAATAATAATACATAAAGGGCTGGGATTGTAGCTCAGTGGTAGAGTGCCCCTAGGTTCAATCCCCAGTACCATTTTTAAAAAAAAGAAAAAGATAAGCTTTCAAAAGGAGGCATCATTCAAGTGTCCACAGGACAGAAACATGTATTTTAATGAGGATAAAACAAGGTTTTCAAGGAATCAGAAGGTTACATCATACCTTCTAGGAAAAAAACACCTCTCTAGAAATGCCAATTAACAAATTTTTCTTAGAACTCTCCCCTAGCTTATGCATCGCAGTGGTTGTGCACCTAACAAATCATCTTTTACTCCATAGTAACTCCAGCACCCTTTTTCCTCCATGAACTCATTCAAAGTTGAGGCAACATGAACTAAAAATACAATGGCTAATTCTAGAACACCTTTAAAACCTATTTTAACATTTTCTTTTCACCTGTTCCAATTCTTTAAATCCATACTATCAGATCAAAAATTATTCTACAATATATCCAGGAAAAAGCAATTCAAATCTTTGAATCACTTTATGAGTGAGTCTAGTTCTAGGGTAAGAGAATCCACTTCATCTGGAGAATGCTAAAAAGCAATTATTTGCTGTAAAGAGAAATATGCTGGTTGCAGAGTCTCCAGAATCAAAACAAAATTTGTAAGAACAAATTTTTCACATCTTTGAGTAATTCTACTTCCAGAATCCACACTTAGGAAATAAGAAACACAAAGGCTCATATACAAATATGTATCACTACAACATTACTTCAAGGAGCTAGAATTGTAGTGAACCTTAAATTTCTCAAAACATGGGATAGATTAAATAAATCCAGTGTGACTGCACAAAAGGCTTGCTCTGCCCACAATACAACAAAAATCACGAGATAAGGCAATGAGAAAGAAGTTTATTAGAATAAGCTAGAAAAGAAGCAGGTGGCAGGGATTCTCATCCCTACAGCTAACTTGACAGGAAGCTGATAGGAGATGGGTGACCCCAGAAAAGTAGGCACCTTTTCACAGATATAGGTTTATAAACCAATGACACACATCTGATTTTTTGTTTTATTTTTTTGATGGTACTAAGAATTGAACCTGGTATGCTCTACCATTGAGCTAGATCCTTAACATTTTTTTTTATTTTTTTTAGTCATTGATGGGCCTTCATTTTATTTATTTATATGTGGTGCTGAGAATTGAACCCAGTACCTCACACATACTAGGCAAGTGCTTTGCCACTGAGCCACAACCCCAGCCCTACACATCCGATCTTAATTGTCTAGTCACAAGATGTTTTCAAGTTCTACAAATCTCAAGAACAAAGATGACTACTTCCTCACACTATTCTTATCACTGATTAGTTTGCCCAAGTGTAGTTCCTGACAATGGACAGGCCAGAAGGGAGAGCTGCCAGAGGCCCTCTTGCTGTCCACCAGACTCATGGTAATGAAGGAAAACATACTTCACCTGATTACAGTGAAAGACAAGGATCAGGTGAAGTAGGGAGTTGGACTGGATGCTTGGCTTCAATAGTCCTGCCATAATGGACTATAATGACACAGCAAATTCTTTACAATATTACATGAAAAAAAAGTTGCACTTAAAATAGCATATGCAATATAATTCCAACCATATATTAATACACACATTTATAGAAAAAATAAGACAGGAACAATTGCTAATTTTATATATCCAGGTTGTGGAATTTGGGACTTTTATCATAATTTCATATATTTTCCCAGTCTTACACAATACACATTTTTATAACAAGAAACACTTTTTTAAAGTTACTATGGATAATACTTTTCACACTGAACAGAAAATATAAGTTCCTTTTCAAACAAAAATATATGTATTAGTTAAAAAAAAATGAAAACCTGAAAAAAGAATACTGTGAGCACAGGTTTTTAGTACACATTTTCAAGTATGTCTGAATATATTAAGCACATTATTCATTTGTTTTCTAATTCACATATATAAATAAACCAATCTCAAAAAGCTCCTTGGTTCTGTGAATTATTGATGTTGTCACCTGCTAGAGACTTAATTCCAAGAAAAATATACGAATCACTACATCACAAGCACAAATCCTTTTGACACAAATTCAATTTCTGTGGCAACAATAATATATTGACTTAGCTTTATTTTTCCATTTTATGACACTTACTAATGGTGGAGATAAAAGAAATCTATCATTTTTCTTTATTGTAAATGTAAATGATATCATGCCATCTTGAGAAAGTTAAGGTAAATACCATTCACCACTTTCATTACCACTTGATAATCCCTTAATGTAAATAAGCACAGAATGCCAAAATGTAAGGGGAAAAAGACAGGATTTTCCAAGAAAGACCTATCTCATAATCCTAATTTTTTCCCTACTACACAATATAATTAGGCTGCCAACATGTGCAAGACATTATATGAAATATGAAGAGTACCTAGTCTCCAACCTTAAGAGCTTACAAAGAACTGCAAGATAGGCAAACAAAAAACCAAAATGCAAGACAGTGGAATAAGCACCATAACAAGGTATTTTATTGTGATTGAAAGACTCTATCTGCTAATTATGTATGCTTAAATACATGTTCATTAACATGCAAACATTATAGCAATGATATAAGACCAAAGTCAATTTTTTAGCCATGATTCAGGTAAAACTTGCAATACAGAATCTATTCTTCTTACAGATTAAGAGATTCCTAAAAATATCCATGTGTGCAAATATTAAGCATTACTATATCCTTGACAAGGCATACATCAATAAATAAAACATGTATCTGTCCTAGAGGAACTTTCTATTGGAAAACAGGTAATAAACACAACTAAATTTGCAGAGGATACTGGAAGGTGATGAGTACTCTGACAAAATTGAAAACTGGTATAGGCTAAGGAAAGCCTGGAATTTAGGGTAAAAGAGTTTGCAGGTGGCAATTGGATAGGCCTAAGTTTTACTGAGAAAGTAGCATTTAGAAGTAGTTGTTAGTAAGAGTTGCTGGTAAGCTAAAGAGTTAGCTCTGTGGATTTTGGGGTGGGGGGGGAGCAGTGGATGGAGACAGGTAGGCAGATAGAAAGAACAGCCAGAACTAAGCTGTTAGGAAGGAGCTGCCCTGTGTTCAAGGATAAAGGATACCAGTGTGGTTCCTGCAGTACAAAATAAAGTCAGGAGAAAGAGATCAGTCCCAGACCATTTTAAGGACATAGGCTTTTATTCTTCTAACTGAATAGTCACATATTTTGTAAATACAAAAAAAATTATAAATTATAAATTTAAACAGTACGTAATAGTCAAACCGGCTTATTAAATAATTACATGATGGAGGAGAGAAAGGTCTATACTCAAATAATCATTTACTTCAAGGCCCTTTAAGTGGCTTGTTTGGTTGTGCTGCCAGCAGTCATTTACTAGAAGGTATGTATTAGAGATACTCCCAAAGCACTGAGAGCCACTATGCAATTTTGGACAGTTAATTCTGTTAACTAGTTTTTAACATAGAATCAGTCTGAGGGATGGAGGGAACATCCAAATTTGTTTAGAGAAAGGAGGATTAGAAAAACTGATTTACAACCATTTAAACATAACTTGAGGGCCCTCAAAACTTTGAGCATCATTCCTGAGAAGTCCCCCTTCAGAGGACTACACATAGCACAGTTCCTCAAGCCACACCTGAGCTGGGCCTCAGGGACCCTTGCAGAAAGTGCGGAACCAGCCTTAGCCTCCACCAGGCTCTTGTGATGGAGGACCCCTCTCCTTCCTGCAGTTGCTAATCCCTGGGTTTCCTCAGTATCTCCAACTTGCCCTTCCCCTTTCAATAGTTCTGTGAGTGACCCCCACATTAAATCGACCTACTATGATTCCAATTTCTTATTTAGGCCCAACTGAGATAGTGCTCCAGTGCCATCCCTATCCTGGCGAGCCATAGGCTGGTTCTGTTGCCCTACATGTCCCCCCGCTTACCCTTCAAACACTGCCAACTTTAGGAAGGTTCTCTAACTTCCCCGCCTCAAGTGTGCCTATCCTAGGAGTCTTAAAAGTTGTGGCAAAGCAGTTATTGGTCAGAAACAGCGGTTCTAGGATCAAACTCAACTGAATTGGAATCTGACTCTGATGGCCAGAGGTGGTGGGGGAGATAAAAGGGAAAGGCTTAGAGGAGAGATTTAACTGAGAAGGCCATGCAAAATACATGCCGACTACACCTGGGCTGAGGAGGCTCTTGTCAGCTTTTCCTCTTCCTTCCCATTAAGATCCCCACAGGCATCACATGGTTCAGGTGATCATGCGGTTTAATGTTTGTCTCATCTTTTTTCTTCTTCTTTTTTTTAATTCCTGCACCTACCATAGAACAGGGAACATTTTGTCCAGCAGTGATTTCAATCTAACTTCACATGAGAATCACCTAAGAATGTTTCTTTCCTAATATACAGATGCCTGACTAATTCACCAGACCAACTGCATCAGAATACTCAAAGGTATGGCTTGCCCTGGATAATCCTAAAGCTCTACCTGGTGACTCTAAGGAACAGAACCACTAGGGTTAGGGACTACTAAATCAGGGAGACTTATAAGCTGAGTCTTCTAAGACTATCATCAAAGAACATCCAAAGATGCACACACATCATGGTAGACACCTATTGGTTGTTTCGCCTCATGCACACCATCCCTTGAGTGCCTATGTTGTAGGGGTAGGCCCAACAGTCCAGACTGCTCTGGCCATAGCTGAACACATAGTAGAATATAAACCCAAACAGAGCCAGTCAAATCTTTACTCTCCTGGAAACCTGGAATTGAGATTCAGAGACAAAAATCAGATTCTGCTGTAGCACAGACCAAGGGCATATGTGTATATCTGGAATTTCAATTTCAAGACTTTGAATTTGGCAGGATGAAGTTATCAGCACTGGAAGCCATATTACGCAGAGATACAACAATGGATCAAATGCCTAATGGGAAGCAAAATGAGTCTGGGGGTGTGGAGGAGAGAACGAGAGAACACACACATACAGGAAAGGTTGCAAGCTTTCTGCTCTCGGTTCTAGTCCCACATGAGGGCAGGCTACATTAACATTAGTTTCACCCTTTGTTTTTGAAAGTTGCTTCCTCTAGTACATATTAGAAATAGTACATATAGTTAATAGTTCTTGTTTTATAATTTCTCATTTATACTTTTTTAAAGTTTTTAAAGTACCACAAACCTTATAACCATAAGCCACAAAAATAACCATGTTTTAACATGTTACTTAAAAAAAACTCAAGTCAGAATTAATCATAAGGTAATAGCTAAGAAAATTTAACTGTTAATGTACTGATAAAGTTTAAACTTTTAAGGACTGAATTATCACTAGGTTTTCCTGCATAATTTGATTAGTACTTCTATTGCTATCCTCTAAATTGTTTTATCACTTAAAATGAGTGAAAAAGATTGCATATTTAGAAAGTTAACATCTGAAAAATTGAGAAAAAGACCACTACACCAGCTCTTACATTTAGTTCCAGTATTATCCATAAAATGGGTTATATTTATATTTCTTTTAAAATTATTCATCACGTAACATATAGTTATTGAACAAATAGGCTAGCAATCCACCTTGCTAGGCTTGAGATATTAACGACCTATAAAACACAGCACCTGCCTTAAAGGAGTATACAATAGGTTCTAGCAGAATGTAAGTAATCTAGGTCACTTATTTTCCTTTTTTGGTGATTCCAAAAACAAAAAAAAAGCAATAATAATACATCAGTGACTGTCCTGGTAGGGCTAAACATACTAAAATACATTTATTCCTCAGCTTTCCTTTGCTGTTGTCAAACAAAGGAACTTGGAGATCAATCCCTGAGTGGGACTAGATTGCAGCAAACCAATACGGTACCAAACTTATACTGTGTAATACAGCGACAGAGTGAAATTTCAACACAGCATACAGCATGTTCTGTCACAAGTTTGGTTATGAATATATACAGTCAAACTGCAAGTTCAAGTAACTGTAGCCTATCTGCCTTTGACAATCTTCAAACAATGCAAAAGGAAAATTCAGCAATAACTTTCTAGCATAACGCAAGCATATCTGCATCAGACTTTAAAAGTACAGTAATTTCACATTGATTACTGCACTATTCAAGCACACAAAACAAATCAAGGGTTTTAGAGGAGTCAGTAGCTTACAACCACAGGCATGGGAAAGCAACTAATTATCCCTATAACTTAGTGCAAATTACCAAGGACTGCAGCTCCTCCAAGGATATGAAAATAATTCTCCTATGCCTGATTTTAACATTGTTGATGATGTTTTTCTTAGACCTACCATTGAGGGTAATTCCAAGGCTATGAAAGTTATCATGTTTACCAGAATAAGATGCCCACATTACTGTGAAGTAAATCTTCATGTCACATATTGCTAGTGATTATCAAAATGGATACACAACAACACAGTATTTCCACCAAATCAGAAAGTTCTATTGGACAGCACTGACCTTGGTGGTAGTAAAGGCTAAAGAAATGAATGAACTCATGCTGGAAGGAGATATAAAGTAAAAAGAGAAGATCAAAGAGATAGTACAAGTATATAGTAATTTTAAAAGGTAGGAAAGGGATGAGGAAAAATCAGAAGAGCAGAACACTCTTATGGCCAAGATTTCAGAGATGAGGATCAAGTAAAACAAAGCTCAAAAAATCAGCTAATGGGTTTGGCAGTCGTTGATCTGCCAAAAAAGCAATTTCAGAGGAATAACAGAAGTGAAGGCAAGTTGAGGAACCAATGGGAGGGGGCCCAATCCCCCCTTACTAGTACACCCTACCCTTTACCAATGCTATCTATGAGTAGCAACAAGCTAAGATACTTATATGTTAACTCCCATTATAGCACTTTGAATCATCTTATCTACCTATACAGTTGTTCTCATTTTAATAACTGAAGGAGGATTAAAAAAAGGTAACTCTGAGGTCACACATCTATCAAAACACAGGAGCATGGATCAACAGAGCCTGAGTCCTTAAATACTACACAAAAGGGACTCCCCAGCAACCCTTCAGAATCCTGTTGGTTCACACCTCCCCTCCTCATTAAGACTGAATGAGTCTCTTCACTCCAAGGACCAAATTGCATCTACTTGTGCCATGACTGGCATAAAGGGCATTCAAATATTTACTAAATAAATGAAAACAATGAATTCATGGAAAGAGGCTAAAAGGGAAAGAAGCAGACCATGGTATTCAGACAGGTAAAGGGTCAAAGAAAAGTTGGGGAGGGGAGTTGTCCTTCTGCCTTTTCTTTTATAATGGAAAACATACAAGGACTCTAAGAGGATGGAGCCTGAAGACAGTGAGGTATTCCAGATGGAATGAGGCTGATTCAAGAGCTGTGGTGAAGGGATTAACCTTGAACAAAAAAACAATCATTTCTTTGTGGATACTGAGAGAGAAAAGATGAAGAAAATGGCTGCAGCTATAAATGCTTACAGCAAGTTCAAGCAACAGGGCCTTTATTTTGTCTCTGAAAAAGAGATGAAGGTGATTACTAAGAGTCTGGGGTAACCATATCCAAGACCTTTTACTTGAAAGCTGTGGTATATCCTGTTTGGGAAAAAGTGGATGCTTAATACATTCAGAATATCACTAATAAGATACAAGAAAGTAAGTTTCCTCATTACTTCTTGTAGAGGTGGCACCGTATTTGTGGTCTGGAATAGAAGGGAGTCTCAGTGAATTTCCTACTCTTATGCTGTTGGACTTCTTACTTAAGAGGTGCACACATTACTTTTTCAATTAAAAAAAAAGTTATTTACAACAAAAGGGAATCAGGTCCATAGATAAGGTAAAGAGAGTGATGAAAGTTTAGCATAAATGCTAGTTAAGTCAGGGCTCTAGAGCCAGACTGCCACTGTTCACATTTAGCTGGGGAAGTTCCCTAACCTCATCCTGTACCAAACAGGGGTAGTGAAAGTACCACTTCAAAGCCCTTAAGAATGAAGTGATTAAAACAGCGCTGGCCCGCCCACTGTGAGAGCTGAATGACGGTGGCTATTGTGATGATGATTATCTAACAGCATTCAGGACTCACAGACCAAGGGCATCAGTTCACACAGCTGGGATGGTTTCCACAAGGACACAGCAGCCCAGTTCAGCCAGAGAAGCCAGCCACATTGCTCCAAGCTTCCAGATCTGAGGCAACGAGATAAGGCGGCCAAAGGTCACCTTATTTATTTATATTTTACCTTAGGTGAGGTTCCAGAAGGTGAGGAGTTTCAAGGCATCCTGGTTGAAAGGAAGCCCCAGGGTTACCTTTGTGGAATGTGGGTTTAGTGTATAGCAATGGTTGGTAATAGAAGACTGACAGTGAAAGAAAGAGAGGCAAGGTCAAGAAGCTGGAGCCTGAGATGAAACAGAAAGCATGGGAATATGTCCAGGGACCAAACCTCTTGATGTGTCTCTCACTCCAATGAACAGAAGGGTCCCTGGACACAATCTCTGTGTCTAGCAGGAGGGAAGTAATGAGGAGAAAGGAGATGGAAAGTAGGAGGTCAAAATGCCATCAATAACTGAGATCCTGTCACATCCCCTTCAAGACAACTGCCCTAGAGAATTTTTTTTATATTTATTTTTTTAGTTGTAGGTGGACAGAATATCTTTATTTTATTTTTATGTGGTGAAGATTGAACCCAGTGCCTCACACGTGCTAGGCAAGCATGCTACCACTGTGCCACAACCCCAGCCCCTGCCCTAGAGAATTTTAAACTGCAGTGATGGGATCTCCCTTACTTGAGTCTATTAAAGAATCACAAACTAGTAAAAGCTGTCACATATTAACTGTTATACACTATGTCTAACCTACTATCAGACACATTAACTCAACTAATCCCCACGAAAATCTATAAGCATAGATACTGATTATTTCCATTTAATAGACAGTACTACTGAGGTACAGAAATTGATTAATTCGGCCAAGGATATACAGCCATAATGAATCTAGTCTAAGCCCATTTCATCACTGTGTTAAGGGCAAGGCTCTAATGCCACACTGCGAGCCTAGTTCTTCAATGATACAGATATGTTTCTGGTAGTCTTAACATGCCCTTGCCCACTACTGTGATCTTTTATAAAAAAAGAAATGGACATTTAGGGTATATGTATAACACTTAAATTACTCTTGAATGAATGAATGAACCAGGCAGTATAAAGTTAAGAGAGGGATTTGGCATACATTACCAATTAACCAAGCATTCAGATTCCTACTGTAAGCCCAAGTCTAAACTAGCCACCACAAAAAGTGACTTTCAAAAGCTTTTATAAACGTATGCATAAAATAACTAAAAGCAGGATCAAAACAACATATCAATAAGAGAAAACCCTCAGAAGAGAGGCTAAGTGACGTCAGAGTGGTTTTAATTGAAGACATCATCTTTTATAAAGAAATCAAACTGTCACTTTGAATTTCTGAATGTAGATTATATATACATTTTTCATGTTCATTTCTCAAGTTGTCAATTTTTTCATTAAAAATGCATTGTAATTTTCATTATAAATAGAATTCCATCCAAGATTTCAATGAACAAAAACAATTTAATTCTGAAGTCCATAATTAATGTCACCAATGTGCAAATCTTTTATTTAAAAACTGAATATTACAAAGTTATTATTTTAAGACACCCAAATAAACAGCTCACCTGGGGAAAATGTAGCAATTAAGAGATAAACCCCCCATATCCTGGGAAGATACATTCCAATAAAATTGGCTAAATAAATGCAGAATTATGGATCTCACAAATAATCCATGTATCTTACCAAAGGTTTCAAGAAATTCTACACTACAACTCTTAGAGTGAGTTGAGGTACTCAGGTTATTTAGTCATCTTTAAACCATGACAGCATGACTTCAACTATAACTGCTTGCATATACCCCAAGTCCCTCAACACATAGAGAGCTCTTACATGACATATCAAATCATCTTAGTGCTTCCTTCCTTTCCAGTACTTAACATGTGCATGATGCTCAAAGATGAAGGGATTAGAAAGCTATTGGGTATTGACTTCATTCACTGATTTACTTCTAAGGAACATAAATGCATGATAAAATACACATTCTTTTTAAAAAATTAATTTTTTTTAAAAAATCTTGTAAGACTTCAAAGAAATGAATAACGAAGATTACAAGGAGATATATACAAAAAGGAATTTTTTTAAAAAGGCATTTCAATAGAATTTATGAATTTTCATTTCTTAAGCTTATTGGTAAGAATATAGTGTTTCCCCTTTCTATGATAAACAAAAATTCCAAAATGACACTGTTCAGGAAACATAGCACCCACAGCTATGGAAATTTAAATTTCAAGAGAAAAATGTGTATAAAGGCTGTTAGTACCAGTTCTGATTCTTTCTGCGTTCTCAACATTTACATACCATTTACTAAAAAATGTTTACATGTGGCTGTCTTCTACATATAAACAGGTTTTTAACAGTTCACTCCTACACCCATGGTCTCAAGATCCTATGAAAAAGTCACATTTGAAAGCAGACCTCTACCAACTTTTCAAGACTGTCTTTGGATTCATATCCCTAAGCTTTGGGATTTCATTTCTATCCCAAAATCAAGTTGACAAAAGGGAAAATAGTTAAACATAAACATATTTTTCCACTATTAAATCCAAACGGTGACTTAATTTCAGCAAAACATCATCATCAATCACATTAAATTAATAGTGGTGTTAATTTGAATTTTACTGGTTTTATAGTTTTGTTTTGGATTTTATATATAAATCCATTTTAGCTTTTTGGTTGTAAAAGAGCCATAAACAGAGTCATACTTAGTTTTATATCCATACATGTATTAATAACATTTTATTATCATCCAAGCATAGACTGGAGTATCACAAGATTTTTTTTTCTAAGACTGAGTTTATTTCTTATGTAGGTTTCCTTTTTTCTAAGTTTCATTTATATGCAAGTTTCATAGTACAATGAACCCCATTTTACAAATAAAGATACCCCTTGGGAAATTTTAGACACTTGCTCTGTCCAGTCAGCCATCAAATCAGAATTCTACATCAATCCAAGTGTCAATTGACATGTCTGAAAATACCCCAGTTCTGCCTCCACTACATCATGAGATAAAATCCTGGCTCAATTAAGATTATAAGAAATTTAAGAAAATTATTCATATATCAAATATGTGTTCCCAGTGCCTTACAACAAAGTCAAAAATTGTACTGAAATTTTACTACTATGATGACAATAAAAATAGTAATCATGTAAATGGCAAATATTAACATACAGGTTACAATGACCCAGGTGTTATTCTAGCCAGACACACTGTCATGTTAACTTTTAATCTGCATAATAGCCCCATTTTACACATGAAGGAAGAGGCACAGTGAGAAGTTAAGCAATTGGGCAAGTTCACACAGCTAATGTAACATATATGTCACAGCTACAGTGACATAGCTAGATACAAGGCCTGGGACTCAGACAAGTCATTTCCCTTAAATGTTATTCATTATGGCCTCTTCTGCAAGAAACTCAAAGAATGGTAGTCAGTCTTATGAAAAAATCTATGGCAAGTATTTCCAAATAGTTTTCACTAACTAGCCAGTAACTTGAATGTTTGAGAATCAAAATTTAACTTAAACTCCTAAATTCTCCCCTAATGATGACCATTTGATTTGCTATTTGAGAAAAAATTACTCCCAATGGTAAGGTATTTTCAATGCCATCCCGCTGCTATTGAGAAAACCATTACCTTTGTAGATCCTGTTCAAAGAAAGCCCATGCTTTGATCCTTAATATCCTATGAAGTAAAAGGTTATGCTTAATCTATATTTTATAGATCTAAAAGTCAAATTAGTATCTGACATAAACAAGAAAGTGTGTGATGGTAAGCATATTCTTTAGCATTCATTTGCTTGCTGGTTTAGAGGATACTATGTGCTGAGTTAAAGACAATTACATTAATGTAATACGTAGCAGTTTTTTCTTGTATTATTCTGCAAGCATAAACAAGTTATATACATGTTAATTTACATTCTATATAAAAAGCCAATTTTAAATCCAATTTATAAGGCAATAAATATATAAAGATTCTAGGACACAGCAATAAAGTTATGCTATAAAGTAGAGTTAATTTCAGACAACAACAATAAAAGCATGACAAATTTTAGCATTCCACCAACTGCATAAAGGTGTTTCAGGTAACATCTGTTCAGAAGCAATTGCTACAAGATAGACTAGATGAGATGCAAGGTTTCACAGTGTAATAAATGTATGTCAGTTTGCTTGCTTCATAATTAAAGACATGAGTCTTAAAAAAAAAAGCAATTAAGCCTTGCTCTAAATCTGAGACAATCATCCCTACCCTCACCCCTTTTTACCCTCAAAGACCCAGAGTAGTCTAAAAGTATTCAATACCATATATCATCTGTTTTCAGCATCCAAATGTACTCCCCCAAAAAGTCACTTGACATACATTCTTATGACAGATCATATGTTAAGACAAAAAAATGTTTTTGTCTTATTAGGAAGGACAGATAGAAAAGAAAGTCTGGGAAATTTCAGAGCAATTTCTTAGAAGAGTAGTCTAAATAATTGATTTTACTTTCATCTAAAAGTTACTATATTTAAGATACTGGGTAGAATTCTGGCATGAATAAAATCAGAGGCCTGATGCCTCCAACTAAGAACATTATCTCTCTCAATTCTTGACAGACTAACTCGAGGACAACTGAAAGCATCAGTTAAGCTGAGAATTAAGTAAAGGAATAATTTTTTTAAAAAAAAAGAGCATACGAAAATCAGTTTCATCTTTTCTCAGCTTTCTCAGCAACCATAAGAATGATACAGCACACAAAAGCCAAATAAACGTTTAGATTCATCCCATTTTTCACTTTTTGATTATATTTGGTTATCTTGTTTCGTCCCAAATTATAAACTCTCCAAAAAAATTCAACTGATACAAGGAAGAGTTAAACAAATCTGATCATTATCCTAAAACCTTGTAATGTGGTCATCCTGGTACCTATACTATCTGCTTGGTTTCCCATGGCAGTTGTAACAACCACAAATCTGATGGTTCAAAATACTGGAAATTCATTCTCTCAGTTCTGGAGACCAGAAGTTTTCTGGGCCAAAATCAAGGTGTAGGTGGGGCTGCTCTCCCTCTAGGTTGTTGGGGAGAACCACTGCTTGACTCTTAAACCTTCTGATCACCCATCTCTACCTCTGTAGCCACACAAGGATACATGTGTGTGCACTTAGGA
Source organism: Xerus rutilus (assembly GCA_028644305.1). Taxonomy (NCBI): domain Eukaryota; kingdom Metazoa; phylum Chordata; class Mammalia; order Rodentia; family Sciuridae; genus Xerus; species Xerus rutilus. Next base: position 96,227,844 of record CM053404.1, on the reverse strand, counting down.
CCCACCCTGACACCCATACTAATCTGCACATTTTTTAATCCTTAATCATGTCTGCAAAATCCATTTTTGCCATATCAGATAACATTCACAGGTTCCCAGGATTAAGGAGTAGATATCTTTTGGAAAGTCATTACTCAGTCTACTATACCTGCCTAAAAATAAACTCAAAACAATTAGGCAAGGATGTACTAAGCCTACTCTGATTTCAACATCAAATTTCCACTTCAGTAAACAAAAAGTCTCCAAACTTCTACTTCTGTCCACCCCACAACCTGCATATAACCAGGAAATCACTAATTCTATATTCATTAAAGGCATTATGCCAGGTATGGTGGCAGATACCTGTAATTCCAGCAATTCAGGAGGCTGCAGCTAAAGGATTTCAAGTTGGAGGCCAGCCTTGGCAACTTAGCAAGATCCTGTATCCAAACTTTAAAAAAAAAAAAAAAAAAAGCTGGGATGTTGCTTAGTAGTAGAGCACCCATGGGGGTTCGATCTCAGTATCACACACACACAAAAAAAAGCATCACTAATTAATTATTGTTAATGATTCTTAAATGAGACAAGTAGTGAAGATTAAAATTCCCAACAGCTATGAAAGTAATACAGAACAGTGATTAAGGACCAAAGCTGTGTGACCTTAGGCAGTCTCTTCATATGGTAAACACAGATAATATAAAATTTGTGAGAAGTCATGGACTTGGACTGAGCACTTGCGTGGAGCCTGATAAACCAAACCAATATCATTTAGTCACAATAACTTGAGTATGGCAAGTTGCAGAAGGCCAGCCAGCCAGTTAACTAATTAGGCTATAACCAACTGTTAAGCTTTAACCAAATGACCGATTTGATTGACTAGGCTGTCACCAGTTAAATTGTTTTCAATGACCTCATTGTTTTCCTATAAATTCTGTCTGATCACAACATTGGTTGGAGTTCTCAGAACTGTCTCTAGTTCTGGGAACTGTCCAATTTGCAAATCATTCTTATTTTGCTTTGCTCAAATGAAGAAGCAGGCAGACCAAAACAGCTACTCAGGAGGCAGCCTTAAGATTGGGATACTTAGCCTTAGGCCAGAAACTGAGATAAAGCTGAACATGGACCTCCAACCCTTCTTAAGAATCCCAATTCAAAAAAGATGGTCCAAAACTGGCAGCACGCTCAGGCTTCTGGTAGAAATATCCCCACAGAAAAGCATTCCCAGGGCCTGAGGGTGTGGTTCAATGGTAAAGCACCCACTAGTAAGTATGAGGTCCTAGATTTGGTTCCCCAAAAATCAAGCGTTCAAGAAAGAAAATTGTCCTATTTAATCCTCCTGGAATCCTACAGGTTAAGATGAAGCAATGAAATGAACTTAAAAAGATCAACAGGAGGGCTGAGATTGTAGCTCAGTGGTAAAGTGCTTGCCTTGCATGCATGAGGCACTGGGTTTGATCCTCAGCACCACATAAAAATAAGTAAATAAATATATTGTGTCCATCTACAACTAAAAAAAAAAAAAAATCAAAAAAAAAGATCAACAGGAGCTAGCCACCATGAAGCCAATCCAAAGACTACACATACCAGAACTATTATATAAAGACTAGTAACAGACAAGTAAAAGGTATTAAAAAGGGGAGAGGGGGGCTATCAAGAACACCCAGGCAGAATTGAAAAGAAAGCAAATACCACTTATCAAAATAAAAAATAATTGCTAAAATCAATCATTCGGAACAAGTTAAACAGCAGATCTAATCTGATGATCACAACTGATACGGAATTGGTGAACTAGAAGATACATTGAAAGATATTCAATAAGCATGAATCTAAATTTGAAAGATCACCATGAGTACAAATTAGTTCTAAATTATGAAATCATCATTCAAATCGAATCCCATCCACACAGTATTTTAAATGTGTTCATTCATTTTAGAGCTAAAAAGTATTGGGTTTTAGATGTCATTTCATCACCCTTTTAACAAAGGTGTGCTGCAGAAGGCAATATGACACACTTAAGAAATGAAAAACACAGAAACTAGAACCAAAATCACATGATATAGACATTGATGACACTAAACAAATATTGATTTAGGTTCTGTTTTCACAACCTCCTTGCTGGGAATTTAGGGAAAATAATACCTCCCATGTTTCATATGAATCACTGGAGTCAAGACAAAATAGAATGATTTTTTTTTTTTTCCTGGTACCAGGGATTGAACCCAGGGGTCCTTAATCACTAAGCCACATCTCCAGCCCTTTTTATATTTTTGAGACAGGGTCTGCCTTAATTGCTTAGGACTTTGCCAAATTGCTGAGGCTGACTTTGAACTTGGGATACTCCTGCCTCTGCCTCCCAAGCACTGAGATTACAGGCGTGCGCCAACATGCTGAGCTAGAATGAAATTATTAGCCCAGGAGTAGATTATAAAAGGAAGTCATTGTTCCAGTGAATTCTTCTCACAGTGGGCAAAATCTTTGGTTGCCAAATTAACTCTCTCCAATTCTTCAAATCTGTCAAGATAACAATGATCAAGTACAGACTTGGCCATTTTGATACTTGATTTAGTATAATTAATTCCCATTATTCCTCATTTTCAGTATTCTGATGTATCTCATAGCTGTGCTCTCAGTTGTTTTTGTTGTAGTTTGGGGGTTTTTTTGGTTTGTTTTGTTTTGTTTTGTTTTGTTTTTTGTAGGATTGGAGATTAAATCCAGGGCCTTGCACATGATGGGCAAACATTCTTCCACTGAGCTACATCCCCAGCCCTTTTTATTTTGGGACATGGTCTTGCTAAATTGCCCAAGCTAGCCTGGAACTAGTGATCCTCCTCCTTCAGCCTCCAGAGGAACTAGGATGACAGGCCTGTGTCAGAGGGAAGGCTCAACTATTATTTTTAATGATTTTTTTTCCATTTTTAATTAAATGTCATATTTAGCAACTGGTTCACAAACCACACTATTCCCTTAATTTGTGAATCATGAGGCAAATTACTCCAGTTTTACTAGTCTACAAATGGCAAATGCTGTACTATCACTACAAAAAAATGTTTTCCCATACTTTTAAGTAAATGAAGAAGTTAACATTACATTTTCAATTCGGTTGGACCCAAATCTGTCAAGCTTCTAGGACAGTTATTTACACACCCACACTCACAACCAAATGAAACAATCACTAGTCTTTCACTAGCTAAGTCAAAACTTTCAAGGTGCTAATCACGACACTTCTCGAGTGTTAAAGTGAATAAAGCAAACTAGAACAGCAAGTTTCAAATACTTAGACTTCTTTCCAAACTAAACATTCTTTAGCAGTGACCACATGGCCTGCCAAGTTTTAAAACGGGCTGTTTCAACTTTGAAAAATGCATCTAGCTTAAAAAGCTCTTATTGAATTAAAACACTAAGCAGAAAAAGAAATACTATCACCTAAAAGTTCACGTTCTATCTTATGCCCTCTTACACTAAGAAAAAGGGAAAGGTTCGATTTTTTTAAAACATGTTCACCTAGATGACGTCAACACATACGTATCTGAACTGTTTTTACAGGTCGGCCTTAAGAAATGTGGAGCAGCACAACAATCAGTGCATATGTCAAAATATCCTAATAGAACTGGACCCTGTCGTGGTCGATCTATTAAGATTAGCAGCTCTAGAGATCTAGAACAAAATTTAGTTTCCAGTCCCGGTGTGCCCAACCTGGGCTGTCAGCCAAGTCTGTTTAATGAGCTTGAAAGATGAGGGGACCGGCCACTGCATCTGGGCAAGGCGAGAGCAGCTGCACCCCAGCTGTAGGCGATACTTACAAATTTAGGGCGTTTCTCCCCAGGCTCCTCCTGGCCGCGGGGCAACGGAGGGTGCTGCGGGGCCTTCTTGCGCTGCATCTTGCCCTCCCGGCTGCTGCGGAGCGATGCGGAGGAGGGATAAGGGGCTCCGGCGGCAGAGCCATGGGCTAGGTGGTGCAGCCGCGGCCGGTGCCGTTCCATCTTTCCCCACAGCACGTCGGCCAAGAGAAGGCAATCTTACAGCCAGCCACAATCGGAGCTCAAGGATCAGGGTGGGTTCGCCTTCCGGGTTCCGCCACTCACGCCGTTGACCCACCCCAAGCCTAACCGCTACTGCGAGGGCTGAGGCCAACACATCCGAAATCTCCCGCCACCTCGGTCCGCCTTGGACTCACCAATCGCGCGCCGCTGGTTCAATTACACGTCAGGACACCTCCTCTTCCGGGACTTTCGTAAGGTGATTGGTTGTGCCGCCTGTCTATTCCGCTACACTCATCTGGCGGTCCTCACTGCGCACCTTAAAGGCACAGAATGAGGTCGGGTTTGTAGACCCCGTAAGAACCGATGAGAAAGTTATTTACCTCTTTTTGAAATTTGGAAAACCGCTTCTCGGCAAACTGGAAGACGATCGAGATCAACTCCGTGCCACTGGAACACTGATGGAATACAAAATTATTTACTAGTCTCTCCTACGTCTCCGGAGGCTTCAGTGGGATGGCCACAGAAAAGTGCCCAGCTTGCTGGGAAGGAATGCATGTTGGACATAGTTAGCACCCGCACAGGGCCTAAACGATGCGTGTTGGCTCTGAGTTAGGAGAGGGCTCCACCAAAAATCAGCCTGACTGGACACAAACCTTTACACAAATAATGTAAATATTATAGCAGTTCTACAAGTTTATTGAGAACAAAGAGGGGGGATAAATTTTGTCCCAGAGTCCCAGAAGTGGAACACTCATAAAAACCTAAATATAGAACACAATATATAATTATATAAAATGTAATATAATATGTAATAATTATACAAATGTAAGTACATTAAAATAAATTTAATGTTGATTAATAATAATATGATAATATATAAGCTCTGGATGATGAGTTCCAACTTATTTTAATGCACCTGTATCAATTTCATTGAAATATTCACAGAATTGTATACTTAGGATTTTAATAGGTTAAACCTGAAGATCTACTCCAGAAATGGGAGGGAAGCCTAGGTTTTCACTAGGCAGAAAAGAGTGGTGGAGCATTCAGTTAAAAGGCATTCCAGGGAGGTAGAAGGCCAAGAGTGGTCAAGAGCATGAAGTTGAAGCAAATTTACCAGCATATAATAAAGGCCTTTGAACTGAAACTCTGCAAAAGATTTTGTGTATAATGACAGTCAAAGACAGGAGGTTAGCACAGTTTTCTCAAGTGTTAGTGTACTTTCCCCCCCTTTAAAAGTCATATTTTCCTTTGAACTATTTACTTAAAATATCAATCTTCTGACTGTCTGCAGGTGGTATGGGTCAGGAAATATGTTAGACTGGGGCACAAGAAACAATTCCATGTAATCAAGAGAAATTAGCATAGAGGTTCAGAAAAACAGGCCTTGGTTCCAAATACGTCTTTACAAATTTTTTTGTTTTGTTTTTGTTTGTTGGTATTTTTTAATGTTTGTTTTTACTCTATCAGGCTCTCTGTAACAGACTCTGTCCTCAAAGATCACCTAGTCTTAAAGAGTTTTCCAAGACATCAGCAAGATCATTTGAACCAGAAGTAGTTCTTTTTGTTTTGGTAACAGACCAAGAAGCAAGTTTTATTCTAGCCATTCACTACCTATGTGATGTTGGAAATAATGTTTAACTTTCTTTTGTTCTCCATCTGTAAAAGGGATATAATTATAGTAATACCTCCCAAATAGTGGTACTCATATATTAACCTCTTAGAGCTTTGGAATCCTCCAGCCAAAGATCACCAGGAGAAATAACTGAAGTTGGAACAATTTGAGTTTATTACAGAGAGAACCATGATTTTCTCAGTAAGAGGGTGCTAGAAAGCACTAATAGGATTTGTGCCTTGATTAGGTGATTTGGGGAAGACTCCAAAGTATTAAGTGGGGAGCATTGCTCTGTATTAAGTGCCATCAGGAAGTGGGAATAGTTCAACAAGTGAGTATCTTAAATCTTATCTAGCACCATGTCAGCATGTTTTCAAGATGGCAGGATAGAGAAGGTCATTTTCCTGGCTGCTCTGTGGCATGAAACCTAGAAAGCAGGCAGGCAGCTTCTCAGCAAGGTGGGTGAATAGGAAAAAAAGTGGGGGATGCTTTACTGGAATTTTAATTCCAGTAAATTAAAATTTACTGGACACTCAAAGCACTATGTCAGTCTAAAGAGCAAGGCTAAAACAACCAAAGCAACCATTCCTATCAAGGAGAGGGGCTACTTAGTGCCAAAAGACAAAATTACAACAAATGTAGTTTAAAGATCTAAATGGCCTATATTTACAATTCTGGAATAAGACAACACCTTGTTCTATCCATTAAAATGAGTGTAGTTAGCCAGGCATGGTGGCACACACCTGTAATCCCAGCACTTTGGGAAGCTGAGACAGGAGAATTGCAAGTTCAAAGCCAGTCTTAGCAACAGCAAGGCACTAAGCAACTCAGTGAGACCCTGTCTCTACATAAAAACACAAAATAGGGCTGGGGATGTGGCTCAGTGGCCGAGTGCTCCTGAGTTCAATCCCTGGTACCAAAAAAATAAATGAAATGAGTATAGCAATGAGCCAGCAAAGGAATTTTGCCTTTATAAGCAGAAAAGGGCTGAAGAAAGCAAAAATGAAGAACAAAAAGTTGATTGGTCATTTCCACATTCTTTATAGGGTTAAAATCGGGAGAACGTTCTAAGCATACCATCTCAAGTAAATTGGGCCCCTTCTCATTGGTTGCTATGAATCTCCTAGTTTCTTTAGAAAACTAGCCCATTTAAGAATTTGGTTTGAGGGCTGGGGTTGTGGCGCAGTGGTAGAGCGCTTACATGTGTGAGGCATTGGGTTTGATTCTCAGCACCACATAAAAAAATAAATAAAATAAAGGTCTTGTGTCCATATATAACTAAACAATATTTTAAAAAAAGAATTTGGTTTGAATACACAGCAATAAACATGAGTGACTACTCCAGTTTGTTCTGTTCTGCTGGAGTCAACTGCAAGAGCTTAGTTCAAAACTAAGCTTAATCATAATGGCTTCTTATGACTTTATTAAACATTGATATCTTGTTATGTGCACACAGAATTCGTTTGTCTGTGCTTAGAAAAAATTAGAGAAAGTGGTTTTGTTTTGTCCCATTTCATCATGATGAGAGTAAACTTGTTTGACATTGGTGTTTTGCAAGATGCTGTCCATCAGGAAAACAACATGACCTAGCTCTGAGCATCAAGCCTGCCTTTAAAAACACTGAGACTAGCTGTAAGTGTCAAACTATTTCCCTGATGTCAAAGACTATGCTTTCTTTCTGATATCTTTGACACATAAAAGGCACTAAATATAAGTAAACAGAGCTAATAATTGATACTCAGGTTTACATAGAGCACTCTGATTTTTGTCACAGAAAGTCATTGCAACTTCAGTAAACCAGTGAAAATAATATTTTTGTATGTTTTACATTTTGAAAGCATATTTCATGTGCTATTTCAAGCTCACAACAGTATACACTACCTTTTACTCTGATTGCCAAACAACAAGGACATGATTCACTCCATTGAATCAACAATTTTGGAAGCTCTACTTGTACAGACTTAGTTGCACTGAGACAAAATTGAAGGAAATGAAAGGCAGATCTGGAAAAGCTTGGTATCCAGGAATACTCTTCTTGATCATTTCTATTCAGTCTTAACATCCAGACATTACTAATTTCATTCTTGTGAGGGTTCACTGTAAATGACTGTAGGAGAAAGTCCTGAAAAGTTAAGAAAAGGAATTCAGCATCCCTATTCAAGTGGGGAAAAAAGAGAGCTACCATTTTACCCTCACTCAACTGGCAAATATTACAAAGTCCCACGTCATCAAGGTTTGGTCAAACTGTAAGGATACATGAATTCTTACATAGACATTAGAAATGCAAAACTGGTACAGCCACTTTAAACAACAAACAAGTTAGTAATACTAGAGATGAAGGAACGTATACCTATGACCCAGCAATTCCATGTCCAGATGATTCCCTGGAGAAGCCCAAAGATACACAAAAGGATTTTTTTATGCTTGGCACAGGTGGCACACGTCTAGAATCCCAGCTACTTGGGATGCTGAGTTAGGAGGATTACAAATTTGAGGTAAGCCTGGACAACTTAGGGAAACCTTGCCTCAAATTTTTAAAAAAAGTAGACAAATGGTTGAGGATGTAAAGCAATGGTAAAAGCACCCTTAGGTTTAATCCCCACTACAAATATATGTCTATATAATATTCCTTGACCATTTTTAGTAGCAAAAATAAGCAAACTGCCCTATTGTCAAAATAAGAATAAGATACGTGGAGGTTTATAATACAATGTAATCCTACAATGCATTCAAAATAACTAGTGTATAAATAACGAATGGATAAATCTAAGCCCGGTATGGTGGTACACACCTGTAATCCCAGTGGCTCTGGAGGCTGAGGCAAGAGGATTGTGAGTTAAAAGCCAGCCTCAGCAACTCAACGAAGCCCTAAGCAACTCAACAAGACCCTGTCTCTAATAAGATAGAAAAAGAGAGATATGGCTCAGTGGTTAAGCACCCTGGGTTCAATTCCCAGTATAATCAATCATCAATCAATCAATCAACAAACAATGCATAAATAAATCTCAAAAAATAAAAAGAGAAATCAAGTTGCAAAATTCAAACAGCATGATAAAACATTACATATGTATAGTATGTATATTCATGTGTATATACATATATGTAATACATATGCATGTATGTGTACATGTAATAACATTGCAAAAAGACAAGGGAAATACACACAATATCTTCACCTACTTGCACAGAGGAAAGTAGAAAGGGGGCAAGAATTAAAGCTGAAATTTTATAGCTAAAATATGTCATGTTTTATTTATTGAAAGAAAAAATATGAAGTAAAAATCTAGTAAAATGTTAAAGCATATTTAACATAAAGCATATTTAAATCTCAGAGGTGAGTAAATTGATGTGTGTTTTATTACATTCTATAATATTGTTTGTTGCAAACATTTTATATTAAGTTTTCAATGAAATGTACAGATTAGCAGTAAAATAGCAATATCAGAGATAGCTCCCTTAACTCTTGCTACTCCTCCACAAATTTTTGGTTTATTAGCATGAGCCCAGAGTGAGCTATTGAGTCCATATGTAGAGATATGAAATTATTTCCTTTTAGGATGACCTTAAGTTTTAGTTTGTTTTAAATTCTAAGTAACAAAATCAAGTCTCTACCTTTCCTTTTTTCCACTTTATTTTTTTCTCACAGCCCTTTCTCTGCTTACAATAGTGCAAAGAGCACCAACAATGAAAGTCACTTCATCCCTCTTCCACTTTCAGTTCAAACTGAAAATTCAGTTCTTTGCCAAGCATGCTTTCCAAAAAGCAGATTAAAACAAAATCCATTTAATTACAAATCTAATTCATAGCTTAATTGATTTAACTTCACCACATCCCCAGCCCTATTTTGTGTTTTATGTAGAGACAGGGTCTCACTGAGTTGCTTAGCGCCTCACCCTTGCTGAGGCTGGCTTTGAACTAGCGATTCTCCTGTCTCAGCCTTCCAAAGTGCTGGGATTACAGGCTTGCGCCACCAAGCCCAGTTTATTTTGCCATTTTACTATAGTGGAAATATACCTCACTACACACAAATCCTATACCATTTTATATTGGATCAATTATTTGGCCAATAGCATTGACTTTGCACCTCCACTTCAGATCCTCAGTGGCAGGATATAACAATGTTGATTACACTATCACATTTGGGGCATGACACCTTCTACATTCTCTACAGGCTGGTCTATATTGATTACAATTGCTTTTGCTTTACAATATAAGATTACATGAGAAAGAAATTAATTATATACACAAAAATGGTCACTGACATAGTCACATTATGTGTCTACATCAGCATCTCTCAATCTTGGCACCACTGACACTTGGGGCTGAATAATTCTTTGTTATGGGAAGTTGTCCTGTGCGTTATGGAGTACTTGGTAGCCTTCCAAGCCTTATCCACCAGAGTCCAGTAACATACCCACAAATGTCACAACCAAAACTTTCTCCAGATTTTGCCAAATTTTCCCAAAGGGTGCAGTAATATTCCATTGTATGGATGGATATACCACATCCATTTTGATTATTCATTCATCAGTTGATAGATATTTGAGGTGTTTCCACCTTCTGACTATTATAAATAATACTACTACAAATGTTTGTATATAGCCAGGCACAATGGTGCATGCCTGTAATCCCAACAACTTACGGCTGAGGTAAGGAGATCAAAAGTTGGAGGCCAGTCTTGGCAACCTTGCAAGATACTGTTGCAAAATAAAAAATAGAAAGGGCTGGGGATGTAGCTCACTGGTAAAGCAAGGGGCAAAGGGAATTCTTGCTGAACCAATCAAACAAAATTCTTGCTGAAGGAAGGCCAGGGTAATAAGATATCAAATCAGATACCCCGGATGGGGGATAAATTAATTTAGCAGGGTGAGCAAGATTATTGCTCAAACTAGATTCTACAAAGACAAAGAGGGAAACTCAAGGTCTGGCCTAGTCAGAAGGAACCCAAAGAAAGCCTACTCAGGTTTGAGGGAAAAATCTTTGTTAATATATAGGAGAACTTCTGGGATATATCATAGGGAACCCTATGTTGGAGGAACTGCCAGATATTTCCAAAGTGGCTGCCCTGTTTTACATTCCCACTAGCAGTGCATGAGGGTCCCAATTTTGCCATATTCTCATCAACAATTTTTATGTAACGTTTTTAATCTGACCACCCTAGTGGATGTGAAGTGGTTTTGATCTCCCACTATTTGTGTGTGTGTATGTGTGTGTGTGTGTGTGTGTGTGTGTGTGTGAAAGAGAAAAAGAGAGATAGGGAAGAGCACATTACTGAAATATAGTTACACCTATTCTTTTACATATTGTCTATAGGTACTTTTGTTCTACAACAGTGAAGTATTTACAAAAGACATCTTATGGCC
>CM053404.1:96197796-96216407 GCA_028644305.1 Xerus rutilus | reverse complement strand
GAAGGGCATCTGGGTTGCTTCCACGGTTTTGCAATTGTGAATTGTGCTGCTATAAACATTGAGGTGGCTGCGTTACTGTGGTACGCTGTTTTTAAGTCTTTAGGGTATAGGCCAAGGAGTGAAATAGCTGGATCAAATGGTGGTTCCATTCCAAGTTTTTAAAGAAATCTCCATACTGCCAGAATAGTTTTTTCTAGTAGAGACTGTGCACATTATTTGTAAGAATTTGATCTGTCCCTTAATTCCCCTGGGTAGAATTGCACAACCTCCAGCAATAACCAAAGCTCATCTGAAGATCCAGGGCTATCACTAGGGAATTTTTTAAATTTACCAGTCAAGTACCCCTGAGTTCAATCCCCAGTACATTAAAAAAAAATTTTACCAAATATAACTTTCCTAAGAATCCTAGGGCAAACTCTTTTCTAGAAGTTCCCTACTGGCCATTACCTATTCAGGCATCCAGCCTGTTTTATTTCCGTGCTTTTCTCATTCAACTTTCTGAACTATATTCTAGAGCTTCCTTTCTTTTACACATGGGCATACTGGTTTGACCTTTAATGCATTATTGAAAGTTTATTGAAGATTAGAAAGAGTCTTTCACATTCTTGGAGAAAAAGAAAGAAATTTAATTTCTAGAAAAAGCTGGATGGGGAATTTATGGTAGCAAGAGAATTGGTGAAAAGATACAGGTGGAATCAACATTTTGCTTTCGTTACATGGGCAGAGTAACTCGGGAAATCCATCAATCACCAATACAAACAGCCAGCTTTCTTAAAGACTTGAAGACTATTTAACTACCTTGATTCTTTTCTCTGTTTTATTTTCATTAGTATAAACTATAACTTCAGAACTAAATGAAGTAGTAAAAACTTTTAAAATCATGATAAATGATTAATAGGGTTTTGTGTATGTGTTTGTGTGTGTGTATATATTTGCAGAATATTCAGAACTGAAAGAATGCTCTAAAGCTTTTTGTGTGCACTATTTCATAAAACCTCTTTAAATATTGACTATTTCTTCCAAGCAGAAAGCATGCTAAGTGTTAAATACATGACCTTTCTTTCCTTATTTTTTTTCTTTCTCTTCTTTCCTTCCTTTTTTCCTTTCACTCTAAGTAGTAAAGCCTTTATGATAGTCCTGAGAAAACAATCATCATAGATGCAAAATGGAATTCCCATGCATACAGTGATAGCTAGGACCAGACAAATAGCCTATTTTCCTTAATTACTATGTATAACATTGGACAGCAGATGTTCTTCTACATGTGGCTTACTAATTTATTTCATTCTTTCTGTCCATTTACATGAGCTATTCTGAAAATTGGTATTGAGAAAGTATAATCAAATCTTTTTCTCCTCTTCATGAACAAAATTTAATCTCTCACATTAATATATCATTTTTCAATATCACAATTTAGGGAGAAGAATGCCTATTACAAACCACAACCTACCTATGCACAAATAAAAAACCCACACCATTTTCTAGCTCCATACCAAAACACCAAAATGCAGAACAGCAGCAGGAAAATAAATAAACATAGCTGCTTAGGGGACATACTCAAACCATATACAAACCATATAGCAATGTTATTACCAGTAAAAATAAGGCAGAACAGTATCCTGAATGTGCAAAACTGAAATTACCACATAAAACCCACTGCGTTTGACTTGTCACCATACTAGTTATATTTTTAACCCTTCTAATCCACAGTTGTTGATGGTTAATACCACATTATGACCACTCAATAAATATTAGTTTCTTTCAAATTATCCATTGTAGGTATGGGTCTTAGGGTATACACCATCATGCTAAGGTTTTCTAACAATCATAAAGGTTATTTAGCCTTTACTCATAAGTTCTGGCAAAGTTGATCTCTCCTCTCTCCCATACTGGTATACATTCACATAATCCTTAGAAGTATGGAAATTTGCCGACAGTTATATTTAGAACAATGAGTTAAATGTGGCTAGTTTTGAAAGAAATGAATGATTTCTACTCAAATTATGCAACATCAAGCATGTTCTAGAAAACCTTTTAAATCAGGAGCCATTTTCTATTATATCTACCTAATGCTAGTAATGCTAAAGTGCCTTGGTCCACTTAAGGAGGGAACTAACATGCTTTTCCATTATATAGTATAGCTGACCATAGACTATTTAAATTGGTTTCAAATTTTAGGTTAATGTTCTTACTGCTGTCCTGCTACTTACCTTAATTCATCTTAGTATTTTATGATGGTAGATATTACTGTCTGCATAATGAGCAAAGAAGTTTAAAATGTAATGCCTCTTTTCTCCTCATTAATGCTGCTACTAAACTTCACTTCTTAAGGACAAATGACCATATTATACACTTATTTTGAAACAGATAATTGTATTGTTGAATGGTATTGCCTTGTCTGATACTTTAATTGTAATGTATAACTCAATTGCAAAGCCTAAAGAATATGTACTAAGTTTACCATTTTGAAAAATTATAAAAATAAAATAAATGTGGTAATAAAAAGTCAAACATTCTAAAAAACTATAAAGTATCATGTAAAAATTCCCATTCTCTACTTCTAGTCCTATTCAGCAGAGTTAACCCGGTTTATGTGTTTCCATTTCAAGTTCTTCTGGTCATTACCTTCATAATATTGAATATAATGCTTATGTCTCATTTTCTCAGTTTCTTGGTGCTCAACAGTATCAACTGACTCTATAATGAAAGATGAGAAAATGAGCTTATTCTTACTCCTGCCATCTCCTTTACTCCTTTCCATTTTTGCTAATTTATTTTTTATTCAATTCAGTTTACTACCTTTATTTTTATTTGCATGTATTTACACTAGTGTATTTATGTTTATAAGTACATAAATGTGATAATGTTTTATCTTAATTCAGTCACTTTCTTTCTCTTTCCTTTCTTTCACCTAATTCTCTCTCCCTTAATTTCAGAAATAGTCTCTCACCATCAACATATATTTACAATCTATTAAGAATCCCTCAAACTTCTTCATGATATATAATCATATAAATGTACTTTAGCAGGTATGAAATTTTAGTTTCACAAGATAAAAAAATGTCCTAGAGATCTGTTGCACTACAATATAGAGTACTTAATGCTGCTGGACTGGATACTTAAAAATGATTGATGAAAACAAGGCACGGTGGTATGTGCCTGTACTCCCAGAGACTCAGGAGTCTGAGGTAGAAGGATAGCAAGTTTTAGGCTAGCCTGGGCAACTTAGCAAGACCTCACTTCAAAAAATAAAAATAAAAAATGCTCATGATGTAGATTAGTAAGCAAGACGCTGGGTTTGATCCCCAAAACAGCAGCAGAAAAAAAAAGCTGATGATACATTTTATGAGCCATTTTTAACACAATTAAAAATAAAAATACATGATTATATAATACATATACAGTATATAATGTATTATATAATACATTTACATACATATACAGTAAATTGTCACTTTGCACAGTTCACATATAAATGAATTTGAGTTACAACCATTCAGAAGTATAGTTGCCATAACCTGTATGTCAATTTTTTAAATTAACTGTGTTCCTTGCTCATTTTATAAATTGAGGGTTTTTTAAATTCATCTTGAGCTCTTTGCATATTATCCATTGAATAGCCAATAAATGTGTGAAAGAAAAATAATTTGGATGGAGTCAGAACTTGGCTTTACTGTGTAGCAGAGCATGTACCCATCAAATCATAAGGTACCGAATACAATATGTAGAACACAATAATTCCCAGAAATGAATCCAAGTGTATATGATCATTCATTAAATGTGTAAGTGGGAAAATTATGGATTAATTAATACATTTTTCTGGAAAAACTGGTCATATGAGAAAAATAAATTATCCTCTTTTAGACAAAATATGAATTCATATAAAGTTATCATTGTAAAATGAAAAAGCATTCTTACTCAAAAATCTAGGATACTCTATATAGAATCTAGGGATAGGAAAACTAAAATTTCTGAAAGAAATGATGAGACATTTGGCTACACAAAAATTAAAATTTTATAAAAGTTTTATGACAAAAAAATTTGATAGCAAACTTTTTTTTAACAAAATCAGTAACAAATTATGTACTTAATGTGTGTAAAATACCTATTAAATGTTTATTCAACATTTGTTGCTGTATAACAAATTGCCTTCATACTAAATAAATAATGCCAAAATAAATAAAACAAAAAATATATTATCTCAGTTTCTTTGGTTCAGGAATCTATGGTTTAGCTGCCTCTGGCTTAATATTTCTCAGAAGGCGGCAGTCAAATGATCAGCTAGGACTTCAGTCTCTCCTAAAGGACATTCCTAGGGAGAAGGATCACCTGCAAACCTTTCCACAGAATTGTCTTGCAACCTGGCAGCTAAGTGATCCAAGAGAAAATACTCAAGGTAGAAGTCACAGTCTTTGTTATAATCTAGTCTCGAGTGAAATCCTAGCATATCTAGGTTCTGTTTCTAAGGTAAGACAATAAATGCTCAAGGTGAGGGGATTCCACAAAGATGGGACTACTAGGAGGCAGTGATCACTGGGGATGGACTGAAAGGTTGCTACCACAATTAGTTATACACATAATTTTAAGTCATGTACATAATTAAATCGTTTCACTATTTCACCATGTTTCAGATAATATCTCTTAACTACCATAAGATGAGGAAATTACTTCCTTGCACCTCTCTGTTGTACCTGTCACTTCTATCAACAAGAGAATTATGGTTACATTGTCAAGGCTTATATCACTTGCCTGACAGACATAATTAAATCTATAGACTCTTTCAAGTACTAGATCCAGGGATAGGTAGAAAGTCTTCTCTGTCACCTTCTGATTTGAAGAAGGAAGGCTTATTCCAGTAGACAGCCCTCACTTTACAAATTTTAGACCTTCTCTGGCAGAATAGTCCATTTATTTTTAAACCTGTGGTTGAGGATAAATAAATTTGCATAGCTGGCCTATAGATATTGCTTCATATAAACACCATGACTTCAGTCTCACTTCTCACTCCCTATTTCTAAAGCTATCAATAGAAAGTCTGAAGTCCTTCAGGACTTGAGAGGAAAGAACCATGCTCACATCTACTCTAAGCCTTTCTGTGCAGGTTTTGGTCTCTTAAGTTTGTCCACTTCTACTCATTCATTAATATGTTTCCAACTACTTTCTACCATCTAGTGAAAATATCTTATCTTGGATGTTTCCTCTCTTATTTTTGATTCTCTATGAATATATTCTCCTGTGCACTTCTTTAGTAATGTTTGGATGAAATTCTGGGAAGAGTGGGAGGAAATTTTTTTTTTTTGGTATTAGAGATTGAACCCAGGGGGCACTTAACCACTGAGCCACATCCTTAGCCCTTTTGACTTTTTATTTTGAGACAGGGTCTCACTAAGTTGCTTAGGGCCTCACTTAGTTGCTGAGACTGTCCCTGAACTTGTGATCCTCCTGCCTTATCCCCTGAGCTGCTGGGATTATAGATGTGTGCCACTATTCCTGGTTGGAAGGAAAAATCTTTTGTCTCAGTGTGCCACAGTGGAATAGAACCAAGCTTACTATCTACAAGGTGGTTAATCAATGCCTATAAGAGAAATAAATTCAGTAATAAATTAATGGATCAAAGTGGGTGTGATTATACTAGTTTTCTATTGCTGTCATAATGAATTACCACAAATTAGGCTTAAAACAACACAAATGTATTATCTTATTGTTCTGAAGGTCAGAAGTTTGAAATGCGTCTCACTGGTATGAAATCAATGTGTCAGTAGGGCTACATTTCTATTCTCATGAAAGGCAATATACACACGAGTTTTAGGGATCAGGATATGGAAACCTTTGAGGTGCCTATCACAGTGAAGAATATCTTAGTTCATTTTCAGTTACTAATAACACAATATAGTCTTTTCTAATTTTTATTTTGAGACATGGTCTCACTAAGTTGCAGAGGCTGGTCTCTGTCTTGTGATTCTCCTGACTGAGTCACCTTAGTCACTGGGATTACAGGCATGTACTCTGACACCGAGTTGTTGATGACCTTTTTGCTGACAGAATCCTGTGGCAGCGCTAACATCACACAGCCAGAGACAGAGTGCACCTGAATCTATTACATGGTCTCTCTCCCCCTTGTTTTAAAGCCACCAGGATTCACTTATTCCCTGATGACCTTGTTTGTTACGGTTATGTTATGAAGTGCCCCCCAAAGCTCATGTGTGAGAAAATGCAAAAATTTGCAGAGGTGAAATGATGGTATTAGGAACGTTGTACATTGATTGGTGGATTAATTCACTGATATGGATTAACCAAGTAGTAACTATAGGCAGATAGGGTGGTTTGAGGAACTAGGTCACTGGGAGGTGTGACTTGGGGGTTTACATTTTGTCCTGGGTTAGCAGAGCTCTCTTTGCTTTATGTTGCCATGTTCTGAACTGCTTTGCTCCTCCATGCCCTTCTGCCATGTTCTCCTTCACCTTGGGCCCACAGCTATGGAATCAGCCAACCATGGACTGAGACCTCAGAAACTAGAAGCCAAAATGAACTTTCCTTTTCTATGCTGTTCTTGTCAGGTATATTGGTCACAGTGATGAAAAAGCTGACTGAAACATTGTCAAAACCTATCCACTTCCCAAAGGCACCACCCCTAAACACTACAGAGGATTATGTTTCTATGCTCTTAATATTTCACAATAGGGATTTAATTTTAGCTTGAGGTTTGAGACAAAATAAACCATATTCAAACCATAGCAATATCCACTGCTATTTACTGGAAAATGCAAGCATCCAATTCTACTTATTTAGAAGTGGTATGTAAAGGTAGGTAAGCCTTTAAGAAAATAATTAGGAGGATGAGAAAGTGTGCTTGACTGAGACAGGCAATTGAGAGGTAGATGGCACACACACATCAGATAGAGCACTGATCTCCAGGATATATAAAGAACTCAAAAAACTTAACACCAAAAAAACAAACAACCCAATCAATAAATGGGCTAAGGAGCTGAATAGAAACCTCTCAGAAGAAGATATACAATCAGCCAACAAATATATGAAGAAATGTTCAACATCTCTAGCCATTAGAGAAATGCAAATCAAAACTACTCTCAGATTTCATCAGTCAGAATGGCAGCTATCCAAAATACCAGCAACAATAAGTGCTGGCGAGGATGTGGTGAAAAAGGCACACTCAAACATTGCTGGTGGGACTGCAAACTGGTGCAACCAATCTGGAAAGCAGTATGGAGATTTCTTAAAAAACTTGGAATGGAACCACCATTTGATCCAGCTATTTCACTCCTTGGCCTATACCCTAAAGACTTAAAAACAGCATACTACAGTGATGCAGCCACTTCAATGTTTATGGCAGCACAATTCACAATTGCAAAACCGTGGAAGCAACCCAGATGCCCTTCAATAGATGAATGGATAAAGAAACTGTGGTATATATACACAATGGAATATTATTCAGCAATAAAAGAGAATAAAATTATGGCATTTGCAGGTAAATGGATGGAATTGGAGAACATTATGCTAAGTGAAGTAAGCCAATCCCAAAATGCCAAATGTTCTCTCTGATTAGTGAGTGCTGATACATAAGGGGAGTGGGAATGGGGAACATAGGAGAAATGAAGGAACTCGGGATGGAGTGGGGGGGAGGTGGGGGGAGGGAAAGGGGAATGGGTGTAGTAAAAATGGTTGAATGAGATGGTCATCACTACCCTAGGTGCATGTATGAAGACACAACTGGTGTGACTCTATCTGGTTTGCAACCAGAGAAATGGAAAAATTGAGCTCTATATATGTACTATGATTTGAAATGCATTTAAATAAATTAATAAAAAAGAGAGGTAGGTGGCAGTGAAAAATAAAGCATGAAATATTAATTCTTAATCATAGAGGTGGAATAAATAGCTCGTGGCTGAATGTCTTGTTTTAGGTCATTCCACTTGTAAGAACCCAAAATATTTTTATACTTGAACTATTATTTACAAATTAAGGCAAGTTAATAATTCAAAGAAACAGATAGTACTAGAATTAGAAAAAATTCACTTGCTATAAATAGATTTTATAAATAGATTTTTTGTTAAGTTGAAGATATCTGCAGTAGAACTATAATGAACTTGAAATTTAAAAATCCTCGTTTCCATGTTTGCGGTATGATAAAGCCAAATGTTATGTTCTATACAATAGTGAATATCATTTTCTCTATCATAAATTTTAAAAAGGGGCTTCTAATATAGTTTAGTGGTAGAGTACTTGCCTGGCATGAATGAGGCCCTGGGTTCAATCCCTAGCACCAGGAAAAAAGGTGCTTTTCATGGTATAGGGTACCTGAAAAATGTCCCTTTTTATTACAATGCAGGTATCTATGTGATAAAATACATCAGTATTAGTAAAGAAATTTGTAGTTATTGCACATTTCTAATTCCGTACAAACTCATTAGTTGATACTTACTTCTAATACCCCGTAAAGTGAAGCTAAGCAATAGGTTCAGACTTTTATTTAAAGGTTGACTATGTGTCAGTGTTGCTTTTCTATGTAGACAAAAATAAATAAGCATGTTCTATATTTTACTGATAAACACATAAGTAAATACAATTCATCCGTGGTGTCAAGTGGTCTATATATACTGAGGTATCATGTTGTTAAGAAATATACCTTTAACATGCTTAAGTTTGCACATAAACATTGAAGGCTGTTCTGGATATAATTTTGCTAGCATTTCCTATGAGTTGTAGATATCTTATGTGATTAAAATGAAAACCACATAGAAAGCAATAAAAGAAAGACATTGTGTCCATCTACAACTAAAAAAAAAAAGTTAAAAAAAAAAAAGACAGCAGCAGCATTTAAGATTTGGGAAGAAGAGCTAGGTCATGAAAATGAAAAGTATAATTCATTAGGTTTAAATATGGGCTTAATGTTCATATTTATTTTTCACAATTGCAAAAGTTACTCAAAGTAGATTTCAAACATCTTTAAGGGATGCTAATATAATTCAATAAAATTCTTCTAATTTCTTTGTTCAGAATGAAATTCTAGGTAATATTATTTTTTAATGACTACAATATCATCTTGACATCAAATGATGATTACAGGTTTATGAGCAATTTTATAATGTCAGAATTTTAATATTTTAATTATGAATTCTCAATAATATGAATTCATTCTTCTGTGCTAACTCTAACATCTTTTTTTTAAATGAGAGAATATGTAATTTTATCTTAAGCAGAACAGAGTCACTATTTATACTCTTAAAATACCACTTGTTTTATTTGGGGCCTCTTATAAAAGGTGTTGGATGAACTGAGAAAATTTTTAGTTTGTCCTAGGACTTTATCAGGAGGAGAATAATAACTAAGTATGTCTTTTTTTCTTTCTAATTATGCATTGCTTTTTTTTTTGTACTGGAGATTGAACTCAGGGGCTCTAGACCACTAAGCCACATCCTCAGCCCTATTTTATTTTATGTAGACACAGGGTCTCACTGAGTTGCTTAGATAATTATGCATTTCTTAAAGACTTCTTTCATGTGCCATCTAAAAGATGCCAAAACTAAACTCAAGTGAGAAATGTTATCTTTTTATGTTTCAGAGCCTTAGTTTTTTTAACTCTAGTGGACACTTAACATACATTTGCAAAGTCCCTTTTTCCTAAATACCACCCTCACACATAATTTCCCCCCATACAATAGCCATACAAGTCATTAACCTCAATGTTTTTATGTTTATGAGTTGCTTTGTGTATGGACATAAAAGTTTCTAAGTACAGAGCTGATCTGAATATGCATGGAGGATGGGTGGCCTGCCTTACTCACTAGCTAAAGGTGAGTTACTTTATAACACAAAGCTCTAAAACTGGCATCTCCAGGAAAATTAAAAATTGCTGTATGGCATAAGAATTTGGGATTATTCTAAAGTAGAAAAGCCAAATATGTGAATGATTGAAAATAATTTATTACATATGATTTTCTAATAAAAAGTTTATAACTACCAATACTACTTATAAAATTCTGAAGAAAGGAAAGGGCTCTCTCTTCAAATCAGTAAGAACTAAACAGATGACTTTATAAAAGATTCGGGAAATTTGGACAAGCAAGATAAATGTACTGGTACAACTTGCTGTACTAGGAAAGCCTTGGGATATATTAGAGATTTAGATATAAGTTCTAATTCATCCACATCACTTCCTCCCTTGGGTCTCATTAATTCTATAAATGACATATTATGCTCCACCTTATAGATCACACCTCTGGCACAACTTTAACCAGGAACCCATCAAGATAGCAGCTGCGGGCTGGGATTGTACCTCAGTGGTAGAGTGCTTGCTTTGCATGCGGGAAGCACTGGGTTCAATCCTCAGCCCCACATAAAAATAAATAAATAAAATAAAGATATTCGTGTCCATCTAAAACTAAAAAAATTTTAAAAAAAAAGATAGCAGCTGCAAGGGGCTGGGATTGTAGCTCAGTGGTAGAGTGCTTGCTTCACATGTGTGAGGCCCTGGGTTCAATCCTCAGCACCACATACAAAGCAATAAAAGAAAGACATTGTGTCCATCTACAACTAAAAAAAAAAAAGTTAAAAAAAAAAAAGACAGCAGCTGCATTTAAGATTTGGGAAGAAGAGCTAGGTCTTGAATTGACCTTGCCATTACCATATGAGGGTTGCATTCAACTCTCTGTTGCTCTGATTTTCTATCTGTTTCTGTCTCCTCTACAGCACCATCAAACTTGACTTTTGACTTTGCCTATTCGCAAAACTACCACCCACAGAAAATGTATTTCATGCCTATTGGTTCATCGTCTGTGTTAAGATCTTCTGTTAATGCTTCCAGATCCACTGTTTACCTTCCTTCATCCAGCTGTGTCCTAGGAGTTTGGCCTGCATAGAATATAGCTGTGAACTTCTTTGCTTCCTGGCTTTCAGTTGTATTCAGTTAAGGGGAGCCTTATCATGAGTTTGGACAAGAGTAAGAGGATGAGCTTGAAGATTAATCCTACCATTCTCCCCCATAGCACAAATTTTCTGTGGGAGGGAACCTCTATAAAGTTGAGCACTGGTAGTTAAAGCAAAGGAATAAAAGTCTTTGCTGTTACAGTGGTGTTTGGTTCTGTAAAGGGCCACAGTACAGAAACATATATGCACAAAATCTGTAATATTAAATTTTCATGGAGGAGAAGTGATTAGGTATGAAGTATCTATGACTGCTCCATGGGGAAGTAATAAGGATATATTGTCCTACAGAGTTACTGTGACCCGGCTGAATTCTCCAACTGAAGATGAGAACCCAAGATGATGGGAAAGTACAAAGGTGACAAAGAGAGATGGTAGAAGAGCTTATAGGGTTTTCTTAATTAACTTTAACCACTCAGAAGTGATAAAGAGAACTAAAGCACCTAAGAGAAGAATAACAAGGCCTCTTTCTCATCCTTTCTCCAATCTTTGTTCTTATACCTTATCTTATTTTAATTTATACCTTTCCCTGGACCAAACTTTTTCCTAGGAATCACATACTACCACATCTTCTGATCCTACATAAAGAGGAAGTTTAAATAAAAAGTAATGCCGGGCTGGGGTTGTGGCTCAGTGGTAGAGCGCTTGCTTCGCATGTGGGAGGCACTGGGTTTGAGCCTCAGCACCGCATACAAATAAATGAATAAATAAAGATCAATCAACAACTAAAAAAAATTTAAAAAAACCAACTTCTCTTAAAAAAAAAAGTAATGCCTGAGTTTGTTATAATTTCCATAGCTTTCAATTATGTCTTTTATTTTCAAATTACTTCTTACATTACTGTTGTGTAGATAAATATTCAAGGCACAGATTGCTTACATTATCTGTTATGGTTTTGATCTGGAATGTCTCTCAAAGTCTCATGTGTACAGAGGTGTGCAGTACTTTTTAGTCAATGAGTGCATCACAAGGGCTCTGACCTCATCAAAGGATTAATCCTTTAGTCCATTCTAAAGCTGAATGGACTAATAGGAGGCCAGACCTAGTTGGAGGGAGAAGGTTACTGGGGAAGTACCCTGGAAAGGTTTTCTTCTCCCTAGCCCCTCCCCTAGCCCCCTGCTTCCCAGCTGCCATGAGCTGAGCAGCTTTCCTCTGCCATGCTCTTCTGCCATGATGTTCTTCTGCCTTGCCTCAGGCCCACAGCTGTGGAGCTAGCAAACCATGGACTGAATGCTCTGAAACTGGTAGCCAAAACAAATCTTTTCTCCTCTAAGTTGTTCTTGACAGGCATTTTGGTCACAGTAATAAACAGCTGACTAACATACTATCCAAGATCACAGCTAGTAAATAGTAGTGCTAAAACTCAAATTCTTAAAGATAGACTTGGTGCTTTGTCTATTTCAGCAAGTTGCCTCAGGTTATTTGCTAAAAGGTAGAGAAAATCCCAACCTTCAAATGATCATCAGAATGAATCATTTTATACTTAAATTAGTTCTTAATCTGAAATGTTAGATACTTAGATGGTACAAAAGATGTAGAAGACAATGACTAAGACTATTTAAGAATTTTTTAAAATATGCTTTTTTTGTAAAATATAAATGTTTTGTAAAACACTATGGGTATAAAAGTAGATATAGGCACAGAAAATTATTCATTCAAGTATAATCATAGAGACTCAATTTTATAAAAACTCATAAAAAATACCAAATAATTCAAATGCCTTGCCTAGAAGAAAAAAATGTGTTAAAATCAAGAGGTACAAAAGTTATTATTTCTAAGAGATTTTAATTAAAACCCAGTATATATTTTAACTTCTTTAGGGACGAAAACTCATTAGAACAGACTTGAGTACATAGTGCTAAAAGATTTTTTAACAAATAAAATCTGTGTGTGAAATAAGACTGTGACAAGGAAGCAAAGCAAACACATCAGATAAAGAGACAACACTTTAGTTGAAAAGATACATGTTTACAAGTAAGCATGATATTCTAATAACATAAAGGATTAACACTAATCAGTAGGGTGTTAACAAATATATCAGGGGAAGGAGATACACAAAAAGAAAATAAGTTTGATAATAAATGAGGACAAGTACAAAATTAATTATGTCTCTTAAATGCCTATGCCACTGAAGTCATTTAAAATTTTTTTAACAAGAAAAATGAAATTTGTACAATGTAGAAATAATGAAGATCTTGCCAAAGTAACAATTGATAATAAACATAATAAGGAAATGAGGTATTTTAGACACATACAAATCAGCAGGCACAAATAACCTGGTCAGAAATAAAAAGAAATTAGACAGAGGGCTTACTGGATTCCTTATAAATTTAATTGTTAAAATTGGTGAACATCTTTAGAAAGCATTGGTTAAAAAGAATTTTGCACTGCTGAAGGAAAAGGTCAAGGGAAAAAAGCAGTGGGAATGACCATTTGGGAGACACATTGTTAACTATTAGCAACATAGTGGTTTCATCACCACAGGAGAAAAACTGTGTATCAGGAAAAAAATGGTTCCAAGAAAAATGAATAGCAACACATTATCAAGATAAAAAATCCCATTTGGAATTATCTTTTTTATAGAATTATCTAGAAAATGTTTGGTATTTCAACATTAATGACATTTCTGTAAAGTCTTCCTGAAATTTTGTTGGACAAAAATGAATCTGATTTAGATAGACTGTGGTCAAGAGGAATCAAAGTTTTCTGACTGTAGTAAAGATTATAAGATGAAAATATATCAGATATTTTTCATACAAGCTACTTGACTTTATCAGGTGAAAAACATAGCACTTACAGTTTTAACTTTTAACCAAGATATTTTAGCAAAACCAAATGAAAGATTTCCAGCATTCCAGCTATCTGACATTTTGAAATAGTCAGTACAACATTTTTTGAGCTGAAAGTTTTTTTAAATAAATAAATTGATTTTACTTACATTCATAGATCAACAATTTTTATTTTATTTTTTAAAATTTTTTTTAGTTGTTGATGGACACAATGTATTTTATTGCTTTGTATGTGGTGCTGAGGATCGAACCCAGGGCCTCACGCATGCGAGGCAAGCGCTCTACCGCTGAGCCACAATCCCAGCCCCAGATCAACAATTTTTAAATGTGCTGTTTGATGAAGTAAGTTTCACTTGGTAAAAGTACATCAGGGGATAAGTCAACAACTATGATTTTAAAAATTATACTGATCCATTTTAATAGCTGTGTGATATTCTATAGTTTCTTGTACTGTTTTTTGTTTTGTTTTATTTTTGTCAGTTTTGTGTCTTATTGTACCTGTGACACTTAGTACTTGCCTGGGTAGTTATGCAGAGGGTACAGCTACTCTTTTTGCTCTTGCTTCTTGGTCTTCAGATTGTCCTCATGCTTGCTGAGCCTGTGGCACACGGCTGGTGTTTTCTTGGGTCACAGTTCCAGGGGCTTGTACTTCTTGCCCTTGTATTATTTCCTGAAGTTTTCTTTCTGAGGCTGGTTATGACTGTAAGAACACAGGTGATGGATTTGCAGACAACTGAATCTTAGCTTGGACACTGTGCTGCCTATCTCTCCAGCAACACACAGCTGGACCAGCTCCTCTTGCAGATGGTCTAGGTGTTTCTGCAGCTCATTCTGGCTGTGAAAGTGGAGATCCTTAATCTGGGCCATAGCTGAGCAATCCTCCGTTGTCCACACAGATGGAAAGAGTGCGCTTAGCTTTTTGAAATGGGGATGTTTAACTTATTTGGAGAGTATTTATAGTAGTTTTTATTTTGCAAAGTTTATTAATATTGGTTCATCTTTATTTTTAAAAGTTATCAATGTTTGAAAAAGATGCCATGTTAAAAATAGTTTTACCTATAAAACCGTTACCTGGCATGGATTTCTCCCTTTACCATCTCCCTCTCCCCAACATACACATACACAAATGTTAACTATGGGAGGTGAAGAGTGTTTTAAATTAACTGTGGCAATGAATACGAAAGTATGAGCTATATCAAGTCATGCTGCACTTTTAATACCTTTAGTACCTTGTATACTTTGATTATTTTGCACATATATGATATATATAAAGTGTATACATATATTATATTCAAAGTATACAAACATTTGTCAATTAAATATTTAAAATTAAAAAACTGAATAAATAAATTACATATCAAGACCATGACAATGATTCCATTTTTTAATGAATTCAAAATAGAGTTTGTATTTACAAAATACCAAATCCCTGGTTGATTTCAGTAATTTATAAAAACAACTGCTCACTTAATAGCCAGTTTAATTACCTAACAATTTACTATTCATTTTACTCAAAATGTTTGATCTGGGAGTTGAGTATAAATACCAATGTTCCCCTGGTTTATCTTGGAGGATGCATTTTCCTCAGAGACTCAAGGTATGAGCCTACCTAGCAAAGCACACTAACCTTTCAACGGACACAGAGGTAATTCTAGTGTGCCCAGCAGTGATTTGACTCCTGTCACATATGTCTAACAGCAAGAGGCTACATTGAAAGAAACTGTCTGGAGAATAAGTGTTCTGAATTCTCTTGAAAATTCAAACAATTCTGCAAAGGACAGGAATAGCAAAAAGAGAAGTCTCAGGTGAAAGGGTTTTGGAGAGTCTATTAGTTTGTAGAAGAAAAAGATGCCAGATGTGAAATATAATTCATTAGTTGAACCACAAACATTAAATGAGTGTGCTTTTGTGGGCACATAGTGCTATAAATGTTACTCTATAACTATAGAAATCCATTCAATTATGCCTGGTAGCTTTTAAAGACCCTGAATCTTCAGTTAAATCATACTACATTTATTTATTTATTATGAAATAAAGTCTGTTGGCATGTGTCACTGAAAAGGTCTTTTAAAAAACTTTTCTATGTAATTCAAACTTTCAGATATCACATTTTGCAAATCACAGACAGCATCAAAATTAGCAGCTGGAATAATACCTAAATCACAAAATTTAAAGGACTGATTGACATACTTGACAGCTTCATGGGGCAGTGAAACCTTAAAAGCAAAATAAAAAGAAAAACTACATAAAAAATAAAAAGACCAGTGACAAGCATGGGACAAAACTTGTGATGGCACATAAAGGCTACTAAAACGAACACAAACAGAAAAATGGGCTGAAAATGTGATAGAGTATAGAGAAGAGATAGAAATGGTCAATAAATATAAGAAAGGATGATTAACCTCATTAATAATCAAAGATATAACAAATAAAATATCCACTTTGTTATTTTGGTTTATAAAAAGAATAAAGAAAAAAGAATTTATGTTTATAATTGGATAGTGTAGATAAACTAAGACATTCTCAATTGGGATACGTAAATACGCAAATGTTTCTACAATTGGTGGGATGATTTCTCTTTTCAATCATAAAGGAAAAGCAATGTAGCAATAAATTTCCATATATAAAATATGCATGCACTTTAACCTAGAATAGTTGTTACTGGAGACTTTTCTTAAATAATTGAATAATACATAACTGATCAAAATCTATGTACAAGAGTATTCCTTTCTGCATGTTAGTAAAATTAGGCATTAATCAAAATGTTCATTAAAAGGAAATCAGGTCAATAAATTCTGGAGAGGCCATTTAATAAAGTATTCTTCAGTCATTAAAAATGTTGATGGAGGTCTATATAAACAGGGTTAAATCACAAGCATACTAACCCAGGTTTTCTCCCCATCATCTATTATTTAACCAATGCATTCATTGACTCAGGAAAAAAAATAATTAAAAACAAATGTTTATAAATCAAATTTTAAACTTTAAACCAAAAAGTTTTAGGTTTGCAAGGGTTGAACTTTTTGAGAGATTCTTAGTTTGAAAAGTTTGGCTTTGCATATGAAAAGCTAAACCCCTGAAGTTTTAAGAGCAAAAAATGATTTGGAAGAATGGTGTCTGACTAATATTTTCCCCTTACTGAACTGAAAAAGGAAAGTATTTTTCACAAAGAGTAGAGTTGTAGAGTTAGCTATTGGAATTGATCTCTGAGAAGTAATATAGAATTCTTTGCTTTCCTTTGGTCAAATTTGAAGATGAGATGGGTGAGGGGCAATAGAAATCCAATGGAATTTGTGTGCAGAGCATCAATGGAGAAGGTGCCTGTGGTTTAGTTTCCTTGGTATAGACCAGGGACACTGCAGGCCTTTTAAAGAACTGTATGTTCAGTATTTGTTTCCTATTGCTGTAACAAATTACTACAGACTTAGTGGTTAAAACAATACAAATGTATTATAATTCTACAGTTCAGAAGTTCAGTTTAGTGGGCTAAATTCAAGGTGGTTGGGAGATCTGCATTTCTTCTGAAGGCTTAAGGAGAAAACTTGGTTCTTTACTCTTCTACCATTTAGAGGATGCCTGCATTCCCTGGCTCATGACTCCTTCCTCCATCTCTAAATCCAGCAGTACAGCATCTTCCAAAATCTCATTAATTCTCTCTCTCTCTCTCTCCCCTTCCATTATCACATCTCCTTTCTTACTTCTGACATTCCTGCTTCCCTCTTAGAAGGTCCCTTGTGATTACATTAAGGCCCACAAGAATAACCCAGCATAATCTCTCCATTTCAAGATCTTTAGCTTAATTACATACACAAAATTCCTTTTACTACATATGGCACATATACACAGGTTTTGGGGGATGAGAACTTGAACATCTTTGGGGGTCATTATTCAGCCTACCATAACATAGTACCCCTAACAGTAGAATAGCAATGACTGTGTTAAATGTGTCAGCATGCAATCTCAAGTTTGAAGCTGAGGATGCAGCTGGGAAGACACAGATGCAGTGGGGGATGGACCTGAAGGGGCCTTGTCTTTGAAATAAGGAGGATGAAGAATGTGGACTCTGACAACCAGATGTCAAGAGTGATATCTACTCTTCAGGGTATTCCCAGCACTTGTCATTTACTGAAAAATTAACTCATGTAAAAGGACAGAGAATAGATAGAAAAAAAAACTTAAAGTAATGAGACTAAGTGAAACTATGAACAAGAAAGAAAACAATGGAGTGACTGAGACCTTGAATTGGTCAGATGGACTTTCCTACTTGTGATTTTAAGAATAAATTCAAGCGGGGTGTGGTGGCACATACCTGTAATCCCAGCATTTTGGGAGGCTGAGACAGGAGAATCACGAGTTCAAAGCCAGCCTCAGCAACAGTGAGATGCTAAGCAACTCAGTGAGACCCTGTCGCTACATAAAACATAAAATAGGGGTGGAGATGTGGCTCAGTGGTTGAGTACCCTTGAGTTCAATCCCTGGTACCAAAAAAAAAAAAAAAAAGAACAAATTCACTACTCCTGGGTGCATTGGCCACACCTGCAATTCCAGCAACTCTGGAGGCTGAGGCAGGAAGGTCACAAGTTCAAGGCCAGTCTGACCAACTGAGGGAAACCCTCAGGAACTTAATGAGTCTTAGCATGAGACCTTATCTTAGTGATAAGAGTCTCTTAGTGATAGAGTCTCTTAAGAGTGAGAGACTATCTCAAAATAAAAAATGAAAAGGAATGGGTATGTATCTCAGTGGTAAAGTGCCTCTGGTTTTAATCCCCAGTATCAAAATAAATACACTAATATGTTACAAAGGTAAATATTTTGACATTCACAAATAAAATATGTACTTATTGAAAAGTCTTATGGAAAGGTGTCTACATTATTACATGA
>CM053404.1:96173999-96197296 GCA_028644305.1 Xerus rutilus | reverse complement strand
AGATGAGAGTCCAGAAGACAGCACATCTGGAAGAAACTTATAGTGGAGATCATACAAAGATTTATTCCTAAATTTCTATGACTTCAGTGTAAGAACAGAGAAAAGGGAATTTTTCTTCCAACACAAGCATGCCAAATCTTATTTTGCTAAAAGTAGTTTTGATCCCAGAGGCATTACTCTACAAACAATAATCCCCCCCTCTATTATATTTGAAAAGACTAACACTCTTTATGATGAGCCTTCATTTTCCAATTCTGGAGTGAGTCTTTTGTTTTTATAAACCTACAAAGGAAAATTGACATTTTGATCACCTAAACAAAGTTACACAACAGAATAGGGAGGACTCAGTGTCATGGCCTCACTTGCATAGCACAAAGCTAGGCATGTGAAAGCACTAAGAATTGTTCAGAGAACATGACATTCATGATAGTATATTTTAATCTTATACCATTGCATTGAGAATTTCCTTTTCCTGAATCTCCTAGTTTCTCTGTTGTGCCTTCAAAGTAGGCAGCCATCATCCCTCAGAGCTATTCCTGTCAACAGGGAATTTTGTAAGGTTAGTAAACTTACTAAGTTTAGTAAGGAGCAATGGTGTGCTGAAGCTGGACCACATGGGTTCATTAGAGCTGATGGTTCACTTTTCTGGAATTTTGCTAGCCATTATTAGAAAAATTTTGTTAGCCATTATTAAAAATTAAATGGGGTAAACTTAGAATTTGTAACTAAATAAAAGTCTCATTTAAAAAGGTAATAAGCACTCAAAACTCATCACATCTTAGTTATTTCACTACATTTCACAGCTGTCTGTACTCATTACTTACATTTATTTTATGTATATGGTGAATAACAAATGACAGTGAGTTACTGTGCCACTCTTTCCCATTCAATATTCAATAATGTCAGTTTGGTAGTTTGAGACCAACCATGAGCATTTACACCACAGAAATTGGCAAACACAAAAAATATAGGAGGACTAGATGTTAAATGTTTCCTGTCACATCACTGGTAATGAAAAGTTTGAATAGATGTCAATTCCTTTACCAATATCTGACAAAACAACTACTTATATTTACATGACTGGCTAGTGGGCCATTTTGCCACCAACTAGCTATTTTTATAATGCTGTAAGCTTTGATACTCACAAGTATATTTCCTCATTCTCTTTATCACCAGTGAAAATTGTAAATCAGCAGCAATGAAGAATTAAATTAGGTTTCAGCAAGAAATAAAAACTATGCCAATCAACTATGTGGGTAGCACTTTATGCTGTTAGAAAAGTACTAAAGATATGAAACTCATAAATCTATTGCATGAATGTATCAGAGAGAGATGGAGGAAAAGTTCTCACAAGGGGAAGGACATAAATTGTGCTATAAGAAAGGAAAGAAATGTACTAAAATAAAGAAATGGACTGCATGGATTCATAATTTGATAATAATGTGAGCTCATCAGCAAGGATCTGGTATATTTTTGCTGGGCAGTAGTTTGTCCCTGATAGAAAACTTCTCAAGATGCAGGGAATAGTTACAAAGGAATGATCCCATAAGATCTAATCAAAGCCAAGTCCAGGTGCAGAAGGTGAGCTCCTTTTTGTTTAGTTTCCTTTACTAAAGAAGTCACTAAGCATTTATGTTTTTCTGCAGTCAGGTCCTGAGCCCCAATGTATTCATGTCCTCCTTCTGTCTTATGTCCCTAGTTGCCAAGATTAATTTCCTTCCTGAATGATTAATTTTAACAACATTTTCATTGGTGTTAAGTGTGTGTGTGTACAAGGGTTCTGGTGTAATCAAGGGATCAAAAACATGCAAAATATAAAATGCAATATTTTTAGAAACAAAAATTAATGCAAAAATCCATACATTACAAAATATCAAAATCTGAAATAAAGATAGAATCTTTTTTTTTTCTTTTTAAAAGGAAGATCTAACCAGTAAACCAGACTTTCAAGCAGGATGCCATGGTTCTTTTGTTTCTTGTGAGTTTGCTCAATTAGCTAATTCTTCTGTCTCCTAATATTTCAACTTCCTTCAACTTCTCTATATATTCATTCTCCAAAATCTACAAACATCACCATTAAAGCAAAAAAGAAAAAGAAAAAGGAAAGGAAAGGAAAAAGGAAAAAGAAAAAAGAAAGGAAAAGAAGAAAAAGCAAAGATTGCTTCATCTCTATTGCCTTGCTTCCTTCTAATACCTCCTTTAGTTAATTCTTTTACTCTAAAATTCTTCAAAAAGGTAATCCATGCTAATGCATTCATATTCTCACCTCCCCTTCACCCTACCTTTAGTATTTCTTTACTGGATAAAGTTGATCACTTCTGTTTTATTGAGAAATCTCTTCTCTTTTGACATCTATGACACCACATTTCTACTTTCCTCCCACCTCCAATCATTTCTTCTGAGCTTTGTTTATTTCTTAAAAGAATGTTTCCCCTTTCTTAAAATGTTGGTAACTTCTCAAGTGTCAAGACCCGTCCTTTTCTCCCCTCTTCTCTCCCTTGGTGACCACATTAACTCCCACAACCATCACAAGTAAGTGCGAGGTTCTCAATTCCAGTTCTGAAGTGTCTCTAGAGCAATAGGTTCCTACAGAAAGTTTCTACTGAACTTCTCCCCTGGGGCACCTGATTGATACCTCAAATTCAACATATCCTAATTGAAATCACCCCCCCACACACACACATCCCAGCCTGCTTTACCTGAACTCTATATTTGGTTAAATGGCACTAGGCATCCAACAGGGAAGCTTGAGTCACTCTTGAGTCCTCCCTTTCCTTGATGGGCAGAGCCTGAGTACTCTGGAGACACCACCTCCACCTTCTGTGGAGCTACCAACCAAGGCACTAAAAGATTCACATATCTGCACCCAGGACCTATGGAATAGTCATGCTTCCTCAAAGACATTAGTCACAATCAACTCAATATCAACCCTTAAAATTTCTCTCCTCTGCCCTCACCTTCTGCTTCACTCCCTTTCTCTTCTTTGTGGAAGAAACACCGGTTTCCACCGTTGCCTGGACATTTCTTACTCAAGATATTCACATAGTCCACTATCTTCCTTCCCTTACCTCCCTGCTGAAGGAGATTTCTATGAGAGAGGCTTTCTCTGACCACTCCCTGTACAAATAGCAACCTACTCCCCTACGGTTACGTTGACATCCTATCATCCTTTTTTATAGTACTTATACATGTCTAACTTACATTTGTCAATTTTTCTTTCCTGTTAGAATGTACATTTCTTGACAACAGTCTGTTTTATTAACTTGAGATCCTCATCCCCTGGAGCAGTGTTTGACATTTAATAGATGCACAATATGTATTTTTTAAATGACTGAATGATTAACCTTATCACATCTACTCTAACATTTAATGTCTCTCTTAGTTTACTCTTTCACGAGTTTTATAAATATTTATCGGCTCCTCCTGGGAGGACTGAGTAGTGCTAGGTGCTAAGCCATTCTCACTGTTCCAGCTGTCATTGTCTCCTGCCTGGACTTTTACAATTGTCCCCTAACTGATCTTCTTACTTAAAAATCAGCTCTCCTTTTTATCTGTTGTCCATATTGTTGCTAGGTTGTCCTTCCAGTTTAGCTCAAATTGATCATTTCTCTGCAAAGCCTTTTAATAATTTCAGAAGAGTTATTTGAACTTTGTGCCTTGGTGTATCCTGGTTATCATGGCAGACAGATCATGGCATCTTACTGCATATATTTACACATTTGTTGTGTTCTATTTAATTATAAACCCACAGAGGAAAGATACTATTTTTAAATTGGCCCTAGATTTTATTTATTCTTGCCATTTAACACAGCGTCAGGGCTATTGTGAATGCTTGCTAAATATCTGTTGATTAAATTAAATAATAGTGTACTGTTCAATTATCTATATTTGTGCTGTTTAAAGTACTCATATAATAGATCACAGTGTATTTTTTTCTAACTTAAAAATGATGTAAGCGTACATTTCTGTATAATAGGTAAAAAGCAGGTAGTACTATCTCTTTCTAACAGAGGGAGACTTCGATTTATATCTGTTTCCTAAGATTAGTTTGCACCCAAAACTAGATTGATAGCATCAAATCCAGTGTGCAGATTATTAAATTGGATGCTGAGGGATTAGCAAAGAAAAGTAAAAACATTCCGTGCCTTTAAGGATCAAACTAACTGAAGGAGAGGAAAGAATCCATAGAAAATAGGTAGGAAAATAGGTTCATGAAACTCTTTTTAACAACCCTAAAAATAGAACACCCAAGTATTGAAACAGAAAAAGTGCTGAAAAGTGTCCCTGTAGCCAAACCGGAACTACTTCCTTGGGAGTTCAACATCCTTATCCAGAAGACAGCTGCTGAACCTGGAGGACTGACTACGTGGGAGGAAGACAAGTCGCCTTTTTCTAGCCTACAGCTCTCCCTACCGGCCAGCTGTCCAGGGCATGCGCAGAAAACAGCGTTCTGACAGTCGGGCATCACTCCACAAGGTACCAGAAAGCGACCAAGCTGAAGATAGAATGCATAGGGAAATGATGATGAATTCCTAATGACTGCGCTAGGTTAAATATCACTGGAAAGTCAATAGGAAGACAGTTCCCTTTTAAAGAAGGAAGCTAAAAATGTCTAATACTATCATTCTAAAACTGAAACAAAAGTCTACCGGTGATTAGACTTCAAAATTGTGATATTTTGGTTTACTGGGAAATGACTGTGTTCAGAGAGAATGACTCAGGGAAATAAATTAGCATTTGTCATTAATTTAAAGGTTATAGAAAGATTCCATGTGTTTTGAACTGTTCTTTCAAACCCCGCCCTTCAATTAATTCTCACAACAACATTGCAAGCTATATATTACTAGCCCTGTCTTTACAGATGAAGATATTGTGGGAAGAAAGATACACATAAAAATATTATTGATTTGCCAGGCACAGTGGTGCACACCTGTAATCTCAGCAACTCTGGAGGCCGAGGCGGAAGGATCACAAGTTCAAAGTCGGCCTTAGCAATTTAGAGAGGCCCTAAGCAACTTAGCAAGACTCTGTTTCAAAATAAAAAGTAAAAAGGGCTGGGGATGTGGCTCAGTGGTTAAGTGCCCCTAGGCTCAATCCCCCCCCCCATATTGATTTGTATTAATATGAACTTGGATATTTGTTTAGTTCTACAGGTTAGAATCTAATAGTCTCATTTATTTTGTTGCTTTCTCCAAGTTTGACCTTGGGGAGCTCCCTTTTTATATACCCCATCAATATTTTACCATTTCCTTACTTTTTGGCACCATAAGATGTTTCAGGCTCTTCTTGTGCTTTTCTTGCCTTAGCTCTGGAATCAGACAAGATTCCCTGGCTCGGGGCTGGGATTGTAGCTTAGCGGTAAAGCGCTTGCCTTGCATGCGTGAGGCCCTGGGTTCGATCCTCAGCACCACGTACAAAGCAATAAAATAAAGACATTGTGTCCATCTACAACTAAAAAAAAAATTAAAAAAAAAAAAAAGATTCCCTGGCTCATCTTACTAAAAAACGGTTTTCAGATGAAACCAAGATCTGAATGCACAGCAGACTCATTGTCAAGGTGTTATTGTATCTAGGCTCTCACAGAGAGAGCAGACAGGAAATACATGCATGTGTATACACATCATACACTCCACATGCACTCACCTACATCTTTATCAATATCTATCTTTGAATACATTGAAAAGCATAACTTCATACTGCTAACCTCAGATTCCAAACCGGTACCATGGGGTGCATTCTAGCCTGCCCCATGTCTTTTTCCAACAGTGAGAAATCAGACTGTCAGTATCCACGATGTACGAGCAATCCTAGAACACAAAAAGTAGTTATTGAATTGCTAACCTATACCCTAGCAAAAAACAAATATAGTAACTAACAATATTTGCATACATTTTTTATTCTTTATCCTTACAATATAGTCAAAACACTAATTTCCAAATTTGTTACCATGTGCATTCCATTTTAGGTTTCTCCTACTTATCAATTCGTTTTAACTATGTATTAAGTATGACTAACATCATGATTCCAAAAGTCAGAACACATATTTCAAAAAGGTATATTTAGAGAAATATTACTTACATCTCAGCCCTTATTCCCTGTTCCCAAACTTCTAATCTTTTTCTTCAGTCTCTACCAACTCCTTTAGGTAACAAATCTCATTAGTACTGATTTATTCTCCTTGTGTTTCGATTTGCACAAATGAGAAGATATGTATATATTTTCTTAGAATGTATTATATATACTATGATACTCTGTTGCAGTTGGCTCTTTTCACTTAAAACTGTATCTTTGAAATTAATACAAAACAGTTAATAAAGATCTTCCACATATTATCATTCATAATGAATTACATATATACACAGTTTATTCAACCAATAACGTCTGGGTATCTAGGTTGTTTCAAATATCTTGTAGTTAAAAATAATACGGAAAGGAATACTTGTGTGCATGAATACTGTTGGAGATGTATCATCAGGGTCAATTCCTAGAAGTGGAAAAAGGTAAATGCTTATATAATTTTGATATTGCCAAATTCCCCCAAAATGGTTGTATTAGTTTACATTCCCACCAGCAGTGCATAAGAGTGCCCATTTTACAGCCTGGCTAACAGAATGTGTTGTCATAATTTTTAAAATCACCAATCAGATAGGTGGGAACCTGTATCTCATCCTTTTAAAATCATTATTTAGTTTGGATTTTTTAATTGTAAGTGGACATATTTTTCATATACTATGGGTCATTTTTATATCTCTTTGGTGAATTGTCTATTGATTTTTTTCATTTTTCTATTAAGTTCTTGGTTGTTGGTCCCTCAAATTTCAAAGGACTATAAATCTTTTTACAGATGTAAGATCTCTAATTCTACACATATCTTGCTTGCTGCTTCTGTGGTGCATTTTCAGTTTCATTTAATTTTTATATTCTATGTTCCTTTTTTTCCTTAGGAGGAATTTAGAGCATTTCACATATTTCATCACAGTTACACTTTTTGCATTTTACAAGTACAATTTTAATCACAATGTGACTTAATGACACAGCTGAACCAAAGAAACGACTTCATTCAAGAACTCCTCATGTGACTCCTTCATGTAATATTTAGTGATTACAAACAAGCAAAATAAATTTTGTAAAAAGAAGATACATCTATTTCTCACCATTTTGGAAGCTAGGCATCTAAGATTGAGATGCCAGCATAGTTATGGGTTTCTGGTATGGGTTCTCTTCCTGGCTTGTAGACCAGAGCAGTGTTGTTACGTGAGGTGGAGAGGTGAGGATCTCTTTTCTTATAAGACACGAATCCTCTCAGGGTCCTGCATTTATGACCTCCTTTAGCCTGAATAACTTACTTACTCCAAATATAGTCACACTGGGGATTAAGGATTCAGCACATCAATTTAGAAGTGGTAATGGGGGAAAAATATTAATAGTCCATAGTACTGTTTCAATAAAATTTTATTTATATAATCTAGTGATTAATGTCAGTTAGGGCAGAAGGAAGAGCATGTGTGAAAATCTGGAGACAAGTGAGAACTAAAAATGTTCAAGGAATAGGAAGAAGTTCAATGTGGCTGGCAGAGGACAGACGGTGAGAAAAGTTTGAGTGAAGGCTGCCCACCTTCAGTAATATTACCAGAGGTGTTTAGCAACTGTATGGGGACTTTTACTCACTGCAAATTGGCATTTCTCTTTATCTCCTATCTATAAGTTATCTACAAAATATCTGCAGGTCAAACATGTCAGAGTTCAAACACCTAACACCTATTTTTACAGTAATGATCCCAAATAGAATTATGTGTCAATCTACCCCAAAATGGGACACAACTTTGCATTCATTCATTTAATATTTATTGAGCAGCTACTGTGTGTTACTAAGTGCATTAGGGGCATGGTGGTGAACCAAAACAATAACAACAACAACAATAACAACAACAGTATTCTCTATTATGGAGATTAGAGTCTATCAGGAGAAAGAATAATATCAAGGAAATAATCATAAAAATAAAAATAAATTAACTGTAAAGCCAGGAGACCAAAAGGTGGTAAATAAAACTGATGGGTAAGGCTTTATTGGGAAATATGCTTCTGGGGGAATTCCTCCATCCAACAGAGTGGGAGGGGAGAATTGCCCACGTGTTCTGTGGTACAGAAAATTTAAAAGGCCCAGTCAGGAAGGGGAGGGCTTAAGGCAGGAAGAGAAGGTCAGGAGATCCTGCTGAGGTCAGAGTCCTTCTGGTGTAAGTCAGGAAAAGCCCGCTGATTGACAGGAGGCACCTTTACTGCTTAGGTCAGCATCTGGCTGGCTCCTCTGCACATGCAGGCTGCTTGCTGCTTCCTTCCCTGCCGCTGCTGTGGCCACCCTGAACCAGACGCCCTGAACCGACCTAACATTAACTACACTGAGCTAAGTGCTATGGCATAAGAGGAGTGATTCTTGGAGTATAACAAATAAACCTGACCTATGATGAAAATTTTCCAGACTTTCCTCTGTTCCAATTTCAGTCACCCACTAATCCTTTTGGAGAGGCTCCAACTGGGTGGAAGTTTTCTGATAGTTCTGGCTGAACATTCCTGGTCATTCAGGCAATAAGCTCTGCTTTCTTTCCAATTCTACTGCTGGCAGGGGCTCAATTCTCTAAAGTTTGTGCCCTCAAGATCCTAAATTCCACAGAGGCAGTGAAATTCCTTCTATTTGTGTTATACAGAGGGGACCCTAGCCCATGACTCTTTCCTGGCATTTAGACAACACCAACCTTAAGGCATGGAGAGCCTGGATATATCTTTTGTTGTTGTTGTTGTTTATTTATTTTGGCACCAGGGATTGAAACCAAGGGTGCTTACCCACTGAGCTACATCCCCAGCCCTTTTTTATTTTGAGACAAGTTCTCAGTAAGTTGCTTAGGGCCTTACTAAATTGCTGAGGCTGGCTTTGAACTTGTGATCCTTCTGCCTCAGCCAGCTGAACCATTGGGATTATGGGCATGTGCCACCACACTCAGCTGGATATATCTTTAAATCCAGTCACTTAAGGGGATCAGTGCTGCTTTAGAAACCAGATGGGCTAGGGCAACATGCAAAAATGAAAAATAATCCTCCAGATAAAAGGATTGGTCAGAAATTGCATGTAAAAAGAAGGCTACTTATCTAAATATGTAACAATGAAGCCCATGATTGTGTATAATTATAATGCACAAATAAAAAAATCTTAAAAAATAATAAGTCATCCATTTGTCTGGGTTTGGCTTTACATTATCTCACCCTTCTTCTACCCTACTGCCTCTGAGCCATCTCTTAACTTTTTTCCCTTTTGAAGCAATTCCAACATTTATTTTATTTGCTTTCCTCTGTACACAAATGTTAGAAGGAGGGATGTTCATTTCTCCAAGTTTCCCCTTGTTGGATGATGCCATGTGATAGTGTTCTTTATAAACTAGTTGTTTCCTGTATACCTTTTCAAACACTCATCAGCCTGGGTCTTTGCTGTTTCCTCTTTCTGGAATGGCTTTTTGTATTTCTCTACCTGGAAAACTCTGGCTTGGCTGATAAATGTATCACTTCGTTTGTCTCATGGTTCCAGAGTTCCTTTTCCTGGAAACCCAGCAGCATGGGTTCAGCCCTCCTCCATGCTCTTACAGCTCCCTGTGTACTCTCTATTACAGCAGTTACTCCATTATGTCATTATATTATAATTAGTGTTTGCAGATTGGTCTCCCCCCACTAAACCATGACTGCTTGAAGCCTAGGGTAATTATGTCTTAATCTTCTTTGTGTCTCTAGTGCCTTCAATATCTGCCACATAGTGGGTGCTGAATAATGTTTGATTTCATTAACTATACTTGTCAAACACACACAGTCACTTTGCACAGATACAGAAAAAGTTCAACTCCAAAGTTCTGCTAATAAAAAGGGGAGAATTAAGGCTGGACCTGGGGCTCAGTGGTAGAGCACTTACCTGGTATGAACAAGGCCCTGGGTTCAATCCCCAGCACCACAGGAAAAATAAATAAATAAGCCTACGAAAAATAGCAGCAGCAGCAACAATGAAGACAAGAACAAAACTTGCTGGAAAGAAGGAAATAAAACATAATGACTGGGTAAGAAGTTTTGTTCTTCAGCTAACTAAGTGTTAATAAAATGGTCAGATTTTTACCCTTCCAAACCAGTCCTATTTGAGAAGTTTCTTTCTTATTGGTCTACCTCTTGCAAAGACCAATAATCTTAGAATGGCAATGAGGAGTTGGCTTATGGGATAGCTCTTATTGTAGGTCAAACGTCTACAATAATTTAGGTCTCATTTGATTGCATATCAACCATATAATTGGTCTCATTAATTTGACCTTTCAATTACTAGTGACCTGTCAACATCACATTTCTTAGACTTCTCAGAGCAAGGAAATAGCATTGCCCAGGAGAGAGAATAAAAATGAAATGAAACAAAAGTAAGTCCGACACCCAGCTATGCGGGTGTCTTTTTGAAGTACTAACACCATAATAAAGGCTTTTTGCTTCTGTTTCATTATGTGACAGCCAGAAACTGTAAACACTGTCGGTGGCAGAGAAAACAGTCTCGAAACAAATAAGAGAAACTAAAGATGAAACTGGGAATATGTGCACAGCTTATGCTTTGGTATTCTGTGGTCATGACAGCTTTTGCTCTTATGAAAGTACTGTGTGTGGTGTTCTTTTTCTCTATAATGATTTCTGAAACTGTGTGACTTGTGGAATTTGCCTTAAAAAATGCAGTAAGTGTTTAATCGCTTAGGGTGTGAGTAACCACATTCTGTTCAAGTATGCTTCCAGCCGTCACTTTCTTCCTTATCAGTGACAGTACTCCAAACACTTGTCTCAATTTTCAGATCAAAGCTGATGAAAAACAGACCTCTAAAGGGTTGAATTGCCTTCTGCATTTTTTGTTCATCAGAAGAAAATACCTATACCACTTGAAAGAGCTGATTTTTTTTTTTTAGTGCCTCATTTTTAGATTCTGAATTGTTTTGCCTTCCTACTTGGCTTATTTCTTACTCTGTCAATGTCATCTGCTTCATGAAATATATCTTTTAATTAATTATTCTTATCTCAAATTGTCTGCTATGGCTTATTGTCAGGGCAAGAATTTATATCAGTAAAATAGGATCTGTCACTACAGGGAAATATCTTGGCTTATTTTAACATGGAATTAACTTCATTTACCCAATAATCATCTTAATTGATATTTCAGAAAAAATATTTCTGTTGTTTATATTTTCTGTAACATTATATGCAACATAGCTTTTCTACCAAAAAGAGAAATTCAGAAGCATGAGAACACTAAATTATGGAAGAGTCTAGAACTATGATTGAGAAAGCGTTTGGAGAGAATTCCAATGCTAGAAGCCAAATCCAGCAGCACAACAACTACAATTCCATTCACATATTCTCTATGGGAGATCTTAAAAAAATACATCCCCAAAACACATTATGAAATATGGGTGGTTTTATAAAAATGACACATATTCTGCCTGGGTTTATTAAAATAATGACAGCAACTATAAATAATACAGTGAAGACTTATAAGGTAAATGAAAGTAAATGAAGTTATAATAAGTGGGAACAGGTGAGTGATAAAACAAAAGTAAATCTATGACTCTCCCAAGGGCAACTCTTAAAAAAATTAGTAGTTTTTTCAAAGTTAAGATTTTTATTGAATTGAGTAGAACCAAAAATTTTCTATGCTTTGAGGAACCATAATTTAGTCCTTTTGGAAAGAAATTGAGGTCTGAGGATTTACATATATTGCTATACTCTTCAGTATAATCTTTGAGAATGAATTTGCACTTTTTCCTAAGAAGAGAGAATATGTTGCCCTTTTCTTTGTAGTGTAGACATTAGAAACACAATGAAAATGTGATGTTTAGTCATTAAGACTGACTGCATGGTATAAAGAGATTGCTGGACTAGAAAGAAAGAATGCTAAGTTCTTATTCCACATATAACATTAGCTGGCTTTGCGACCTTGGGGAAAACAATATTTAACAAGCTTTCCTTAAGCACCTAAATGCAAGATGTGAGAAACACAATAGCTGTAGAAGAGTTTCTTGGACTTCAAGTGTTTTCTGCTTAGTAGAGGGAGAATGACAGTAAAAAATAATAACAATAAGAATAACAAGTGTAAGAGTAAGGAGTAGATGGGATAAGGATAGAGTTAAGGGCAGGAGGAAGCATTTCAGAAACTTCAAGTCCTTTGGAGTTGCTGAATTTATAAGTCTGTTTTCTATTGCTATAACAAAATACCTGACATTAGGCAATGTATAAAGAAAAAAATTATTTAGTTTTGGATGTTCAAGGTCATGACACCATTGTTCTGGTGATAGCCACTTAAATGTGTCACAACATGGCAGATGGCATAACTGTAGGACCACATACAAGGAGAGATCATATGGTGAGACAGAAAATGAGAGGCATTCAGGGGCCAGGCTTTTCCTTTTTATAGCAACCCACTCTTGCTCTCCTGAGAACTAACCATGAGAATTTCTTTGATTTCTCTCAAGGGTGGCACCCCCATAACTAATAACCATATGCTGAATGCCACCTCTTAAAGGTTCCACATCCTCAACAGCATTACTGGCCAACAAGCTGTCCAGCACATGAATTTTTTTTTTCTTTGTTCTTTTTGGATATACATGACAGTAGAATGTATTTTGACATATTATACATACATGTGTTATGGGCTGACTTAATTTGGGTTGATCCCATTCTTCTCAGACATCTGACCCTGCACAGAATTGACTCCCCTTTCCGCATGAGCCCACTCACATAGAAGCTGACATCTCCACCCTCACCGCCTTGCACCCAGACCACAGTGTCTTTAAACTATGGAGCAGACATTAGCTTACTTCCTGAATATGTACAGAAGGTGCCAATTCTGAGAACTTGATGACACTTCTTATGATTGTACTTGCCTCTCCTGCCCTCCTCCTTTGTGGTTTTTTGGTTTTTAAAGTTTGCTCTCCACCTGCACTCTTTGTCATGGACTGCAGAACTGTCTGCTTTCTGCTCCCGTGGCCCTGACCAGAATAAATCCTTTGTCTTTGCTTCAAAAAGACCCAGAGTTTTATTTAGGATTTTGGAGTAGCGCCTTAACATTTGGAGGTTCCAGCGAGATATGCTCTGGAGTCCAGGCTGTGGCTCTCAGCTGCCGGGGACCTTCACTCCACAAACACAGAAAGGGGCGCCCTCCTCTCTGGTTTTAAGAGCTCTGTTTTGTCGGGTTTGGATCCCATATGGACCAATTTGAGCCTGGCCATGAAGGAAGACAAAGGAAAGTGCCTGTGTTTGGAGGTAGCTTATTTGTTCTCTCTGTTTTGGGTTGAATGTAAAGCCTAGAGGCGAATCAACTTAGATTGATCTTAAAGCCTTAAGGTGTCTCAACCAGGTTGATGGTAAATCCTCTGTGGTGTTTTACCTAGAGTGAATGTAAGCCAATGGGGTGTATCAACTGGATTGATTGTAAAGGCTTAGAGATGTTTTAACTAGGTTGATTGTGAGGCCTTGTAGGTGTTTCAAATAAATTGGACACCTGATGAGACATCAGTTTTGGGCCCAGGTACTCTGCTAAATAGATCGTGACGAACATCTGAAGACTGAGATGGGAGGAGAGAGTGTCTGTTTTTCGTGGATAATTGTCTTTTGTTGATCATGTGTGTGTTTGTCTAGTTGCCTTTAAATTTGCTCCTTCATTGTTGTCCCAGGGAGGAAAATCTTCTTCTTTCCCTAACAGATCAGACCCATCAGCGACTCCATGACTCACTGACCTGGAATCCACAAA
The DNA here is from genome assembly GCA_028644305.1 of Xerus rutilus. Classification (NCBI taxonomy): domain Eukaryota; kingdom Metazoa; phylum Chordata; class Mammalia; order Rodentia; family Sciuridae; genus Xerus; species Xerus rutilus. The sequence continues at coordinate 96,183,495 of CM053404.1, read as the reverse complement.
CTATCTAATTAGATTTTTGTCTATCAGTTTCCTCCTTTTTCTGCCTGTTGTTTTAATCCTCAGCCTTACTATGGTATCTAACCAGTTTCGTCATCTGACCCCTCTGGAGTGTATATTAACAAACTTCTCGACGGTGTTCCATGTTGATTATGGGGTACCTGTGACACTGGGGCACCTCTGAATCTTGTATAATGTAGAATTGCCCACATTCAATGTGGGATAGCCATCTGAGGCATCTAGTCCCTCATCGTCCTGAAGGTCTAAGATATGGTAGCTGACAGGCCTGGCCATCCTGACCAGTTCCCACATATAGACCAATGGCTAAATCTGGTTCTAAAGCCTCCAAAATGTTTACAAAAAAATGCCTCACGGGCATAACTAAATTAGCAAAGTTCTGGCTCTTTAGGATATCGAAGGTTCCCAGGGTCACAACAGGTGGGATATGAAGTCTTCTTGGCACCCTTCTGTCCCTGTTCTACCCCCTTCAGATGAGGATGAAATGTTGTCACCTCCCTATACTTCTTGTGGACTCCAAACTCCTTGTCATTCAACTCCTCCCCTAACCCCAATTGTTCCCATGTGGCCCCTCTGAAAAGTGACCTTGGGAAGGGATGGAAAGCATTGCCTTTGTTTATGCCCCCTTTACAACTTCAGATATGTATAATTTGGAGAATCAAAATCCTCTTTACCTCTGAGTGCCCACAGGTCTCATTTCTCTTGAGTCAATTTTCTGCATACAACGGCCCACTTGGGATGATTGCCAGCAGCTTTTGCTGGCTCTTTTCACTTCTGGTGAGCGGGACCACATCAGGGTGGAGGCCAGGAGGGCTATCCTTACAGCGGCTAGTTGCACTGAAGCTGAGGGACAACAATTGTTAGAGGAGGCCTTCCTGACATCTGTCCTGATTGGGACCCTAACTCTGGGGTGAGCCAGCCTCATTTGGAGACTCGTCACTGGCATTTGTTGGTAGGACTGAAAGGGGCTACTAAAGAGCCCATTAATTTGTCTAGAACTACTGAGGTACTCCAGGGCCCCAACGAAGCTCCAAGCTTGTTTCTTGAAAAGCTGCAAGATGCTTTCAGGACATGTACCCGCTTTGACCCAGACGCACCGGAAAATACTCATTAGCCCTACTACAAAGAAACAAATCCATTAATTTCTATGAATAACAGGTTATTGCAGGCTTTGGATTGCCTCCTTTACAGAATTAGCAAGGCCTTTGTGTAAAGCCACCACAGGTATTGGCCCTTTAAAATGGACTAAGAAGAAACAATAGGTCTTTGAAGCCATCAAGACACCCCTGATCAAGACCCCCACTCTGGCTCTGCCTGATGTTACTAAGCCCTTCGATCTGTTTGTGGCAAAAAGTCAAAGAGTTGCCAAAGGGCTCCTTACCCAGGAAAAGGCCAATAGCCTATCTATCTAAAAGATTGGACCCTATAGCATCTGGATGGCCTTCTTGCTTATGAATAGTAATAGCCACTGCCCTTATGGTCAAAAAGGCCAATAAGTTAACTTTGGGACAATCTCTCACAGTGGCAACCCCACACTTTGTAGAGACTCTCCTAAATGGTGTACTAGATAGATGGATAATTAACAAGCTGTATTATTCAATATCAGAGTCTGTTGTTTGACCACCCTTGACTCACCTTTGCCCCCGCAAGGGCCCTTAACCTCACCTTGCTGATGCCAGAAGATGACCTACATGAGCCCCTCCACGAGTGAGGATATGCTTGACCAGTTGAGCTCAGGAAGGCCTGACTTGACTGATGTTCCTTCCACTGAGGCTGACGCCGTCCTATTCACGGATGACAGTAGCCAAGTCAGAGATGGGGTTCAGAAGGCTGGAGCTATAGTCACAACACAAACAGAAGTCATTTGGGCTCAAGCACTCCTGATGGGAATTAAATTGTCCTAACACAGGCTTTAAGGTGAGTCAAAAGGTAAGAAAGTAAACATCCACACAGACAGTAAATACGCTTTTGCTACCCTACACGTGCACACAGCCATCTATAGGATTGCTAAATGCTGAGGGAAAGTCTATAAAAAATAAAGAGGAAATATTGGCCCCACTTGAGGCAATTTGGTTACCTGAGTAGGTGGCTGTCAGACACTGCTGGGGTCACCGAAAAGGAGACTCTTTGGTCGTCAAGGGCAATAATTTTGCCCATGAGACAGCTCAACAAGTGGCCCTGGACTCCAAACTAGAACCAGTGACCATGCTCCCTTTGGCTTTATATCCCCAAACCAGCCTTCCTTCCCTCCCACACTATCAACTAGAAGAAAAAGAGAAAGCTAAAGAAAAGGGGAGAACAAAATCAGAAGGCTGCTGGATCCTGCCTGATTCCAGATTAATGATACCCCAAGCTTTGGGGAAAAAACATTAACGTTGGATTTACATACAATAACCCATTGGAAAAAAATAAACTAACTGACTTTCTGTCTAAGACATATTACATCCCAGGACTAAAGCAAGAAGCCCAGGACATCTCTGAGCAATGTCCAACCTGCTAACCGGTAAATGCCAAACAAAGAAGATGGACACACCCTGGGGTCCACAAACAAGGTGAGCTACCTGGAGACCACTGAAATTGACTTCACTGAGGTAAGACCTCCCTCCAATGGTTATAAATATCTCCTTGTTTTTGTGGATACTTTCTCAGGTTGTCCAGAAATGTATCCTACCAAAAATGAGACTTCCTGGACTATAACACAATTTCTTTTTAATGAAATCACACCACACTATGAACTGCCTGTCACCATAAGATCAGATAATAGGGTATCATTCACTTCAGCCACAGCACAGGAAATATCAAAGCCTTTAAACATAGACTGGAAACTGCATTGTGCTTACCAACCTCAAAGTTGTGGGCAGACTGAACCCATGAATTGGACCCTAAAGAGTACCCTCAGTAGATTTACATTAGAGACTGGTGCTGGGTGGTGAATAGTTTTGCCTGTTGCTCTTTTGTGGGCCTGATGCACACCTTACAAGGAAAATCTTTCTCCCTTAGAGATCATATATGGGAGACCATCCTCTTTGCTTCCCCGGGTTTTTAATATTCATTTGGCTAAAATCAACCACCAGTCTCTTGTTAACTAACTTAAGTCTTTCCAGCAGGTACAAGAAAATTCTTATAGATTCCTTCTTGAGAACCAACCCAGAAAGTCCACTGGTTTCCAACACCCATTCCATCTAGGAGATAACATCTACATCAAACAGTTCCAAAAGGAAGGACTGACACCCAGTTGAAGAGGAAACTCCACTGTATCTTATTTTGCTCCTAATGGGACTAGGTTTACATGTGACATTGGGTTATCTCGCTGCATACTCCCTATTCACAACCCAGCTGTTTGTATTATGTACATGTATTACCCCAGGCTTATGTCTATAGGGGACAAGAGGGAACTCATCTGTCAACTAAAAATGTCCAAATTATAAATCAAAGATTACTGCCCTGTACCCAACATAAAGAATCAAGGATTTGATTGTTTCTAGAAAAGAGGAGTATGTTATGGGCTGATTTGAAAGTTAAGTCGAGTTGATCCCATTCTGGTCAGACATCTCACCCTCTGCAGAACTGGCCCCCCTTTCCACATGAGCCCACTCACATAGAAGCTGACATCTCCACTCTCACCTACTTGGACCCAGACCCCAATGTCTTTAAACTATGAAGCAGACATTAGCTTACTTCCTGAGTATGTCCAGAAGGTGCCAATTCTGCGAACTTGGTAACACTTTATGAAATGTGTCTTATGATTATACTTTCCCCTCCTGCCCTCCTCCCTTGTGGTTTTTAAAGCTTGCTCTCCACCTGCACTCTTTGTCTTGTGCAAAACTATGTGCTTTTTGTTCCCTTGGCTCTGGCCAGAATAAATCCTTTGATTTGCTTCAAAAAGACATGAGTTTTATTTGAGATTTTGGAATACTGCCTTAACACATGGAGTATAACTTCCCATTCTTGTGGTTGTACATGATGTGGCTTTACACTGGTCATGTACTCATATATGAACATAAGAAAGTTATATCTGATTCATTCTACTGTCTTTCTTATTCCCATTCCCCCTCTCTTCTCTTCATCCCACTTTGTCTAATCCAGTGAACTTCTATCCCCACCCTTGCCACTTATTTTGTGTTAGCATCTGCATATCAGTGAGAACATTTGGCCTTTGGTTTTTGGGGATTAGCTTATTTCACTTAGCATGATAGTCTCTAGTTCCATCTATTTACTGAAAAATGTCATAATTTCACTCTGCTTTATGGCTAAGTAATATTCCATTGTGTATATATACCACATTTTCTTTATCCATTCATCCGTTGAAGGGTACCTAGGTTGGTTCCATAACTTAGCTACTGGAGCTTATGAAATTTTGGGGAACACATTCAAATCATATCCAAAGTATAGCTCTGGCTTTAAGGATGCTTGACAAGTTGGGCCAAAGACTGGAGTCATAGGCAGGAATCAAGTTGTGTAGTATATTTTACATTGTAGCAAGGATTTTGGACTTTATCATGTACACAGTGGTTCTTGAATTTTGGTATGCAACAGATTTATTTGGGAAACTCATTAAAACACACATGTCTGCCCTTAGGAAAAGCTAAGAATGTAGAGAATGGACTAGAGGGTCATGAACCTGGAGACAGGGAGAATGATTAAAAGACAATTTTCCCTATGTCCCATGAGCCAGTCTCCCCTCTCAGCTATGTCTGTGAGAGCTCTAACATAAGTATTTAGGAGACAAGTATAAAAATATTTACAGTAGTGATGTAGGTAAGCAAAAAACAATAATATCCCAAATATCTGTGAATGGATAAATTGAGGTATCTTTTATCAAGAGAATCCTACAACAGTGAAAATGAGTTCATCAAGTCTATATTCAACTGATTGGTGAATCTTACAAATAGAAGGGTTTTTTGTTTTTGTTTTTTTGGGTACTGGGTATTGAACTCAGGAGCACTCAACCACTGAGCCACATCCTCAGTCCTATTTTGTATTTTATTTAGAGACAGGATCTTACTGAATTGCTTAGGGCCTCATTATTGCTGAGGATAGCTTTGAACTCACTATCCTCCTGCCTCAGCCTCCTAAACCACTAGGATTATAGGTGTGCATCACTGTGCTCGGCTACAAATAGTTTTAAGAGTAAAAAGCAAGCAGCGGATGACTACATACTATATGATGCCATTCAAATAGAGTTAAAATGAGCAAGATTAAACAGCCTATATATACACCAGTTTTAAACAAAACAAAATAATAAAAGTCACAATTCAGGACAGCACTTACCATTTGTAGAGGTCAGGAGATGGGCTCAGGAGGAAAGACACAGTAGCATCAATGATGTTGGTCTTGTTTTATTTCTTCACTTGGATGGTAGGGAAAAGAAAAAGTTTTTGTAAATGAAAGTATGGATTATAGCTCAAGAACTTCTGTGTGTATTCATGGAGAACAGGATTCAGTGGAAACAAGTGACTATAAAGTCTGTTCATACTCTATAGTTTTATAAAGATGTACTGATTTCCCAGAGTTTATTTCAGGTATAAAACATGTGAATTCAGATTTCTCAAAGACAGATTTCCCTGGTCATTTCCCTATTTTTAGCATTATATCTCTGTCCTTGTCTTCTCTCTCCCATGGAGCTTTCTACTTTGGGTCTACTCATATCATATCAGGAGATAGTAAAAAATGAAGGGGTCAATCCACTTGAGGGCTGATTAGTACATGTTATAAGAGGAGGAAACTAGGAATGAGACTGAATGTACTGTTTTTTTTTTTTTTCCTGCAGGGTAACTTAAAATCTGGGAAGAGATGGTAGGTGACTTTAAGAAACAATCTTGTTTGAAAGACGATTATACTCTGGAAAGAGGTGAAGTGTAATCCCCGAATGTCCCATAGATAGCCTCACATTATAATGAAAGACAGTTTTCATTCTACAATTTCTGTGGTATTGGGTACTGAACCCAGAACCCTCACATATGCTAGGCCAGTGTTCACCCACTTAGCTACACCACAGCCCAGTTTCTACCCTGCTGATTCAGCTTGGTTCTCAAGCAGCGCAGTTCAGGAGGATTAGCAAGACACCAGTCAGAAGGTAAGCATTGTTGTTCTGAACAATGGGAGCTTGGGGAGCTTGGGAACCATGAAACATCAACATTGACCTTCAGCTAAATGAGATACAAGGCGAATCAGGCCCAAGATGGCTACAACCTGTGCAGGGGCAGGCTTTCTACTTGCAGACCCTGGAGCTCACCAGGACCAGAGGATGACTTCCATCTGTTCTCCACACACACAGCACAGAACAAAAAGGATGAGGCTATAATCCAGCAGGACGTCTTTGGGTTTGATGAGCTTCAAAGGTCTCATTCATATGTGTGCCTTTCTAATTTCAGATAAGAGGGAACACTAAAAAACAGTGTAGTTTTGAAAAATTGTACATGTGAGATATTTGTTGTAACTTCATAAATGTCTGTGCTATTTAAAAAATTTTCAATGATGAATTTTTCAGATTTGCTAAAGAAGTTACTGAAGAAGTTTTAGACTTTATTTACATAATCTTTTTCTTTATAAATTCCTTTTATCAACTGAGTTTTGAGGAGATATTCTCTTTCCTAAAGTTCCTCTACTCCCAGCAGTCTACTATGGTTGTAGGAGTAATCTTAAATATCAGAGAGTAGAATAAAATCAGTGGTTAGAATCCCTGGGTAGATTTTTGATACTTGCTATATTAGTCAACTTTTAATGACTATAAATACCTGAGGAACCATACTTTATAAAGAAAAGAGGTTTGCTTAATTTACACTTTTGAAGGTTGAAAGTCCATATAGCACATGCTTTTGTGAGGGTCCAGCATAGTAGGAATACATGTGTATCTCACAGCAAAGTAGGAATACATGTGTATCTCTGTGTAGCCTTTTCTCATTTCCTTTTAAGGCCACCATTCTCAATCATGAGAATGTCATCCTAATGACCTAATCTAATCTATCATCCCAAAGGTCCCCTCTAAACATCATAGTTGGATTAAGTTTTCACCCTCTTAATATCATTAACATAAATAAGACTTTGAGGGTTAAGCTCCTGCATGAGCTTATGCAGACAAACTATATTCATATCATAGAACTTAACTAGCAAATTCTTGTATTTTTTAGCCATGCCTCTAGAGGATTGTTACTGTTCTTGCTTTCCTTGGAAGAAATATGTAGATTCACATCTATCTCATTGAGCTTTCCTAATAAATTGCAATGTACTCATATTTTTGAAAAAATTTCACTTAGAGAAAAAAATGCAAATATAGTACAAATTTTTTTTTCCTGAAAGGTTTGGAAGTATGTTGCTGACCTGATGTCCCATAATACCCAAATACTTTAGTTCAAAGGCATATTCGTACAACACAAGTACCAAAATCAGGCAGCCAGAATTGATATTCTACTATCATCTGATCCTCAGACTCCATTAGAGTTTTGCCATTTGCCCCATTGATATTCTCTATAGAAAACAGATCTGGTTCAGAATTAAAGGTTTCATTTAATAGTTACATATCTTTAGTTTCCTCAGTTTAGTTCCTCAGTTTTCCCTTGTCTTTGATGACACTGTTGAGGAGTACAGGTCAGTGTGTGTGTGTGTGTGTGTGTGTGTGTGTTAATTGAGTACATCTCAATTCATTTCCTCAGGATTAATTCATATTATGCATCTTTAAAAGGAATATCATGGAAGAAATGCTGGATTCTCATTGCATTCTATTACATAAACTCTGATTTTGATTTGTCTGATTAACTGATGTTAACCTAGATCACCTAATTAAAGAGTTATCAGTTTTCTCTGTATATTTCCTCCCTTTTAATTAATAAGTATATTGTGAGGAGATATTTTAAGCTATGTAAATATCCTGTTCCTCATTCAAACATTGAATTTATTTATTTATTTATTCACTTATTTATATCAATGTGTACTCACAGATCACTATTTTACTTAAGTTACTATATTTAACTTAAGTTACTATATATAACTTAAGTTACTATATTTATTTGAATACTCAAATTCTCCCATATTTGGCCAACAGGAGCCCCTTAAAGCTGGTCCTGTGTCCTTTTGATATGTCCCCATCATTCTTCTGGCATTTCCTCACTTCCTGGCAGAACAAGATGTGTCAGGATCCTCTTAACTGTTTCCTTTTCCAGCTCTGGGATCTCCATTTCTCTAAGGACCCTAATTTCTTTTAATAGAGAATGATATGTGAAACCAAGGTGTGATTGTTAGGTGTTCACATTGCTATCGGAGTGTTCCTCCTCCGAGGCCCTCTGAGTACTCTCAAGTACTTTATATTTTAAGAAAATTGCCAATTTGTCATAAGTATTGCAAATAGTTTTTCTCAGTTTGAGGTTTGTCTTTTGACTTCATTTATGATGACTTTTGCTATGCAGGAATAATTGATCATTTTGTAACCCAATTTATCAATCCTTTTTATTTTGGCTTCTGGGATTTATATCTCAGCAATTCCACACTTCAGAGTCATAAATATTTTTCCAATGTTTTCTTCTAGTAGTTTCACAGAAAAAGATTTTAACTGCTGAAGTGCACATACCTCTATGTTGGTGAGAAATTTGTTTCATTAGGTGTGTAAGTTTGGTGCCACAGACTGACATGGTATTTGAGGAAAACCCCAGGTCAGATACAATTTTTTGTCTATGTAAATACTTTTGTGAACAGTTATAGAACCTCCTTATCCAAACTAGTGGTTTTCTTATTTTGAACATGATTATTAATAAAATGTACTTATATCCAGTATTTATCACATAAAGCAAATGAATCAGAATCTCTGGGGTTCAAAGATCTGCAGGTGATTTTAATCTGCTGCTAAGACTATGAATCACTTATCTATACTATATATCTTCACAGTTCTCCAAGACTCTATTACTAGTGATGGCTTCCTTTGGACTGGAAATTTAAAAGATTTAACATATTGAGTTTCTAATAATTTAGCATAGGCTAAATGAAGACACAAACATTAAAATTAAAATTATTATGTACAGATACTATACAGGCAGCATACTTTTTCTTCTGTGCAGGTGTGTGCAGCAGGTGCATCTACCTAGACAAAGTTGAAATGGATAAAAACAGAGGAAGCTTTGCAATTGGAATGATATTAAGAGGAACCTCAGTAATAGATCTGGAAAATAAGAGCAATCTGCTAGGTAATGTGATATTAAAAATATGAACTACTATCTATGTGATTAGGAACAAGTTACCTAACTTTGAACTTTCATTTTCCTTAATCAAAAAACAAGGTGGATGTTTATAAATATTTTGTAGATTGTTGTTTATAAATATTTTGTAGTATTGTTATGAATATACTCAATAAAAAGTTGCTTTAAAATAAGGAACAGCTGTGCTTATTCAGTACAAAGTGTATTAGAAAGCTTTTTTTTTTGGTAGAAAAATTGGTTTTATTTAAAGCCAGATTTGAAGGAAGATTCTTTTTTGTTTCAAAAATTCTATTTTT
>CM053404.1:96155033-96173499 GCA_028644305.1 Xerus rutilus | reverse complement strand
ATTTTGTAGATTGTTGTTTATAAATATTTTGTAGTATTGTTATGAATATACTCAATAAAAAGTTGCTTTAAAATAAGGAACAGCTGTGCTTATTCAGTACAAAGTGTATTAGAAAGCTTTTTTTTTTGGTAGAAAAATTGGTTTTATTTAAAGCCAGATTTGAAGGAAGATTCTTTTTTGTTTCAAAAATTCTATTTTTGAGAGAGTCTTGGGTGAGAAAATTTAGAAAACACTATACTCGTACACTGGCTTAAATTTGCTTCTAGAATTTCCTGCATATAATAGTCACTAATATTATTTAACACTAATCTTAGAAAAAAATTTTGAGCTGATACAAGTTTTTTTTAAATGGATTTGCATTTCTTGATTTTTAAGAAAAAATTCAGTAAAAGAAAACTACACTTAAATGACATTAATTTTAAATAGTTAAATTGTTCAGATTAATTGTTGGAGTTACTGGGTTTAATCCTTAGCACCACATAAAAATAAACAAAATAAAGGCATTCTGTCCATCTACAACTATGAAAAGAATTTTAAAAAAATCAGTATCATACATTCTAGAAAAAAGTAATATAAGAACATGGTCATGGATGATACTGAACACAAGAATTTATTATAATGTTTAAGTTAATATGTATATACATATTCTTGTCTTACCTGATGCAGAAGAGTCAACCGACCTTGTGACAGTTTGAAATAATAGACGAAGTATCTCAGAAATAGGCTTAGAATTATGTAGCCTAAGACATGCACAATTTCCTGTAGTGTCAAGTAAAATGAATATGAAGTGCATCCTTAATAAGCAGAAACAAAAACTGATAGCCCTTACAAAGGGGGAATTCTCTTAAGCTTTATATATATATGAAAAATCTATCAACACAGTTCTTACATTTAAAGGAAATTGATGGTTTAAGTAAACTGTATTTATATAGCCATCAATTCTCTTTATAAAGATCTTCCACTGAGAAATTTTTGCACCTGTTAATCGGTTCCAAGACACAGTAAGTTGAGGGAGCTGGTATTGATGCCTAAATCGGGCCACAGGTTGGATAGGTGGGGAGAATATCAAACCTGTTTATTTTTATCTTATACATTTTTATTCAGCATTCAGGTTAAGCCAGCTTTGCTAAGGACTCAGGTAACCCAGAGCTTGTATAATCTAGTAAACAATACATGAAATATTAGAGGATATTGAATTTCTTTTCTTGGTACCGCAGATGGAATCCAAGGGTTCTTAGCTACTGAGCCAATCCCTAGCCCTTTTTATTTATTTTCATTTTTGTTTTTTTGGAGTACTAGGGATTGAACTTAGGGGCACTGGACCACTGAGCTGCATTCCCCATCCCTAATTAGAGACAGAGTCTCACTAAGTTGCTTAGCACCTCGCTTTTGCTGAGGCTGCCTTTGAACTTGAAATCCTCCTGCCTCAGCCTCCAGAGCCATTGGGATTACAGGCCAGCCCCACCACTATAATGAATTTTTTAAAAATACTAAACTAAAGAGGAAAAGTTATTTAGATTAGAGTAGGTAGGCTTTGTGAGATAGTACCTGTCTTGGGTCTTACAAGCGGTGGGGCAGAGGAAGTGGAGGAAAAGGAAGGAAAGCATTCTGGAAGAACAAGGAAGCACAGATTTAAACCTAGGGGTGGAAATGAGTAAGGGATATGGGGGCTACACTCATTAGTTATTGTTATATAACAAATTACCTAATGGTTTAGTGACGGAAAACAAAAGCTAGTTGCGATTGTCCATTATTCTAAGGTTGTCCAAGTGGTTCTGCTAATCTGGGCCAGACTCAGCAGATCTCAGTTGAGCTTGCTGTCACTCACGCTGCAGTCAGAGAGCGAGAAGGTCATCTGGATTGGGCTGGGCGGGAACAACTCACATATTAGGCTTACTGGCTGATTGTCAGGTGGCTGTTGGCTGAAGCACCCAGCCCACCTCCACAAAGTCTCTCATTTCCCAAGTGGCTGGTCTGTGTTGTTTTTCCACACTGGCAGGATACAAGAGAGCCAGAGCGTAAGCCTGCCCAGGTCTACTGAGGCCTGGAAGTACCCCCGCCATTCCCGCATTATCATTTTCACCACATTCTATTGCTCAAAGCATATCGCAGGACCAGCCCAGATTCAAGAGGTGGTGGGGAATTAGACCACACCTCTTAATGGGAGGAGCTGCAGTCACAGTGTAAAGGATATGGGTAGAGGGAGGACCTATTTTTGCAAACTTTTGCCGGTCAGCTCACTGAAGGAGGAGGAAAAAAATAGAACAATTCTCTAGAAAGATTAATTTTGGCACAGCCTACAAGCAGACTTGAGAAGTCGTGACAGAGACTGATATGAAGGAAATAGAGGCGTTATCAGTAATCCAGGTGAGAGGAATCAGGACCATGCAAGGATGGAGAAGTATTTTAAGGACTTTTGTTTTGATAAAAGTAATCACTAAATAGCCTCATCCCTTTGGGGGCATGTTTGAGTTGATCTTAGCCATCGGCTACATGTTTTTGACCTGTGCCTTTCACTGTCCACACCTTCAGGCTGAAGCCTGTCCTTGGTCTTTGGCTGATCATGAGTACGCAACATTGTGCTGACTCTCCATAACAGTACCATATCCGGCAAATCTGCTAGCGTGAGCACTTTGGGTGCACATTCATCAGCATTCAGCAGTTCAACAACCGAAAGATTTTTTATATGGTGTTTGCACTCTCCTGAGCTGAATTTCCCAGAAGATTTGAAAGAAATCCAATCTTGATTTCTTAAATCCTGTTGGCAACTTCATACACACTTACTCAAAAACTGGACCCGTTAAGCGCTTTGCTTTATTCCTTTGTTGATGGATCTAACCCAACATAATGTCATGAACTATGACCTGCCAAACCTCATCACATATTAACCTTAAGTCAAGAGCAATAAATGATGGTGTTATTGCTTCTGACAACTGCAGACATCATGGCAGGTTAAAAAGCCGAATATATTTATAAAATTCTAATATTTATGTGACAAGTAACTTTCACAAGAATGATTTTAAAAATCCACCATCCTGATTTTAAAAGCATTTTATATTTCTTTAGGAAATCTGAAAAAGAAATTGAGTTAACTGAGTTAGGTGTTGAGGGAATCTTAAGAGGTCACTCTGAGAATGCTTGTTTGAGAAGAGGAAAACTCATTTAATACCAAGGGAAGATTTCAGATATTCATCATACTTCCCAAATTGATTAAAAAAATTATTGCTTTAATAACTCAAAGTTCAATTGTTATTACTTACTCAGATGTTCTTTTCAAATATCTACATTGCTTTGTTCTAATGATTTTGCTTTCCTGAAGACTTGTAAATCTTATATGTGAAGATTTAATTGCTTCCTATGCAAGAAGGAGATGGTGAAAATGCCTGGTGTGGCTCCAGAAAAACAAAGCATTTATCTCTATTTCTGTCTGTTGAGATGTTTTAAGGTTAATAATTGGGAATTGCTCATTTTAAAGCCACATTGCATTAAAAAAGACACATGCTTCCTGCTGATAGGATTTTCAGGCTGCCTAGGATTTATTATAGCGTTATGAGAGAAAAATCTTAACAGCTCAGTGATCAAATATATTATACAATAATTTTAGAAAATCCAAGTATTTATAATTTTTCTAATTGTTTCTTGTAAATTTCACTTTCCCCTCTTGTATAGTTATGTTATCAAGATTTGGAATTTTAAATTGCAGCTCTCATTCATTTTACAACAGTATGATGAACGTTCTCTCTTCCTTGGGAATTATTATTTCCGGAGGTAATAAGAATTATCATCTGTTATATGGTCTGCATTTCTTGAGTTGTTTTCTGTGCTTTTTGTTGTCAGCTTAGCAAAATTAATTAGATTAATTCCCTAAATTCTAGGGAATATTATTAGATATCAATTAAGTACTCAGAAATGGTTGTTTTAGATAGTAGTTTATAGACTAATTTTAAAAGAAACTAAACCTGTCTAGATTCATATACTTTAATGCTTAGTCTTCATGATACATTCTAATATCTATTATCATTTTCATTATTCTTCTGGGAATCTAGTAAGAGTTGTTTATATATATATATATATATTCTGTATAAAATATTAGATGGCCTTAGACATTATTTTATTGTTTGTTTATCTACATTCAGAATAGGCATAAGTACTGGTATAGGCTCAAAAAAAGAAACAGAAAGAAAGAAAGAAAAGAAAGAAAGAAATGTAAGGAAAATCATATACCTATATTGGTCAATAGTTCTAAATGCTTTGCTGTTTGCTCAATTTATGTTTTTCTTATTTAACAAAATTATTTTTCAAAATAATTTTCAAAAAAATCGAAGTGGGTACAGTTAAATGATTAAGTATAATGATACATAACGGTTCCCTGCCCCATTTCTTAGCCTCTTCTTAATCAAATTGAGATATAGTCTTTGAACTCAGCTCTTTCAAAAATTTTGATAGATGACATATCCACCAACTGACTTTTATTTTATTATATCTTTATAAGAACACTTAACATGAAATCAACCCTCTTAACAAAATTTAAAGTGTACAACAGAGTTTTCTTGATTATAGGTACAATGTAAGATCTCTGGAATGTGTTCATATTGCTTAGCTGAAATTTTGTTCCTGGTGACTAGTAATTCCACATTTTTGCTTCCTTTCAGTCTTTGACAATTACCATTCTATTCTTTGATTCTATAAATTTGGCTAATTTAGATCCTTCATGTGAATGGAATCATGCAATATTTATTTCTCTGTTCGGGAATTGTTTGATTTAGCATAATATTGTCTGAGTTTATCCACATTATTACAAATGGCAAGATTTCTCCTTCTTTCTTAAGGCTGAATAATACTCTATCATATGCATATGCCACATTTTATTTATTCATTTATCTGTGGACAGAGATTTGTTTTAACATATTGACTGTGATGAATTGTGCTGCAGTGAATATAGGAGTGCTAGTATCTCTTCAAGATTCTAATTTCAGATTTTTTGGATAAATGCTCAGTAGTGGTATTATTGGATCATATGATAGTTCTATTTTTAATTTATTAAGGGATGTCCATACTTTTTGCCTTGCAGCTGTGATATTTTGTATTCCTACCAACAGTGTGCAAGGATTCTAATTTCTCCACATCCTTGCCCTCACTTCTACAATTCTACAATTTAAATGGAGTCTCAAAAGACCATGACTAGCCAAATCAATCTTGAGGAATAACAAAGCTAGAGTCATCACATTACCTGATTACAAATATATTACAAAACAAAAGTAATAAAAAATGTTATAGTACTTATGTAAATATGAATAATAATTGATGAGATTATTATGAGAGAGCCCAGAAATAAATTTACACAGGTAGGATCAACTGATCTTTAATAAGAGCACCAAAAAGACAAAATAAGGAAAGATAGCCTCTTCAACAGGTAGTGTGGGAAAAACAGGGTATCCACATGCAAAAGAATGAAAGCAGATCCTGTTTGATACCACACACAAAAATCAACTCAAAATGACTTAAAGAGTTAAGACCTGAAGCCATAAAACTCCTAGACTAATACATAGGGGAGAAGTTTAATGACATTGGCTTTAATGATGATCCTGGATGCTATATCCAGAGTGTTTATGTCCCTCAAATTCATATGCTGAAACAATACTCCGAAGGTATTTGGAGGTGAGGCCTTAAGAGGCAATTAGGTCATGAGGGCTTGGGATTAGTGCCCTTATAAAAGAGACCCCAGAGAAATTTTTCACTCTTTTTGGATTTGTGAGGTTTTACCTGGGCTGAGGAGGTCACAGTGGAAGATGGGCATCTATGAGTAAGCGGGCCTTAATCAGATACTGGAACAGTGTTTGTTTTTGTTTTTGTTTTGTTTGTTTGTGGTGCTGAGGATTGAACCCAGGGGTTTGTGCATGTGAGGCGAGCACTTTACCAACTGAGCTATCTCCCCAGCCCTGGACCAGTGTCTTGATCTAGAACTTTCTAATTTTCACACTATGAGAAACAAAATTCTGTTGTTTGTAAGCCACTCAGTCAGTGATACTTTTTTTTTTAAGCAGTCTGAACAGACTAAAACAATAGATAGACCACTAAAAGTGCATGCAACAAAGCCAAAAATAAACGAGTGGAATAACCTTAAACTAAAAAATTTCTGCACAGCAAAGTGCAGCAAACAGAGTGAAAAGGCAACCTAAGCATGGAAAACAATATTTGCAAGCCATTTATCTAATAAGAGGTTACTCTCCAAGATATGTAAGGGACTCTTACAATTCCATAGAAATGAAAAAAATGAAGAACTTGATTAAAAAATGGGCTAAGGACTTAAATAGGTATTTCTGCAAAGAAGATAAATGTCTAAAAAGTATGTGAAAACATGTTAAATATTACTACTCATCAAAGAAATGAAAATCAAGACCACAGAGAGATATCACAATATCCTGATATGATAGCCTCTGATGGTTTAAATTCATTAATTTAGGAAGAAGGTGTTATATTTTATTAACATGAATTGGAAGTTATCTTTGTCATTGGAAGACTAAAGAACAATAGATACATTTGCTTTACTTCCTCTCTACTGTTGGCATTGGGTACACATCCATACCCACCTAAAAGCAGAATCTGTCACTTCTGCACTCCACTTACGCTTGCATAGTCTCAAGTATCAAAATTGATTTTTAAAACTGTTAATTTGAAAAACAGCAGAAATAAGATTCAAGGATGCTTGCTGTCAGAGAAGGATTATTTATTAAGGGAAAGACTTATCTTTTGAAAATTATTATCATAATTATCACTAAGAACCTATATTTCTTATTAAGGCAAAATCCTTATTAGGCTACACAAGAAGGATGTTGATTGCAGTGGGATATTTGAATAGGGCTAAGTAATCAGCTTTGAAATGTCACTCAGAGGGAATCAGCAGGGCAAAGGCTATTCTCTGGCAGGTCTCAGTACATTTTTTTTCTTGAGTTATCAAGGACTTGACATCTTCCTGTCATAGGTAATTGTTTTTGACAACTTCAGAAGCAATATTTAGGACTTGTTAAAAAATTATAGTAGAGCAGAGAAAACAGCATACATGTCCAAGAGCCATGTCAACTCAATGAATATGTTGAGAGCCATTGAATCATGTACTCTCAGAGTTAAAGTTGTTTGGTCGAAATCCACACTGATGAGTAATTCTACTTAACAGTCATCTTGCCGTGGTGTTTTTCCGTCTCATGCCAGGAAAATTGGAGACCTGCAACGACAGCCCACTTCAGTCTCTGTTTGCAGACCTCCCGTCTTCATTTGTAGGGCTTGACTCTATTCCTTGGGGGCCATGCAAGAGCTTTTGTGAGTAAATAATGAAAATGCAATTTAGCTTAAATCACTTAATAATATTAACAACTTCCATATGATAGACATTTGACGTTTTGAAAAGTCTACATATAAAACTATGTTCTCCAGACAGGAAAAAATTGCTATTGAACATAATTTTTTTTTCGCTAATGTGAATAAAGTGCTCAAGGAGCAAATTGCAGTTATCCACCACTGAGTCTTTGGATGCTCAGCAGTGGACGAGTCTCACTCACTCCCCAAGAATTTTGTAGAAACTTGACCTCCATAATCCGCAATCATAGGAAGCATTAAAGTGGTTTTAATAGAAAAGTGGCATGTCCCCCCATCAGGACCAACTTGTGGCCATTTTGGTGGTGAATATAGAATCTGCTTGTTGACTCCGAGGTTGGCAGTCAATAATAATTTGTGACACATGAGGATCATTGTGGTTGTTATGGGAGAAACTGGTTGAAAGAGTCATGACTGTCAGTAATCCTATAATATAGTCAATGAGAGGCCGTGGCTTAGGCTAGGGAGGTAGTCATGGAAGTGAAGAACAGTGGGAGGTCTGTATGTGCACTTTCAATGTAGAAATGACAGAGATATTGTGTTAATATCTTGCAGCTATAATGGTTGGATGTGATGCCAGTTACTGAAAGGGAGAAATTTGGAGAGATATCAGTGGTGGGCTCCATTGGTAGGGCAGTTTTGGACTACTTTGTTGCGTTGGAGATGCCAGCAGATATTCAAGAGGAGCTGGGTAGCAGGCATCTGCAAACCAGAATTAAAAGGAGAGGTTTGGGGTGTAAATATAATATTGGGGAGCGTAAAGATGGAATTTAAAGTCATGGGAACTGAAGAATCACCTAGAGAGAGGTGATAAGGGAGAAGAAGAGAGGGCTCAGGGCTGAATCCTGGGAAACAACTATTAGAAGTCAAAGAGAGAAGAGTCCATAAAGGAGTTGTAACGATTTGGCAAGGAGATAGAAGGACATCTGAGAGTGTGGTTCCTCACTTCAAAAAACAGTATCAAGCCAGGTGTGGTGGCGCATGCCTGTTATCGCAGTGGCTCAGGAGGCTGAGGCAAGAGGATCAAGAGTTCAAAGCCAGCTTCAGCAAAAGTGAGGTGCTAAGCATCTCAGTGAGATCCTGTCTCTAAATAAAATACAGAATAGGGCTGGAGATGTGGCTCAGTGGTTGAATGCCTCTGAGTTCAATCCCTGGTACCTCCCTTCCCAAACAAAATGAACAAAACAGCACCAAATCAAAGTTAGATGTATTATCACTTAAGTTATTTTGTACATTTCACATACTACCATTTCTCCCACTTATCTGCAGACATGATGACTACCATGTGAGTTATGAGCACTATTAAATCACATACTTTAAAGAAAAGGCTTTAATCTGTTTTTATTTATGAATTCTGATTATCCCTGAAATTTATGGTTAATTTCCACAATTCTATTTTGTCGTCATACACAGAATCTGAAATCACTGAAAGCCTCCACTTTTTCAAATGCAAAGCTATTTTAGATGCAGTTTATTATCTTTTGAAAATTATCCATGTTCATTTAAAAACATATTAGCTCTTCACCTTCAATGTATTTGAATTGTCATGTGGTAGGAGCCTTGGAATATTGAGCTTATCGAAAAGTTAGGACAAGTTTTCCCTAGAGGGTGGAGAGTAGTTTTAAATTCAAAGTGGAAAAAAAAGAGTTCCATATCTTAAAATAGAAGCAAATTTTTTCTCTGTTTCACATTCTCTCAAGATATCCGCAATCCTTTTTAAACTCTCTATTTATTATTAAATACAAGCAATTTAGCTCCTTTGTAAGGTTATGCAAATAACTCATCCAGAATTAGCATTTAACATGCAGTTCTTATATCCACACAAATGTTTTGTATAAAGTTGTTTTAAAAAGATTCAAATCTTTATAATTAGGAAGGGAAAATATATTAATAGGAATAAAGGGATACTCTGCTAATCTCCCATATGTAAATTAGCTTATAATTTCCATCATTTACTTTAGAAGCAACAGAACAATGGAACTTTTATTCTTCAATATTGCTGTCTCTCTCTTTCTGCTAGAAAGTCTGTGCTTATACATGTATATTTAAGAAAAATGAGAAAGAATGTTAAATATTTTAGTTTTGTAGGAAAGGTGACAGGGTAACTTGTTACTGGGATTGAAGTGGATACTTTGGGCTTTGGTAACCTAAGAGACAGATGGAAATGAAGACCCTCTTGTACTCATTGCAACCATTGTGTTTTCTTGTTCCCTTTTCTAGGGGGACCAGAGCTACTGATGCCCACCTGAATCATTCCCTCACAGGTCCCCAACTCCATCCCAATTTTTACTTAGAGGACATGACTGTAGAATGCATGGAAAACCTGTTCACTTCCTTGAAGAGCTTTCTTTGTTTTCTTTTTTCTTTGGTACTGGAGATTGAACTCAGGGGCCCTCAACCACTGAGCCACATCCCCAGTCCTATTTTGTGTTTTATGTAGAGACAGAGTCTCACTGAGTTGCTTAGCGCCTCGCAGTTGCTGAGGCAGTCTTCGAACTTGAGATTCTCCTGTCTCAGCCTCCCTAAGTGAAGAGCTTTCTCTTTATTTTAATCTCTAGCTTGGTCTTTGGGAAAAGGATCACGTGGGTTGCAGGTGGATGTTGGTCAACAGTATATTATCAGCTAGATTCTTCAGTCTCATAGATCTTGGGGACTGTAATGTTTCTCTTTCAAGATTCCAGAAGTTCTGTGCATAGTCCTCGGAGTTCAGTATAATTAGATGAGCTAAAACTAGGAAAATGAAGGATTCAAAAACATGTCAGACAAAGGATTGTTGAAAGGATTTGGTGGTTAAGCCTAAAAGTTAGCAATTATAACAGGTCGTGATAAATGCAACTGTAGAGGTATGCATAGTATTAATCGAGAGAATGGAGGAAGGGACCCTAGACCAGGTGGGGGCAACAAGAAGAGCTTGAGTATCAGCCCATGTCCCTTTGTCCTCACTTCCCACCTCCAACTTTTTTGTTTCTGCTCTTTCATTTTGCAGACAGAGTAATATTTCCAAAAAGGAAACTCTATTTCCCCACTAAAAAGCCTTCAATGGCTTTCTATTGTGACATAAATAAAATCCAAATCCTTGTTCTAGCCCCTACTTTAATTTTTCTTTCAGTGCTCCTCACCTTGAACTTCAGTTCTAATGAGTTACTTGCCATTTCCTAAAGTCACCATTTTTTCTGACGGCTGGGCCTCTGCACACGTAGCACTTTCTTTTGAAACTACCTGTCCTGTCCTCAAAATGCGTGCATATAGATGTATGAAAAGAAAGGCACACGTGTGTGTGTGTTTGTGAGCATGTACACACACATCCATTATGCATCGACCCTCCCATAATTCCACTGTCTACCCTTAGCCTTATTAACTCATTCTCTCTTACCTCTGGCCCACAATATCTTGTCTCAATATTATCCCTCCTGTGGGTATACTTTTGTGGAGCACCATTCTGTAAGCCCCTAAACAAGCAGCTCATTATACCAAATGATACTTGGTTGCTTACTTTTCCATCTTTCTCACCCGAGAGAAAGCTCATTGAGTACAGGATTTATGTTATTCATCACTGTATTCCCTGAATCTACCATATTTCCAAATACATTGAAGAGGATGACTATACATTTGATTAATAGATGAGTAAACTAAATTAACTATTGAAAAATGCTATACAAAAATGTGAAGAGGTAAGATCTCTGTCCTTGTTAGTAGACCAATACATGTTACAAGTTTCAGTGGAGTGATTGTTACAAAAATTTGAATGTTCAAAGTTTCTTCACACTTTCTCTGAATGGGAAAAAATTCTAGTTTCAGAGTGCAACACTGAGGGTGCGTTCACACTGTAAAATATTTCTCCATAGCAAGAATAGCTGAGTCCAGCAAGCTTTATGCAGCTGGCTGGACAGACTGCTAGAACATAAGGCCACTTAGGCAAGTTTAAGAAGAATTTGTTTGTGCCTTTCAAATTTTGTAAAAGTGCAAAAATTGTATAATCCTAATAAAAAGTAGACCCTGTCTTCCTTCAATTTTAATCCTGCCTGCCTGAATCAGTGATTTCCAACTGGTAGCACCAGCTTTTATTTTCTTTCTCTTGCTGCCAGCTTTTATTTTCTCTCTCTTGCTATGGGACAGGCTGGAAGAACCGAGGAATTAATCACTCTTTAACCCTAAAGCAAAGACTGATCAGAGTTGGTGGGTAACTGCCCCTCAGAGTTTCTCTGGTAGCAACTAGCTTGATATCACATCTTGCCTGTCTTCCCTTCCTTTCCAATCTCCCTGCCATATCCTCCCTGACATATCCTTCCTGCCATATTCCCCTTCATCATTTCCAGAGATCATCACCCAAATAAACTGAAGTCTCAGGATTTGCTTCTAGGGGTACCCAAACTAAGACAACTGCCAATAAGCAAATGTCCTTTCATTTTGGTGCACAAACTTACGGAGAATCCTGACATAGATGGGAATTACCATGAGGGGCTTGTCTCCTCAAGAGAGGTTAGACCAACAGGCAGAGAGATTGAGACTGCATATTGGTACAGAGGGCTGGCATTGGAGTGTTTTCTTAGACTGTTGTTTGTAATGCTTGTTGTTTCAGTCAACTTTTTCATTGCTGTGACCAAAAGACCTGAAAAGAATGATTAGATAAGGAAAAGTTTATTTGGTTCACAGGTTCAGAGGTCTCAGTCCATAGATGGCTAACATCATCGCTCTGGTCCTGAGGTGAGGCAGAACATCATGGCAGAAGGGTGTGGAGGAGAAAGGAAGCTCAGAACATGGCAACAAGGAAATGGAGAGAGCTCTGTTCACCAGGGTAAAATATAAACTCCAAAGGTATGACTTACAGGGACCTGTCTCCTCCAGACACTCCCTGCCTTCCTGCAGTTACTGCTCAGTTAATCCATCAGTGGATTAATCCATTGCTTAGGTTAAAGCTCTCATACTCTCATCATTTTATCTCTGAACCTCACACTTGAACTTTGGAGGGACACCCCATATGTAAAGCATAACATTTGTGAAAGAGAATTAATTATACCCTTTCTTATACTGAGGCATCTTATAAATTCAATGAGACTAAAATATTCTAGAGGATAAGCAGTCTGTGGTTCAGTACATACATAGTGATCTATCCACAAACTCGGAAGTTATTGTCTGGTAATTAAAGCCAACAATTGTAAAGCTACTCACACAAAAAAAGTTACATTCCATCTCTGAGTTTGTCCTAGGAATATCAGAACTCTAAACTTATGGAAGTTTCAGAGTCAGATCAAGTACCTCAGCATTTAGGATTGGGGACTTATTATTCATCTAATCCTACCATGCAACTTTGCCTTTGAAGAAACTGAGGCCCAAGGAGGTATGGTGTGATGCTCTCAGGCACAGATAGGTTCCATATTCTTATCCAACTGCTTCTACCATATACCACCACCTCACTAACAAGGTCAGCTGAGTCAACTGGAATTTCATTCTTACCTCTTGTTTCTAATTACTTAGAAATCTATTGTGTCAAGGACTCCAAGAGACTGATTCATTTTGGAGTTCTTCTATGTCCAGATAACCAAGAATGAGGCCTCCAGATGTGCTTTTGTCTTAAAAATGAGGCCTCACAGCATCCACTAGGGGAAAGAATTAGTTGTATGTCTGGGGCTGAAGTTCTTCCCATAGACCCTCATGGTAGTGGCTGCTCTGGACCCTTCTGAATTCCTTCTGCTGCGAACCACAATCACACTAACATCCACTTGCCCATTTCCCACCAAAAAGAAGGTGATACTTAGCTCTGATTATAGTTAAATCTGTATAATTCAACCTCTTATCAGTCACATGATCCCAGGAGTCCTCCATTAGAAGATAAGTGTTCATTAGTTACTTTTAAAGTCTTACACTCCACAAGCTACCTCTATGCTCCTTTCTGTTGATGCTATGCAAAGAACTTGGGTTATTCAATTAGCAAGACATTTATTGTAGGAAAAACCCCATTGGAATGAAGACAGAAAGTGTCTCAGGGAATTAAGAGAAAGCTTACATATAGACCTCATGGATAAAGTCTGTCGTCTCGTATTTTGTGGTTAATATGACCTAACTTCTTTCTTGTTGTTTCTAAGGAATTTCTCTTAATATGCTCGTGTTCTTTATGACTTTGGCAATATTAGAATGTCTGCTCATTTATAACCTTAACTGCCTCATGGCCTCTACAAATGGCCCACTCTGTGTGTCCTTTTACCTTTAGTCCCTCTGCTAATCGTTCAACCCGGTTTATATTTCACTTTTAAATTCCTAAGAGAAAAATTCATTGACCTGCCTAACCAACATCATCCCTTTCAGGACAAAGCTGTTGTGTTAAACTACCTAATAAACCTCTGGATAGCCTATCTAGATGGCCTTTCATCACTTGGTCTAGGTGATGGTGTGTTAAAGAAAATGTTATATTAAAGGCTTAGCATGCTGAGTGAGGTTGCACATGCCTGTAATGCTAGCATCTGGGGAGGCTGAAACAGGAGGATCATAAATTCAAGGACAGCCTCAGCAATTTAGTACAGCACTAAGCAACTTAGTGAAGATCTGTTTCAAAATAAAAAATAAAAAGATCTGGGGAAATATCTAAGTGATAAAAACACCCCTGTGCTCAATCTCCAGTACAATAAATAAATAAAAATAAAATGCTTTGCTTAGAGGACCATCCAGATCTGTCCTCCTTCACCATTGATAGAGTTGGAGCTCCCTAGAAGAGTCAGTAAACTTTGGCTAATCTACTACATATCCCAGTAAGAAGTATGTGGGTGTGGTGATGGTGTCCCCACTCTCCTTGTGAGACTTGGCTCTTAGCACCTCTTATGCATGATGTGATCTCATAGCTTTCAGGCAAATGACAAGCTGTGTTGCTCTTTATGACACCCCTCAAATAGATTCCATATCTCTGTTGAAAGAAACTTTGGTAGCATAAAAACAAGGAACATTTTTAGATTTCTGTGTGCTCAATTTTATTCCATGAGATAATGTAGCCAACAAAGAAAACTGGACACTGAGCCTCTTTGAACCAAACGTTAAATGCATTTTGGCATGTGATTTAGTTTCAGAAAAAAGTGATTATTAGCTAAAAACCCTACCTCATGATAATTTGAATATTGAAAATGATGTGACCATGTTTTGGCCATCTTTATGGACAAAGGTGCCCCTGAGTTATGGATATTCATTCCTCACTGTACAAAGCATTTGACATTAGTAAATGAAGTTTAAATTGGAGAGACACTATACATTACACATGGAAAAAAATTTGCATTTTAACATCTCCAGAATGCTATTAAATATCTCAGAAAGATCCATAAAGGAAAGTGTGTCCTAGAGCTTGAAATAGAAAATGATTGGAAAAAGTAGAAATAGAGTTCCTATTTTTCAGAAAGGAGCCATATCATCCCATAAATCTTTGAAAAGAAGTTTTCTTGGGCTCTGCTCTAAGCATTCAAATGCTTCCCAGGAGCACCTTGACCTTAAATTAACATTTATAGAGTTTAGCTGACATCAAGCTTTGCAGTTTAATGGAAGGTTTAAAGTTGAAAAAGGTAAGTAGTCTAAATTGGTATTGTATATTAAGTCCTCAATAAGGATGCATTTCTACAACTGGCACCATTTTCATTTATTTCCCCCTCTAGAACAATAATAACAATTGGTGAAATATATGAAATGCATTTTATATCATGAATAATACATTTTTATATGTTAACCTCACAGAAACAGGAATAGTTCAACAGGAACAGCAGCATGAATACTGTCATCCTAAGGAAGGGTATATGTGACAGTGTCCTTACTATATGACCTTGATAGGGTAATTTCCTATAGAATCTGTGATGTAAATATAGGTTGCAAGAAATATTAACCAAATGCTAAAATAATAAGGGAGAACCTAGAAAATGAAGGAAAGAAGAAAATATATGATGTTACCTGTAGATTCTATTTTAGATCAAATGAAAATAAGAAGAGTTCCAATCTGTTTAAACCAGGAGTCCATTCTAAGTGGAATATGAATGTCTAGGGAGTAATATGTGAAGCACAAAGATGGTTTTTAAATACTGCTAATGAGTTGCCCCTTGGTTGCATTGCAGATAAAAACAGGCTTCCAATATATGTACACTTTTCTATATTGCACAAAGCGCAATTTATAAATGCTCAGCATTAACACAGGAAAAATCCATTCCTCCATGTGTTTAAATCTGGCAGAATAGCAGTGACGTGGCCTCCAGGAAAAGGTGCTTTTGGAAAGCTGCTAATAGGAGAATTAGTGCTGATTGTAGACCCAGGCAAAAACGCCCCAGCTCTGGGCTCTGGACTTAGGTGGGGTTGGGAGAATGTTCCCACCCTAATCTCCATAACTGTATTTTGGAGCAACTTCTTGAAGATATTCTAAGCCCCCTTCTGTTGGTTGGGACCAGCCAGAGCAGCAGTGCCTTTCAAGTGTGGTCCCTGGCCCCCATTGCTGCTCTTTTGGGTGTTTCCCAATCCTCTCTCCCAGCTCTTCAAGTGTGCAGTCAGCCAGATGCTCTGAAGAGCTCCAGGACTTATCTTCAGGTGTTCTCAGGGACCTGTGGCTGATTGCCAGTTCCTAGAGGGCAGCTTGGTGAGCAAATCATTCTTGCTGGAGGTTCAGTATCTCTTTTGCTAGATTGTATGGCATAGGCCTTCAGAATGGTGATGATTCAGGATGATTCCAATTGTTTGTATAGATAGTAGCTCTGCAGAAATATATTTACACCCTGCTCTACCCAAGGTTGGATGGCTCTATGGATAGTTATAGTAAACAATAATAATTAAAATCCAACCAGGTTAAATGGAGACAAATAATATTCCCCTTTTATAAATTTGTTAATATCACATATGAGCCAAGAATTAAATTAATTTTTAATAGTGGAATGTCTGCAAAAATAAGATGATTCATTAAAAAAGGAAGGAAGAAAGAAAGGAAGGAATATTTAAACCATGGTCTATTGACAGATACTTCTTTATAAAAACATTTATTGTAACAAAGAAGGACAGATTTCTTTTGTGGAAGACTTCTTTGCTTAAACTCTGTTTTGGGCCTATCGGAATCACTTGGCCACTGCCTCATGTCTTCTCAGTCCAGCTTCCTGTTGTGGTCATGTCAACTGTATTCAGGTGTGCAAGCTTTGACCCATTGGATGCAGAACACACCACTCTCCCAGTCTGTCATGCTGTAGTATGGGATGTCTGTGACCCTGGATGGGGAAAGTACCTTCCAATAGGCATCTTGATGCTCCCAAAGGACATCCAATGGATAAATGTTTTTCTCTACTGTCCTTTGCGTGGAATGTTCTATTCACACATTCAAGATAGTAGTAAGGCAGAGCTCCAGTAGCCATGGTGGTGACACTTAATAACATACCCTGATTTGCCTTCTCCTCCTTCCTGGTTTCATTACTTTGGTCCTTTACTCTTGTGCCTTAGGATTGTTTTCCAAAATAAACTATCTGCAGAAAAACCTGAGTCTCAGTCTTTGTTTTTTCAGGAGGAAGACAATAGATTCATACTTCAGGTAACTATAATCATTCTCTTAGCTTCCACATGCCCCTTCGCCATGAATTATTTAAGCATTGTCCCAGTGCATTACGAAAAGCCCTCCATATGGGCATGCATTTATAAAGTTGATCACACTATACAATGACACACACAATTATCACCCATTTTATGTCCCTTGGTATTTCCTACTAGCAACTAGTATGTTGTTCCAAATTCACCAGAAAGTTGCTGGGCCACTGGTAACCTGTGGAAAGTGGCCACATAAATGTCTCTATAGAATGTAGACTACACTCAATAGTCACAGGAATGAAAGCAAGAAATAGTTTTCTCTAACATAAATATTATGAACAAAAAGATGTTTTTTTTTAAGATGTCTGTCTGGCTATGTAAAGATATAGATTTTTATTTATCTTGTGCCAACCTACCAAATGTCATTGAAATTGATACAAAATCACTAACTGCTGTGTTTATATAAAATAAAATGATTGCCAGAGTATTCAGGAAATTTTATCATTCCTAGGATTCTGTGTTTTGGGAAAAACATTCACAGTTGTGGCACAGTATAATTTAAATGACTGAAGCCAGACTGCCAAAATGTTCAAGTTTCTTTAAGGTTTAAGACCATTCAGATGCATAGAGAACCATCTAAGAGTGTTTAAAATGAGTAGGCAAGTCATAAATTATATACAGTCACACATACCTACTCATACATGATCAATTAAACCAGCAGCATTTGCAAGTGGCAAATTTCCATAGTCCCAAAGGGAAAGTGAGATGATTAAAGTGTTTTTCTTGGACAGGCTTCATTGCTCTTTAAAAAGGAGAAAACTCTAGTTAACATCTGGTAGCAATACATTATTGAAATACATTCCAGACATTGCTTCTTTTGGTCAAACAGCTGGAATCTTTTTTTTTTAATCCTTTAAATAATTTTGATGTGCCTCATCTTCAACTTTTTCTGGTTGTGGAAAAAAAAGAAAGCACGACTAGCAAAGAAACATACTCTTTTGTAAGTCTCTTGTCTGTTCCAGGTATACAGTATAATGTTTCATGTGTGTTATTCCTTGTAGGGTCATAGAGAAATGCACACCTGATAAACTATGCATGAAAAGGTATAATCAGCACACACGTGTGCATTTTATTGCCATGTCCTAGCTAATACTTCTGTTGTTATAGCATGCTTTATCAGTTAGGTTCTTGACAGGAAAATAGAAGCCAGAATGGGCATTTCAAGCAGAGGAGATTTCATATGGAGAATTATTTGTAGTGGAGTTTGAACGTTGAAAGAGCAGAAAGAGTAGGCTGAAGCATTCTTGTATTAGGATTCTCTGGAGAAATAGAACCGATAGAATACATGTCTGGAGAGAGAGAGTGAGAGAGAGGTATTTTGAGGGGTTGTTTGAGACCATTATGGGGGCTGAGAAGTCCCAGAATCTGTCATCTGCAAGACTGAAGCCCGGGAAAAGTGATGGTGCAGCTTCAGTCTAAAGCTGAAGACTAAGAACCAGGAAGACAGGAAAAGATGGATGTCTCAGATCAAGAAGAAAGAGAAAGAACCCATCTTCCAGTCTTTTTTTTTTTTTTTTTT
>CM053404.1:96137753-96154533 GCA_028644305.1 Xerus rutilus | reverse complement strand
TACATAGCTAGTAAAATGGGGGACATAACTGGAGTAAATTAAAATTTTCTTAACATGTAAACTTGCTCAAAATGTGATTTAATCAACATCAACTGAGATCTTTATTTCTGCATTTAGAATTTGGATATTTTGTTCTTTAGGGATTTTTCAGTATTAATTTTTTTCAAAATATTTCACTAAAATATTACTTATCTTGATTATTACATTTTCCATCACATCTGAAATTTTGTCACTAGTCCTAGTCCTGATAAATGCATCATCTTGGGCCTCAAGGCAGACTTATTAAATCAGACTGTGCATTTTAGCAAGATCCTCAAGCTATTACAGTGCATAAAAAAGCTCAAGAAGGCCTGCTGTAGTCAACCCAAGAAGTGGTCTTAGGAGCTGTGGGGGTGTGAAGGAGGAAGAGACTGGAGAGGACAGCTTGAGTAACATTCCAGCTATTTGTTCCTCAGGACTTCCTCTTGAGCCCTGTGAGACAGTGACTGCAGGGGAAGTCCAGGGAGCTGTTTCCATGAGGGGTTGGAGTTAGGCAAGACATTGGCTCTTTAGATGCCTAGCTGATAACAAGTGGCACCAAGTATGGAAAAAGAGCATTCCCTCCTCTCTTGTGATATGGTGAAGCATGCATGAGAAGTCACCAGGGAACATGACACTCCTCTGATCAACCAGTTTGCAGTTTTGGAAGCCAGGAAGACAGCGCTTCTCCTGGAGGTTGCTGGCGCCATCAAGTGGATCTGTGAGAGGTGAATGAAGTGAGTCCCAGGAAAGGACTGAGCTCAAGGGAGATGCTTCTGCAGACGCAGGAGCAAACACCTGGGTGGGGTTTTCAGGGGACCAAAGGCCTATGGTCTGCAGGTTAATGCAGACCCCAGTGACTGAATCTGCCAATGTCATAGTGCCACCAGGAGTCAGGAACTGAAAAGAGGAAAGAAATCTTAGGTGACATGTATTCACTTATTTACTTTTGACAATTTGAGGGTCTACTCTGCTCCCGGCAGCTGTATAAACCTGGGTGACATAAATGTGGTTAGTCTTCAATAAATACTAATTACATAAATGCACGAGAACTGGGTTTGGACACTTCATTTGGCCCATTCTCCTCTACATAAATAAATCATGTATGTACAGTATTTGTTATAGCCCTAGACCAGTGGGTCTTAAGTCTGTGGTACCTATGTAAAACTCAGTTATTTCAAAGAACAGGCACATTTTTATGCATACCAAAATTGCACTTGCAATTGATATGTCACACTTTTTTATATTATCTTGTTAAAGAGTATGTAAAGTTGCTATTGTGCTTGATAAAATGCAAATCTGCTTAAAATTCTATTAGTTTGCTTTATGTCATTCTATGTATTCTCTTTTATACCAAATAAAATTAATTCCACATGAGATTCTTGTGTGTATTTATGTGTGTATGTGCACACACGTTAAAAGTATACTAATTTTATATATATATATATATATGTATATATGTATATATATATTGGTACTGGGGATTGAACCCAGGGGCATTTAACAATGAGCTAAATTCCCCAAGCCCCTCCCCCTTTCAAAATTTGAGACAGAGGATTGCTAAGTTGCTTAGGGCCTCACTAATTTGCTGAGGCTGGTCTTGAACTCACAATCCTCAGTCTCTCCAGCTGCTGGGATTACATGCAATATAGATGTATTTTTCAAGGGACTCATATGCTTAAAATGCTGAAAATCCTAAATTGTGCACTATATTTCATACTTATTTCACAGTTGAGGACATTCTAAGAAATTAAAAATTTTCCCAGATAATTAAAAAAATATGATGGTAAAGTGGGTATTAAAATTTTGTGCTCTAGACTTGCTTGTCTTCAGGTGCCACTTTCTCTGCCACTTTAACTTAGCAGACAAAAAGTAAACTATAAGAAAGCAAACTATTTTAACTATGAAAGGTGACCTAAAGAAAAATTATTTCAAGACCAAGTTGGTTGCAGCAAAATTCATTAGCCTCCTCCAGGATGAAAGCTGGTGTCTCAGTGACATTCCAAGGTTACTAATACTTGTCAGCCCAACAACTTGCAGACTGTACATGATGGGGAATCTTTGGGGTTTGGCATCAAAGGAGAAAGGATGTAAAAATGGCCCTGATGGATGTTCTGAGGTTGTTTGATCTAAATCCAGAGAAAATAGCAGCTATCACAGCTGATGGAGTACCCGCTATGACGGGGAAGATGAATAGGATGGAGAAAAAAAATTAAAGTCAGAAAAGCTTGTGCCAGACATTTTATCATATCTTTTTATTTTATTTTTTACAAACCAAGCTTGACAACTTGGAAATCCCTTTGTGCAGTTTATAAAATAATGAATTCTAAATGAAGGCCTAGATTCACCAACAGAGCAAGCAATTATGTAAACAATTTCTGTTCCCCAATATGGCTCCTTGTCATTGCATTTTCAAGTCAAATCACTTCCATGAGGTGGAACAGTAATACATATGATGCATATCTCTGAAGAACTAGCTATCAGACATGGTAAGATGCCAGTTTCCTGACGTCCCAATGACAAGAAAGCTACCTTGTGTTGTATTTCCACTTCTGATTTACACTCAGAGGAGAGTCAACTGAAAGACGAAAGCGCTCCAGGATAATTTGTATTCTTGTATCATTTCTCCTGTGTTTAGTGGCGTTTATTCTTGATTTCATCACCATGCTGTTTGTTACTCTCAAGCTCCTTTTAAACATGCATGCACACACAACAATGCACTCACACTCGATCATACACACACATGATTTTTTTCCAAGTCATGTGGTTTCTAATGTGCCTGCTTTAAAAGTGTTTACTCGCATTAATGCTGTTCCATTCATTACTTTACAAGCTCTTGGAGAAGAAGTACCAAGTATATTATGCCCTTCGTGTTCTCCCCACACAGCAAGTGTTCGATAAATACTATTGACTAGCCGACACATCTCCCTCCTTTTCTCTTTGTCTCTGACACCTCTGCTTTCTTTCAGAAATGATATTTTTAAAGTGGCAATATTCTCCACTCTAGGCTTATAAAAAGCTCTTCTCAGCCTCTAACTTTTCCTTATGTAAGATTTTTAACAATAGACAAAATACAGGTGGAAGGAAACTGATATTCTACTAGTCCTTAACAATAAATTCTGGTTTTAATTGGAGCGTGGCAAGTGTCTTACAAAATGGAAGCTTTCACCCCAAGAACAATGCTAACATGAACATCTCTGTTGAAGTAGCCATTAAAAAATAATAATGCCCTCTGTGTCCTACACACTCCCACAGTTTCTGAATTCAGGGCAGGGTATTAATGGACAGCCCCAGCTTTATTTTTCTTGTTATACAATGGGTCAGAGGCACTGTCTATATTCAGTATCTCTGTTGTTCTCATACAGAACTTAAATAACAGTTTGTTCTCCTTTTGAAACAGATGCCCAAACCACAATTATTTTTTTAACCTTACCTTAGGAAAAGACTTGGTAGTTCAGTGAGATCCAGAAATATGGACTTTTCAGGAGACATTAAAGTGTACCCTCCATCAACTGGAGCATTGTTTGATCTCACAGAGGCAAGGCGATGTGGCTTTATTACTGTTTGCTTTCTCTATTACAGCTATTGTGGATTGTACAGTTGTGTAGTTGATTGTTACAGGGAGATTGCTCTCATGTCACATCCTGCATTTGTCAGCCTCCTGGGAAAAATGTAGGGAAGAAGAACTCAACCCAATGTGGCACCTGCTCTTCACAGTCTGTCTCTCCACTCTCGGCAATTATAGCATAAAGCAGCCTTCTCTTTGGTGCTGCTTCTGTATCCTCCTTCTTTTCTTATAATATTCCTAGTTCAATGTCTCTTGGAACAAAAGAATATCAAGAAAAAAGAAAGCAACAAATAAAAGCTGAGAAGATTATCATGAGATAAGAATGCTGATGGTCATTTCTCATTTTGTCCACCTGCTAACAGATGTTGGCCTTGCTGCTGTTGCCAACACTATATCTGTTACAGCTGGAGTTCTCTAACCTGTCTTGGGTCCTAGTGATACCACAGAGACAGTGACAACTGAATAGCTTATGCTTCTTCAGAAGCAGACCCCAACCCAAGATTCTAGGGCAAATTGTTTATTTAGGAGTCTATCCCAGGAAATTAGGGAAGATGATACCATCTGACATCAGAGGTCTGGTGCTTCTCATAGTCATAGGGTATGTAGAGGACAGGTGGCTCCATTTTCTTCATTGGCTAGGTCTATCTCCCCATGCTTAGATGCAGAACAACTTGTAGAAAGACACAGTGGGGCAAGCGGTTCTATGGCTGTGGCTTACTGCCCAAATTTCTTCGCCAGGTGGAGAACTGGCCTGTGGGGGTAACATCCCTGCCTGGGCACAGGTTCAGCAGGGGTAGCAGCCCAGGCTGTGGGTTCTTTGGTGAGGTCAGGACACACTCAGCTAACTGTAGTTATGGGGCAACCTCAAGTTCCCCTTCTCACTCTTTGTGTCAGAGGGAAGAAACTCTTGATGAACTGAGGCCAGAACAACGGCTGGGCTCTTAATTTGCTCACTAAATACATCCCTGGACTAGTTTAGGGCCAGGAAGATAATAATAAGAGGCAGTAGCCATAGAACTAACATCATGCCCTGATTTGGTAGGTGGCCACATTGTTATAGAAGAAAGTTGAAACTTAGATCAAGTAACATGCTTATGGTGACCCAGCTGGTAGGCTGTGGAGCTAGGATTTGAATTCTGTCATCCAGACTTCAGAGCCTGCTAGGCATAGTGTCCACTAAACATATTGTCACAGGGAAACAACATTTATCAACATCTATGCTCTTCTTCACTTCTTGTAATTTTCCTGACAGAAAGGAAGAAGTAATGATTCTTGTCTTCATTCATGTCTTGGGATTTGCATAGCTTTCTTTGTAGAGATTCTTGGAATTGGCATCACGACTGGGACTCCCTTCCTTATACACTCTTTATGATAGGTTTCTATAAGTAAAAACATGATTGGCCAAAGGAAGTGGATATGGGCTAGAGTTTTTGAATATGGCAGAGGGCCCTGGCATATTAAAAAAACTGGCATATTATAAACTGTTCACTGATTCATATCTTACCTTTCATATAATTTTATATTCTCATTCCCACTTTAACCTACCTATTTTCCCCATCCAAATGATCGGAGTGAAAAAGTTGAAACCACATTTCTTTCCAAAGCAGTGACTACAACACATAAGGGAAATCCAGCCAGTGGAACCCTTTGATATTTCTGTCTGGAAAATATTCTGGGTGTGATAATTGTTCAGGCAATTTTTTCCTCCCAGGAGGACAAGTAGTTAGTCTGACAGCTTATTTCACTGTTACAGATAAAGTTTACATTGTCAATTAATGGGAATACACCAGGTAATAGTCATGAGCTCTTGGGGAATCATCTTGAAGCCATTTCCAAATGTCCTTTATGGAAGCATATGGTCATATCCTCCACTTCATCACCAGGTCAATCAGCAGTTGCTCTTTAATATGGTATGTTCTTCATGCACCAGTGCAATTTCCAAGCTCCATCACATTTGTTTTCTCCCCCATGGTGCTTGAAAGTTGCTTAAGCCGCTGATTATTGCCTTGCCATGGGCTCTGATCGCTCTTCTGGATGGTAGGCTTTCAGATGTCATCTTTAATTTGCGATATTAATATTGAACTCCATCACCGTTCAGTGGTTTTAGTGAAGTATTTACATATAGACTACCAAGTGTTTGAGCAGTGCATTGGAAACTGTCCGTTCCTAATTGGAACCGTAAAGTTTACCACGGCATCTGCATGACATGGATATGATTTCTGGTTATAAAGCGGCCTTGGAGGTTTGCTTTCAAAAACAAATGAGATGTGTTTTTGCAGCTCTGTATTTCCTCACTCATTCAGACCATTAACGATTGGTGGTGACAGTGCTCTGAGAACTGTTTTTTACAATCTCATACACTTTTAAGAAAGATTAACTATCTCAAAGAGTTTTTACTGGGAATCACATTTAAAATTAATGAACTAATTAGTTAAGAAATGTATTACTTTATTATGGAAAGAGAAACCTTGCGCCATAATGATAGTATGAAATGCATGAAGTGTCCTTTTGCTTTATGACACTAGAGGAAGGTGGACTTGTTAAGGAACATTTGGACTGCTGCTATTAATTATCTGATTTAAAGATCACCTCACCCTGTGAGAAAGATGGATTATCAATCAGTGTTTGAGAGCTTTGAAAGGATGAAAGAGAGAAAAAGAGAAAAGAAAAAGGGACATCTTGCTAGTTGTGTTAGATGACCTTGTGCCCTGGTATGTTTAAATTGCTTACTTCCTATAACTCTATAAACTTCTGTGTTTTCATTTGCTGGATTAGATTGAAGTGTCAACTATATTTGATGAATGGCATTGGTAATATATGTTCATGTTCGTCTTTGCTCTTTCTGCTTTTATTTATATAGAGTCAGTATAATTTATTTCTCCTGAAAAAGCTTTCAGCAAAAAGGATTTTTTAAAGTACAAATACTTTTTAACAGGGCTCTGGGGTTCGTGATGATCAAATCACTCATCTTTCCTTCTTCTTTCCAACCTCTTCTTTTTTTTTCCTTGCTTACTTTTCTTTTAAATCTAACAACTGAAAAAGAACAGAGGAGCACTCAATGGTTGCACCTAGGCAGAATAAAAAGTTAGCCCTACACAAGACTCTAGCTCACTCTATGCATATATTAATGGGATGATATAAGGAATTGCATATTATCTAGATAAATTAACTTAAAAAAAACCAGTCTGTAGCCTTCCCTACTCAAACACTATTCTCTCATAGAAGGCCAGGCATAAGATGTAGATTTTTTGTAATTCTAGCTGAGTAGGAGGACTCTGTTTTCTTGCTAATGAGCTCTTGGGAATGAATCCCTGGTAATCTTGAGATTAAAATGGACTAGCCTGTTAATTGTGCAACCAGCTACCCAATCTAGTTTTTTACTAAGATTAAAATAATATGTTTAGGTTAATTGGCATCCTACCTGTTTCAAAGCTCTGAGGGGTTATAGGAAAATAAAAAAGAGAGAGAAGGAGGAGAAAAGAAATCAGTCTAATCAGAATCTGAAAACTATATAAGCACAATAGCAGCTATGAAAAAAAAAGGAGATAGGGGAAACTGGGGAAATATAATAAACACAGAGCCAAACTGGGGGGAGGTGCCTTGTTTATCTCCCCCTCCCTTTTTTTAGTAATATCCTATCTTTATCCCCAACTGCATCTTTCCCTCATTTCTGTTCTGTTTTTATTTTTCTGCCCACCCAAGAATTTCTCCAGCTAATTGAAATCCAACGTCTTTTTTATTGTTTACCTAAAGGCTATTGAAACAAATGATAGATGTCATAAAATGCCCAGGTTGAACCTGTTCAATCACAGAAATGATGACATGCACGTAATTATGTTTCTGCTTTGCATGGCCATTTGTCCCTAAGCACAGTAATAATGATTACCACAACCTACTGTCAAAATACAGAATTATGACAAATTTAGTTATAGATCTTATTGGCTTTTATTTGTAATTCATGCATCAAGGCAGGCTCCAGTCTACAAAATAGAATGGAAACTACAACTGGGCAATAGCAGAGCAGTGGGTTTTGTGACATGGGAACAAGGAAACAGAATAATAAGGGGGAAAGAACACTGATGGGTTAAAATCAAGTTGCTTCAGGTTACTTTTTTTTTCTAAGGATTAAAGCAGAGAGGACTTCATTATTACTAACTCAGGTAGACTGTTTTTAGTAAAAACTGGTCTGTTTGGGGATCTATTTGCTTCCTTAAAATTTTAATTTGAATATGTGGCATTTAGCATGAGTGACTCCCTTTTGGTTTGGTATGGTCTGTTGGGATCCAGTGCAGGAGCTCAGTCCAAAACAAGGTCCTCTCATGATTTCCATTTAACACCTCCTATATACAACCTGTCTTCTGGGTGCCCCATGCATAGAACTTGACTTCTCTGGGACTCTCTGAAAAAACAAAAAACAAAACAAAACAAAACAAAACAAAACAAAAGGATGACATGCATACTTTTGGAAGACTCTGGGCATATTTTTTTTCTGACACTAGAGAGTTTCTTACACCAGAGAGTCAAAGAAGCTGAACTATTTTTTAAAAAGTGAAGAGAACATAAGAGTAGCAAATTACAGTCTTGCATGACTGAACACTAGATATAAGCTCATGAATTTTAAAAAATTAGAAATAAGTCAAATTTTATTTCTCATACACATGAGGCTAAAATGAAGATTGTGTTTATCATTTTTTAAATGCAATAGTTTCCAAATTGTGTGATTGACATGCAAAATGAGTTGGCTCAAATCCTACCTTGGCTTATTATTGTACATTTTGCAGTCAGTTGTTATAATTCCTGTTCATTTAAGAAAAGAATATGTTAACATTTGGGCTAACATAAAAAATGTTAATTTTAAACAACTAAGTGTATATATGACTG
This sequence comes from Xerus rutilus, assembly GCA_028644305.1. Classification (NCBI taxonomy): domain Eukaryota; kingdom Metazoa; phylum Chordata; class Mammalia; order Rodentia; family Sciuridae; genus Xerus; species Xerus rutilus. Next base: position 96,146,066 of record CM053404.1, on the reverse strand, counting down.
TATGAGCAATCATTTGAAGGGGCTTAAAATTATAAACATACAAAAATGTTTATGGCTTTGATTTTGGAATGAATAACTATCATATTATGATTCTTACATGTCTAAATTTGACTCTTCATATTTTATCTCACCACACTTTGCCCCAACTGCTTTTACTATAGTTTTCTCTATTTTAATTTCAGTTTTAATTTTTTTAGTTGTGCAATTTAAGAATTTCAGTCTTTCTTGACCATTCTAGTTTCTCACATGCCATGTTTAATCTCTCAGCAAACTCTTTTCAGTCTTCCCTCAAAATATGCCTCAATTTTGACCACTTCCTACCATCTCTCCATCACTACCACTTTCTCCTCTGCATTCCCATAATAGTCATCTAACTCATCTTCCTGCTTGCACTATTGCTCCTATAGAGTTTATTCTCAACCGAACACAGAGCAATTCTTTAAAAAAGCAATTCAGAGCCTGGCGCGATGGCGCAAGCCTGTAACCCCAGCACTTGGGGAGGCTGAGACAGAATCGCGAGTTCAAAGCCAGCCTCAGCAACGACGAGGTGCTAAGCAACTCAGTGAGATCCTGTCTCTACATAAAACACAAAGTAGGGCTAGGAATGTGGTTCATTGATAGACTGCCCCTGAGTTCAATATCCAATACCAAAAAAAAAAAAAAAGTCAAAGTATGCTAAGTGAAATAAGCCAATTCCCCAAAACCAAAGGTCAAATATTCTCTCTGATATGTGGATGTTAACCCACAAATGGCAAGGGAAGGGGAAAATTAGAAGTTCAGTGGATTAGACAAAGACAAATGAAAGGGAGGGAAGGGGATAGGAATAAGAAAGACAGTGGAATGAATCTGACATAATTTTCCTATGTTCATATGTGAATACGAACTCTACATTGTGTACATGTAAATCTCGAGTGGATCTCTACATTGTGTACATCCACAAGACTAGGATTCTGATTTGAACAAAATATAGTCTGTGCTTATATAAATATATCAAAATTGATTCTACTGTCATGTATAACTAAAAAGAACAAATAAAAAAAAGTGAGTCAGAGCATAGTTCTCCTCTTCTCAAAACACGCCAGTGGCTTCCTTGTCCCTTAGAGTAAAAGCCCCAAACTCTACAATGTCCTATTACTTCTTGGACTTCATTTATTACTGTTCCTTTTGCCTACTCTGTTTCTATCACATAGATGTGTTTTACTGTTTTCCCTTTCTGGAACATTCCTCTTCCAGATACTCAAAGGCCAACTTATCAATGAATACATTCTTAATCACCTCATTTACAGCTGATCAATACACCTCTTGTGTTCTGTCTTTCTCTGCTGCTTATTTTTCTTCATAATGCATATTACTTTGTACAGACATATACACACATACTATATTTGTACATATTTATATAAAATGTTAGATTTATGTTAGATAGCGACATTATGATATAGTAATACTATGTGTTCATATATACATCTATACACCTATGTACATGCATACATAGTGTGTATACATATTCAATGCTTTTGTGTGTGTATATATGTAGACATACACATAAATATGTTGTTTATTGTCTTTCTCCACTAGAATGCCACTCCTGTGAGCACAGTGTTTTGGATGTCCTGTTTACTGCTGAATAACAGTATTCCAAAGAGCACCTGGTGCATAGTAGAAGCTAAAAAAATCATTGTTGAATGAATGATGAAGTGAATCAATAATCTATTCAATGACATAATGTAGCTTATTTATTTCTGATAGTATAGCACAAGTGAGATGATACTGAATCTTTTTTTATTAGGCTAAACACTATGAAATTGCTTATGTTCCATTTTTTATCTAGAAAAAAAGGTTATTTCATATGGTTTAACCTAATATCATGTCTACATTAACCTAATATTACGTCTACTTTTTCTTTATGTTTCTTCCTTTTGCCTCTTCTATCTTCTGACATTTTGAACAATCTCTGGCTTATATTGTTATGTACTCTCAACATTTCTCAATATCATTGCCAAAGTGCAAAAGAACCAGCATGAGCCTTTGATTTCATGACTCTCTCTTCCAATATTTGCTTGTTGCCCTCTGAGATCTCTTCCACCTCAGCCACACCTAATAGGCATTGGAAACATTGTAGGAGTTAGATGCATATGGAGATAAGGATACTTACCTCTCTTATTAATCTTTTACATATGTTTGGAGACTCAGAACCAGTGTCTACATTTGTCTGGCCAAAGTATGTAATCAGTTAATAAGTACTGTGCTAATAATGCTTTGTTATACAGATCTTTGATGAACTGGTCATGTATAACAGGTGACCCAAGCAGCCATGGTATAGTCACTTAAAATGCAATAATTACAAACAGGATAGACCAAATAAAAAATTAAAAGTATAGTTAGTTATTGCTTAACAACAGGGCCTTGCTCTGGCCTGGTGGGAAATTAGAGAATGAATTCTTGAAAAGGACTTGGCCAGGTGTAGGAGTTAGGCTGGAGAAATGGGTAATGGAAATTACCTGGAAGATAATCAGTCTGTATTACTCAGTTCAGAGAACGATGTGTTCTAGTCAGTGTCTGGGTGGATGGGAAAGCCGGTGAGGCCTAGGCGGGTTTGTCTAGACGGCAGGGGCAGAGTCAGGGCAGTAAGGACATAAAAGAAGAAGGAAGGAGGAATGATAAAGTGGCTTTCCCTCTCTGACTTTGGAGAAAAATGCTGGTCCTCGAGCCCAGCCAGGAGCCCACTTTAAGAATAGGACATAAATTATGTGCTCAGATTTTCTCAGCTTGGACCCAGTTACACCAGCCTCTTGAAAACCACAGGCTTTCTGGACTTTGCCCATGGAAGACAAATACATTGCTGTAGTTTAAATATGATTTGTCTCCACCAAAACTCATGTTGAGGCTTAATTCCTCAAAGTGGCAGTGTTGGGAAGTGAGGCCTAGTAGGAGCTGTTTGGGTCATGGGAGTGGAGCCTTCATGAATAGATTAACGTCTTTTTACATGAGTTCTTGCTCTCATGGACTAATTATCACAAGGAGTTGTTATAAAGCAAGGCCATTTATGTTCTTTCTCTTCCATAGGTGCCTGCATGCCCTTCCACTTTCCATCATGAGTTGAAGCAGCATGAGGTCCTTACGTTATGCTATCTTACAGGCATCTTCCCCTGCCAGATTTTGGACTTCCCTGTTCCAGAACCAAGACCCAAAATAAATGTCTTTCCTCTATAAATTACCCAATCTCCAGTGTTCTGTTACAGTAACAGAAAGCAGACCAATACATATGCAAAAGCTCTAACACAGGGCTGGGATTGTAGCTCAGTGGTAGAGCGCTTGCCTTGCATGCATGAGGCACTGGGCACGATCCCCAGCACCACATAAAAATAAATAAATAAAATAAAGATATTGTGTCCATCTACAACTAAAAAAAATATTTAAAAAAAATAAAAAGCTCTAACACAGCTTGTCTGCCCCAATAATGCACCTGCGTACACTAGGCTAGCTTCTCATACCTCCTTTGCGTTGAAGCAATAAGCAATGTAGAAATGTTCAGCAACAAGACTTTGTTTCTGCTGATAATGCTGATCATCTTTTTCTGACAAATATATCACAGGAGACAGTTGAGACAAATCTTTATGCACAAGGATTTTTATGTTTTGTTTTGGTAGATTTAAAAAAGCTTTTTATATGACACAGAAGTTGCAGAAAAGTTCTTGTATATCTGACACCCAGTTTTCCTCAATCATAGCCCATTCCATAATCATAAACTATTATTAAAATCAGAAAATTGACACCGATACACTCCAATTAACAGACAGAAAGATTTTATTTTATAATGACAAAGAAAGAACTTGCATCTGCAATTGCATTGGCTTTTGCCTAGGGCAATACAAACTCACTCAGAGAAGAAGCCTCCCTTCTGCATTTTCTTCTGATTGATGATAATTAAGAATTGGATGGTCGGATAGTGAATGAATGAGGGAGTGTGTGGAAATCCTATCACATCCTCCAGTTTTGCCTCTCCCTGGGAGTTCACATTTGGTTGGATTCTGGGTCTTTGCTGATCTCCAAGATATGTGACTTTCAAGTGAATGCATTTATCACAGCACAGAATCTCAGTGCTTAGCCAGATGGAGGACCAGCCACAGCAATAGCCTTTGGTCAGCTGATGGTTAGTAAGAGGACAGGCTGTGCTCTAGCTAATTGAGCCTTCATCTCTTTGAATCAGTCTTAGATATTTCCAGAGAATCACGCAGGCTTTTCTCCTAGCCATCCATCTAGGACTTGATTGTTGTAGTCCATACAATTCTAAAAATCATGTGAATTGGCTAGATAGAGGTGGGTAATGAAACTGTACTTCTGTCTTCTTCACTTATGTATAGTATTTAAGTTCAGTAATATCATATATATTCCAGCCCCAGGAGTTCAAAATATTCCTGCACCATTTTGAAAAACTTCCTGGACTTTGTGAAGATTAATCAAAGATAAAAGGGGCCTCTCCAATGGAAGTGGCACTGGACCTCCAATATCTTGTTTGCCTGGAGCTTAAACATAAATTGATATAATAATCTTGGATACATCTAAAGGATTTATCCAAAAGCAAGACAATTATTTCATCAGGTTCCCACTGTTATGGGTCTGTTTTAGTCAGCTTTTTGCAGCTGTGACTAAAGGATCTGACCAGAACTACTATAGAGGAGGAAAAGTTTATTTGAATGCTTATGGTTTTAGAGGTCTTGGTCCATAGAAGGCTGACTCCCTTTCTCGGGGCTCGAGATGAGGCTGAACATCATGGTGGAGGGTGCGGCAGAAGGAAGTGGCTCACATCACGTTGATCAAGAAGTAAAGAGAGACTCCACACACCAGAAATAAAATATACACCCCATACCCATGCCCCCAATTAACCATATCCTCCAGCTACACCCTACCTGCCTCCAGTTACCACTCAGTTAATCCCATCGGGGATTAATTCTCTGATTGGATTAAGGTTCTCACAACCCAATCATTTCTTCTCTGAACCTTCTTGCATTGTCTCACAAGTGAGCTTTTGGGGGACACCTCACATCCAAACCATAACAGGGTCTGAAAAATGGATGTTACGTGGACAGAGGCCTGAGTAGCCTTTCCAAGTCCACATCTCACTGTTGATGTGTGAGGAGTGAACAATACATATCAGCTAATCAGACAGGTAAATTTTATTGTCAAGATGCTCAAAGATTTTCTTTATATGACAATTTTTTAAATTAAAAATGGAAGGTTACAAATCCTGAAGTTATTTCCTGGCATACTGAAAGAGCAGAGTAAATTGACTTTGCCCTAAAACAGAGGTTCCTATGGACCACTTTAGTGATTACAGTAGGAATTACAGGCATGTCCCCCGCAATGTTATCTTCAGAGACTAACATATTCAGTAGGAACCAAGGTTTCATAATAATGTTATTGCTAAGAGAGAGCCTCATGCATATATGGGGCCTGAAAATGACCTCTTTTATCAGCCTGAGAAAAATCAATATTTTTAGGCATGGATAACCTGTAAGAATTGGAGATTCATGCTTTGGTTTTTCGGTCAGAGCAAAACATGTGCAGCTCCAGCAGTTTTGTGAAGAATATAAGTGTAGAAGCTACATGGAAAATTAAAGAATAATTTGATGGCCACATAAAAAGTTTAAAATTCTAGATTACAACATTTTACATCTTTGGGAAAAGATGTAATTAAAAAAACAAACCCTTAACATTTCTTAGGGTTAATCCCAGCCCTGGAGCTGGTGACTAATGCTTCATTTGGTTTTGCTCCTAATTTTAGTTTCCATACCCCCTGCCTGCACATACCCACTCTACTTTTAGCAGACAATCATGTCTCTCAATGAAAAAATTGAGGCCATCAAGCATGATGTTTCTTAAATCATGACCCCTTACCTACTTTCATACCTGTACTCAAGTTCCCCTCACCGTATCTCTGGGGTCAGGTGTTCCCTTCTCCTGTTGAAGGCCAAACTCTCCGCCTGTGCCTTCAGCCAGTCACATTCCGCTTTTTTCAAGACCTTGTTCCATCTTTGCATGTCCTTTCTGGGGTTCAAAATCCATGCAGAAATGTCTATGCCAAACTCAAGACACTGGAAGGAACTGTTTTTCTTCGATTTTGGTTAGCATATTCCCAACTAATATTCTATACTAGATGGATATTTAAATTCCCTTTCATAGGCAGGGCCAAAGATACACTGAGAGGCGATAAAATGTCCTCATCACATTGATAACTTCTTTTTTTGAAATATTTTAATAACATGAACAAACTTGGTACCTATGGAAAAGCAATTAGAAACCATCTTTTCTATATTGAAAAAGCATAACTCAATTCGAATCCCCTGCTAATTCAGAAGGCAGTTTTATCTTATTTAAACACCTGTTTTTTAAATAATAGGTCACATATACTCTTACATGCTGGTATTTTGATAATTCACACTAATTACAATGGACTAATTTCTGTCTGAAGCATTTTAAAATGAGAAAGCTTCCTTTCTGAAAAATATGTATTAATAAAACAAACCATTAATTTTTTAAAAAATCTATAGGAAAAAAAGTGAGCTCACTGTCTTCTTTTGCATCCTTGAATCTATGCTCCAATTTTTTCCCCTTCCATACTATTTGACTTAAGGCATACCAGCAATAGGACCATTAGTGACAAATAATGTAAAAATATGAATGACAACAAAATTAATATTAATATAGCATGTCACAAATTGCAGCATTTGTCACAGCTTGTCCCTATGATGACAACAGTGCATGGCATATGTAGCTAGTGTCATTCACTTCTTTCCATTGATAATAAAATTAAGACATGGAAATATTAAGTGATGCAACTGGAAACAGACAACACTGGATATAAAGCTGTATTATCTGACATTTAAAACTGCAAAGACACAACACTTGGCTTGCTGCTGCATTATACACAAACATAGGCAAATATTTTCAAGGGATATGTTAGGTGGCAGAACTGTTTCTGGCATAATTTAAATAGCTAAATATGTGCCTCAATCTTCACATTTGTTTATAAACATGGGTAGAGGGTGAGGATTTTTTTTGGTATTATTTTCATTAGTTTCTTCCCACTTCCCACTATATGCTATTTGTTTAGTGTTTCCCCAACATGCAGTGAACGTTTGGGCAAGTCTCTAAGTTTATCTGTTTTACTTTCTGTTAACTGCATCTCCTTGAAACTCCCGGAAGGGAAACTGGCTCCAGTGCTTTTCTGATTGATTTCTTGGATGAGATGAGACCGTAGTTTTCCAAAATGCATTCTTTAGAGAATTTGATTCCTAACCGCAGCATCTATGCAAGTTTCCTATCTACACATTTGAACATGTAGGCTAAAAACTCATTTATACTTTGGATAATGGTGCTGCTTTTTTGCACATTATCCCTAAGTTTCCTCCCACATGCCCTTCCTGCCTCCTTCAGTGAGCTTGTATTCCATCATCTTCCAGTTTCATCCTATTTGTGAGCAGACCCTTCATTTAATTCTCAGCTTTAGCTTGCTTTCTCATTGTGTAACGTCTTTGAAGTTCAGGCTGTAAACTTTGTCATCCTCTCTCTCTATTCTGTATCTTGTGCCTCTGGTACTAGTTGTTCTTATCTCTGATTACTTCCCTCAGGTCCTATTCACTGCAGTGGCCCCTTTCCACTCCCAGGGCACCTACTGTTAGATCCTTCACAGAACCCTGGGAGAGCCAGTAATTGCTTCCTGAACACTTTCCATTTCTTTTCCTATTTGCTCTTTTATTCCTCTGTATTATACTCAACATAGTCTCTACTTTTTCATATTGCTTTTCTCCTTTTCTTCAGACCAACTTACCCCAATCATTAAAATTATTTGAAATAACTGTATCATACCATCTCTACAACTCAGACCAACAGATGGACTTCACAGTCCTACTTTGTATTGAAGAATTGCTTTGCATTCCTTGTTCTGATATAGTTCTTCGTTTTGTGTGATAAGTATATTTAAACCTGACATAGGATTTTTTTGATGGCAGACCAAATGTAGCCTGAAATTTTCCTTTGCATTACTTTCTGAAACTGAGGTGTATGAAGCACAATTCTAATCATGATTGAAGAAGCACATTTAAACTCCTTGAATCACACTATGCATTATAATTTTTTTAATTTAATTTTATTTTTTAAATATCTTTACTTTTATTTATTTTTTTTATGTGGTGCTGAGGATCGAACCCAGCGCCTCATGCACGAGGGGCAAGCGCTTTGCCACTGAGCCACAACCCCAGCCCACCATGCATTATAATTATATAATTTTATTGATTATTATTATTATTATTATTA
>CM053404.1:96080523-96137653 GCA_028644305.1 Xerus rutilus | reverse complement strand
TTGGTACCAGGGATTGAACTCAAGGGCACTCGACCCCTGAGCCACATCCCCAGCCCTATTTTGTGTTTTATGTAGAGACAGGGTCTCACTGAGTTGCTTAGCGCCTCGCCGTTGCTGAGGCTGGCTTTGAACTCACGATTCTCCTGTCTCAGCCTCCCTAAGTGCTGGGATTACAGGCTTGAGCCACCGCGCCCGGCTTTGATTATTAATTCGTTATCTACTGTCAACAAAAAAATTGAGTTAGGACCTTTACTAGGTAATTGATTCTATAACATAAATTTTAAAAATATTCCTACAATTTCTATTTCTTTCTTTAAAAAGAACTTCCCCTAAATTTGCCTTAGATAGGGTTTGTTTTAGTAGTTTATCCTTCTATGGCAGTGTTTTTTCTTGCTGTTTGGTTTATTTTTGTTATCTGTTTCCTGGTCTTATCACATGTTCATGTATGTCAAATTCTGATTATTCAATATCCTGTTTGGTGTTATTTTTATTTATTTTTGCCATAGTTTAAAAAACTTCATACCTCAAGTTTTTTTTTTTCCTGGAAGATTATTGTTGTTGTTTTAGCTGAAATTCATGAAACGTGGTATCACTTGTTTTAAAGTGAACAATTGAGTGGTAATTAGTACGTTGACAATGTTGGGAAGCCACCACTTTTATCTAGTTTTACAACACTTATTAACCTGCACTGATTCAGCAGTTGCCTCCCTTTCCTGACTCCTGACAACCACCATCTATGGATGTCCTTATTCTGGATATTTCATGTAAGTGGAGTTATAAAGGATGTGAATTTTTGCGTTCGACTTCACATGTTTTCAAGGTTCATCTATTGTTGTAACGTGTCAGTATTCATTCATTTTTATGCCTAAATAATATTCCATTGTATTTACATACCATAATTTGTCCATTCATTCATCAACAGAAATTTGAGCTATCTGTCTTTTGGCCATTATAAATAGCACTGCTACTAATACTCATCTTCTGCATTTGAGTGCCTATTTTCAGCTCTTTGAGGTATATGTCTAGGGGTGTAATAGCTGTATGAATTGGTAACGCTATAAGTAATTTTTTTATGAACTGCCAATCTGTTTTCCTTCTTAACTTTTTTTAAACCTTTATTTTATTTATTTGTATGTGGTGCTGAGGATCAAACCCAGTGCCCCGCACATGCTAGGCAAGTGCTTTAACACTGAGCTACAAACCCAGAACTCCTCCTTAACTTTTTTTTTTTTTATATTGAGGATTGAACTCAGGGGCACATCCTCAGCCCTATTTCGTGTTTTATTTAGAGACAGGGTTTCACTGAGTTGCTTAGTGTCTTGCCATTGCTGAGGCTGGCTTTGACCTGGTTAATCTGTCAAAGCCTGTCTCAACCTCCCAAAGTGCTGGGATTACAGGCATGCGCTACTGCTCCCAGCTTCCTCCTTAACTTTTTAAGGATCTCTTCCACACAATAACTAATGTTTTAGACTATATATCCCTGAAAGTCAGCATTCCTTGAATTATACCCATATTTTTAAAATAAAAATCATTATTAACTTGATTAATTATATCTGTTCCTTTTAATGCTGTGAATTTCAAAAAATGTATGCTTATACAAGATCAGTGAATGTAGTTATGTAATAGAAACTGGAAGCTTCTCTGGTATGTTAGGTCTTAGTGGAGGGGAAGTAACTGATGACTGACTGGTCATTGAGAAAGAGTGACTACCTGGGTCACCCTGAAACTCACTAGGCTGCATCGTGAAGACATGTGAATTCCTCCATGAGGCACCCTCATGGAGAAATGTTGCAAAGTAACTTCATTAGCTTCAAGTAACTCCTTTTTATTTCATTTTATCTCCTTGTTTATCAGTTATTATAACTAACAAATCATACTTTAAAAATAGCACAAAAACATAACAAGGAAAAAAGAACAGGAAAATGAGAAAAAAAACTGAAGTCAAAAGTCTAATATAACATTAAAGAAAATATCTTTTCATTGGTTCATAGTAATTATACAAAAATGGATTTTGTTGTGGTGTATTGGCACATGCATCTAACATATTTTGAACAATTCATTCCCCAGTACTTACTTTTTCCTTCCCCTCCTCTCCACCCCAATCTCCTTGTTCTACCCACCTAGTCTCCCTTTTACTTTCATGAGATCCCTTTTTAGGAAAACATCTTTTGAAATCAGCTTTTACAGTTATTTGGATTCAGGGTTACAATTAACCCTATTGATTATTCATATTGAGGACCATTTTCAATAAATATTCCTCTATTCAGTTCTCTATTTTTCATACAATTAATATTTATGTTTTTCCCATGGTAGTCATCATTTCTAGGAAATTCAAATGTCCAAATAAAATACTAATTCTAAGGGAAAAATTTAGCCATCTCTTTTCTTGTTTATGTGTCAACCTGAATATTTAAAACTATTAGATAAAGAGGTGAAGGAAAGGGGAATTACTGGGGACAGAAATGGAGCAAATTGTATTCCATGGTTATATAATTATGTCAGAATGAACACCAATTTTATGTATACCATAATGCTTGGAAAAAATGATCAGATAAACCATAGAGGGACTTTCATATTTGAGTATTATACTATTGTTTTTCAGTGTTGGGAAAAATGTTGACAAAATTAATACCACTCTAAGTGAAAATATTTATTTTCATCTAACCCTTGAAATTTTTTGTAATGTTGTGAAGAGAATTAAATAACACTTGAGAACTGAAATACAAGGATAAAATTACATATTATCATCACCAAGTATCATGTTTTCTTTTACTAAAAATGAATTTATCAGTTTAGATTTATTTGACAGTGGTTTATTGCCTTCAAAGTCCAAGCTTTAAAGGTTCATTCTGTACAGTAATACTTCAGCAGGATACATCCCTCTCATCTGCAGGATCTCATTTATAAGCTAGGCTCACCTTCTGCTTCCTGCAATAATAAACATTTTTGCCTGCAAGATTTTAGATGAGATATTGTGTTCCCCTTCTCATCCCACTTTTCAACCTATTGCCCTATAAGAAGGCTGTTTCTTTTTTGTGTCCTTTAAAGGGAAAGAACTCACTTGACTCATTTTTTCGAAGCAGCTCTTTTAATGTGCTTGGAATTGCTTTCTGAATACTGTCTCTCATGTTACTGTTGAGGTGTTTTGTTATATGTGAGATAGAAAAATAGGAAAAACCACTTAGATGACTGCTTTCTCGATTAAAAAATATAGCTTCAATTCAATAGGAAATGTTTTTCCAGGTTTCTATCTTTGAGGCTTTTGATGTTTAAACAACTTCTGTAGCTACTGAGAAAAAAATATATTTAAATATGCATAGAAAGCAATGTAAAGCATCTTTCCTCCAATCATCTTAAAATCCTCTTGTACAGGAGCAATTTTTGAAATAGAAGATGATATATATTCTTGCTTGTGTGTGCAGGGCAGAAAGTCCTTCTTTTGTCCTTTCACAGACTCGCATTCCCAGCAGACTAAGAGACTCATTTCCCAGCTGTTGTTGGTTTAGAAGGCATAGGAAGCCCTGGCAGGGGATTGAGTTGGAATGATCCACTCCTGGTGCATCCTTTCTGGTCCATTTTCTAGCCATGTTTCTGGCCAGCCCATTTTTTCTGCCACTCATGTGCATTTTTCCTCTTGAAGAAGGGGCATTCTGAGGCAGCACAGGTCTTAGAGGGCTACTGCAGCACATATAGCAGATAACCATGGACATGTGCACTCACAACAGGTTTGTATATTGGCTTTAAGAGTATGAACATTGGACAAGGAAGAACAGTCACCAGAAAACTACCCTAGAACAGGGCAATTAACATCTAGAGACTATTTCTTCTTCTATGACATGGGGGTAATATGATCTACACTGGAGCTGGTTATAAGATTCAAAGAATTATAGGGTGATTAATAAATGGTAGTTATTGTTACCTTATTTAAGATATATCTTAAAATGCTGCAATTTAAAGCCAAATTCAAGTTCACAGAACACATTGAATGGAAAAATCTTTGAGGAGTTAAAATTCTCAAGTTCATCATTTTCCAACATCATCAAATCAAACAGTAGATATCACATAAACTTCCTGGAGGAAAACTTTCAGACATCACAATTTGCAGTGTGGAGCATGAAGCTAGGGGAAGCATATTTTCACTTCTCCCTCAATTAATCTGTCTATGTCTCATTCCAACTTCTCCAGCTCTATGCAGCTATATGGTATCTGGAGGCCCTTAAAAGATTATTTTATTTTTTCTGAAATGACAAATATTTCAGCATCACTGATTCTCGAATGTGAAAAGACTGGAAGTGGAGAAATAAAATCAGGCTTTCCAAGATTTAACTGGAGGAAATAGTCTTAGCTCTATTTCCCCTAGTTATATTGGTTTTAACTGTACAATTTAATTACATTGCCATAAAAAAGCACATTTTGAAAGTAACCATGCCAAAGACCACATACAGAGAAAGCACACTAATGTTTTTATTTCGCTGAATAAGAGAATAACTTTAGAATGATTTTCTACAACAGAAAATAAAATATGCATAAATCAATTTTAAAATCTACAATGTTCCTACTAAGTGCTGGGCATTTTATTAGGTGGTATAGATATTCCAAAGACAAAGTGGGCCCCACCTTCTTAGAACTGATGATTATGGGAGAGAAATAAGACTTTGTCAAAAATATCAAACTATAAGACATGTAGGGAGGGAAACAGTTTTAAAAAAAGTGTTTATGAGAAGTGGGAACTTCCTGCAAGACCTTCAGGAAAGCTTTAGAGTAGTGGCATTTCAACTGGGTAGGATTTAAACAGAAGGGACAAATAAGTTTAGAAGGATCCAGAAGAAAATAGTATGCACAAACACATAGGAGTCATCAGTGGTTTCCTGTGGCTGGATATACAGGAGCAGGGAGAAGTGAGGCAAATGCTGGTCACATTCGGGGTTGCACTGGGAAGGAACTGCAGTGTTTGAGGAGCTCTTATAGGATGAAAAAGATCAGGAAGGAGGAAGGAAAGGTCTCATGGAGAGACTTATGAGAAGGCCCATTCTAGTGAAACCAGAAAGAGAAAATATTTACTGCTGGGGTTGGCAGAGGACAATGGAAGAAAAGGATATAGAAAAGAACCATGATAAAATGTGCCCTTATTCTCTCTTGATGGAGATGCCTGTAGGGTGAAGCAGAGGGAACGTAGATGTGTAAGGAGGGTGACAAAGGAAGTAACATCCTTCAGTAAAGGAAGTCTTTTGATTTCACCCTTGCTGTTAGATTGAGTCAGATTCTTGGGCTGTGCTCTAAGTTAATCAGGATCCCAAGAGGAAATGTGAGGCACTTGCAAACTGGGCAATGGATGAGACCAACAAGGAGATGATTCATGAAGGTATGTGGAGGGCTAAGGGAAACCCATAGAGATGGTAAGGAATGGCAGACACATATGAGAGCTGTGACCACCCCTATCCCTGAGTGGCAAAGGAGGAAATGGTTCCTAGAAATGGGAGAGAGAAATGTAACTACTGTCATACCATGGTGGGCAGAGAGGGAGACAGGAGAGTGATGTAAAACATAGGTGAAAGTTGTCCAACAGAGAAAGATAAATAAAGTCAGGAGGTTATGAAGGAAGGGTAGCTAGGTTTGATTACTTGGTGGTGATTATTACAGTAGACTCTACTGGAAACACAGGCTTGCACAGAGGCCACTACAGCCTTATATATGCAGTACTTCTACAAGAACAGCTGCTCAGCAACTGTCTGTTCAAACTTGGGAAGATGCCAAGCTAGTTATTAATCATTGTGACCAAAGAATATGTTTTAAAATATATAATCCTCCATCTTTTTGCCTTTAATAATGTCCCTTGCCTCAAACTTCTTGAATATATCTGTAGTTTACTGTGTGCATATTCCCATTGAAATTTTTTGCTATCCCCAAATAAATATCAGTATTCTTTGTAGAATCTCTCTTTGTTTCTAATTTAGATTGACAGTATTAACACTGACCTCGATCCCCATTAACCTTCCTATATCCTACTGAACCCAAAGGGAAGCCAGAGCACAAAGAAACTCCTGGGGAGGCAGTTCATGGAGGTCAGCCTTCCAGGGCACAGGGCCAAGAAGTCAAGGACACACATGGAGGGTGAAGGGAGATTATCCATCACAAGTTCTCCAATAGTTTCTTATTTGTAACACTTGCTACAATTTTAACTATAATTGGATTGTATAATTAATGGTTTAGCATCTGTATTCCTATCAGCCACCCTTTGGGTTTTTTTCTCTTCTATATTCCTGGTATCTGGCCCGATGCCTTACACACAGAAGGCCTCAAGAAATATTTATTGAATAAATGAATGAATTAGTGAATTAATAAAAGCAATGAACTTTTCTTCTTTAATATTTGTTATAGGTGTTTTGATAAAGGTTCAAAAGAATTCAAATGAGATACACTTTACACTTAGCTGTGGATTATTTTAAGCTATGCCTAGAAGAAGACTGTTAAGGTGAATGTTTCTTCTGCTAGCTATGGCTATAATTTTTTCCCTCAGTGATCATCTTGCCTGTAGTTAGGCTCTTGGGATATATACTTGTGTGATTAGCAGTGGAAGACTGACAGTTCTGAATATCTGTCACCAATCCACATACAATTATGGCAACTGACACTATAGGAGAAAATGAACTCACAAAACCCTTTCATGTCTCCAAATCCACAAGCTGCAAAAATTGCTTATTTATCTTATCTGCCTTGTGTTCATCAAATAAAGGTCGGTAAAGCTGTATTGACTAAGAACTTTGCTTAAATCAGTAACAAAATCCTTTATCAATTACACCTGAGGAGAAGAAGCTACCAGAGTGGTGCTGAAGTGTGAGGTATGGTGGCTATGGGGAAGAGATATAGATAGTGGGCAGAGGCATTAGTCTATGTATATTATAACTATTTGCTAGACACTGTGCTAGATTCCTGGCGTATTATCATGAGAAGAATAAGCACAGTCCTTGCTCTAAAAGCTCTTAAATTTATGCTCTAATTTGCAGCATAATGAAAGAAGCAGACAAGAAAAAACGGAGGAATAGAGTTGTAGGAAAAGTGCTTTACGGACGAAAGCAGTGGAAGAGTAGACTGCTCCGTGGCTCCGGGAAGGGTAACTGACTCAGACTTGGGGGATGCAATGAAAGAACAGGATATTTGGAGAAAGTGATGTGTGGGCGAGACCCTAAGGAAGCAAAGGTAGAATGAAAGTGAGTTGGAGAGGATTATATCTCACTGGGATGCTACTTAAGGGTGCCCTGAAAGATCCAACTCTCTCTGGCTTCTTTGTACAAAATGGATTGAAGAAGGGAAAGAAAGGAAGCATCAAACCAAGGCAGTGCCTTGGAAGAGAGTGGTAACTAGAGACAGGAAGAGAAATGGGCATATTCTGGATATACTTTGAGGAACAAATGACAGGATCTGCTAATTGTTTGGGATGAGAAGAAGAAAACAAGATGAAGCAAAATGTCCCTTAGAAGTTTGGCTTGAGCATCCAGGTGGACAATAGTTCCATTATTCAAGTTATAGAAGACTAGAAGATAGACAATTGTGAGGGATGGGGAAGGTTTTGGACAAGTCAGTTTTTAGATATGCACTTGACACTGAGTTGGAAACATGTGACTCTGTAGCTCAGGGGAGAAAAGTGAGAGCTGTGATTAAATCTGAGAGTAAGCAGTAAATAAGGTGTCCGAAGCTATACAGGGGATGAGATTACTTGTGGAGAGATTAGTAACAGATGAAAAAGCCTGTACAGGAGGAAACAACGAAGCCCTCCCGTTCTTGAATTAGAGGTAAGAGTGGGAGGAGTCAGTAAAGGAGACAGAGAAAAGAACACTGAGGGGTGAACAGGGCCCTGGAGAGTGGAATTATTTCCAGAAGGAAAAAAAAAACTTATCAATTGTGTAAAAAGCTCCCCAAAAGTTAAAGACATGCAAGTGACAACTTTACTCAGTGATCTGGAGGTCACTAGTGCTGAGATGATCATGTCAGTGTAATGGTGGGCACAAAAGACATGGTGGACACTATCTGAAGAGAGAATGAGGGTGAAGAAGTGAAACCAGTTTAATGATATCTTGCAACAAAACACTAAAGAAAAATAAGGAGAAAGCAGAAAGGAAATATGAGGTAAATCAAAGTGTTTTTTTGTTTTGGTTTGTTTTTTGGTACTGGGGACTGAACCCAAGGGCACTTTACCACTGAGCTACATCTCAGTCCTTTTTATTTTTTATTTTGAGACAGCATCTTAATAACTTGTTTAGGGCCTCACTAAGTTGCTGAGGCTGGCCTCAACCTTGCGATCCTCCTGCTTCAGCCTCCTGAACTGCTGGGATTACTGGTGTGTGTCACCTTGCCTGGCCATCGTTGTTGTTTTAAATGACACAACAATGTATGTTTCTTGTGCTGATCAGATCATCCAGTTGAAAAGAAGAGAAGATGGTGGTGGAGAGAGAAAACAACAAAAGGGATGAAGTCCTTGAGAAGGAGAGAGGAAAGTAACAAGAGAAATAGGTGATATAGGAAGACAGAGAACCTGAGAAGTAGGATAGCACTGGCATTCCCATTTTAGTAATAGGAAGAAGATAGAGTTCCTTATTCTGTTTTGTGGATGAACAGTGAGGAAAGTTCAGCAGCTGGAGTGAGACAATAAGGAAGTATGGAAAGAGAGGAGAGAGTGTGAAAAAATGGTTTCAGATAGTGGGAAAGTGAACTCACACGGAAATAGAGGCCTACTGGGCACCATTGAGTGCTCAGTTAGGAGTTATGATCATGAATGTAAATACAATCAGTTACTGCATACGTTCTGCATAGGTTAGCAGCCATGATACAGGTATGTGTCCAAGTAGGCTGGAGTTATGAAAGGTGAATATGATATAAGAAGAGATGGGGAATTTGTTGAGGGTGGTCCTGGGAATGATAGACCACAAAATCTAAACTGGGAAGCAGAGACATGAAAACAGAAAAGGAATAATGAATAATAAAAAGTAATCACTTACGTATGTCAAGGGGATCAAAGAAGTATTATAGTGAGTATAGTGGAACAGGTGAGCCAGAAAGCCAGGAGGTAGTATTGGAAAGGTGGTATATTGAAATAGTCATCTAGAGGGATGGTGTCACTGGTAATGACAAGCACTAGGCTACAACCCTGGGTGGGGACCAAGTTTGGATGGAAGGAAAGCTGACTTGAGGAGGGAGGCGACAGAGAACAGAGGCCAGGATGTGTTAACCTTGTGATGTTGAAAGTCAGTGCGGATGGTGACAGCTGAAGGGTCGGCAAGGAAGAATGAGCAAACATCTCCAAAAAGAGAAGTCCAGGAAGAGAGTCAGTGGATGACAGCCAAAGAATGAAACAAAATATGGGAAATAGGACGGCAATAGATGCAAAGGATCTGGAACTTTGAAAGAAATGACTTTGGTGTGAAAATGAACACTTAATACTTTACTTTTAGCCCTGAGATAAATGGGGCATATGCAGGCTGCAAGGGAGATGTATCCTCAAAGAAGAGCTGGGTGTAAGGTACAATCAGGAAGGTGAAGTATCAGGGGAGTTTGCTGATTACGGCAACATCAGCATTCCATAACACACAGGGAGCCCTAAGAGAGGACAGCAAAGAGGTTGGATAAGATTAGGCAGCCTATGTAAGAAACTAGACTGAAGAGAAAAATTTTCTTTTGAGGTCTCCAAAATACATCTGTTGTTCCCCCTGCTCCCCATTGCTCTGAAATTGATTTTGTCTTCTTTTAGGCAATGATGCACTACCAGGAGATACATATATATGTAAAATCTCATATATATATATATATATATATACATATATATATATATATATACATACACACACACACACATATATACAAAATCTTATCTGTCTACTTAAACAATATATATATCTTGTATCTTATATATCTATATACATATACTATATATATCTTGTATCTTAGCTATTCTGACAGGATATTTATATATTCTATATATCCTGCCAGGATATCTTGTGTATGTATGTTTATGGGCACACACACACACACACACACACACACACACAAGATACTGAAAGGAATAAAAAATATTTCTTAGGCCATTTGCAAAATAAATGGATTTTTTCCTGATCAAAATGTAATTGACTGTCTTTTCTGACAATTTGCAAATGATAGAAGTTTTAAGAGGCAAGTAGCAATCCCTTAAAATTTTCTACTAGAGAATATTACTGCTAGTACTTTTGCAAAATGATTACTTGCCTTCCCTAATACAAAAACATTTTAATCTTTGTTGAGATTATACAAATGTTGAGAATCTCAGTGGAGAGGAGGAAAGGTGAGAAAACTCACATGCGTTGGTCCTGATTGTCTTAAAAAGAAGAGGAAATTATATTAGCAGCAGAGAGTGTGGAGTAGGGAGAGCTTGGAAGCTTTAAGGAAAGTAGGAAATGTCTACATGGCTGTTATAGGGATATCAACAGGAAATTACCATGGGAAGGACAGTTACTGAGCAACACTGAACACACAGATAAAACAATTCTGCCAACTTTCCCTCAGGATCGAAAAGTAAACATTCCACTGACTCTTAACTCATCCTTACACTAATATTAGAAGAAAGAGAAAGTGTGTCATTGGATAGCATCATTTATTTTATAAAATCTATAGCATTGTTTTTTAAAGACCACATCAGCTAAACTGGATTTCAGATTTTTTTTCTGTAATTGCCATAAATATTATTGGTAGAGATGACGAGATTCTTTCCCAGCAGATGATGTAGGAAATGAACAAAAATAGAAAATTGAAGGGAAAAAAAACCCTTTAATTCATATCTTGACATATGTCAAAAACACAAGCAAATGACTTCTAAAACAATTAATGGTCAACTTGTTTTGTCAGACCCTCCATGGTTAGGGAAGAGGAAGCCCGATTCCCCAAGAAAATCTGTCACTTTGTTCACACGGAATTTGATCACATAATTCAGACATAAAAACTTACGTTTCTGTGTTTCAAATGCATTCTAAAATAATTCTGAAAGAATTAATTTCCTAAGTAAAACGTTCATGTTTTAAGGAACTAATATATTTTTTTCAAGAAGAAAGGAGAGATTTTTTTTTCTACTTGTTTACTTCCCTTATTGTCTGTAACCTGACTCTCAATAATTCTGGTACAGTTTTAAGCTCCAAGGTCATGATTCTTGCTCTTTCTTTCTCTTGACAGAACCAAGGCAGCAGGTTCACGAACTGCTGACCCAGAGAGAGGAGATGGACAACACCTGGCCAGGAGGGCAGTACAGCCTGAGCACATGGGCCTGTGGACAGGCAGGTATGCAAGACTTGAAAATCAAGGGGATCTCACCAGGGTTCAGCCACTAGGGAGTCTGAGGCCCCTGAGCAGAGGTGGATGCTGGGGAATTTGTGACTAGAACAGGAGCAGGCAACTGCAGAGAGAGAGGACCAGCACTCACAATGTCAATGTAGCTTTATCCTTTGGAAGGGACTCCCTGCCTGCCCCTGCTTCTGGGTCATTCTAAGGCCATCAAGGCTGTGGGCTAAATAAGCAACACAAGACTCATAACTGAGCTGAGGGTTTTTTTCTTCTTAGATGCAGCCTGAAAAAGAAGTGCACATCAAATGCTCAAGAATCTTTTCTCCTGAGGTTTTGAATTTGAGATAAAAATTCTCCAGGGTTTTTTCCTGACTGAATGGGTGAATGTTCCAAGCACATAGATTTTTTTTTTTTAATTAACCAGGCAATTGTGTCCTCTGCAAATTGTAAGAAGGACCCTCAAAGTACATCTTCTGCCCATAGGGTCTTATGTCCTTCAACCAAAGGCATTCTTTTATCTCTCTCTCACTGAATAAAGAGGACAGAGACAAAGAAGGAAAACACAGACGAGCCAGCAACCCTGACTTTATCTTTTTCCCCTTGTTTTGATTCTTTAATGCCCTTGCTCTTTCAGTCCTAACTCCTCAGTCTCTACCCACTTCCCCTCTTGTTCAGTGTTTTTGTACATTTATAGCCAATAGCCAAATCTGGGAATACTAATGACTATCTTTAGGACAGTTTCCCATGAGAGTAGGTGCTCAATAAACAATCAATTGGATTAATTTATAAATGATTGTCATTAGCATCCAAAAGCACTTATTCACTGCCAGACTTTGCAATTTATATTCATCATTTCATTATATCTTCAAATTAGTTTGATATTGGGATTTTTATCCTCACTTTACAAAAGAGGAAACTGAGTCACAGAAAGGTTATGCTGCCTGTTCCAGCATTTACCAGTTGTGCATGCTCATAAAAGGTGGAGCCAGGATTTGAGCCCAGGCAGTCTGGACTAGACCTCACTCTCAGTCACTAGGGTTCTAAGTCTAGTACTGTAAGAATCATAACCAAGGGAAGGAAACCAGGCACATAGAATCTAGGAGGTCTTAAGTATATGTTCAAAGGATTCTCTTAAACATTTTGTCAGTAAAAGAAAAATGCAAACTTAAATAAAAGTGAAGAGAATAGTATAAAAAACATCTGTGTATAATTACCCAGTTTCAAAACTTATCTTGTTTCATTTAAACATGTGTCCCTCACCAATTCCCCAAATTATTTAAAGCAATATCTATCTAGACAATATTATCTATAAGGACTGTGTATATCTCTAAAAGATATTGACTCTCTAAATATTCCAATATTATTATTTAAGTTAAATATCAAATATAACATTTTAAAAATAAGGCTTTTCTTAGTCTTTAAATGTTAGCATAAAAATATAAAAACTACCTCTTTAAGTTAGAATAAAATGAATAGAAAGCTGTTCTTTAACGGAGATATTTCTGAAATGCAGAATGCCTAGGTGCCTCTTTTTTTTTTTTTGACTGGTTCTTTTTAGTTATACATGACAGTAGAATCTATTTTGATATATTTATACAAGCATGAAATATATTTACAGGGGATAGAGCATTGAAAATGGAGGAAGGTGTTACAAGTAAGAAGAGAAGTTTAGCTTCAGAGTGTGTGCTACAGTTCGAGTTTTGACTTTACTACCTAGTATGTGTCAGGCATTGTATTAGGCTTGAATATAAAGTGGTGAACACAACAGAGTCTCAGTTCTTTCAGAAGAGTCAGACATTGAATATAACTCCTGACCCTAAAATAAACTTAGAAACTGTAAAGGTAAGAGCAAGATACTCTGAAATAAGGAGAAAGCCCTATCTGAATTAATTGGAAAAAGAAGGTAACAAAAACCCAGATCGAGTGTTCTGTACTGTGATGTGAAGGGTGACTGAAGTCAGATAAAGTGTTTGAATAGGAGGTTTGCAGACAGATAAAATAGAATGTGCAAAGGCCCTGATACATGCAAGAATTTGACAGTTCAGTGACCCAAGGGAAAGCAGATGTGGCTGAGTGTAAAGTACAATGTGAAGTGGGATAAGAAGGGATTGGAAAGATAGGGAGGGCCTTGTAGCCTGTATTGAAATACTTTAATTTCATATACAAGAAAAGCCATTGAAAAGTATTAAGTATAGAGAGTGCTTTGTCTTTTAAAATATCATCTTGATTACTGTATGAATGATTCAGTGGAAGACATGAAAGAAAAATTAGAGAAACTAGTTAGGAGGCAATTGCATAATCTAGGCAGGGAATGTGTTTGATGAAGAGGAAGAAACCTGTAGGTTGAAGAGATATTTCAGAGGTAGAATCCTCCCCTGTGTGTAGGATGGACCTAGTGAGTTGCTTTGTACAAATAGAATAGGAAAAATTAATGGTCTGCCATGCTGAGATTAGATTGTAAAACATTGTGACTTCAGTCATAGGAGCATTATCACTCACTGGCACTCTCTTTTGCCTTCTTGCTCACTTTCTCTGATGAAACAAACTGCCATATTGGGAGCTGTCCTATTGAGAGCCCACCCTACAAAGAACTGAGGGTATCCTCCAGCCAGTGGACCAAGCAGAACTAAATCCTGCCGACAATCACATGAGTGAGCATGGAAGTGGATTCTTCCTGCCTTGAGCATTGAGATTGCTGCAGACGAGCTGACATTTAATTTTAGCCTGTGAGATGACAAGCATAGAAAATAGGTCATGCCCAGATTCCTATTTATAGAAACTCTCGTTTTAAGTTACCGTGTTTTAGGGTAATTTGTTACACAGCCACAGGTAACTTATAGAAGTGATAATGTCAGTATTAATGATATTAACTACCATAACATTTTGCTTTCATGTAATGTTTTTAAATTTTCAAAAAAATCAAATTTTATACCTCAACATCTTAAAAAGCTACGTATGCTAAACCCAAGGCCAACATCATCCTAAATGGCAAAACATTGGAAGCATTCCCTATAAAAATGGGAACAAGACAGGGATGCCCTCTTTCAGCACTTCTATTCAACATAGTCCTTGAAACTCTAGCCAGAGCAATTAGACAGACGAAAGAAATTAAAGGGATATGAATCGGAAAAAAACTCAAATTATCATTATTTGCCGATGACATGATTTGTAGAGGACCCAAAATATTCCACCCAAAACTTCTAGAATTAATAAATGAATTCAGCAAAGTTGCAGGATATAAAGTCAATATCCATAAATCAAATGCATTTCTATACATCAGTGATGAATCCTCTGAAAGAGGATTTAGGAAAACTACCCCATTCCCAATAGGCTCAAAAAATAAAAATAAACTATTTGGGAATTAATTTAACAAAAGAGGAGAAAGACCTCTACAATGAAAACTATAGGACACTAAAGAAAGAAATTGAAGAAGACCTTAGAATATGGAAAGATCTCCCATGCTCTTGGATAGGCAGAATCAATATTGTCAAAATGTCCATACTACCCAAAGTGCTATACAGATTCAATGTGATTCCAGTTAAAATCCCAATGTCATTCCTTATAAAAATAGAAAAAGCAATTATGAAAATCATTTGGAAGAATAAGAGACCCAGAATAGCCAAACAATCCTTAGCAAGAAAAGTGAAGCAGGAGGCATCAAAATACTAGATCTTAAACTATACTACAGAGCTATAGTAACAAAAATGGCATGGTATTGGCACCAAAATAGACATATAGACCAATGGTACAGAAAAGAAGATGCAGAGACAAACTCACATAAATACAGTTATCTCATACTAGATGAAGGTGCCAAAAACATACATTAGAGAAAAGATAGCCTCTTCAACAAATGGTGCTGGGAAAACTGGAAATCCATATGCAGCAAAATGAAACTAAACCTCTATCTCTCACCATGCACAAAACTCAACTCAAAGTGGATCAAAGACCTAGGAATTAGACCAGAGACTGTGCCTAATAGAGGAAAAAGTAGGCCCAAGTCTTCATCATGTCAGATTAGGCCCTGACTTCCTTAACAAAGTGCAAGAAGTAAAATCAATAATCAATAAATGGGATGGATTTAAACTAAAAAGCTTCTTCTCAGCAATAAAATAATCAATGTGGTTAAGAAAGAGCCTATATTTTGGGAGCAAATTTTTGCCACACACACATCAGATAGAGCACTAATCTGCAGGACATATAAAGAACTCAAAAAACTTAACACCAAAACCAACCAAACAAACAAACAACCCCCTCAATAAATGGGCCAAGGAGCTGAACAGACACTTTACAGAAGAAGGTATACAATCGATCAACAGACATATGAAAAAATGTTCAACATCTCTAGCAATTAGAGAAATGCAAATCAAAACTACCCTAATATTTCATCTCATGCCAGTCAGAATGACAGTTGTCAAGAATACAAAGAACAATAAGTGTTGGCAAGGTTGTGGGGGAAAAAGGCACGCTCATACATTGCTGGTGGAACTGCAAATTGGTACAACCAATCTGGAAAGCAGTATGGAGATTCCTTAGAAAATTTTGGAACCACCATTTGACCCAGCTATCCCACTCCTCAGTCTATACCCAAAGGACTTAAAAAGAGCATACTACAGTGCTGCAGCCACTTCAATGTTTATAGCAGCTCAATTCACAATAGCAAACTGTGGAACCAATCTAGATGCCTTTCAATAAATGAATGGATAAAGAAACTGTAGTATATATACCCAATGGAATATTACTCAGCACTAAAAGAGAATAAAATCATGGCATTTGCAGGTAAATGGATGGAATTGGAGTATATTATGCTAAGCAAAGTAGGCCAATCCCAAGAAACCAAATGCCGAATGTTCTCTCTGATAAGTGGACGCTTATCCATAATGGGGCAGGGGCACGGGAAGAATGGAAGAACTTTGATTGGGCAAAAGGTAAGGAGAGGAGGGAGAGGACATGGGGGCAATGGACAGCATTACCCTAGGTAGATGTGTACTGCACATATGGTGCAATGCTACATCATGTACAACTAGAGAAATGAAAAGTTGTTCTGCATTTGTGTACAATGAATCAAAATGCATTCTGCTGTCATGTGTTCCTCATTAGAATAAATAAATAAATAAAATCAAGCTTAAAGTGATAAATAAGTTAATTTAAAAAAAATAAGTGGACGCTGATCCATAATGGGGGTGGCATGAGAAGAATGGAGGGACTTTGGTCAAAGGGCAGGAAAGGAGGGGACATGAGGGCAAGAAAGATGGTGGAATAAGATGGACATCATTGCCCTAGGTAGATGTATGACTACATATATGGTAGTCATATGATTCTACATCGTGTACAACCAGAAAAATGAAAAGTGCTCCATTTATGTCCAATGAATCAAAATGCATTCTGCTGTCATGCATATCTAATTAGAATAAATAAATAAATAAAATCAAGTTTAAAGTGATAAAATTTAAAAAAATTTCTATTATCTTCTCCCCAAACATAACAGCTTCAATTAAAAGTACTACCATTTTTAATAATATTCAACTTTTAATATTCACCTGGTTTTTATTACCTTAATTCCCATATCTAAAACCATCTGAAACATGGTACCTAGCAAGGGAGTTATTTTCTTCTTTGTACTAAGCTATTAGTAAAGAGGTATGTTTAAACCATCTGGCCTGGGTGTTCTTTAGGACTTGAAATTTGCAGCAGCCAGTTGGATTTCTTACCCTGTGCTGGAATTTCCTAATCCCTTTATCAATCCTTGCTCCAAAAGAGGGACATGGATTTTAGACTGTCAATCAGTATTTTTGCCAGTTGAGGTGTAATAGAAGAGATAAAAATTTTTAAAAATTAACATAAGACCAGTGCTCAGATTGGGCAAGATCACACAAAAAAAATATTTTTCAAGTTTTCTCAGAAGGAGCTAATTACTGTGGGAGAAAATAAGTCTCAGGTTTGGCCCGAATAACCACAGAAACAACAAAATGCAAATATTTTTTAAATGATGGAAAAGTTAAAGGAAGAAGAACGGTTTTGATTCCACTCTTGGGAGGGCTTCCTGTATTATTTTTCCCCTTAAATAGTGAGCATATGTGTAAATGTGTATACCCACACATATGCATTAACAGAAAGAGAAACATAGAAATAGACTAAAAATCACTCATTTTTCCCATAGTTACTGAGAATTTAATATGTGCTGGGCAAGTCTTAAATGTATGGGATGCATCACGGAATAAAACAGTGTCTATCCTGATATAGCCAAAATTTTAGTGGGAGAGACAGATAAGTAAGAGCTGAAGCAATAAATCAATAAATAATTACAGATTGTGATAGTAAGGTTGTGATTGAAAGTAAAAAGAAGGAATTGTTTACATTGGATGTTCAGAAATGACTTGTGTGAGAACTAATGGAAGAGTGGGGTCAGTAAGGTCAGAATCTGGGAGAGAGTTTTCCAAAGAGAACAGCAAACACAGAGGCTCCCGAATAAGAAAAGCCATGGGATATTCTAGAACTGTCAGAGGTCAGTGAGCCTAATGGAGAGTGGGATGAAATAAGGAAGTGGTAGGTAGCTACAGGCCAGATCATTTGGGATCTCTTCAGACCTAAAATGGAACGGAATTTTACTCTAAGTTCAGAAATAGGGTTCAAATGGCATGCTCTGATTTATGTTCTCAAATGATCACTCTCATGGCTGTGTGGAAGATAGGTAACGAAGTAAGAGTAGATGTCAGATGCTGAGCAGTCACTGTACTCGTCCAGGCTAGAGATGATAGCCTTGTTGAGCAGAGAGTGGTGAAAGACAGAAAGAATAATGGACAGATTCTGGAGGTAAAATGAAAACAACTTGAAGGTGAATTGGATGTGGGCACTAAAGGGAAAAATGAATCAAGGAAAACCTCTTGGGTTTGGTGCTCAGTTTGTGAACACGGTTCCATGTATTGTTCTGAGAAATTCCTACAAAGATCTGTGCATTGAAAGATTCAGGAGACTGGATTTGAACCTGCAATAATTGGGATGCTATAAGATATTCATGAAAAGATGTAATTTAGGAACTTAGAGCCATGTGTTTGTTAGTTATTATCATATTTTACACACACACACACATATATATAATTAATATAAAGCCAAACAGCCTACAGTTAGCCTAACTATACCAATAAATACAAAATGGAGGATTATGTAATTTAATCCTTTGAATTTTAGAGAGCTGAAATAAATTTCAGACTCCCTTTAAGTTATTTTTCATTTTTAAATGTAGTTCAAACGCAAAGAATATTATTACTTTTTTTTTTCAGTTTCATGCTAGTTTTTGATATTATAATTCTCTACTTTGAAAAAGGTTTGGGAGAAAGATCTAAAATGTATGGGGCACTTACTGTAAAACAGGCAGGGTTAACATATCATCATTGCACTTAAATTCATAACAACTCTCTAAGATTATCTCCTTTCAACAGGTAAGGAGCTGAGTTTCAGAGCATTTAAGTAACTCATCCAGTGACATATGGCCAGGACCTTAAGTCAAATTTTCTTTTGGCACTAAAGACCATGTCCTTCCTTTATAGAGGCTGTAAAGCCCAGAGCTCCTCCTTTGTTTCTCTTTTGGTTTCCACATTTTCCCACTGTTCTTACATCTCTTTTATCATGCAGCAGAATTGAATTTAATAAACACTTAGTGCACCCCCTCTGTTGGTGTTGCTGCTAACTGTGTTTCTGCTGGGTTTTGGACCTGCTTTGTTCCTCACCTCCACCATTTGATGGTATTCTGCCATTGTCTCAGCTGCTTAATAAGAAGAAATTCCCCATATCCCTTCTCCCAATGTCATAAATAGCTGCTATTGCTTTGGCAATTTTCTGGACCTTTGCATCCAGTGAGGATTGGCTGTTAACCTAAACTGTTAATTTTCTTCTGGCTGTAATCTACAGAAAACCAGATTCATTAACACGGAGGCTTGCTTAATGGAACAAACAACTTGATTTTCTTTCTCTTTTCCCTTTATTCTTCCATAAGATGTGTTCTTACTGTATTTCCCATTCTCTTATTTCATTTTTAATTTTATAATTTTCCTTATATATTGTTTTAAAAAATAATCTAATGCCTTTCTCTGGTCTGATTTTTCCCTTATACTTCCATGTTTTGCTCTTTGGAATAGTGCTGTTGGACCCTCTCAGTACTTACTTATTCACTTGCTTAAACACACTGTGTCAGTCAGTTTTTTGTTGTTGTAACCAAAATACCTGACATAAGCATCTTAAAGGAGGAAAGGTTAATTTAGCTCATAGTTTCAGAGGTTTCAGCCCATGGTCTGCTGGATCCATAGTTCTGCATCTGAGATAAGGCAGAACATCATGGCAGGATGGGAAGGCAGAGGAAAGCTATCAGCTCATGGCAGTCAGGAAGCAGAGAAAGAGAGAGGAAGGGGCCAGGGAAAAGGTTTAGGCCCAAGCCTCCTCCCCTGTGACCTTCCTCCAACCATGCCCCACATCCCTGCATGCCTATAGTTTCCACCATTTCTCAGTAGTTCATTCAGCTACCAATGGATTAATTTACTGATGAGCTCAGAGCTCTTATGATCCAAATACTTCCCCAAAAGTTCCACCTCTGGACACTGCTGCATTGGGAATCAAGCTTTAACCATGAGTGTTTGGGGCACATTCCAGAGCAAACCATAGCATACACTAACAACCCCAGTACAAGACTTGATCATTCTATATCAGAAAAAGCAAGAAGTAGTTCTTATTGAGAGATATACCTGCCTTAATTAGATACATTAGTCTAAGGTATGTCGAAGTTTTCAACTCCTCTGTAGCAATTTCTATATGCTCATCACTGTTATAAGCTATGAGCTATTACATAATCTTTCAAGCCATTCTGTGAGCTAGCTACTATTATTATCTGCATGCTACAGGTGGAAAAAAAACACTGGGAAAATAGAACAGGAACTCAGAAGAAAATTCTATATCCAGTTTTGCACATGGAAATAGAACCTAACCCTAATCACTTGATGGCAGTTTATATTTGGGGCATTGCATGATGGTAATGGGGAATGAACCAGGAAATGAAGCCTCTTACTGGGCAAGGATGTGGAGTATTCACAGAAGAGAGCAGAGTTCCAGATGGGGAGAACTGAAAAAAAGGGGAATGATTCATGCTATATGCAGGGAAGGTGAATGGGGGGAGGGGGCAACTGACCTCCTTGATGCCAAAATAAAAATTTTATCTTAGATAGAAAATTGTCCTTTACCCCGTTAGAGCTCCAGCAGGAAATCTGCACAATGTGATGTGCTTCCTTGAAGAAACCAAAATAAAATGGTGGCATCAGGGAGAAGGCCATCAGCTTACTGAGTGGCCCTGGGGACAGATTTCTATGTGGTGACCAACAGTAATGTTGGGCAGTCCCAGTGAGAGAACCTTACAGAGCATTCTAAACGTTAGAATGCTCTGTTAGGACCAAACCTGGCTTCCCTTATAGAATGGAGAATGCTGAGGCTGAGTGCTCAGTGGTAGAGCACTTGCCTAGCCTGCTCAAGGCCCTGGGTTCTATCACTAGTACCCTTCCCCTTGTGCAGGGTGGGGAGGGGATAAAAAAGAATGGAGAATACTTCCCTGAGAGGGGAAAAGAAGGAACTAGGAAGCATCATTTATATTTCAGAATACACATTGAATTGCTCATACTTCATGAGAATAATATAACACCATTTAAAAGTTAATATTCAGAATAACCCAGTGATGTTGTGACAACCTGATGGCATGCTGCAAGTTTAAAAAAAAATCATAAATCCCCTGATAGTCTATGGCCAATGATATATGTACAAACCAGTTGCTGCTGAGCATTACTGCTTTATCAGTGGTAACATAGTTGAGTTTTAATTGAACGTCAACATATACATAAACCAAAGTCTAATATTTGGGAAGCTATAGACCAAATGAAAATAAGCCCACACCATAATCTCAAAGAATGCAAAACAAACTAAATTAATGATGAAGCAAAAGAGTTGTGTATAATTTAAGAGTCAGACTAGTAGTGAATAAAATTATGACCAACCCAACATAATACTGTTGATATACTGATAATAAAGGGTGCTTTCAGAAAATGGGAGGAATTGCAAATATCTTCAATGCATAAGTAGTAAATACTTTGCAAAATTTAACAGCCAGTAGAATACTGATTTAGAATACCCAGCAAATTCTAGAATAGGTTTATTTTGTTTATGAATACCACACTTAGAAATTTTTAATAACTCATTCTCTGTAACAGGAGTACTTTGAGCTACATGTAATAGAAAACTCCAGTTGACAGTAGCTTAGGTCATAAAAATATTTATTATTTCTGTAATAAAAGCCTGCAAGTATATGGTTAGTATATTAGGTCAGCAGCTCCAAATCTTTGGGCGTTTGGTTGATGACATTGTGATTCTTTTGCCCATTATCTGCAGCACCAAGCATCCATTCTTAGGTTTCAGAATTTAAATTCAAAAAGCAAGAGTGAGGCTAGAGTGGTGAGGTAGCCCCTTTAACATGCCTGTCCCCTCTTGTCCTAGAAGGTTTCACATTGGATCTCCTCTTATTTCACATTGGCCAGCGTTGTATCCACAGCTATGAAAACTGCAAAGGAGACAAGAAATATAAATGAATGTACAAATACTCAGCTTCAAGAGAGAGATGGGCAAGGAAAAAGGAATTAAAAATGGGTGTTGAATATTTCATCAAAATGTTGGCTACGTTTTATGACTTAGTAATTTATAACTAATAGAAATGTATTGCTCTCGATTCAGGAGGCTGGGAGGTCCAAGATCAAGGTGCCACCAGATTTGTTGTACCAGCAGACTTTGTGCCTGGGGAGGGCCCACTCCCCCCAGGTGGAGGTTTCTATGGAAGAGAACAAGAATTCTGGGTCTTCTTTCATAAAGCCCTCAAGGCCTATTCACTTCCTAAAGGCTCCAACTCCTAATATGATTACACTGGGGACTAGGTCTCAACCAAAATGAATTTGAGGGGGACACAAGCCTTTAGATCACAGCACTTCCCATGTTTAAAATCCTTTACTTTCTCTGGATTTCTTTTTTACAATACATTTTATTTTTAACAGACACATGGTAATTTTACATATTTATAGAGTAAGTGTGACCTTTCATGTATACAATGTGTGATGATTAGCATATCTATCACCTCAAACATCTTTCATTTCTTTGTATTGGAAGCATCCAAAATCCTCCCTACTAGCTATTTTGAAATATTCAGTTAACTTGTCAACCATAGTTTTCCTACTGTGCTATAGAACATTACAAGTTATTTCTCCTATCCAAGTGCTCTCCTGTACCTGTTTACCATCTTCTCTCCATTTCTCCCGACTCCCTTCCCAGGCTTTAGGACCCACTCTTCTACTCTCAACTTCTATGATATCAACATTTTAGTTTCCACATGTGAGAACATATGGTATTTGTCTTTCTTTGTATGACTTATTTCAGTTAACATAATGTCTTCCAGTTCCACCCATGTTGCTACAAATGATAGAATTTTATTCTATTCTATGGCTGAATGATATCCCATTGTGTATGTACACCACATTTTCTTTATCCATTCATCAGTAGATGGAAACGAAGGTTGATTTTGAATGGTGCTACAATGAACATGTGAATGCATAGTTCTTTCCAGAGACTGATTTCAGTTCCTTTGGATATCCACCTAGTAGGGAATTGCTAGATCATATGGTAGTTCAGTTTCTAGTTTTTTGAGGAAACTCCATAGTGTTTTCCACTGTGACTATACTAAATTGCATTCCTACTAACAGTGTATGAAGATTCTCCTTTCTCTGCATCCTCACCAGAAAGGGTGAGGCCAGAGTGATAACAGAAGCATTTTAGCATACCTGTTTCCTTTTTCCTAATAAATTGTTATTTACTTTGTCTAAATTTCTTACTACATAAAATTAAGACTTCTCAGATTGCAGATTCGCAAACAGTCCTTTAACTACCTTTATAGCCACAGGCCCCATCCTCTCCTGTAGGTAAGCAAGGTATTAACCATTGTGGACCTATTTCAGCACCTACACCTTGGCTTCCCTATGCCTCTGTATTAGGTTTTTCATTTATCCTTAAAAATGACAATCCATTAAGCATTCTAGTCCCTCTGATACCGGAAAACAGTCATGTTTTCCTTTAAGTTCTCACAGCATCCTGTACTCTTCTCTATCACTTGGGCAGGGCTTGGACTTAAGAATAAGCTGAAAGATTTGTCAATGGACAGGGAAACAGAAACAGTGTGTGGTCTCAAGAGTGCAGGCCTCCCTGCCGCAACCTGAGTGTTCATCACTTGAACTGACGTTCCTATGATTGACTGATTAGGGAAGATTATTTATATTTGGTAGATTGCATTGGCTATAATTGGATAGGGATTGGGAATTAGCATCAATCAGAACAAAAGTGCTGCTCTGGTTCACCCAGCTTTGTTTAAGTGTCTAGGTGATAAGAGGTTGGGTATGAAGGTGATAAGAACTGTCTTCAGATAAGTGCTGTGCTGATGGTGGTTCTAGTGGTGACTGGAAAAGAAGAGCAATCAGTCTCTAGTGAGGTGGAATTACTCCTCCAAAGGTATGAGGGAGTTTTTAGCTGTCAAAATAATTAGTGTGGGTAGGGGATTTACTGGCAATTAGTGTGTGGAAACCAGAGGTGTTAACTCACACAGGATAGATGTACACAAGGAAGAATTGGCTTACACCAAAGTTCAAATGCCAAAAGTTTCACTTCTCTGATCTGCTTTCACCTCAAGGACACACGTGACAACTGGGAAAAAAAGCAATGTTTGGGGTTTATAACTTTAAATAAAACTGTTAAAGGACAACCTTTACTGTCAACATTTTGATATCTGAAAACTATCTCAGTAAAACAGAAAGTACTTCTCACTACCTGACTTGCTGTAGATTCTCCTAACTGCAAGTGGGCTTTGCTGTAATCAGCAATTTTCACCTCCACTTTGGGCAACTTTTCTATTCAATAGGAAAGCAAGCCAAGTGTGGTGGTATGCGCCTGTAATCCCAATGGTTCAGGAGGCTGAGGCGGGAGAATCAAGAGTTCAAAGCCACCCTCAGCAAAAGTGAGGTGCTAAGCTATTCACTGAGACTCTGTCTCTAAATAAAACACAAAATAGGGCTGGGGATGTGGCTCAGTGGTCGAGTGCCCCTGACTTCAAGTTGTTGGCCAATTTATGCTTCTTTTATATGTCGTAAATAAATCTGGAAATATCTCTATCTGGAAGTAAAGGATCATTCGATTTAGAATAAATTTAGTTTAGAGTACATGTTATCTCTTAGGACTTTGCTAAAGAAAAGTCAATGCTCATGTCGGTTGCACATTTTGGAAATAAATCTGTTTTTTCTCTGTTACTTCTAAGATTTTCTCATGAGTTTATTGTTTATTTATTTATTTTTGGTACCCAGAACTGAACCTAGGAGTACTTTACCACTGAGCTATATCGCAAGTGTTTTTTATTTTTCATTTTGAGACAAGGTCTTGCTAAGTTGCTTAGGGCCTTGCTAAATTGCTGTGGATGGCCTCAAATTTACAATCCTCTTGCCTTAGCCTCCTGAGCCTCTGGGATCATAGGCATATGTCACTGCACTCAGCTTTTCTCATGATTTTTAAACTGATTAATTTATCTTGCAATTTTTCTATGTCTATGAATGAATGGCTTTGTTCTTATTTATCATGCTCAGAATAATGTTTATGAGTTCTTCTAAAGAGTTGCTTTTCTTAGCTGGGCGCGGTGGCTCAAGCCTGTAATCTCAGCGCTTAGGGAGGCTGAGACAGGAGAATCCCAAGTTCAAAGCCAGCCTCAGCAAGGGCAAGGCGCTAAGCAACTCAGTGAGACCTTGTCTCTACATAAAACACAAAATAGGGCTGGGGATGTGGCTCGGTGGTCGAGTGCCCCTGAGTTCAATCTCCAGTACCAAAAAAAAAAAAAAAAAAAGAATTGCTTTTCCTAGCAGTATCACCTGGGCCGTGGAGGCTTCTGTTAGAAGTAGTTTCCCAAAGACTTTATTTATGTTCTGAATTAACTATGTCATTTTACTTTGAGATTTCTGCATCATGCGGGTAGTGTAAATTAGGTACTGTCATCTCAGCACAGATTTGACTCTTCTATGTGGAGTACTTCCTCCACTTCTGCAGACAGATTGGTTGTCTTTGGGATCTATTTAAGTTCATTTGCCTCGTAGTGGGACAATTCTTGCCTTTTCACTTTAGGCAGGGAATCAAGTTCTTGCTGTATACAGGCTCTGCACCTTGAGTTTTATTCCTATGAGGTGTGAAAGCCTCGATTAGGGTACTGTGGTAACTCATGGGCTCTGAAGCTTTAATTCATTTTTGTTTTGAGATGCCTTAATTTATGTAACCTGGAGGTTTTTCTTGTGTTGAGCTTGGCTATGTACTATTAAAATAATTTAAAATATTCTACTAAGGTTTCTATGTTTCTTTGTTGGAGAGGTACAGATGTTTTATTCTGATCTGCCTACCATCTTAAATAGAAGTCCTTCCCAGCATTTTATATCTTTACCCCAAGTATTTATTGCTCTGGTACAGATTAGGTGTTCAAGAAATGGCTGCAGAATTGTTGTATAATTAAAGTATACATTATATTTTGGCTAAGTTGAACTTCGTATAAGAAACTTTAAATAAACTTCATGGAAATACATAGAGCAAGTGACTAATGCTGTTTTTGGTGGTGTGTCTATTTGTGTACTCATTTTACAGTGGATTTTTATCCTCTTTTTCACTATATAATTGCCTATTAGGCTTATCTAAGAAATTGGTTCTTATAGCTCTGTAATTGAGCAAAGGGGTCTTGGGCTTTGGTCTCAGCAGATTCTGGGTCTAAATTCCAGCTCTGCCATACTCAAATGTTCAAGTTACTAGTGGGCACTCAGTAATCAGATGTTGAATGAATGAATGACCTTGCCAAGTATCAGTTCCTCCAGTTTTATTTCCCCCATCATTTCCGTTATCTAGATCTTCTTTTGAAAAATGTCTGTTCTTCAAAGAATCTTTCTCATAGATGGTACTAAGACCCCAATTTGAACTCATAGCTTTGTGACTTCCCTCCAGACTAAATTTCTGGGGGAAAAAAAAGTTCTGACATTTTTATATATTAGTAATAATGGAATGGTTTTTCTCCTGATGAGTATTTATTACATTATTAGAAAATCTAAATCAGAAAAGTGGAAGCTAAATAGAGGTCTGGCATTTCTGCACCAGTGGAAATATCAAATCATATTATTCTATAGGAGAGAAGGCTTCCCTGATTTAGTACACATTAAAAACAAGGAAGAAATAAAAACACAATTTTCTCTGAGTTCATTCTGATTTTCACTTATTCCTTTTTAAAAGGGAGTTAAAAATATCCACGGAAAATTAGATCATCATATAGTTTTGTGCTATTATATTCCCTTTAATATTCACCTACAATTTATGTAATTTAACTATAAATTTTAGAATCGAATTTCCGGGCTTGATAATAAATACAGAAACTTATAGTGCCATCTTGTGAACAAACTGCGGAACTGCATTACTTCTTGAATAAGTTGAAATAGAGTGTAGGAAGAGCTACTGTGCTAGAAGTTGTGCATAATGAAGATTAATCAGCATACTTCTGTTAACTTAGCTAGACTTAATGTTAAAAGATATTATCTAGATGAGTTTCCACTGTCCCAGTTATTTCTGTAGCACGTATAATAGCCAGAAAGGAAAGGTTAATATATTTAGTTGAAACAGTATGAGGGAAATTATCAAATTTCAGAACATTTTGATTCCAAAGGGAAGAAGGAAAGGGGTGGAGGAAGAAGGAAAGGGGTGGGGGAAATTAGCCATGATGTTCTGAATTGCATGGACTGTGTACATGACTGAACCAAAGCCGTCACCGAAGTGATTGAGAGAAAGGGAATTGTTTCCAATATTAGGTACCCTGAACTCATCAGAGCCACACGAGGCAGGGATACTCTCTAGTTACCATGAAAAGAGAATCTGGAGAGCTGACAGGGGTTATTGTAACTTACAGAAAAGAGTTATCTCTTATTAATGGAAACGATTCCTGTATTCTTACTTTGCTATAAGAAGCTATAAAAAACATTTTTTTAAAAATGTTTTCTTAGTTGTTAATGGATTTATTTATTTATTTATTTGTTTGTCTGTTTATTTATTTATTTATTTATGTGTGGTGCTGAGAATTGAACCCAGGTTCTTACACATGCCAGGCAAGTGCTCTACCACTGAACCACAACCCCAGCCCCAAGAAACATTTTTTTTTTTTTTGTTTAAGGCTCAATGTGAAGCACATTGCAGGTAAGTTTAAGGCCCTTTGAATGATCTAATGAAACAGAAAAAAACAACAACACTATCCCACTATCCTTTGACTACTTATTCAATTAGAACACCCCACAGGCATGTATATTGAAAAACAGGTGTGCATCACAATTAGGACAGTACAGAGAACTGGTGAAGGCACTAATACAGAAAATGAATTTGTGTTTGAGGTCTTATTGAAGGGGACGAATGAAAAACAAGGAAAGATTTTTTTTTTGTTAGAATTGGCTAATGGAAAACAAAGATGAAGAGACAGAACCTGTGAAGCATGGTGGCTGTGGGTGAGGTGGTGGTGATAGTTACAGTACATGAAATGTAATCTCTCTCTCTCTTTGTGCATTGCTATCGATCAAACCCAGAATCTTGTACATGCTAAGTGAGCACTCCACCCCTGAGGTATATCCCTCGAATCTCATTTTTTTTAAAAAAATGTTTTTTAGTTGTCAATGGACCTTTATTTTATTTATTTATATGTGGTGCCGAGAATTGAATCCAGTGCCTCACACATGCTAGGCAAGCCCCCTACCACTGAGCCACAACTCCAGCCCCTGGAATCTCATTTTTTATGAAATTATTTTTATGGACAAAAGATAGCTTCCAAGAAGCATGCTGAAGAAAATACCAAACCAAGATGGGAGATCAGTAATAAAGAAAGGCTGCATTTGAAAAAAAAATGTTGGATCATTGCCTTACGATCCTCCTCTATTACCAATATTTTGAGTTCCTTCATTGGTGGAAAGGTCCGTGGGCGTCCTTGTCAGCTAAATAATTTAACTGCCTCTACTCCTTCCTATATGTTTAAGGAAGCAGTCATGAACATGCAGTGAAGCATGAGACTGAAGGAATTTTACTCCTAAAAGCTTGCTTTGAATTTTCTTGCCTTCATGGATTTAACTTAGATCCTTTAATGCCATACTAATTTGGTTTCATATTGAATGTCCTTTGGGCTTTTATTGTCATTTTTTTAAAAGAAGTTTTCCATGAGTTCAAAATAATCCTTTTGGTGAAAAGGCAATTCAATTATAGGGACAGCATAAAAGGAACCCAATATTATACAATTCTCCATTGAGATCAGCTTTACTGTTAAACCTGGATTATTTTACAAAACCAAAATTTGTATTTGCATCCCGAGACTCTTGACTAAGAGACTTGATCATAAACTAAAGCATCAAATAAAAGAGAATCTCTCATCTAAATAAGGCAGAACTGAATCAAGAGTGTGTGTGACTCTTTTGGGGAAATAAGTTACCAGGGCACAGTCATTAAAGCAGATTTGAAAGAATGATTGTTAGATACCAGATCTCCCGCAATATCTTTCCACTGAGGCAAACAAGAAAATGTCTGACTCCTTCCATATTATGATGTTTTCCATGCCATAGGAAAGTAATGCACACACTCCCAGCCCTCCCACAAAGGTGAGATAATTAAGATAATTCGCTTTATCTTAAAATGCATCATTCTCTGAAGACTTTGGTGTCTATATTCAAATCATATATATACCACTACATGGCAGTGTGACCATAACCCATGTGTCTCAGTACATTCAGTCCACAAAATGTGGTAACGTCAGTATCTATAACCTAAGTTTTATAAGATAGTATTACTCAGCATATATTAAGCTCCCCATGAATGTTAGCTATTATTATATGCAAAGAATCAACACATACATGTATATGTTTATGTATATGTGTTTATACACTATCATTGTTCATAAAAATGAGAGCATAAAATTTGGTATTGTATGCTTGGAAAATGGAACTTTTTCAAAAAAATTTATTGGTGCATTATAATTATACATAATAGTGGGATTCATTATGCCACATTTTTACATGCATCTAATTTGGTCAATCTCATTTTCCTTTCTCTTTCCTTTTCCTCTCCTTCTCCCTCTCTCTGTTTGCTTTACTCTACTGATCTCCCTTTTATTATTATTCTTTATTATTATTTCAATTAAAGTACATTATAATTATTCATATAAGCAGGATTCCTTGTGGTATATTCATACATGGAGAAACATAATTTGGTAGATTTCATTTCCCAGTACTTCCCCATGGAAAATGAAACTTTCCTAGGGGTGACTGATGACCAAAGATGAAATGTTAGAAGACAAAACGAGAGAATTCTGTAAAGGTTTAAGTGAAATAAAGGAGGAGGGACCCAAAGGAGAAAATAGCCAAGCAGAGAGATGTTTTTGCCAATGGAGAGAGAAAAATATTAGTTGTTAGTAGGTGTTCAGTAAATATTTGGAGCCAGAGTTGATGGCAGAGATTTAGAATAGGGCTAGAAACACTGAAATGAATCAG
Source organism: Xerus rutilus (assembly GCA_028644305.1). Taxonomy (NCBI): domain Eukaryota; kingdom Metazoa; phylum Chordata; class Mammalia; order Rodentia; family Sciuridae; genus Xerus; species Xerus rutilus. Next base: position 96,107,720 of record CM053404.1, on the reverse strand, counting down.
GAACATCCAGGGGAAGTTACTGAGGAATGAACTGACCAGAGATCTGGGAGATACTCCCCTCTTCCATTCCATTGTCACATTTTATCATAGCATCTATAACTTCCTTTTGAACTTAATCTGCTACATTCCTATCTTCCTCTGTTGCTATTCAAAATGTGGTCCTAGGACTAGCTGCATGGGCCTCCCCTGGGAGTCTTGTAGAAATGTAGAACCCCAAGCCCCATCCCAGATCTGTCTTCACATCTGCATTCTGAACAAGATGCTCAGATGTTTCCTATGCACTTCACAGTTTGAAAAGTGCCACTTTTATAGGTCTTAAACTTTTAGCATGGTGCCTGGCACTTAGTTGATGCTTAATGGAAGTTTTTTGAATGAATTAAGCTGAATTCCTGGAGGCTACCTATGGAGCTCCAGGTGGAGATAAAAAAGTAATATCAGTCCAAAATCAAGGCCTCTACGTAGAGCTAAACTTCTACAGTGATTACAGTAACTAAAAAAGATCATCTGCCTTGGCCTGCTGGTAGAAGTAAGGTACTCAAAGAGGAAAGAACAAAGTGCTTAAGGATTGGAGCTAGTGGACCCTCGAAAGGAAGTGTAAGAAATAGGACATTGAGACCTGGTGTATATCACCAGACTTCTCTCATGGCAATATAATATGTCAAGTTCTTCCGGATTATTATTTTGTCCTACACTGAGGAAAACTGTGTGACAAGGGGAGAGGGTGGTGAGGGCAAGCAATTCCACCCTACTTCTGGGGAGAGGTGGGTTATTAGAGACCTCTGTTTGAGAATTGCCTTAAGGAAGTGATCCATTCCTAGTGGATCACATTTTTAGATGCACATAGAAATTGCCACTTAAAAAAGTAATAATCATTATACCTGCCTTTGGAGTTTATCCTAGCTCATTGGATATGCTGACAATGACTTTGAAGTATTCACTTAAAATATAAATTTAAAATATTCATTTTCTAGGCTTCTTTAAAAAGTATACCTGTGTTTTAACATAGCTCTGAAAAGACAGAATCATCTTTCATCCTTTCTTATTACATATATACTACCTATAATTCTTATATAACCTTTCTTCACAATCTGATGTTACATAAATTTCTTCCTTTACATTTCTGAAGTGACCACCTGATTTAGGATCTCATTACCTAGTACTGATATGGTCTTCTAACTGGGAATTTGTTATCACTGTTGCAAATTTGGAGACAGATGGAACTGGGCTTGACTTTCTGCTCCGTTCCTTGTGACCTTACATTATTTCCTGTTATGGTTTGGATGTGAGGTGTCCCCCAAAAGCTCACACGTGAGACAATGCAAGAAGGTTCAGAGGAGAAATGATTGGGTTATTAAAAGTCTTAACCCAATCAGTGAATTAATCCCTTGCTAGGAATTAACTGAGTGGTAATGGAAGTGGTAGGGTATGGCTGGAGGAGGTGGGAATTGGGCTGTGGCTTTGGGGTATATATTTGTACTTGGCAAGTGGTAAGAATTGGGGTGTGGCTTTGGGGGTATATATTTGTATCTGGCAAATGGAGACTTCTCTTTCTGATTCCTGATTATCATGTGAGCTGTTTCCCTCTGCCACATTCTTATGTCATGATGTTCAGCCTCACCTGGGGCCCCAAGGAATGGAGTTGGCCTTCTATTGTCTAAGACCTCTGAAACCATGAGCCCCCCAAATAAACCTTTCCTCTTTTACAGTTGTTCTGCTCAGATCCTTTAGTCACAGCAGTGAAAAAGCTGACTAAAACACTTCCTTCTGTAAAATGGCCAATACCATGGAATTTTCCTTACAGAATTGTTACATAGAAGTAGGATAATACTTGTGTGTAAATTAAATACATACCAATGGTTAGGAGCACAGGCTCCAGAGCCAGACTGCTTTGTTAAATATTCTGTTATCTACTAGTTCTGTGTTCTTGAGAAAATTTTTTCACCTGTCTATGACTCATTTTCCTTATTTGGAAAAGGGGAATAATGATAGTATTTACCTCAGATGAGGCTTATGAGGAACAGATGAACAACATTTTCCATGCAAAGTATTATATATGTTTTAATCTAACAACTATACACAAGATGTATTCAATATTTTTTTGAAACACATAGCAAGCTGAATATTTATTTAAACTAAATCCTCAAAACAGCTATTTACAGTACAGTGAGAGGGATGTGTGAAAACAACAGAAAGGGGAGAAGTCAGTTCTGCTGTGAGAGGCCTGCATTTCAATGTTGGGGTGATGTTCACAGACACCACTGGCAGACTGAGCTGTGGTGGCAACACGAGACCTTCAGCTAATGCTGGACTTGGTTCATCTTTGACACCTACAGAGGGGAATGGAGAGTGGGGGTGGAGTCTGGCTAGGGATCCTTGTATTTGGGCACAGGATAGCCAAAGGGCTGAGCTGTCAGGAGAGGCCCAGTATGGCAGGAGGGCTCATTTTAAGCCAACAAACCTCTAGCATGCTGTTTCAGGTGGGCATCTGGAGGTGTCCTGAAGGGCCTTCCCAGTCCAAGGTGTTTTCACAGTGGGAGGGATAGGTGTGGAAGAGTCTCAGGATAGAAACCCTCTTAGAAAACAAAACAAAACCCAATTGAACAGGGAGTAGAGAGAGTGGAGAAATTACCAAAAATCAATCTGATTGAAAGTGTCATCCTCTCTCTGGCCAGAAGACAAGGCAGCCACCAGTTAAAAGGACTCATTAGTGAACTCTCACATGGATTCACATCAGCACAACCAACAAGATAAAGTGCAGTTCTCTGCTTCTGATATCGCATCCATACTACTTCACCAGGAAACTCAGAAGGGCAGTAGTGTCACCAGGAAACTAGAAGGTGCAAGGATGGCAGAACTGGGTGGACTTTAGTTCAGCTGGTTGTTGGGTGTGAATTTGTACAGTTCACTCTTTTTGCAGCATAGTTGTAATGGTAGGTGCTGAGGCAGGTGGTGTTGGCACCTGGATGGTTGCAGAAGTAGCAGCAGGAAGTGGCCATGGTGGAGGTCTTGGACTGGGAAGGCCCTTCATGGTAGAGGGCTTAGGCTTTGAGTGGAGGGGTGGCAGCCGAGAGAGGCACTGCATCTGGCTTGTGTACTCCTGAAGAGGTGTCCCTTGGGCCATGTTGTCTTGGGCAGAGGCCTCTCTGGGGAAGGCGCTGGACTTGGAGGCTGAAGGACAGGCAAGGAGGCTGTCACAGTGCTAGCAGAGAGAGGTGCTGAAGACAGGTCACAGTTTTGGAACTTGGAGAGAGGAGAATCAAATCCATGTCATCCAGGCTGCTCTTGGGGGAACTGGATATGGTCAGGAGTAGGAAGGGGCAGATGATCTCATCTTTCATGTTGTCCCTCTAGTCTGCAGCTATGGGCTCCTTCTGCAAGTTCAATGAAGACTTTAGGGGTGGTTTCTTGCTTTCCCAGTAGCTGCCATAGGTGGCAGCTGATCTGGATGATCTGATCTGATCATCCAGATCTGGATGGCTCATAGTAGTCCTTGGCTGCCCACTCACTGGTGGACCTCTGAAGTGCCACGCAGGCCATGGACACGGTCAGATGCTCCTTGCTCTAGGCCAGTTGATGGAGTGCATATGAATAGTCATGCATGTCCTCTGCAGCTCTTGTGCTCACTCACGGCATCTAGCTCAAAGTAGCTCTTGTCTTTGACTTGCAAGTGGATCTCCAGCATTTGCTCACACTCAACTTTGGCCAGAAAGAGTTCAAAGGAGATCATTTTCACCTGGAGGATCTCTAGAAGCTCCTTGAGCTTATATACAGCCATCAATTCAGGCACATGGCCAAGGTAATTCGTGATGGTTCCAATGTCCTTTTCCAGTAATCGATTTCACATAGTAAACAAAAGGACTTGTGTAGGTCTAGATACTTGGAGCTCCTTCCATGGGTAGAGGAAGAGGTTGATGGCCCCCTTCTCCAGCAGGCTGAATGTGCAGTGCAAAACCCACAGGCTGGAGAAGCTGGGTGAGCACAGGGGATTCTCCAACACCACATAGAACTGGATGAGCCAGAATCTGAAAGGGGGATTCACCTTGTTTAGGCTGAGCAGGGTCAGGGTCACTACCCATAGGTGCTCCTCACTGCCAAGTTGCTGCTTGCTAGTGGTGGTGTCCACTTTGCTTTCGGGGAACTGCTCGTATTTCTAAAATAAGTCATCCTTGTATTATGTATCCTTTGAACTGGGATTCCCCATCTGATCAAGAAGCTACCTTATCTCCTCCATGGCTTCTGGGCTGGAGGCAGGGACATCACTAAAAACACTGACATGTTGCCCACCTGGACCAGGGAGGACTCCCTGAGTGCTGTTGGGGGCTTGTGGCTGAGGGAAGCAGCAGAGAAACCAATGCAGCTGGGGCCTGGTGGGTCCCTGCTCTGGCAGGCTATAGGGAACCCAGTAATAGTGTGTGTGTTTTTTAAACCTCTTGCCTTTAATTTCATTAATCCATTGCCATTGACCCCCTTACAAACCTTCCTGAAACATTCTTCTCAGCATCAGTTAGAATGTTGTATCTATAATACATGGGAAACTTGACCAGTTGAGGCTTAGATTATGTCTGCTGTTTACTTACTTAGCCATCCAAGAGTAGGTGGACTCTTGATAATTGATTAACAGTTCAATTATCAAGGACCCTGAATCTTCCTAGTTAGTCACCCTCAGTACGTTAATGAGATCTTTCCTCATAGAGCCAAGGTTACTGTGGAAGCTCTTGAGGACCCCATCCTTATATTAAAGAATTCACAGCATGAGTTCAGCAAGGCAAGACAGATGGAGAAGGAAGTAGCAAGATGATTTTCAACTTTTTCTTTCTCTTTTTAACACTCCCACCCAAGGACACAGTACACTTCTCTTACAGCTCATTGCCAAGGCTTGTGTGTTACATTGTTAGAACTGATGGTCATCATCTGTTAAAGTTATGAAATCAAAAGAAGGAACTGTCTGTTGGAGATCTAGTTACAGTGAATGCTCTATTTTTATCATCTCACTTTCTTGCCCTGCTTCAAAACCCTTTCACTGCATCTCAGTGCCTGCCCCAAATGCCTAGCCTTCCTCATGGAGACCTTCATGAGGTAGCTCTTCCACTTTCCCTGTCTCATCTCCACGGGCCTCCTCAGTAAATCCACAGTGGTGTCAAACCATGCTATTAGTCATGACCCAAACATGCCTTGTACTTTCCTGCTGCTATGGTCTGAATATGTCCCTGCAAATTCACAGGTTGAAACTTAATTGCCAAGAGGATAATATTAAAAGGTGAGGCCTTTGGAAAGTGATTTGATCATGAAGGCACAGTGCTCAAAATTGGAATTAGTGAATTTATAAGAGATGTTGAAAGATTCACCCTATGCCCTTTTTGATCTTCTGCCCCTTCTGCCACATAAGGAAACTATTTTTCCCCTCTAGGCGAGGCAGCATTCAGGACCATCTCAGAAGCAGAGACTGGATGCTCAGCAAATGCTGAAATTGCCAGTACCCTGATCTTGGACTTCCCAGCCTCCAGAATGATGAGAAATAAATTTATATTATTTGTAAATTACCCAGTCTGTGGCATTTTGTCATAGCAGCATGAATGGACTAAAATACATGCCTTCCTTCAACCATGTTTTGAAGCCTATGATCCAATTCTCTTCTTTCCCACTTGTAGGCACCATAACATGGATGGATGCTTCCCGCTCATCTCTACATGTCAAATTCAACCTTTCCTTAAAGGTCTGTAGGGCAACCCAAAATAGCTGTCATTAGGCTCCCTGATTGAGGCTTCCTGTGGGCTATGTTTTCAATGTGTAGTCATAAACTCTGATTCAGTGTACGTACTCAAGGTCATAAACATTAGCTTGTAAGCATGCACCAACTGATGTAACCTGTTGGCAGTGTGCCTTCTTTTGTTGGCCTGCATATAAAAAAGGCCTATGGAAATGACTCAGGGGGCTAAATGGAACTGGCTTGGGGCTGATGCTGGAGCTGAGGGCTGGCTAGGACCTATTTTTCCCTCTGAATAAAGCATATCTACTACCCCAATTGCATCTTCTTTCACCTGCTGAGATCTTGAATCTGTTTCCTGGGCCCAAGCCTCTCAACAACAGGGTCCACAGCAAATGTCTTCTCTTCTCCCAAAACATTGTTTGATCCTCCAAGGAAAAAAGACTTTCATTCCTTCACATTCGTAAGGTCTTTTGTATTATTTAAATATTCTTTAGTATTTTAGTTATAGAAGGAGGCTATACATTTTTTATCTTTACATCCCATTTCTCTCAGCTATGCTTAATAATAATTATAATAATAATGATGATGATGATGATCCTAAGACTATTGTTACCTATTGCTAGGCACATTTATATTTAACATTTTACATACATTATCTCATTTTTGTATCATACTAACCCATAAAGTTGAAAATATCTCCTCTTTTAAAAATGATTTAAATCAAGGGTGGATTAGTGACTTCCTTGAATTAAAATTCAAATCCCATATTTTAAAACAGTATGCTATATGTTTCTTTAATGTAATACTTTGTAAAGTAGTAAGTCTTCCTTACTTTGTGTGTGTGTACGTGTGTGGTACTGGGTTTGAACCCAGGCCTGGCACAAACACATGCTAGGTAAGCATTCTACTCCTGAGCTACATCTCCAGCCATTTTTATTTTATTATTATTATTTTTTAAACTTAAATTTTTTACAGTTGTAGATGTACAGAATGCCTTTGTTTTATTTATTTGTGTATGCAGTGCTAAGGATCTAAACCAGTGCCTCATACATGCTAGGCTAGCGCTCTGCCACTGAGCCCCAGCCCCAGCCCCAGCCCCAGCCCCAGCTCCATTTCTATTTTAATTTAAGGTAAGTTTTCACTAAGTTGCCAAAACTAGCCTTGAACTCATGATCCTCCTGCCTCAGCCTCTCAAGTAGCTTGGGATTACAGGCATGTGTCACCACAACCAGTTCATTACATTTTTGTTTAAAAGAATGAAAGAGTATTGGTGTAATTTGGCTAATAAAGACAGCCAGTCTGTTTAATATATGCTCTGTACCCATTTCTTTTCTCCTATTTCTCTCCTCGATCCCCCAAATTTAACAAAAACAAAATTTTGTTTTTATGTTGATTAAATTACCTGATATTTGACTCAACTTTCCCCATTTTATCTTAGCTATGTATCCTTTTGTTATTAAAAATGACAAATACCAAAATTAATTGAACACACAGTTCCAGTATGTGTCAAGCTATAGGCTCAGTTTCAAAATCGGTCTGCATCCAACCACATCCACAGAAAGTGGCTTAAATATATATGCTGTTTTTTATTATTCCCTTGACAATTGGTAGGTCACCAATAAGTGGGTGTAGTGGCTTAGTAAGGTCAATTCTCAGGATTGGCTTCTCTGCAGTTCTCTGGATCTTTCCCTCATGACTTCAATGCAGCTGTTGCAACTCCACACAACTTACCCTTAAACAAACATGTTCAGAGGTGGGAAACAGGGAAATGCAGGGCAGATTTTCTTCTCACCATCTCTCTCTTTTTTTAAAAATATTTTTTAGTTATACATGGACTCAGTGTCTTTATTTTGTTTATTTTTATGTGGTGCTAAGGATCGAACCCAGTGCCTCACACATGTGAAGCAAGCGCTCTGCCACTGAGCCACAACCTCAGCTCCTCGTCATCTCTTTATCATTAAGGAATTGTTCTTTTTTCTTTTTTTTGGTACTAGGGATTGAACTCAGGGGCACTCGACCACTGAGCCACATCCCCAGCCCTATTTTTTGTGTTTTATGTAGAGACAGGGTCTCACTGAGTTGCTTGCTCAGCGCCTTGCCATTGCTGAGGCTGGCTTTGAACTCGCGATTCTCCTGTCTCAGCCTCCCTAAATGCTGGGATTACAGGCTTGAGCCACCGAAGATTTTGCAGATTTCTGGATGCATCTCAATGGCCAGAATTGGATTACTTGCCGCCTGCCCCTGGTCCACTAGCTCCATCTTCCCTCAGATACAATCTTCTGGTATTTCAACTAAATTGTGATTCTGCTAGTAAGGAAGAAGGCAAGGGAAATGGGTTCAAGTCAAGAACAAAAATCATCTCCTACGTGGTCTTATACACACTTGGGAAAAAAAGATGTGGTTCCTCCCCAGATCAAGCTCCCTGCTAGCAAGGGAGACAGCTATTAATATTTTTAAAAGTTATATATCATGATAAGCAATAAAACAGGAAGCATACAAGGCTCTGTAAAGTAGACTGATGTCTGCTCAAGGTAGGGTGCTTCTGGAGAGATTTCTTTGTGAAGATGACATTTTAACTGATACCAAAGAACAAGAATGAGTTGGCCATGTGCAGGGCAGAGAGGAGTGCACAGAAGCAAGTACCAGACCCTTGGTGAAAGCTGGAGAAGATAAGAGTAAGCAAGTGTGACTACTTAGTTGGTAGAACAAAATTGGAGAAGGGTCGAGACTTCTTGCTGATCACAAAATTCCATCCTCTTCTTCTATATCTCCAGAATGTGACTAGGTCAATGGAGGCCCAATACATTAAATTTTCTGGGTTCCCTTCCTTTCAGAGGGGCAAACAAATGATCAGTGGTGATGATGGGTATATTTAGGGGCTGATGCCTCAGGCAGTAGATGTACCTTCCTTATGCTCTCCTGCTTTCCCACTCCGCCCCACACAAACACACTATACTATGTTTTTTTTTTCTGTATGTGCACATCTATGATAAATTTTAATTTATGAATTAGGTATAATACAAGATTAACAATAATAAAATATAACAATTATAATAATTAATAAAGTTAGGTGAATGTACTGTCTTTCTTTCTCTCAAAATATCTTTCTGTTACTGTATTCAAAATGAGGTAAGTGATGTAGGCATTGTGATGTAGCATTAGGTCACTACCATAAGGGTTGCTTGAACTTAAGTACTGCAATAGGACAGTTGATCTCATAACCAATATGGTTATTATATGACCAATGGGTGGATAGCATGGATCCAGGAGAAAAAGGGATAGATAATTCAGTCCCCGATGGGACACAGAGAGACTGTGAGATTTTATCACACTACTCAGAATGGTGCACAATTTAAAACTTATGAATTGTTTATTGCTGGAATTTTCTATTAAATGTTTTGTAGTTGTAGGTAACTGAAACTGGAAAACAAAACTGCAGATAAGGAAGGCTACTGTACTATTGTCAGTCTTTTATGACTATGTGAGCACTATTTTTTTCTTTTTTTTTGTTTTGGTACCAGAGATTGAACTCAAGGGCTTTAGACCACTGAGCCACATCCCAATCCCTATTTTGTATTTTATTTAGAGACAGTCTCACCTAGTTGCTTAGCGTCTCTCCATTGCTGAGGCTGGCTTTGAACTCAGGGTTCTCCTGTCTCAGCCTCCCGAGCCACCGGATTACAGGTGTGCACCAGTGCTCCTGGCATGAGCACCATTTTAAGATCATACATTTCCTTACTTATAAAATGGAGATAATGTTAGTATCTACCTCATGAAAGATGGAATTGATGCTTTGGACACCAATGAAAAGGGATAGAAGGAACCAAACTCCTTGAGGACATGATTGAGATACCAAATCTACCAAACCAAACTGTCTGTTATGTGCATTTATACATTTCCTTGTTGTTTAGTCAGTTTAATTGAGGAATTCTGTTACTTGTAGCTAGAAGCAGTTTATCTGATACAGTGATATATAAAGGCTGTTTCAGTTTTTAATTGTCAGAGAGTCACCAACTTATTTCAAATTCTCAAGTAAGATTATTTGTATGAAGTATTGTTCAACTAGTGTTGTAAAGTACTTTTCTAATAAAATGGAATCAGCAACCTAATCTTATAAGACAACAACAAAAATCATCTTAGGAATAATGGAATAAGCATTTTACTTATCTGAGAATGAATATATATTTCTCATTAATGTATTCTACAATTCAAGTCATATTTTAATATTAAAACCTCACTGAAACTAATTTTTTGAATTCTCATTTGGCATAAAAGATGCAAATATTGAAAGTCTATGTCTTATCCTTCCTTCAACCTTGAGTAATTGTAGGGATTGAAAATTAGGTCTATGGAAAGAACATCTTGAATATTAAAATGCAAAATACTATAAACATAAAAATATATCCATACAGAGTCAATGGTTTGACTGGTTGAAATATTGATATCTTAATTATTTTAGAAAATTGATTTATTAAAATACAATGTAGCTTAATACTTCAAATTAATTTTATTTACTGCTAGAGCACTGAGGTTGTAGAAAGAATGTTAATCTAGAAATCAGAAGCTTTATGTGTTAGTTTCCTTCCAGTTGTGTGTTCTTGGGTGCATAATTAACCTTTTGTTACCTTATCTAGAAAGTGAGGAGAGGTTGATACCCTGTAAAGTTCTTCTAGTTGTATAATTCTATAATTTGAATTATGTCTAAATATCTAAAGTAAAAGTAACTATAGACAGATTTTTATAAGCAAATTATATGTAACCTACTCTATTTCCAATTCCAGATTGGTAATTACTTCCATTTCATAACTTGGTCTCATTTCAAGCATTTCTCTTCAGAATTATTTGCTAGGAACAGGTAGGAAGCTTCCATATAGATGAGTTTTAATTAAAATACTTGCCTACCATGCACTGGCAAGGCACATTCTAAGGAGAGGCACAAATAGATTGTCACAATGAAAAGAAAGCTCTTTTGGGTGGTGGTTAGAAACAGGATTACAAGTATGTACCATTCTTCAAACCAGCAATAGATTTCACAAACCACGAGATTATCATTAACAACATTCTTATTAAAATGCTACTGTTGACATTTCTACTTAGTGGTACAGGTTGTACCAATGGGATTAGTTTTATGGTGAGGAGTTTGTAAAATTTGGTCTGACTGCAGTGTCTTCTATGGCAAACATGTTTTGTTGGTCCAATGACCAAAGTCCGCGTGTGCAAATATGAACAGCAATAATGAATGTTGATTTCTGTGTACCTTCCTCAGTTTTAATAAGCAAATGTACTTCCTTTCAGCTACTGTTCCTGTTGTTTCTCTCTTCACTACCCTCACCACGCCCCAAGAAAAGATGTACATATTTACATGACTATTAATTTAGCATTTTCTTAAATTCACTGTCTTCTCTAATTTTAAAATGCAGTAGTACTTAACCTTTGACTTGATAAACATGAATCAATTGAGTTAAACTGCTGTTCTTCTAGAACTTAAAAAGGTAAAATGCCAATATAAATATGTGGCAATTATCACCAGAACTGTTCATTTTTAACTATTAAATTTAAACAAAGAGCAATTGCTGTTTGTTCATGCAAAACAAACAGTGTCTGCTTAAGATCTCTTTGATTAATCTGCTTCCCTGCTTGCAGATTCTGGAGGAAACACCGCCTGGGGCTCAGCACACATATCCTATGAAAAGAGAAAAAGCTTTGCTGTTTCAGGCAATTGTTAGATTTTCCCTCCAAAAAGGGGGCTTAAGGATAAATACTGCTCTATCAACCAGAGGAATGGGGACCAAATTCTGAAGCACAGGTCAATATATTCAAGTTCCCACAGATGCAGCCTGGTTGTAGAGTAAGCCTTAAAGACAAAAGGGGTACTTCATTGTAGGTGGGAGGGTGGTTGAATGGGTAGAAGTAGAGGGATTTACAGAGGAGGAACCAGATCATATTAGAAAAATGCATCCAGAAAAAAAATAATGAGGAGAAAACTTTCTAAACTACAACTTTTGAAGGCAAGACACATAGCCCTGTTTTGCTCAGCAGGACAGGTCTCCTGGAAGGACACTAGAGGTGAGAGAAGGTGATAGAGCCAGACAGTAGAAGGCTGTTTTGGGCACACAAATCCACCCCCTTGCTCTTCTCCAGCATCACAACTTGAATAAAAATCTACAGACAATTACAAATGCAAAATATGTTTGGATTTCTTCCAGAAACTGGTGCAAAGGTAGAGATGGATGTTCAGGAGATAATGAAGGAAAATGAATGCATTCCCAGACAGCTGTGAGAAATCACAGGGAGGACTCCACATAGGCACAGGATGGGATGGAAATGTGTATCAGACCTGTGGGGGAGGGGACCTCCAAGTGACCACAGGTTACACGAGAGGAATGAACTAGTCACTGCTTACTGAATTTTAGGTGCTAGCTACCTAAGTCTTTTATATCACTAGTGTCACCAGATCAAGGGAGGGCAGAAGCTAGGTCTCATGCCCTGGGAGCAGGGCTGGTAGGAACAGGGTGATGGGTAAATCCCAGCTGCTGAGGGAAGACATATTTCTGAAGTCCCATAGGAGCCAAGTATTTAAGGTTGTATATGTGAGGAGTATTGCTAGTTGTGTCTGTGTTGGAGGTGTTGACCAGGGAAGAGGAATCCTAAAGATCCAGATAGAAGAAGCCAGTTGAGCAGTATAGCATAGTGTGGGGAATGTGCTTATGGGGTTTTCCTAGGTGAATTCATAGGCTTACCTATCAACTCTCTCAGATTTGAACATTTCATACTTTATTAGTTCCTTGCATGAGAAAGCTGATATGCAGATTGACCACATCATTCAAATTTGAGGCAGAGCAGAGTAACTTATAGATACTAGGGGCCATCTGGACCTTTTGGAAAGGGGCTGAGACAGGGACTGGAATTGATATCAGTATGACAGAGTTCACTTTAAGCAGGAGGTAGTGAGAGTCATGAATGATAATGTATTACATTTTATAGAATAAGTCAAGACAATATATAATCAAGCATCTTTATGTGACAAAGATTGGATTATAGCCAGGGTATTGTAGCCTTGATTCATGTAGTAAATAAAATGTTGACAAAAGTGTGATGGGAAAAGAACATCTTAGGTATTGAGAACACAAAGATGAATGTTATCATTCTTATAAAGAAGTTCCCTGGATGATAGAGAAACACATGGGTTAAAGAAAACTCTTATGTGCTCTGTCAGATGCAAGTACCAAGTCTTATTATGGGAGCCCAGAGGAGGATGCCCAACTCAGCCTGGACTAAGGGCAACTTCCCAGAGGAAGAAAGTCTTGTCAAATGGATGTCAATATACATTTATATATAAAGAGACAGGTACCTTGGTTCAGGGAGCCTTGGGTTACCAAATTATTACCAAATTCTTTTAAAACCTGTGGTCCATCTATGCAAAGTCCTTCAGATAAATATACGGACAGAATGAATGATCAGCTTGGCCCTAAATCAGCTGAAATGGTTGAGTTAGGACTGTGGGGTTAGACCGTGGGGATTATGCCAAGCCAAACTGCCTTACTCCAAAATTTTTATTTGCCATCGTCTGCTGACTCCTACATGAGACTTCACTCTGACTCCCACATGAGACAGACCACCTACCTCAAGCCCTGTCAAGTCAAGGCTGCAGGGATATTTCCCTGAGTCCACAATACCTATTCAGCAATGGACGAGGAAACCAGGACTGTCTGCACATGGATGCACTGCACAATTTGACTTCTTTTCTCAGCACTAGGGAAAGCTTCTTCCTCTCACGGTGATAATAAAATGCTTAAGATGACCAAATTTAACAATATTACTATTCTTTGGGGAAGAGTTTGTGGAGGAGGAACAGGATGGAGAGAAGTCCTAACTTTGATGCATAAAGGAAGCCAGAAATTAGTGTTTCTAAGAAAGGGAAGTATATACCAAAGGTACTAGGCATGAGATTCCTGCAAGTGGAGGGAAAACAGCATGGCTGGACCCCAGATGTGAGCAAGGACAGGGGGGCGGGGGGAGCAGAGAGGAAGAATGCAAAGCAGCTGAGGCATTACACTGTAGAGTTGGATGGGTCATCAGATGATGGCAAGTAGCATTGACAGAAACAGACACTTACTGGAGAAACATCACTTCATATTCAAAGCCCACTCAAGCCCTTTCTGCAGTTCACTTACTACTCTCTTGTTCTCATCCACTCCCAGAACTCATTATGAGATTCCTATAGTGGGTGATTAACTACTGGCTCCCTGAAAATTAGAGCCTGTTGGAGAGTGTCTAGAAGGCATGGGGTTCTATCAAGTGTGAAAGCAGCATTAGTCAGGAGAGGAAAATATTGTGTACATTGGGCCGAAATTCTAGGGTTAAGATTAGGGAGGGCATGAGCTGTGTTGTGACCTCCCCGGCAATACTGGGCAGAGGAGGTAGCATACTGAAAGGAAGAGAACTGAGGTGAATCTACTTGGTGTAAGGCCTGGAATAGGGAGTAAAAATGGATCATTTTTAAGAGCTCTTTAGAACAAAGATAAACATAACAACTCCCAACCCAGAGCTAAAAAGTGAGAACACCAAGAGTTAGAGGAAGGGGCACTGCATGAATTATCTACTGCTACATAGCAAAATACCTCAACAAAAAAATTAGTGACTTAACACAACAGTATTTATCTCACTGGGTATGGCTTAATTGGGTCTCCTGCTTTAGAGTCTCTCATAGGCTGCAACTGAGGTATCAGCTGGGCTGCAGAAATCTTCAGACTCATCCCAGGAGTGTGCACTTCCATGTTCTCTCACATGGTTGTTGGCAGGATTTAGTTTTCTTGTAGATTGTTAGCTGGGGTCCCCCTCAGTTCCTTGCAAAGTGAGACTTTGCATTATGGTGGCTCTCAGTAGGGTAACTAATGGCCTCAGAAGACAAACCAATCAGAAATCAGAGCTTTTTATAACTTGTTTTTGGAAGTGATATTCCATCACTTTGCTGTGTGCTCATTGCCAGCAGCCAGTCACTAGATCCAGACCGCTCTCAAAGGGAGAGGATCACACATACATGCAAATAGGTAAGAATCGTAGGGAGTCATATTAGAAGCTGTTTAGCACTAGCAATAAAAGAATAAACCTCATTAAAAATCCCTGACAAGGGGCAACATTAGAGATGGAACGTGCAGTTATAGAAAAGGGAGAACATGAAAGCCTGAGAAGGGGAATCCTTCCACTTAGGCATTGGAAACAGTGTGGGGAAGAGAGGAGACTCCACAAGGCAGTAAAGAAGAAATACTGTCAAGATTTCTCTGGAAATATGTGCAACATCTGCTGGGCCAAGAATTATAAGGTTAGAATTCCATTTTGCTTCTAATGGCTTATTAATCAGAATTTCTTCTGCATCTTAGGGTTGAACAGTCACAGCTGGATGCAAGCTTTCTCCATAAGGCCAGTAAGATGTTTTCCAATAATTCTAGACTCTCATCTTCCATTACTAAATTACAATATTTTTCTGCCTGTAATATACATTAGTTCTGTAGAGGGGCTGGTTGGCCTGATTATGTTATGTGCCCTCTTACTAGACCAATAATTGCATCCAGGAGGTGTAGTACTACAATTAGACTATCTTGAGACTTATGCCCTCCTGTGTGGCTAAGACTGAGAGTCTCTGTTATAGTAATTAGTGTTGTTTACCAAATATTTCCTCTTTTCTTCCAGGCACTTAGAAAGATTGTACTTCCCTATCCCATCAGAGTAACTGGTGGCCATGTGACTTTCTTTGGTCAATGAAAGTGAATAGAAATAATGGATGGGTGTCACTTTTTGTTTTTTTTAAAGGCTGTATTGGGCCAAGTATGGTGGCATATGACTCCCAGTGACTTGGGAGACAGACCAGAGGATAGTGAGTTCAAAGCCAGCCTCAGCAATGGCGAGATGCTAAGCAACTCAGTGAGACCCTATCTCTAAATAAAATACAAAATAGGGCTGAGAATGTGGCTCAGTGGTGGAGTGTCCTTAAGTTCAATCCCCGGTCCCTCTCCCCCGCAAAAAAGGCTGTATTGATAATTTACATACCATGAAATCCACTCTCTTAAATGATAAGATTCAGTAATTGTTCAGTATATTCACAAAGTTATGCAGCTATCATCACTAATTCCAGAACAGTTTTTTCCCACCAAAGAAACCCTGTATCTATGACAGTCCTTCCCCATTTCTCCCTCCTATTATTCCCTGGCCAATACTAATCTATTTTCTGTTTCTATGGGTTTACTTAGACTTGACAACTCATATGACATGTGACCTTTTTGTTACTGGCTTCTTTCATATGTTTCAAGGTTTATACATGTTTAAACATAGAAAGGTTTATATCAGGTATCAGTACTTCATTCCTTTTTATGATTAAACAATATTTTGTCATATGAATACAGCACATTGGGTTAATCGTGGACATTTGTTTGTTTGTATTTTTGAGCTTATTCTGATGAATACTGCTATACATATTTCTTGAGAGGTTTTATCCCAGGAGTGTGATTGCTGTGTCGTGTGATAGCTGTTTTCCTTAAGCTGCTAAGATCCCCGGCTCAGTAGGGAGAAATGCCAATGAAGTAATGGAGTGTTTCCCAAAGTACTTACTTCATTTTATGTTCCCACTAGCAATGTTTAAGTGTTCTTACTTCTCCACCAGCACTACTTACTTTCTGTGTTTTAAATTTAACTATCCTTTGTGGTATCTCACTGTGATTCTGATTTGCATTTTTCTAATGATGACTGATTTGGAGCATCTTTTCCCTTCCTTATTGGCCATTTGTATATATTCTTAGGGTAAACATCTATTTAAATCCTTTCTTCATTTAATTGGTTTGCATTTTTATTGTAGATTTGTAAGCATTCTTCATATTTTTTGGATTTGATCCTCTTGTAAGATAGTAAGATTTTAAAATGTTTTGTCTCATTTCCTTGGTTACCTTACTTTTTTTTTTTAACATTTTCAACCTTTAAAAATATTTTCTAGTTAGTTATACGTGACAGCAGAATGCATTCTGTTTCATTGTACACAAATGGCTTACTTTTTGATAATGTCCTTTGAAGTTCAAAGTTTTTTTTTAACCAAGTCCAATCTACTTTTTCTTTTGTTGTTTTTGTCATAAGTAAGAAGCCTGAGGTTATGAAGATTTATTCCTGTGTTGAGTTTTATAATTTTAGGTTTTATATTTAGCTTTAACATTTCGGTCTATGATCCATTTTGAGTTAATTTTTGTATATGATGCAAAATGATGGTTCAACTTCCTCTTCCTCCTCCTCCCCCTTCTTCTGTAAATATCTAGTTATCTCAACAAAAATTAAAAGACTCTTCTTTCCCCACTGACTGTCTTAGCCCCCTTTTGAAAAATCAATTGGCCATTGATGTAAAAGTTTACTTCTGGGCTCACATTGTATTTCCTTGACCTATATGTCTTGCTTTCTGCCAGTACATGTGTGCCTCTTCTATGAAAGAGTTAAGAGCTAGGGCTGGGGATATAGCTTAGTGTTAGAGTACTTGCCTAACATACACTAGGCCTTGGATTCATAGAACCACAAAAGAAGAAAGAAAGAAAGAAAGAAAGAAAGAAAGAAAGAAAGAAAGAAAGAAAGAAAGAAAGAAAGAAAGAAAGAAGGAAGGAAGAAAGAAAAAAAGAAAGAAAGGAAGAAAGACGAAAGAGAGAGAGAAAGAGAGAAAGAAAAAAGAAAAGACTTAAGAGCCAGTGAACGATTTTCCACACCTCATTCTTTTGTCTCTTCATTGGCAATTCTCTGAAAAGAGGCTACAATCTTAGTCTGGGCTCCAGAGTGATGGTAAAATGGAGAAGAGCTCTGGGCCAAAAGCATGCTGGCCATACAGTGTAAGTGAGGTAAGATTTTTGTTAGCATTTTTTAATATCTGAAGGTTCTGTACTGGCCTATCCTGTGAAATATGGAGCCCACAAAAAAGTAAGGAGAAGGGAGAAGAGAAAGCATGTTGGACAAGCAAAACCTTAGCTATAATTTTAAATCCTCAGGGCTTTGAGCTAGCCATTATGGTGTTTTCTATTTCTGCAGGTAGCCTAGAAAAATTGGTTAACTTCCAATATTAACACACAGGACTACTCTGTCCTGAACACTGGGGTGCTAGTAATTAAGCATATAAGATGGCATCTCTACCTTCAGGATCTCACATTTTAATTGGAGAGACAGAATGTATACATGGAAAATAAAGAATAGTGCAAGCTATTATGTAGGAAGGGGTGCTGAAGAGGTTTAAAGGAGAAGAAATGAGAGCAAGCTACGATCGCTATGGCTTCACCATACTGTGATTTAAGTTATATCCAAAGAGAAAACAAGGACTTCAATAATCAAAAGAGGCAAAGGAAGATGCATCAGTATGAGTGAACAGAGAGAAGTAACTTCTAGCTTGGGAGACAATAAATATATAGATTAGTTGACCTGGAAAAGAAGAAAATCTTCTGAGGAGTGATTGAAGAAGAGTTTTGGGCTAAATTGAAGAAGTCTGTGAGTGATGAATAATAACTATTATGTTGCAGGTAATAGAGAAATATTGAAAACTTTTGTTCAGGGAAAATGATGTTTTTGTGAAATTAATCTTATGGCAGTGACATCAGAAGCAATAAAAGCAGTTCTCATTCTTCACATATGAAATGACCACTAACAGTAGCTCTTTCACGTATCCGATTTACCTTAGCTCACCACTACAATCTTAGAGACCTGGCAGTACCAATTGCAGTAGGCCCTCTCTATCTGCAAGTTCTACATTTGTGGATTCAATCAACTTTATCGTTTAAAAATATTGTCCCAATTGAACATGTACAGACCTTTTCTTGTCATTTACCCCTAGACAATACAATCTAACAACTATTTACATAGTGTCTACAATGTGTAAAGTATTTTAAGTAATGTATAGATGATTTCAAGTGTATGGCAAGGCATGCCTAGGTTGTATGCAAACACTACACCATTTTCTATAAGGGATTTAAGCATCTATGAATTTTGGAATTTATGGGGGACCTGGAATCAATCTTTCACAGGACCAATGAATGACTGTATGTCACTGTCATTTTCTAAACCAGAAGCAGACTAACTGAATATTGAAGTTTTCTATGTTGGGTAGGATAGTGCCAGTATGTTCAATGATGTAGGGTTTTAAAATGGTCAAAAACCATACTGAATGTGGGCTTTACACTTTTGGATTCTTTAGTCCTACAAACAGACTCCAGAGACAAATGGTAGAAATTAATAGTGAAGGAAATTGAAGAATCAACCATCTGAATGTGGCAATCATAAGCTGTTCTGAGTGAGAGTTAGCAAATATTTTCCCAACTGCCAATTCTAAGAAATATGCAAACAGATTCTATGTAAGTGAATGCAGCAGTGAACCTGTGTCTCTGTTAAACCACAGAGAAATGAAATAAGCTGATTTTAAATTTCTGAAGGGAACTTAAACCACCTGCTAAGTTGTAGAATTTAATTTGCAAGATGAATACTTGGCAACGTGACACTTCTTTCATAGCTTCATTTGCTGTTTTAATAAAAACGTTCACAATGCTTTGGTTCCATCTGTTAGAGAGAGTGGAAACAGCTAACTGCTATTCAAACAACAAAAAATACAGCTTTCTAGAAAACTATATCTAGTGCCGCCAAAACGTAAAAAGGTATTTATAAATTTTAAACTTCTGCCTTGCTTCTAAAAAATCTTATAGTAATTGCACTGCATCGTGGACTCAACACATAAATAATTTATGCAAAAAATTTTAAATTTAAATTATTCTCCCACACTCCAAATGCAAACAAATGCTTTCAAAGTTATGACCATGAATCTTACTGCAGCAGGCTACAGATTTTCATTATAACAATTTGTAAGCAAATATTTGGTTATTTTTATAAGCTACAAATCTGGCTGAAGGAGAAAATGATGTATAATAAACAAAAACTGTGCAAACCACAAAGTATATTTGTTGCTACATTTCCAGATTGGAGATAACAATAAGCTATTGCATGAAAGTCTCCCTACTTTAGTGATTGAATTTCCATAGATGTTTTTCCTCTGAATAGATCAAGATTTTAAAATAACTTTCAAAAAGAATTATTTCTCAAGCACTAACTCCAGTGCTTAACGCCATATCAGCATGTAGTAGGCGAGATCTGTGTTTGAGTGGAGTATAATCATAGTCAATGTTATTTCAAAGAGAGGCAATGAGAGATGAAACATAGAGATGGGAACAACATGTAGAAAAAAGAAAGAAGAGCCTTTCCAGATCCTTGTCACATAGGATCATCTCAGACTTTAGTATCTCTTGCCTTGAGGAACCGGGTAAAATTGAACTGGAGGAGCTGGAAGGCTGATGGTGACACAGGAGCGGGTATGAACAGGGCCTGTTGTCTTCACATGCAGTCTTCTCCTATAAGGAAACTCCATTTATCTTTTCTGCAGAATGGTAATGTATGAAAGTCTCATCTTGTGATTCAATCTGGTGTTTAATTTCAGATGTTATGGCTTTTTTTCAGTTCAGTAGGTACTGAGTACTAAGTCTCTTTGAATATTAGTTTTAGATATCTGAGTTTAAACCTAGGCTCTTTAAAGGTAAAGAAACTAGTTGGGCACTGTGATGCTTGCTATAATCCCAGCAACTCAAAGTTACCCTCACCAAATTATCAAGATCCTGTCTCAAAATAAAAAGAGCTGGAATGTAGCTCAGTGGTAAAGCATCTCTGGGTTCAATCCCCAGTACTAAACACACAAACACACAAACACAAAAAAATTAAAAAGGAAGATAAAGAAACTGAGACCTGGCACATTAAATTCTAGCTAGTCAACTGATTACCCATAGTACAGGAAACAGGTACAGTATTTCCTTAAGAGCACTCTCAATTCTACCTAATTTAAAATTCAAATTAAAGGGAGATGAAATATAAATAAATTTACTCTTTTACCTAGTCATTTCCCAAGAACAACAACAACAAAATTTTTCTCATTGCCAAAAGCACCTAAATGAAAGATACTATGATAAGTACAAAGAGAAGAATTTAGTTCTATACACTTAGTATTGAAGTATAGACTCAGAGCAGGTTGTAATTACAAACTAGTCAGAAAAATATTATAATTTTATTTTATTTTTTGTATTGAGGATTGAACTCAGGGGCACTCCACCACTGAGCCACATTCCTAGCCCTATTTTGTGTTTTTTGTAGAGACAGGGTCTCACTGAGTTACTTAGCATCTCACCATTGCTGAGCCTGGCTTTGAATCTGTGATTCTACTGTTTCAGCCTCCCAAAGTGCTGGGATTATAGGCCTGCGCCACCATGCCCAGTTAAAATGTTATAATTTGATTCTAAATTTCCTTATCTGAAAAATGAGTAAAATAATTACCCTGTCTGGTTCATAAGATAGTGACAGGACAAAAATAACAGTAAGAGCATGTATACAAAGTGTTTTTTCAATTACAATGTGTTAAAATAACTGTCCTTGGCAGTGCGGTTTTGGTGTTTTTGGGGGGGAAGCGGAGCAGGTACCGGGGATTGAACTAATGGGCACTCTACCACCGAGCCACATCCTTAGCTCTATTTTGTATTTTATTTAGAGACAGGGTCTCAGTGAGTTGCTTAACACCTCCCTTTTGCTTAGGCTGGCTTTAAACTCTTGATCCTCCTGCCTCAGCCTCCCAAGCAACTGGGATTACAGGAGTGCACCAGAGGTTTTAGTAGCAGCGCTCTGAACATTTGTATAGGAAACAAGTGCAAATAAATAGCACATAGGAAAATCTCCCTCATTAAATCTCACTGATCAAAAAAAGAAACTGGCACAGTTCTGATAAAAAGATACTGCATGAAAAAGATAGACATGAGCATTGATGTCAGTCAAGAAAACCAATGTACTCCAGAAAATGATGCTAAGGAATCTTTGATATTTATACAAAGCATGAATGTCTTAGTCAGTTTGGGCTATTCTAACAAGTACCACACACTGTGTGGATTAAACAACAAATTTATATTTCTTTCAGATCTAGAAGTTGGATATCCAAGGTCAGGATGATTGTAGGGTAAAATTTGCAGACAGGGAGCCTCCTCATGGCTTCAACAGTCATTTGTTGCTATTCCCTCACTGGGTGGAGTTAGCTAACTTTCTGGCCTTTTCTTATATTAAGATACCTATCTCATTCATGAAGTCTTTACCTTCATGACCTAATTACTTAAAAAAGGGCCCACCTTTAAATACCATCCCATTGAGATTGGGTTTCAACATATGAATTTGGACACAGACATTCAGTTCATTGCAATGGACATTTGTTTATTTATTTATTTATTTATTTTTGGTGCCAGGGATTGAATCCAGGGATGCTTAAACATTAAGCCACATCCTCAGCCCTTTTTTATATTTTATTTTGAGACAGGATCTCGCTGAGTTACTTAGGGCCTCACTAAATTGCTGAGGCGGGCTTTGAACACGCCATCCTTCTGCCTCAGCCTCCTAAGCCACTGGGAATACAGGACTGCACCACCATGTCGTGCTATGATGAACATAATGAAACAATTATTTCTGTAAAAGAAAAAAAGCCACAAAGCAGGACTATACAAACTCTTAAAGAAAGAGATAAAGATAGAGATAGATGAGAGAGAGAAACGGAAGGAAATGAAATATTAAGTCAGTTCAATTGAAAAAAGTAAAAGATGGCTGAAGGCATGGCTTAGTGGCAGAGTACTTGCCTGGCAGATACCAGGCCCTGGTTTTGATCCCTAGCATTATGGAAAAATATAAAAAGGAAAAAAGAAAGAAACTAGAAGCAAAAAGGTAAAGTCATTACTGCAAAATATGAACTGGTAAGAGAATAAGGGAAAAATAGATGCTGTAGAAATTCATGGGAAGAAGAAATGAGGAAATAGAAATTGGTAAAATGAAAAAAAAATTTAAGGAGTTGAAAAGATTTCTTAAGAGGGAAAGGCCTTGAAGGACATTTTGGAAACATTTGAGTACATCAAAAACCAAGAAATAGGATGTCTATGGGAACTTATTGAGGAGGTTATTGAAGGATAAATTTTATTAACCAAGAATGATTAGGGAAACAATAGCATAATAATTTGTGGTAAGAATTAAATATATTTAACAATAGAACAGAGACTCCAACAAATAATGAGATTAAAGGTGACAGAAAGTCAACCTTGTGTGTGCTCACAGTTTAGAAATTAATTAATTGCTTTTAATTCTTTTGGCTAAGGTCAAGTGTAAAAATTAATTAGCTAATATATTGGGACAGTGTGGAAGAGAAAGAGGGAGACTGTCTCATCTATAATATCTAAAAGTTACAAGGCATTATTTTGAGTTGACAGTACTGGGAATAAAAGATAATTTAACAAACCATAAAAATGTAATTTTATTGACTTCTAATGGAGACAAAGGGACAAAGGGAAACAAAGAGGAAACATTCCAATATTATCATTGGTCTTCATATGGAATAATAGTATCTAAATAAGTAAAGGTAAATAGAAAAACAAAAGTGCAGGTCTTCTTAAATTAAAAAAAAATCACATACAAAATCAACTGGAAAGACTTTTAAAGATAGTTCTCATCAGGAAACATAACCTATAACTCTATGGCTAAGACTAGACATATCTATTATATCAATAAATGTAAAGTAAATGAATTTGACTCATCTGTAAAAAGAAAAATTGTGGGCTAGGGTTGTGCCTCAGTGGTAGAGCACTCGACTCACATGGTGAGGCACTGGGTTCAATTCTTGGCACCACATGTAAATAAATGAATGAAATAAGGTCCATCAACAACTAAAAAATTCAAAAAAAATTATTTTCATATTGGAGACCAAGGAAAAATGTAACTTGGCTCTGCATGCAGGGAACACATCTGAAACTTTCAGAAGAGTTGCAATTTAAGTAGTTCTTGAGATGTTAATATCAGATAAAGCAGAATTTGAGATAAAACGTATTTTATAACCCATGTCCTCTATAATGCCAAAAGGGACAACTGACAGCTACAACTGTCTTGAAAAGTCATGAAAATCCATGCACCAATCAAAATACCAATAACATTCATAAAGCAGAAATGATAGAAATTACAAGGATAAATGGGCAAAAATATACTAATATAGGATTTAATTTATTTATTTTAATTTAATTTAATTTTTTAATAATTGACAGATAACAAATGCACGGCAGAAGACAAAAGTAGAAGCTGCGCCCTTACGCTACATGAGAGGTTTTAAAAGTCCAACTAGTCTTCACATTAGGCAGATGCTGTCCAATTGGTATAAAATCTTCAGGAAAGTTTATAAATTGCTTATGTGATCGATATATGAATACATGGTTTTTAGCAATACTCTTTACTAGAAAATTTGAGATTATTCAAAATACCAGTGTCATGACAGGTTAAGGGTTTATTGTATAGCTGAACTTATAATTACTGTATAAGATGTATTTCTTCATGTTGCCATTTGTAATATGTTTTGTAAGAATCCTTGGGGTTAAAGTTTTGGTTACAAAAAAAGAAAAAAAATTGACAGATAACCTTGTATGTTATTGACAGATAACATGATGTTTTGAAGTACATATACATTGGGCAATGGTCAAATATAGTGAATTAACAAATGTCTTACTTCACATAGTTATCATTTTTGTGGTGATAGCACATAATATCCACTATCTTTATGATTTTCAAGACTACAAATGTGATTAACTGTGATAACTTTGCTGTATAATAGACCTATTGAAATTTATCCCTCCTATCTAACTGTAACCATATATCCTTTAACCAACATCTCCTCAACTATCTAACCTTAGTAATCACCAGTATATATTCTAAAAAACATTATTAAAAAAATCAGATATGATGCATGTTGAATTCTGATCCTGCAAATTAAAAACGAAGACAATTTTGTTTTCAAATGTCTATGGAACAAGTCATGAAAACTGATTATAAATTTTGATCATATAATAATCCTCAGTACATTTTATTACAAATAACTTTGAAGCACAATCAAAACTAGAAACAAATCATAAAATAAAAGGGACTTTTCATATAATAATTTAAAAATTCTTAATATACATCATATGTAAGTGTAATGCCATATACAATATATAATTATATATAATATAAATTAAGAATATATTATTAATATCTACTTAAGAATATATTATTCTTAATAAAATTTCAGAATATAATTAAAAATTATATTCTTAAGAACTTATGAAGTTGTTATAAACTAAAACTGCAGAATTTCCAAAAAATTATTCATTATTAAATAATAATAATTATAACATTCTGCTCAATAAATCACAGTTCTAAATATTTATATTATTCATATAAAAGGAATAAAAACAAGTGAGTTAAGCTATCAACTAAAAAACTTTGAAAAGGAAAAACAAACTGAAGGAAATAGAAGGAAGTATTAGTAAAATCAAAGCTGAATTAAAGAATAGAAAGATAGACTGAAAACAGATCTGAACCCTGAGTCTTTAAAGAAAAAATAAAGTGTATAAACTAGCTACCTTTATAAAGGAAAAACATAGGGCAAGTATAACCACATAAATTAATATATGACAATGGGAAAGTAACCCCAGAAGAAGGACATTCAAAGAATTCTGAGATTACTTCTCTCAACTCTATGCAAATAAATTGAAAAACCTGGATGAAATGAATAAATTACCATAAAAAAGATAGAAAATGTAAACAAACCAATTTCTAAGAATAAATAGCAGTTGTCAAAGGGTGATCTTCTTAAAAAATTACCACCTCCAAACAACGTTATAGAAATTTCTATAAAACATTTCAAAAAAGTTAAATCCAATGTCATTGGAACTATTCCAAGCATGGGAAAAATTAAAGTTTCAAATTGATTTTTTCATAAATTCTCAGAGCCTATACAAAGAAAACATTAAAAAAGAAAGACGGAACACATACAAAACACTTCAATAATGGAAAGACATGTGCTTGATTAGTATTTTAAATCAATTTCCTTTAAGTTAATTTGTTAATATATTGTGGTCTTGATGACAATACAACATATTTATTTTAGTAGGCAAGTTTTCCTAAATGTAGGTAGTAAAATAAAGAAGCAACAATTAAACATGAAAATTCTCCCTAAAAAAGAGGAAGAAATGAAAGAATAATGAAATAGAACTAACTCTGCCAAATATTAAACTACTACAACACATTTAGGCACCTGAGTAGAAAAGAATAAAAATTCCAGAAATAGAGACAAATGCATACCATGATCCATATTTGTGAATTGCTATATGTTAACTGTGGTATCTGGTACCTGCTGAGAAATGGACTATCAACGAATGATGTTGGAAAAGCTGGGGTGCTTTTGAAGAAACATGAAGGAGATATTTTATACTTTGTATATTAATCTATTTTCCATTGTTATAGCAAAATGCCTGAGGCTTTATGCTTTAAAAGGAAGAGAGGCTTATTTAACTCACAGTTTTTGGAAGCTAAAAGTCCAAGATCAGGTAGTGCTCTAGATTCAAATTCTGCTAAGGGTGTCCTTGGGTGGGCTATAGCATGACAGATAGCATTATGATAAGAGCATGTAAGAGGAGGGAATACATGGTGAGACAGGAAGCCAGAGAATGAAGATGTGAGGTCAGTCTTGCTTTTTTACAACTCTTGCATGGAGAACTAATCAGGGTCACATGAGAACTACTTTAATTCTTTCCAAGGACAGCACCTCCAATGACCTAATGATCTCCCACTAGGACTCAGCTCTTAAAGATCCTACCACCTTTTAACATTTCACCATACTGGGGATCAAATCTACAATAAATGAACCCTTAGGGGACAAAGCACTTCCAAACCATAGCATCTTGTGGAAGGCAAAATTCCAAGATGACACTCAAGATTCCTGCCTTTTAGTGTGTATGCCTTGCATAATCCCTCCCACTGATTATAGATATGTGTCACTGTGATTAGATTATGTTATATGGAAGAAGTGAAAAGATTTAGCATATGGTATTAAGGCTCTAAACAGTTGTCTTCAAATTAGTGAAAGGGAAATTATCTTGGGGAGCATAACCTAATCAGTTGAGCCCTTTAATGGGGGTTTTAGACATTGGAGATTTTCCTGCTGCCCTTGAAGAAGTGAACATTCATGCTGTAAGGAACTCACATGGCAAGAAATTGGGGTTTCTCAGAGTTAAGAATGATCTTTGACAGATAGCCTGCAAAAAAGAGGATCCTAGAACTCAAGGAAGTGAATTCTGCTAACAACCAAGTAAACGAAGAGAACTCAAAGCTCTAGAAAGCATCACAGCCTGGCCAACAATTGCTTTTAGCCATGAGGACTTGAGCAGAGGACCCATCTAAGCCATATTTGCCACTTGACCCACACAGATCACAAATCTATGCTGTAGTAAGTCATCAAGTCAGTGCAGTTTGTTAGACAGGAAAATATAACAAATATACACCTAATTGGAGTTCCAAAAGAATGAGAGAATTAAATGCAAAGCCTGAAGCCATAAAGTAGGGCAGGATATAA